>JAECXD010001052.1:4312500-4912500 GCA_018151445.1 Zaprionus inermis
CTGATGTTGTTGCAGCACATTCACCGCCTGCTGGCTAAGCTGATAGTAGATGCATAGGGCCAGAATGCCGCTGAAGATTAACAAGATGCCCGCAGGCACAAGCAGAGCGTTCAGTGTGGATGTATTGTGCAGAAAACAGTAGCTATAGGCGGCATATTCGGACATGTTGACGGCACTGCTTATGCCACAGATGAGCAACGCAATGCCCCAGCCAACCAGATAAATGCCAAGAATGGGTTTGCGTTGATGCGGTTCCTGTGGCTGCAGCGGCTGCTGCTGTTGTCCGTTCAGAGGCAGCGATGTGGCCGTTGTCGATTTGGTCAGACGTTTGTACATACTACTCAGGCTTACACACAGCCAGAGCAGCACACACAGGCTTAAGTAGTGCAGTAGCAGGCCAAAGAGACGGCAATGCACCAGGCTGGAGGTCTGATAGATGCCCAACACAAAGGCAAGACAGAGCGTGGCCAGCGCAAGCCACGTGTTCACCAGCGCATGTCGTTGTACACGATTTATGCGTATGGCGCAGCCAAAGACCACAAAGGTAATGATGTTGAACCAGGCGCAGGCGAAGAGCAATGCACTGGCCACATAAATGGCCAGCGGAGCGTGCCGGAACCGAGCACCGGCCAGCTCACTGCGATAGTCATTCAGATAGGCGGCTCGCTGCAATAGCCCAAAGTAGCCGACGCGGCTGCAGCTGAACATGAGCAGCGTGCGATGTTGATAGTGCTGCTGGCAAACGCGTGTGTTCCACACCTGCTGCTCCTCATCCCACCAGGCTGGCAGCGGAGCACTTAATTCATTGTGATAGGGATGTGCACGCAGCATGATTGTGATACGCTGCTGATAGATATCCTCCTGATCCAGGTCCATATCATCGCCAGAGGCTTCCGATGGCAATGAGCTGCTGCCCGCCAGCAGCTCGTTCTCACTGTTGTAGAGTCGCGCTCCAATGATGACCGAGGAGAGTGTTTCGTTGTTGGCTCCCTGCAGATTGGGCAGCAGCTTAGCATTGCGATGAAGTGTGATCATTAGGCGTAGATTACGCTGACCTGCGCTGCTGCTTGCATTGTTCGCCGGCAACAGATCGTTGAGCACCTGATAAGGTACCTGAATAGCTGCATCGATATCCCCGTGCTCGTACATGGGTATCGTATCATTGGAGCTATTGCACTGCAGGCCACGCTGACTGCCATCCAACCAAACACACGACATGCTCAGAAACTGTTCCAGGCTGATGATAAAAAACTCCACAAAGATGTTACGTTGCGACATCTGACGACGCCATTCGCTTAGTTCCGTGTCCGTGCCTGGATTGATACTGGCCAAACGCAACGCGGAGGCTTCCACAATGTGCAACAACTTGTGACCCGTCGTGTGCTGTAGTTGGGCCAGCTCAAAGAGTTTCGTTGGCAGCGACAACAGCTGCGAAACAATGTCCATGAGAAGAAAACTAATCTCTTGCTGATGCGCTTCTAGCTGTTCCAAATACTTGAGCAATGTGCGTGCTATATACTCCAAATCCATGGGATCTCTGATCTTGTGTAGCTGTGTCTGTATGTGCGTAAAATTGTGTAGCCTACGTGCGATTTCCACTGCATTTTGTCCCTTCGTCAATGTCAGATTCACCTTTGCGAATTGTTCGAAAATGCGCGTTGTTTCGCTCACATACACGCAGCTCTCCGTGTTGAGGCTACGCCATTGTCCATCGCTGCCGCACTCATGCGAAGCACGACGCTGTTGCGACACATCGCTCGGCTCCTCAACACATGCCTGCAGCACTGTCTCGCCGCGCATAGTACGTGGCCAGTGATAGTTTCCCTTGTTCGTGTGCGTTACGATAGCATCACAGTAGAGAGTTCCCTTGGCCACCACATGCACAACTATTGATTGCGATAGGTTCGCTTGTTGGCTTCTCAACGTGCAGTCCCACATGCCAGTGTGATTCTGCGTCAAGCTGCTTATGCGCAGTATGGAATTAAGTATACCAGAATCTGTGGAATGGCGCGTCTCGAGATTCACATCGTTGAATACTTTGCTGGGATCGTGATAGATGATATCATCCGTCGAGTTTTGCTGTCGTATTTTCTCCGACCAGCCCCAAAAGACATATGCACGCGTGGGCAAATCCTCTGATTCGCGCGGTGCTCCAATTGCCACACGTGGAGCGTAACACTTAAGTTGCAGCTCATCGCCCTCAAAAGCGATCTGCGGGGAAAGTCGGTAATGTCAATAGAAAACCACAACTTGTATTAAGTTACTTGCCTGATTTTGATTGGGTACCAACTCCAAGAGTGGCTGTAGCAGCGACTCGCAACGAAAATCGATGCCAACTTTAAGTTTCTTTACGGGCAGGCCACGAAAATTGACAGGGGAATCACATTTTGGCGCCGGCTGCAGGCGTATATCGCGCGCATTCGTCCAGGCGATAAGCCAAATGAGTCCACAGTCGCAGGCCAAGGGGTTGCTTGATAAATCACTGACGAAAGAAGACAAGATTCAGAAATTATGAAACCAAATTAGAACTTGTTTAAATTAACTTACAGTTGTTTCAACTTGGGCATTTGTTCGAAAGCTCCCTCGTAAATATGACTTATTGAGTTATTAGCCAGTCGCAGACGCTCTACATTTTGCAAACTATTTCCAAATGTGTCCTTGTCTAGTTCAGTTAGAAGATTCGACGATAAATCCAAACGCTTTAGCTCCGTAAAGCTCTGGAAATCCGCTTCAGTGATTTGTACAATTGCATTTTTACTCGCATTACTGTAACCAGCACAAAACATAATTAAAATTATTAATGAAAATTTCAAAAGTTTGAAAGTGCACTTACATGCTGACTATGTTGTGCACGTCGTCCCCAAAATTCAGTTCCTTCCAATTTACAATATGCTGATCATCGCATCTCACACGTAAAGTCTGAATATTTTCCGAGATGTTCTTGCAGCTGCATTTTTTGGGGCACATTGCCTGGACAACAACAAAGGTCGTCTGTGTGAGAAGGGCGAGCAGTGGGCACAATAAGATCCACAGCAATTGTGCCGCCTTCATGTTGATGCTCATTTATGTAGTTACATTTGCGGCATCCATTTAATTAACAACTTATATGCAAACAAATGCATAATAAACAAAAACAGTCAAAAGTTACAACAAAAAAATTCAACCAGTATTGCTCTACGTACAGAATTTTTCTATAACGCCGCTATATTGTACTAAAAAATGACGAAACATTTTTTGTACTATCGATAGTCAGAGCTGGAATTGTTTGAATATGCGAAGATGTTAACATGAATTGTGTAGCTTTCATTAAATCAGTAAATACATAACAATATGTATAAGAATAAAAAAAAAAAACATACTTAACATATTTAACTCACAATTTAAAAGGTATGTTTAAATAATTTTTGAATTATTATCTGCTTGACAATATGTACACACTGTTTTATCTTTAAATAAAGAAATGCCGAAAGGGCACAAAAACGAAATTCTAAATTGACTTCATGATATTTCAAATATTTGTGTCTTTGTTTGATGTGCTCTTTTATAATGTGTATATACATATATAAAAAAAAAAACAATTAAGCAATTAAAATTATTGCTCTATTTATCGGGAGTATTTTTTCCCTTAATTGATGTGTACACTCTGGCCGAAACATTGTTTTTATAAAAATTGACGTGTCAGATTAAATGCAATCGAATTAAAGTCAAACATATTGAACACGTCAATTAATTAAGCAAAGGTGGATGGAGTTCTTGAAGAGTGGCATCAAGACCGTGCTGGGCAGCACAGAGCCGGGTCAGCAGCCCAGTGCGGCCGAAACGGTCGAGAAGCTGGTAGACCGAGTTTATTCATCGACTCTGCTGGAAGACCGTCGGGATGCATGTCGTGCACTTAAAGCACTATCACGCAAATACCGCATTGAGGTGGGTGCCCAAGGTATGCCACCACTTGTGCAGGTGCTCCAAAACGATGCCCAAGATGCGGAGATTATTAGTTATGCCCTGGACACACTGTGTAACATTGTGAGCAGCGAAGAATTCGAGGAGGAAGCCGACAATCCCGCCGTATCTGTCAATGTTGGCGAACAATTCACCGAAATGTTCATCAAAAGTCCAGAGAACGTCACCGTCGTCATGGGCTATCTCGATGAATACGACTTTAGGGTGCGGCGTGCGGTCATACAACTCATAACGTCACTGATTGCGAATAAGACACGTGAACTGCAGGATTTGGTGCTTGTCAGTCCAATGGGTGTGTCCAAGCTTATGGACCTGCTAACTGATAGTCGCGAAGTCATTCGCAACGATGTACTGCTACTGCTCATTGAGCTAACCAAAGGCAATTCGAACATACAGAAGATCGTAGCCTTCGAGAATGCGTTCGATCGGCTTTTTGACATTGTGCGCGAAGAGGGTTGCACGGATGGTGGTATTGTTGTCGAGGATTGTCTTATATTGTTGTTGAATCTGCTCAAAAACAACTCGAGCAATCAGCAGTTCTTCAAGGAAGGATCATACATTCAGCAATTGGCACCCATGTTTGTTCTCAACAATTCGAACAGCAACGAAATGGAAGACAGCACTTGGACTCCTCAAAAAGTTTCAAACTTCCACTGCATGCTGCAGGTAGTACGTGCCCTCGTTACGCCCAGTAATCAACAGCAAGTGGTCAGTGCTTGTCAGCGTGTTATGCAAAAGTCTCAGTTACTTCAGGCGCTCTGCGAGATTCTGATGAGCAGCGGCGTTCCCGCAGACATACTAACGGAGACAATCAATGCCGTTGCTGAGGTGGTGCGCGGCGATCGCGAGAATCAGGATGAATTAAGTCGCGTACTGGCACCTAGCCAGCCACCCAGACCCGCCATTGTGGTGCTACTTATGTCCATGATCAATGAAAAGCAACTGCTGGCGTTACGCTGTGCGGTTCTCTACTGTTTCGAATGTTTCCTCTATCGCAATTCGGATGGCCAACGGGCAGTGGTGCAAACTCTGCTGCCCTCCAGTGCGACAGACGTTAGTTCGCTGTCCACCGGACAGCTGCTATGCACAGGACTCTTCTCCTCTGACACGCTGGCCAATTGGTTCTCTGCAGTGGCCCTTATGCATACGTTGGTAGAGAACGTGGCCCAGAAGGAAGAGCTGTTACGTGTACTGTTGGCCACGCCCGGCGGTCAGCGTCCTATAACGCTATTGGAGCAGTGCACCAATTTGATGCAGCAGGAACGTTATCGACTGCAAAGCAAAGTGGGTCTACTGATGCTTCTAAGCGTCTGGGTGGCGCATTGTCCAGGCGCTGTCAAGGCTCTGCTCGAGACGCAGGGCACCATGGCCTATCTGACCGCGCAGCTGTGCGCAAACGAACATGATGAACGCGAGTATCTGGTGCAGGGCATGTGCGCATTTCTCATGGGCTTGTGCATTCAATTCAACGACAATTCATTACCGAATCAACGGCGCGAGGACATCAGCCAGCTGATTATCAAACGCATAGGACAGGAGACATTCTGTAACAAACTGAACGAGGTCTCTCGGCATGAGGCCTACAGTCGAGCTTGTAAGCAGGCGCAGATTCGTGCCAAGGGCGCCAGCGAGCTGCTACTGGACTATGAATACTGCAAGCTGTACAAGGGCTTGGAGGCGTTGATAGCAAAGCTTGTGAATGGCTTCGACGTGGATGGCATTGAACTAACTGAACTAACGCTCAGCTCGGAGGCATCAGCCTTGGTTTCACAATACAAGGGCATCATACGCGGTATGGACGCACAGATACAGACACTGCAGCAGTCATCCAAGGAGCTGGAACAACATAATACAGAGCTTAAGCAACTGCTGGAGCAGGAGCAGTCACTCAAATTGCAGCTGGCCGATCAGAATACATTGTTGAAAGCTCAACTGACAGCGGCAACCCAGCCAGCGGGACAGGGAACTGAACAAGCGCAGGCCCCAGTACAGGAACAGCCTGTGGTTCAGGCACCGCCGCCAGTCAATAATGAAGAATTGAACGCGGCTCGATATCAGGCCAATATGTACTTTGCCGAGAACATACGCCTTACCAAGGAGCTGGAGACATTACGACAACAGTTAGCGGCAGAAAAGCAGCGTGCCGATGTGGCCAATGAAACATTGTTGGCCACTCAAAAGGATCAGGAGGATTTGCTGGAGTTGCTGGCAGATCAGGAGGCCAAATTAGCAAGCTATGAGCCGCAAACGAAACCAAGTGAGACGCCCGCAAATAGCTAACTTACAGTGCGGAAGACGTTGAATGTGAATTGTATTAGGATCCACACTCGGCCCACATGTCACACATAAGCTCGACTCAACGCCAACTGCCCCAATATACATTCTTATTGTTTTTATTATTTTATAATACTATTTATATAGACAAGTATACTTACTATATACGGAAATGTATCTAATTGTTTCAATAACTTTACGATCTAAGAATGTAATGTACACTCGCATATAATGATTTGTTTCATGCGTAGTTGTTGAAGAATTCTACACGAAAAAGAAGAGAGTGGCAGATTCAAAGAGCTTTTTCTGTTTTCAGAAGATTGTAGAATGTTTGATCGCTCGATAGTCTCAAGATAGTTTCAAATAAAATGCGATATATCGTAAAAATAAAAATTTAACCAACATTATGGCTTTTTCATCGAGGATCAAAGACTTGGTCTACACAGGATCAGAAACACTTCTCGTACAAGATTTGAAAGAAATTTCAGTTCTATAGATTCAAAATAAGGGGCTATACAACAGTTGATATTAATGTGAGTTTTTACACACATATCAAGGATATTTGTAAGCAAAAAAGAAGAAACGCTTTGATACTTCGCTTATTTGGTAAAGAGCATTGCATCAGTGGGCAGTTTTCATGTTCGTCGAACCCATTTCCGCTTTTGAAGTCCATGCTGACCGTACTAAGTCCATGCTAAAGTACTAGTTGCCTTCCAACCGCTTTCAGGTGGATTACTCTAAGAATTTGTTTCACTTCGCACATCTTTAAGCAGTTTGACAAGCTTGACAATTTTGCACCACAGTTCACAAGCAAAAAAAAAAGGAACGATCTTTTTTTTTCATTGATTTCTTTTTACCATTCACATTTATTAACAAATGGCTACAAATTTTGTTTCTTATACGACGTTGTTGTTGGTAGATGTTTAAGATGCTTGTTGGCCTTAACTTTCAACCAATTTCACATTTACTTCTTGTCACTTGAAACGGAGCTCTTCGATTCACGGATCGAGGCAGAGTGACGGCGCTTGGCCTCCTCGCGCTTAGCCTTCGATTCCTTCTTGCGCTGCACCAGCAGCTTGGCGTAGTCGGCAGCAGCCTCCTTGGATGCCTGCTGGCGCTTCTTCTTCAGGGCAATGCGTCTGTGTTTGCGCTGCAGAACCACCGGGGTGATCAGGCGCTGGATTTTGGGTGCCTTGGAGGTGGCCTTCTTGTTGTCCTTAGCGGGCAATGGGCGACGTACAACAAAACGGCAGACATCATCCTCCTTGCTCAAGTTGAAGAGCTTGCGGATCTTGCTGGCACGCTTGGGACCCAGACGACGAGGAATTGTCGTGTCGGTAAGACCGGCAATGTCTTGTTCGCCCTTCTTGATGACAACCAAAGCCAGAACGGACATGTTGGCATCAACGATGCAGCCACGCACAGATTTGCGCTTGCGCTCACCAGTACGGCGTGGGCGGTAGCAAGAGTGACCCTTCTTCAACAGCAGACGGACACGGCCTGCAAATATTGAATTATTAATATAA
The DNA here is from genome assembly GCA_018151445.1 of Zaprionus inermis. Taxonomy (NCBI): domain Eukaryota; kingdom Metazoa; phylum Arthropoda; class Insecta; order Diptera; family Drosophilidae; genus Zaprionus; species Zaprionus inermis. The sequence continues at coordinate 4,320,261 of JAECXD010001052.1, forward strand.
ACTAATTCATAGATATGTGCAAAAGATTTTGAGACACTTACCGTGGGTGAGCACACCCTGCTTCATGGGGAAGCCCTGCTTGTCGTTACCGCCAGAGATGCGGAGCTGGTAGCCCTTCCATTCATCACCCAGAATGTCGGCTTCTACAATTTGGCCCATACGCTTCTCGTAGAACACACGGAGTTTGTGCTCATCGACGATTTCGAACAGCTTTTGGCATCCCGTAGCGGGATAAGAAACGTTGAGCTGCAAATAAACACACACAAAAATCAGTTGTTGTTTAGGTGTCCAGGTTCATGTATACATATAAAAAATTTGCCGAAATTGTTATCTTGAATTTGAAAGGCAATCACTTGAGTTTTTCATTAAATATTTTGTTTTTGCACTTATTTAATGTTCGTATTAAGTGTTTTTGGGATTATTTATTATTGTTCACAGCATTTGTTATATTATTTTAACAAAAATTTTGCACACCTTCATTATGTCGGTCTTGCTGCAGTCAACACAGAAAAAAAAAGAAACGGTCTTGTCAAATACAAGCTAGGTAAGGGAAAGGAAATAGTGATGTCTTCGCCATATATTTATCGCTCGCTATCGATAACGTCAACAAACTATTTATCGAAATTATTTTGAAACTAAACACATGATACTTGGGTCTTAAAAATAGTTACAATGCGTTTTTTCTTTAAACGATAAAAATATACATCTAAAAGAGGCTCAATTAACATTTTTAGATAAGTCAGATGCGAAAAACAACATTTGAATCATCGTATAAATCAGGTCGAGTACATAACGTTCATCGATAATTTCACATGCAGTCATGACGGGAAGAACAGCTGTCAAAAAATGGGTTGACCATAGATTTTTATCGAGCCACAGGGTGACCACGCTCGATAAACAACGATTACAACACGTGTTGTGTTCTGCTTTGTTTTTGAAGTAACTTTGTTTTATACAACATAAAGATGGGTAAACCGAAAAAAGCGAACGTGGCGACAATAAAAAATGTCAATCTTGAAAAGCAAATCACAGAAGGAAAAGTTTCCAAACCAAAAAACAAGGAGAAGGTCAAATTGCGGGCAGAGGAGAATCCAGTACGTCCAGAAATATGAATACGATCCGGCATGGGAATCTGAACTATTTTCTATTACAGAATTTGGACCCTAGGAGCAGTCAGAAAATTTTGAAAGCTGCCAGACAACAGCAATTTGAAGTAAATGAAGAGAATTTTCCGAGTTTGGTTCCCAAATTAAATGTTATGTTTGACTTAGGTATGTCTTAGTTTAGTAGCATCTAGCCAAGAGCCTCTAATCTCATGCTCTTTTATTTTGTTCTAAAGGTGATGATGTTGAACAAGAAGAACAGGATGTAAACGAAAATGATTTCATCGCCGACCTGGATATGGATGAAGCAGATGTGGCAGCCTTCGAACGCTTCCAACATGCTCCCACCACGGACGGTAAACGCAGACTACATCTATCCGAAATGATATTGCAAAAGATCCAAGAGAAGGAGGCAGATATAAACGCAAAATGTTCCGATGCCGGATCATTGAAAATTGAAGAAGTTGATCCCAAAGTGAAGGAAATGTATGAGGGTGTTCGGGATGTGCTCAAGCGCTATCGCAGTGGAAAAATACCTAAAGCCTTCAAGATTATACCCAAGCTGAGAAACTGGGAGCAAATACTGTTCATAACAGAACCACATAACTGGAGCGCTGCCGCTATGTTCCAGGGTACTCGCATTTTCTGTTCGGTACTGTCTCAGGCAATGGCCCAACGTTTTTATAATCTGGTACTGTTGCCACGTATTCGCGATGATCTCTGCGAGTACAAGAAGCTTAATATGCATCTTTATAACGCCTTGAAACGCGCCCTCTTTAAGCCGGCTGCATTCATGAAGGGCATTATCCTGCCATTGCTTGAAACAGGTGATTGCACATTGCGTGAGGCCATCATTTTTGGTAGTGTTGTCGCTCGTAACTCCATTCCGGTGCTACATTCGTCAGCCTGCCTGCTGAAGCTCTGTGAGATGAGCTATACTGGTGCCAATTCGATATTTATACGGTATTTCCTTGATAAACGTTACGCTCTGCCATATCGTGTTATCGATGCAGCTGTCTTCCATTTCATTAGGTAAGTAAAGTATTATTCTGCATAAGCGCTAATTAACCATATTCTATGTCTACCCGAACAGATTCGAAAACGACAAGCGTGAACTGCCTGTGCTATGGCATCAAAGTCTGCTAACCTTCGCACAACGTTATAAGAACGACATCTCATCGGAGCAAAAGGAGGCGCTGTTGCAACTCATAAAGTAAGTGATCATATGGCAAATTCCTACAGCAACTAGTTATATTTCAAACATATACCTCCATTGCAGAAAGAAATCTCATCCAAAGATGACACCCGATATTAGAAGAGAATTGCAAGCGGCTTCTTGCCGCGATGTCGAAATGATGGAAACAGATAATGCTGCTGGCAATAAGCCGATCAAAATGTATACAGACGCAGACGTTGGCTATGATGGTTAACTAGTTGAATGTTAACTTCTGTTACATTACTAGGCGTATTTAAATTCAATTATTCAAACAAATACATTATTTTTGTTTATGTAAATAATACATACATTAATTAAAAATCCGCATTTTGTTTAGTATGTTATTGGTAACCTGTGGCAAAAGAGTTGCCACTCAGTTTGAAATCTCTTTGAAAGGCAATGACTAAGAAAATGTTAACCAATTAAAAATTAAGTAGTTTGTCAACAAACACAGCTGACAGTGGGACCGTAGCTTAGGTATTTCGGCTAAACTCTAAATTCTCAAGTTACCTTGAAATATTCAACTTTTTCTAGTTTCAATCTAAATAGCTGTAAATTTGAATTAATATAGACATTAAATACATTAAAAAAGGCTCGCTCCAATATATTCAATTGCACCATAAAAACGTTGTCAATCGATAAACAATAATTTTTGCTTCAAAGGTGGGGGATATATCGGTATGTGTAGCATGTGTGGGCACACTGCATGTCATAGATTGACAACTCTATGAATTGAACGTGAAAGCGAAAAAAACAATACAATTCGGTGGCGCTAACCACAATCTACATTATATATATGATCACCAGTTGTGGTGCTCTTTCAATGAGGAGTGCCGCCATACCGCTGGAAAACTGCAACGGGGCTGAAGAGGATGCATCAATAAACGATATCAACCTCCACAGTGGCAACAGTAGCAACAATAGTGAATATAGCAATAGCATCAGTAATAACAACAACAACAATATCAGCAACAACAGCAAACATTATGGGTATACGGTTTTTAACGCTAACAATAGTATTAGCCGGTCAAAATCGAATCAATCAACTACTCCGGCGCTGCGTAATATAAACAATGATATGACAAAGGGGATTCCACGCAAAGCGCATCAATGCAAGAGTAAGTCGAATGTCATCATATCTAATCCAACATCTACTTACATATACATATTTTCTTTTAGTGCAATTCACGGCAAGTGATCGTGATCCCAAGGGGCAGGGCGGTGCAGATGATTTGCGCATGACGAAAATCATGCGACGTCTACACAACGAGACGAACCCTGCAGCTGCTCTGGATCTTTGTGCCAAACTGGAGATGGCTGTGAGAATGCCACTGAATATGGGGTATCTGACGCGTTCCTTTGACGTTATCCTTGATGGAATGCTGACGCTGTTCAAACAGTGTCCTCTGCCCGTGATGGAAGAGTGTAGCAAGACCCTCGGATTAATTGGGTACATAAATCGACTGTCGTATCCCATCTACGAGGAGTTTATCATCAAGAATTACCGGACAAATAAAAGGATGCAGAAATATTTAATTTCCGCATTGCGCACAACACTCGGGTAAGTCCAATGACAGGTTTTTCTAATAGACTGTCCCAAAGATTCCTGCCACTTTCAGCTGTGATACCAAGTGTGATTTGCACATTTACGCTGAGAAGATCCTGCTAATGCTCAAGGAGTTTCTGGAGAGTGCAGAAACTGCGGATAACTTCATGGTCATAAGCTCATGTATTGTGCAGTTCTCGCTTAGCTATCGCGACGTTTTTGAAGGACACTTCACGGACGTGGTGGACATCATTATTGGCTGGCAACTAGAGATTGGGCAGCCAAAAGAACTGAAATCGCACTGTGCCTACGTGCTGGAGCAACTGACACCGTATTTCAGCAAGCAGTTGGACTTTAGCTATGGCCTTTTAAGCCAATTTATCGAGGATATCACGGCGAGGGCAGAGCAGACGAACGAGCGGATTGGCGCCTTTGTGGGCGCCTTTAATGCTCTGCTCAAGTGTCTAACGCGCATGCAAATCAACTGTGCATCGATTGTTTCGCTAGCCCTGGGCCATCTCACTAAGATACTTCCGGATATGCTGCTAAAGCAGCAAAATCAGCTACAACAGGAAACAAATGATAATGCGTTGATCAATATTAACGAGTTGCTCTGCATTTGTCTGCTCAATGGGTACACGGAACTGGACGTAAGCACGTTAGCACACGTGCTGCAACTGCAGTTCGAGCAAGTGCATCGCATGCATGAGACGCAGCAGCTTAGCTGCCTCTATTTGCTGCTGTGCACTGTGCGAAAGCTACGCGCGCGCTTGCCTGCCTCGTTGGTACAGTTGATCTTTCAGACCCAACCTTTTCTTGCCGAAATCCGACTGCATAACCAAGGCATGGCGCACAAGCTGTTGCTGCGCACCTGCCAGGAGACACTGCTTATAAAGAATGTGCCATTGCTGCAACAGGCCTACAAACAGCTTGTCCAGGACATTAACGAGTGTGTAAAACAATTGGTGGAGTTGGACTCGGGCATGGAGAAGGAACAGTCGAATACGTTGCTGCTATTCCATCTAGCTGCTCTGGCTGCACTGGCCAAGCAGACGTCATCTATTATCGGCATGTATGCATGCAAGCCATCGATTCTTGAGCTCCTTCTCAACAGCTGTCGCGCCCAGGATCTAGCGCTTTGGTCACGCTACACGGCCACTTATCATGCCATACTTGGTCTGCTTGTGGTGCATTGCCAGGCAAATCATAATTTTCGCAACAACTCGAGCCTGCTGCGCGATGCGGATCAAGAGGTATCGAAGCACTGCGGCAGCTCTTCACCCACAGCTCATAGCTTCGCACAGATTCTTAAGTTCCTAGCCCAATGTCTGGCCAAATCATCGCAGCTAGCACCGCTCAATCTAAAGTTGTTGCTGCAATGGACCCAATCCCTACTAGCCGAGTGTACTGAATCAAGTGGCCGTCTCTTGCAGCATGAGGATTTCCAGCGGATTTGCGAATGCTGCGCTAGCATGGCAGCCAAGTATGCGCCCCTAGAGAGTGCCGCCTGCATGCAGACAGTGCTGGGTTATGACCACGCCAACCTGGGTCATGAACTGCTGCAATTGTATCGGGAAACAGCGCTGCAGCAGCTACAATTGCTCAATGGCTCTGCCCATGCTGCCTATGCTCAAATCCATGCACAGCTACCGCTTCATTTGAGCGTGTTGCGACGCACCATTGGCCCCACCGGCATCGCAGCCTGGTTGCATCGTTTGACCCTCTGCAGCGGTGTACGTGACAATGTTTTTCGTGATTTTGTCGAGCGACTGCAGGAACCGCTGGAGCTGCAGCAGCAGAATGGAGAAATTGCCAATTCCCTACGTGGACTCTTCATGCGCAGCTGCCAACAGACGTCGCTGGACGAGCGCCAGGAGAAGTTATCGCAATGTACGCGACGCTGTCATCGTCTGGCCGCCTCCTGGTTACAGTTCGAGTCGGCGCGTTATTGTGTCGATCAGAAACTACGCACAACGCTGGGCAAGCCGCAGGATACGTTCCTGGCCTTTGAGGCAATTGTGATGCGCTATGCGCGCCTGCTTAGCGGATGCGCAATATCCGAGGAGCGGCAGCAGCAGAACGAAATGTCGCTGCAACAGCTGACGCAGACGCGTGAGCAACTAAATATGCTACTCGGATTCCTGGACTCGCTGGAGAAGCTCATATACAACGCATCCGAGGGCAGCGCATTTGCTCTGCACGTGCCAGAGAAACCTGTTGCCGCCTTCTTTCGCCTCAATAATCCCACATGCCAGTCATGGTTCAATCGCATACGTATTGGTGTAGTCATCATTGCCATGCACTGCCAGCAGCCGGAGTTAATCATACGCTACGCACAGGTAAGTTGTTGCTCGAGAAGAGTGCTCCAGCTAATCTCTTCTATTTCATTTAGCAAATTCTGCTGACGCAAAAGCCACAGGACAGTGGATTCAGCCAGGCAATTGTCTACCTTGCGTGGGCCTATATACGTTGTCGCGAGGCGGATTCATTGCATGGCTTGCACATCTGGGCACGCTCTAAATATGACGGCAAGTCATATCAGTGGCTACAACATGCAGCGGATCATGCAGCGGGTCGCAAGGAGCTAGCCCTGGCGGGCTATAGAAAACTGTTGGCTGAGCAGGAGCAAGGGGAGATGGACGTAGTAGACACAACGCCTGTTGAGCAGCTGGAGCCGCACACAAAGCAATTTTTGTTGGCTCAGGTGGTGGATTGCCTGCAGAGCACCGGACAGTGGACACAGTTGGTGGAGTTGAAGCAGGCCGAAGATGCAACTACTTTCAACCCGTTCCTGCAGCAGTGCAACGGGCAATTGAGTGATCTGGAGCAACTGCTGGCGAAGCGTGAGGCACAATCGGAGGAGCTAACCGCAGCGCTGTACAAGCTCAGTCTGTGGCCCAGCGAAACCCAGAACCATGCCAGCTGCTCGGCCAGCTATGTGCACGAGAAGCTGGAGAATATTGTAATGCAACAGGCCCTGCGGGAGAATGCAGCCGAACTGCCGGCAGAGATGCTGCAGTTACTCGACAATAACTGGCGTGAATGTTTGATCAATCCCAGCTGTGATCAACGGCAATGGCAGCAGCTGACACTGCTGCAGCACATTGCACATCGTCTGGGCAAGCAGCGGCAGCATACTGGACAGGATGAGGGGCAATCGGTATTGTCGATGCTTCCAATTTGCTCAAAGAGCATCGGCAATGCCAACGGCATTTGTAGCACGCTGCTGCTCCGCTGCGTAGCCTGGACACAACTACTGCAGCATCATTGTAGCTCCGATAGTCTGGAGAAATTATATCTGGACACGGCCATGGTAGCACGTGAGGAGGGCAATCCGCAGACCTGCCAATCCATGTTGGAGCTTTACTTTGGCCAGTCACTGCAGCAATTGTCGCGCCAGATGCTCAACCAGGAGCTGGACACATCGAACGTGCAACTACTGCGCGGCTACAGCGAGCTGAGCAAATGCCTCCATCTGCAGCAGCAGCAACAACAACAACAACAGCTGCAGTGTAGCGAGCTAAGCTCCATCAATGTATGTGCCGCTCTCTGCCTGGCCATACAGAAGCAACAGCCAGGGCAGAAGGAGTCCTCTGCCATCACCTACTCCTCGAACATTGGCTCGGAGTTGTTGCTGACACTTTCGGATTGGATTACTGCGCGCAACTGCAGCGGTTTGGCCACAAATCTGTCGCCCACACTGCAACAGCTGATCGATAAGTTGCCAGATTGTGAGTTAACTCGAAGCGCAACGCAGCCCATGGCTTTGCCACACGGTGAGCGGCTTGTGGCGCGCCTGATCAATGCCAGCCTGGAGCAACGTCCAGACAACGAGGAGGCACTGATAGCCTATGGCAACTGGTGTTATCGTTGGGGCAAGAAGATTGTCGACAGCGGCTGTGTGCTCACACAATCTGATGTGACAGCGATTGGAGAAGCACTCGGTGGTCAGTTGCCGCTGAATGGGGAGACGCTGCAGGAGCTATTGCAGGCGCTACGTATGGAGCAGCAGTCGGGCAACATTTGTGAGGATGGAGATGAGTTGCAGGCAGCGGCGGATGCAGCACAATGCGAGCAACGATTGCGTCGTCTAAGCGTGTTGGCAAACAAACCTGCCAGTGTGCTAGAGGAGATTATGCGCATCTGGCGCAAGGCAATTGCCAACACTTTTGACTACTACAAGGAGGCGGCACGTTCCTATTTCCAATACCTCAGCCTCAAAGCGGGCGCGGGCAGTGGCGGCAGTGGCTTCGTTGGCTGCATGCAGCAGCAACGTTTCCAGGTGGATGACAACAACATGGTCACTACCACGTTGCGTCTACTGCGATTGATAGTGAAGCATGCAAGTGGCTTGCAGGAGGTTCTGGAGCAAGGATTGAAAACGACACCGATTGGACCATGGAAAGTGATTATACCGCAGCTCTTCAGTCGCCTTAATCATCACGAGCTTTATGTGCGCAAGTCTGTGTGCGCGCTACTCTGTCGCCTGGCCGAAAGTCGACCTCAGCTCGTCACGTTTCCCGCCGTAGTGGGTGCCAATCGTGAGCTACAGGTGACACCCATCAGCAGTGGCAACAACGCAGTGAGCACTATCGCCGAGGATAATTGCTACGGTTGCCTACTCGGTGCACTGTCCAAACAGTCACCCGAGGTCGTGCAGCATGTGCAGCTGTTGGTGAAGGAACTACGTCGTGTGTGCCTGCTCTGGGATGAGTACTGGATCCACTCGCTTGCCCACATCTACAACAGCTATGTGGGCCGAGTGCATGCGTTGTCCAGTGAGTTCAAGCCGGACGATCATGAGGGCAAACAGACGCGTTTCAATAGCTGGCGGCCACAGTTGCTAAGCGATCTAGAGGCACTGATAGCCTTCACCTCACGTGAGCCGGAGACAAGCTATGAGCGCAGTTTTAAGCGGCGCTTCGATGCACCAATCAAGTCGACACTGGAGGCACTGCGCCAGTGTCCCTATCCGGAGGCATGGGACAAACTGAAGCAACTCTATCATGTGTTGCAGGCGAACATGTTGCGTGGCACTAGCAACACGTTGAAGATGCAAAGCATTAGCCCAGTCCTGTGTGGCATTGGACGCAAGAGCATCTCGATGCCTGGCCTGGATGCACAAGACGAACTGCAGCCGGTGCATATTGAGAGTGTGGAGAGCACCGTGTGCATACTGCCCACCAAAACAAAACCCAAGAAGGTCGCCTTCTACGGCAGCAATGGCCAGAAGTATACGTTCCTCTTCAAGGGTCTAGAAGATCTGCATTTGGACGAACGCATCATGCAGTTTCTGTCCATTTCGAACGCCATCATGGCCAGCAAGAGTGATACACCACAAAGCTGCTACCGGGCACATCATTACTCCGTCATACCGCTGGGACCGCAGTCGGGTCTAATCAGTTGGGTCGATGGGGTCACTCCGCTCTTTGCGCTCTATAAGAAGTGGCAACAACGTCAACCACAGTCTGGAACATCGGCATCCTCGCGCCGGGTAACCGATCTCTTCTACAATAAATTGTCCCCGCTGCTAGCCAAGCACAATATGCTCATCACAGATCCACGTCGTCAATGGCCACTCTCAACGCTACGTCAAGTGTTCAACGAGTTGATACAGGAGACGCCGGCGGATCTGCTCGCACGCGAACTGTGGTGTCAGGCCGCAAGTGCTGCCGAGTGGCATCATTCGGTGCGTCGTTATACCATGTGCATGTCCGTCATGTCTGTCATTGGATATGTGATTGGATTGGGTGATAGGCATCTGGATAATGTGCTCATCAATCTCAGCAGCGGCGATCTGGTGCATATCGACTACAATGTTTGCTTCGAGAAGGGACGCACGCTGCGCATACCCGAACGAGTGCCCTTCCGCCTAACCCAGAACATGGTGCACGCTCTGGGCATCTCCGGAGTCGAGGTGAGTCGTATAGTATTAAGTATCTGTAAAATTGGGATTGTCGAAGTGTCGGCCGATATGGTATGTTTCTCGGAGTCAGGTCTAACGTCTTGGTAGAAAGTTATCCTTGAGGTAATTACTATATTTCGCTGCCCATATACCAAACACTTTTTTTTACCTTGTTTCCCTTTTTTTTATTGCGCTCCCTGAGTAGGAGTTGAGAGTTTTTCCGTAGAATTTGAAACTTTTGTTGGCCTTGTAGTCTCCGCAAAGCTACAATTGCTATCGATGCGCTGCTTGACACCGCTATCCGAGGGCAGATGCAGCTCCAAATCGGAATCGATGCGACAGCAGTGCGACGACTTGCAGCACAATGTACGGGCAAAGGCACTTCGGAAGCCGGCATTCTTCCATGAGTAGATAATCGGATTGAGGGCCGAGTTGGACATGGCCAGCGAGAAGGCCACTTTGTAGATTAACGAATTGCTGCGGCAAACGCGAAAGAGTTGTGCGATCGCCACACTAAAATAGGGTAGCCAGCAGAGTGTAAAGCAACCCATGATGAAGACAACAATCTGGACACTCTTCCAGTCCGGATGCAGCATGCTGTGATTGCTGTGCGTGTTGTAGACGACAGATTGGCGCAGACGTTTCGCTTGCTTCGAGGCTTCACGCATAATGCGCCAATAAAAGACTAGCATACAGATCCAGATGATCGCGAAACCGGGTGTTATGATGCCCGCCACATACCAGGGCAGCAGCACTTCGTCGAATTCGCAACCCTGTGCAGCCGACCATTTGTTCCAGAAGATAGGGATGAGAGCGACCAAGGCGCCCACACACCAGTTGCATGTAATGATCGAATACGCTACACGACGCGTCATGTAGCTGAGGACGAGATAAAGGCGAGATTGGAGTATTATAATTCTGGAACATTTCATGTAACATTTATCCCAGAAAAAGGGATCCCACCAGATGATATAAGACTGTTAGATGGATAACTGAGAACAGCTTGAAAGATGATGGAATGAAAAAGCTAATATAAATCCTTGATAGATGTTCGATTGTTCACGGTTATTGGAATTGGTTAGTTGAATTTGATGGAAGGTTTTGGTTGACTACATTATATAGTATAAAATTCTTTTCACAATTCGAATTGAACTACGGCAGGAATAAAGAGAAGCACATTGAGCCATAAAGAGACCAGAGAAATACATGATATCACAATGTATGATAACGAAACTTTATGACAGAAACATAAAATGTACCCGTACCCGCTCGAACGTAGAGTCTCTCTACCCCTTACTCACCGTCGGTAGTGCAGGGCATACATGACTGCAATGTAACGATCCACAGCAATAGAGATGAGCGTCAGTATGGAGACGCAGCAGGCACAGATGAAGAGAAAGAAGCGTAGCAGGCAGAAGCCTCGCAGACGACCCAGATCCGAACCCATGGACATATAGAATGCCACATGATAGGGTAGTGCCAGGCCGACAATAAAATCGGATATGGCCAGTGACAGGATGAATATATTGGATATAACCGAACGCAGATGACGACAGGTGCGCACGGCGACAATGGTCAATATGTTTCCGCCCAGTATGAACACAAGGATAATGAAATTGATGATCACCCAGAGCAGCAGCCCGGCACCAATGTGTTGCGACGGCTCCTCCTGCTGTTGCACAGCCGAGGCGACCTCAGTTGTCGTTGAAACAGAATCGATGTCGTTGGTGGCATTATTTGTTGTTGTAATATTATTTAGGTTTAGCCAAATTGTTTGATACTTCTCGACGATGGTCATCGCGCCCACACGTACCCGCTAGGGAAACTCCCACTCACATACGCGCACACACACACACACACTGACCCACTCAATCCAACACCGTTGACAGCTGGTTGTGTAAATTGTGCGAAATTCGAAGCGCGACTACGAAACGCTCGCAGTGCCTGCGGTCAGCAATCTGCCGGCGGGTCTAGACCAGCCAGCGCCTGCTAGCACCACTTACCACACATAACACATACATTCTATTATCAGTGCCAACCTGGGGCAAGGACTTGGCTGCAGTTCGTCGTGGGCGGCAAGAGTTTTGTTTACGTTTCGCCATAGAGCATATTATCCAGTGTGCGGCAAACTGATAACGGCAGCCAGATCCAGCGTGAGAAACGCAATCCGCCGATAAGCCTGGCCACATTAACTGCGCTCCCCTACAGTCAGGGCAGAGCACGGCATGAACCACACTCCTGTCATTGAAGGAAAAAAAAAGGGTGCTCGGGTGTGTTCAACTAGCTGACGCTGTTTGTTGCCTGCAGGGGGTGCTAGAGATGAGCGCGTGAGCGTCAGCCAAGCGATAGTTAAATTGCAAAACAACCTTTTCTCTCTCCGCCTTCAATGCGCTGATTACCCTACCCTGCAAATAAAATAAGTGAAGATCATACATATCATTCATATATGTATTATATCACGCTAATACTCGTTCAGTACTTATCGTTTCTCGGTTGATATCATGCTACTAGAATCATAGTAATGATCAGCGTGAACACGATCCGCTCAACACTTGTTTCCTCCCTGCGAACTACTAACTAGCTAATGACTTGCACTAAATGTGCGAGGCGTGCATGTGTGTGTATGTGCTGTGCTTTCGCTATCCCTATCTGTACATGTATGTATCTGACTGTATGCGTATGCATATTTTTAGCTCTCGAAAGTTAACCCACCGCGAGCCGTGCAGCTTATACGTATTTGTCAAACAATATGATTTTCTCCCCCGTACCTCTCCGCATCCAGCATTTGCTTTTCCCGGCATTCAAATGGGAGCACGAATCATTTGTATGACCCTAAAAGAAAGCAAAAACGAATTACGCATAATTTCAAAGTTAAAATGTGCGGCTTATGAAGAAACATCTATGGGAATACGCGCGGTATGAGTGATATGGGTTTTACGATTGGGTTCGTAAAACCGAGCCACAAATTACGCACAGTATGAGATTATTTGACCCTAAAACTGAACCACAAATTACGCACAATTTCAAAGTTAAAATGTATGATACATATGCGGAAACCTAGTCAAATGCCACAATCGACATTTGTAAACATCGATTAGGGAAGGAGGAGTCGTATATCTAGCCATAACTGACTGACTTGCTATAAATGTTTATATCAATGATTTTGTCTGTATGTGCAGCAGTGCTGTCAACAGAAAAAAGGCTAAATTTGCGAGAGGCTTATTAATTATTTGCAAGAAAATTGCAGTATTAATTTAAATGTAATGGAATAAGGAACGAGATATCCTAAGATGCCTAGCAAAATGCTGCTCTCTTGTAGAATCCTTTTAGTTTTATGCTCCCACAATTCGGTTAAACATTTTCGAACAATTTCTCTTCGATAGATTTATCTAATCTATTTTAATAGTAATTAGGAGTGTAAACATGCTTATTTTTAGCCAGAAAAAGGCAACAAATAAACAGCACTGGAAAACCAGGTATATATATATTGGTAGGTATATGTATACATGGAATTGTTATATGATATCATAAAATCAGCAGTTGTTCTATATAAAAATGTTCTTTCGCTCCACTTTACGACTGTGACAATGGAAATGTGTACAAATTGTATCTGTTTTTTTCCGATTCGATTCGGATTGTCGAAAAACTACGATTTGTGTACCCTTAACTAATTTACAAATCCCCGATATATAGCATAATTAAATATAAATATGTATGTAATTGTGTCTCGATTGCAGGGCGCATTCCGTTTGGGCTGCGAATATGTGCTCAAGGTGATGCGCAAGGAGCGTGAGACTCTGCTCACCCTGCTCGAAGCCTTTGTGTATGATCCGCTCGTGGATTGGACTGTTAACGACGAGGCAGCTGCATTGCGTCGTGGCATCAATGCGAAACCCTCTGCCTGTAATGTGAATGCTGGTGGAATGAAGTGCCACAAGAAGGACAAGACCAAATCGAAGCTGCATGACTGGGAGGCCAAGCGACGCCATCTTGTTGGAAAACTGAAGCAGTGTCAAAAGTTCTGGGCTAATTACAAGTTAGTGAAGCAATAAATATGATTTAGATTTAAATATTTATGTTTATGCTTTACTTTAAACATATATTGTTTACAATATAATATAATATAACATATTGTTTACAATTAAAATTAACTTTTTTCGATAGTACTGTTTATAACATTACCGATCACTGTTGAATAACATAAATTGCATTTGCATTTCTTTAACAGCTTATGTAAACCTGAAGTAATCGATTCCTTTCTCTTCCTTTCTCTTTCCCACGCAGACAGGAAATTATGCCGCAGTTGACAGACATGGTGCGTGAATTGGATAACCTGCAGGAAATACAAAAGCAACGTCTGGCCACGGAACAAGAACTGGTCAATCTGAATCAGCGCAGTGCTCTGATAGCCGAGATCAATTCGCTAGGCACGGCGATCGAGAGTCACAGCTTTAACACGGCATCGCCGCGTTACGCCTCCAAGCGACGTCATACGGAGGCGCTCGCTCGTCAAGCGGCACTGCGCCAGTCGGACTACCAGTTAGTGCAGTGCTTGTTGGATAATTACAGACAGTGTCTAGATCAAGAGCATCTGGGCGAGTTCAATGGGCGTCTGATACAATTCAAGCTGGAAGGCAATAGCTGGCACAGCGAGTATCTGGCGCTAGTGGATGTACTGCAGTTGCATTTGCCGGCACAGACGTTGGAAGCGTACGACATCACGCGCAGTCATCTGGATGAACTTTTTGGCCGCCTTAACGATCTGGCGCTGCAATGTCTGGAGCATATGCAGCAATATTCGGCCATTATGTACTATTATCCGGAGCAGCGTCAACGTGACAATATCTATGTGCGATTCCATGCCAGTTATTCGAATTATTTGGAGCATACCGATAGTCCCAGCACCAGCTCATTGGCGGGAGCGGCTCCACTCGATGTGGTGAACAAATTGAGTGCTGCCCAAACACTCGAGTCTGTGTGGTTAGAACTCAACTGTCATCTACATCAGTTGATGCAACACTTTTCCAACGAGCAGGAACTGGCACAGTCGTTGTCGCCATCGCACTCGGTGCTGGCAGCCATACAACAGTGCCAGTGTAATCAGGCCCTTCTCAATGTGGTGGTCATTCGCACGCTAGACGGCGTTACTGATATCTTTGGGGACTACGAGTTGTCCGCTCTGGATACCCAGGATGTGAAACTGCTACAACAACAATTACAGTTTCTGCAGCTTGTGCGTAACATGTGCCAGGGACTTCTGCAATTAGATGGCGTGCCAGAGCAGGCGACCGATCAGTTGTCCGAGCTCCAGGATGCATTGATGGCCCTCATGCAGCTTCAGCATTATTTCGAATACGAGCTTCTCGCGAGCATCTTTCGTCTGTTGTTGCTTTCACCAAATCTAGACCAGTTACAGGCGCTTCTTCAACATGGCAGCGAAATATTAAGCAAACGTTTCCATCAGCATCAAGAGGAGGAACAGCAACATCAACAAGGAGCAGTAGCATCAGTTCCTGTGGAGCAACAGTTTCTGTTATCTTTGCAGCCGGCCTATGCACTGTTTAAACAACTGTCCAAGGCGCTAGAGTGCATTGCACGCACCATCAAGCTGGGCAGAGATGATGTTCAGGATTCGCAGAGTCAACAGTACATGGTGAGTGGGAGACACAACATACCGCTCCAAATCAAGTCAAACTCTTTAACCTTCTCTTCTCTTCTCCTTGAACAGGAACTAAACATTTTAAAGAACATTAGAAGCCCGCTAAACGATGACCTCTTCTTCGAGCTGGTGCTGCAGACCCTCCGTGCCAGCCAGAGCTACGATGTACGTCAGATGGCACGGCCCGTTTTGAGCTTTGTCCATCGCCTGGAAGCGGAATATCTGGTGGGCTTAGTTCCGTTGGTCTCGTATGTCTATTATACGGGCTGTGGCTCCCATTGCCAGGAGGAGGCCAGCGCGGAGACTGGGGATTGCCCAACATCCCCACGGGATTTAAATCAAATGTGCGATGAACTCTTCACTTCTTTGCAAACCGAGGCGCAGTTGCAGCAACAGCAATGCGAGATCGCGTTGCTCAATCAGCAGCTCGAGACGCTGACGCTTATCGCGTCAGCTCACTATTGGGCCTACGATGCACTGCTCGACAATAAGTTACCGGGCGGACACGTGATTAGCCGGTCGAGGCTGTGCGAACTCATTTACGACAATTGGCAGGCGTTAGACGAGAGCACGGCAGCGATGCAGCAACTACAGCGTCAGCTTGAGACGCAACTGAAGCAACTGCAGGGTCAGCGCAGTAACTGGAATCGCAATCACATCGACAGCCTTTTGCGTAACGAGCAGCTGCAGCGTAAACTGACCAACGATCAGTTGGAGCTTGTGCATGACCTTAGCAAGTGCGCCAGTGCACTGTGCACCATGGGACAGACAGGCGGGATTGCTGCCGATCAGAACATGTTGCACAATTTGGAACAATGGTTACAGGCCCATGGGCAGTGGCAGGCGAGCAATGCACGAATCAGCGCCGTGGAGCAGGCAATTGTGCAGCTACTCGATCCGGAAGGAGCAATCGATCAGTTTTGGCTGGCAAATGTGCAGGGACTGCTCGAGGATTACACATGCAAGGTGCAACGTGACATGGCAGCGCTGGAGTGTGAGCACCAGAACGGGCATCGTACTATCTGCAATCTGCTTAAACAAATGCAAGTAAGTAAAATAAACCTTAAGAAATCAAGGTGAAATCTCACGCTCTTTTTTTTTGCAGCGTCAGCAGGAACATATGCCACGCATTTACATGCGCAGCCTAGTCACGGAACCACTTGATCCGTGCCAGAGCAAACCTATTCCACTGGATGTGCAGTTGCTGTGCGGTCATGTGCGTGACTCGCATCGCATGCTGTTGAACTTCTTTCAGCGTCTGCTCGAACTACGCAAGGAACTGAGTACCGAGCGACGTCCATTGCTGCCGGAGAGGCTGAGCAACTGGCAGCAGCAGGTACAACAGATCCAGCAATTGTCCAGCCATGATGTCGACGAGTTCTTCCGAACAGTTGAGGATTTTCTACACCATTCGGCGGACAGTGACTCGTTGCCTTACGAGACTTTCGGGCACAATAAAGGTAAAGTGAGGAAACCATTCCAGCTACATATCCACTAATCCTTTCTGGCTCCTTTTACAGGTGCACCCAATCAGCACGAACAAAAGCGCAACGCATACGGTGTATCCGTATGGAAGAAAATACGCATGAAACTGGAGGGACGCGATCCGGACAACAATCAGCGCAGCACTGTGGCCGAGCAAGTTGACTATGTGATACGCGAGGCCACCAATCCGGACAATCTGGCCGTGTTGTACGAAGGCTGGACGCCATGGGTCTAAGTGGTCAAGTCGATGCAATGGTGTGCCACCACGGGCATATTCAAACCGCATTCAAAGATCATGATCAGATGCTGCTGGGGCGGACGACGCAAGTAGAGCTCGACTCGGACATGGGACTGGGAACTCGCCACCAGACCCGCCGGCGGCTTATGCCGCAGCGTCCAGACAGCTGACGAAGAGACGAGAAAACGTTTGAAGAAGGAAGACGAAGGGAGAGACAGAATGAATGAGAACAATTGTGCGCAAAAAAAAGAGAGAGACCCACGTTCCACACACATAGAGAAAACACAAAAAAAAACGACAAGCGTAAAGCGTAAAGCGAAGAAAACAAGAAAAATGGACAAAAGAAATGAACAAATACTGGACACAAAGGCAAACTTGCTTCGGTCGCAGTTGATGTCGTTGATGATGATAATGTTGCTGCATCCCAGTTGGCGGCACCAAAATATTTAGGTGCAATGGACGGACTGATTAATGGACAACGTCTGATGATCGCCTGTCAAAGCAAAAGCAAACCATTATGCAGAGCCAATGCAGAATTCATAGCGCAGCTTACAACAACTTTACTAGAAAGCTGCTGCACGTTTTTAATTCCTTTAATTTCTTTTATTTATTTTAAGTACACAAACACATACAAGCTTTGTATATTTTTTAACTCGACCCGCCCATCTCTCCTACTGTTTCGCACACCCAAAAAAATAAGAACCTACGTTTATATTTTGTATTTAATTTTAAGTAAACACTCTTTGATTTTAGACAAATCCTAATTCTGATACTGATTCCGTAGCCATATTATACTGTCTATGCACATATTGAATCAAACAATCAATCATTTGGGTTTGTTTCCCTTTTTGATGATCTATTATGTAATTTTTTTTTCCGTTGATTAAATGCGATCTTCAATTATGATAAAAATAAAATATGTATGAGTTTAACTTGGGGTCCCTTTGTGCGATCTTTCCCAATTGAAAATGCATCGATCGAATTGAATGTATTTATATATATAATCACTCGTTTATTCTCTAACGTTTTATCTCAATTTGCTTTCTCTCTCATATCATTTTATCATCGTGTCATTTTACTTGGTAATCATCGTCATCGTAATCATTTATGTATGTTTTTCGGATCTTTTCTGTTCTGTACTGTGTTTTTCTTCGCGTGGATAGGGTGTAAAAAGTTTTAAATGTTCTTAATAGGATCAAGACATACTTATGACCATCGCATATATTTTGTTTTTTCTTTCTCAATTTGCTTTGTTTTTCTTTCTTTTATAGATATTTTTCTTGTAAATTAACATTAACGTTCCGCTTACAAGTTTTTTCAGTTATCATTTAGCTTGGTGTGTATGTGTTGGAGTAATCAATGTATTTTACAAACAGTTAAGAGTAGAAATGATACGAGTTTTTTTTATCTATTTTCTTCTTTTTTAATGTGAGAAATCAGTTTGCTCTCCAGTTAACGTCAACGTTAATTCTGTAGTTATACAATTACAATGTTCATATATTTACAATATAGTAAAGTATGCAGTATCTATATGAATATACATACATGTATATATATATATATATATATATATATATATATATATAGATTTTTTATTTATATATATCATTTACAAAAAAATCGTTTTGACGAGCAGCTGTTGCTAAGGAAAATCATCATCATTAATAATATATATATCAACAAAATAATATTAAAAATAAGAAAGAAAAAGAATAATTAAAATTATTGTAAATTGTTTACATATACATATACATATATATACATACATATATATATATATATATATATATATATATATATGTATGTATATGTATGTATATATATATATATATATATATATATATATATATATATATGACACAGCTCATAAGCTATGTACGTTACGGATTGTATATTTTGTATTTGCGGCTGCGGTTGCTGGATCTGGATCCCTTTTTGTCTAGGACAGGATAGGAACTCCATCTCCAGGCCATTTGAAATACAGTTAATAATTTGCCTTACGCATTTCATTTTGACCAGAATTTTCACATGACAGATGGTTTTTCCTTTGTGTGTCAATTAACAATACAAACAGAATTTAATTCGTTAACAAAAAACTGTGTAATGGGATTGTGTTTACATTAAATATAGTATATAAATAGCAATAACTAATTTATGACGACGCACACAACATTCGGATAAACACAAGTAAAAATTGCAAGAATTGGAATAAAAAGTAAAAAAAAAAAACAACAAAACAATTATAATATTACATTTAAATAGTTAATATAGTTAGTCGAATTTATAATTTAAAGTTACACTCTCATTGTTGTTGGTTTTGTTTTTTGTTTTGGTTGCTTTGCTTTTTGTTTTGCTCTAATTAAGCATAATTATTTATAGTATATTCGTGTGTGTAATGTGTAATGTATGTGTGTGTGTGTTTGTGAGTGTTACTGTTGTTGTTTTGTGTTTATCCTATTTTAGTTTCGTTTAAAATAATAAATACATACATACATACATATACATTACAATTACAATTACATCATATCCATAGTACAAAATATAAAATTTAACATCACATTGGTTGACATTCTTTTGTTGGTTGGTTGGTTGCTTCGCTTTACACGCACATTCATCCGTTCATCCTCCTTACTTCTTTGCTCCTTCGGCGTAATCATTAACTTTATCATCGTCATCATCATTAACATTATCTTTATGCTTGCAAATAGAATCAGCGTTATCATCTTGTTATAAGTGGGTTGGTTGGTTTCGTTTACATTTTTATGCTTTTGTTATTTTTAAACTAATTTGTTTCAATTGATTTGTGTGTGTGTTGATTTCTTTGTTTGCATTCGCTAGGTCGGTAGGTCACAAAAGATCGATTACTCGATCCGAACTTGGGTAGCCTCTCCTCTAAACTCTCCACTCCGTTCCATTACGCTTTACATTACTGGATCAACAACTGCCCCTTCAGTTTAGCTTGTTTGTGGGCCTCTCCTTTTCAGCCTGCAATGAATTTGGTTTTGATATTAATATAAATATTATAAGGGGGGTATATACGAATAACAATCATAAGCGTATGAGCTTAGGCTGCAGTCGGATTCGTTACGCACTGTCCACTTGACGCGTTTAAACGACTTAACGAGCACTCGTTATACAAATACAATGCATTATGGGCATGTCTACATATATATATATCTGTATACATATCTATCTTTCTATCTATATAGATATATGTATTGTATTCATATGTATATGTATGTCAAATGGCAGCGTAAATGAATACATTTGCATACACACTCAATACAAACACATTAGATATGTACATATAGCGGTATAGATATATAAAAAGCGCTTGATGTTTATACATTTATTATACATGTAGATTCTAGATTGCATTTGCTGCCTCCTTCATCCATTATGCTAATATCATTTCTTTTCACTGCTGATTACCTAATGAGATGTTTACTAATCTCCTGGATGCTCAGGACAAGAGCGATTCACCTCAAACCAACGATCGATGCAGCTGCAAGATAATATCGAGATTACTTTAGGATCTCTAAAGTATATACGATATAGAGCGTATGTGCCTATATGGCAAACAACTCACCCTTTGTGGTAGATGCAGAGACATGGCAATCGAGCGATTGTATCACCTGGACTTAAGTCTTCAAGACAAATTACGCACTCGCCTTTGGCATCCAAAAGTGTATCCTCTGTAAGATTATATGGATATTGATATTTGTGGTAAGTATATAGCTCGATAGTTAGATCTACCCAATGGCGCATTACCGTTATATGAGAGTCGTGGTTTCGTTAGGCACATAACTAAATGACATTCAATATCGTCTGGCAATACAAACTTATTGCAGACGGGACACTTGATGCCTATAATGAACGGATACAGAGAAAGAAAGAGAGAGTGAGAAAAGATGCAAGTAATTGAGAATAATATAGTCGATAAAGTAGGAGTATGGCACTATCACAAAAGGAATTATCGATTCGAGTCAAGTCATCATTGGTATTTTTGTGAATACTTCTAGTCCGAAATTTTACGATAGTTACCATTAAAGGACCAAATGTGCGATGGAAGAGATGTCGCTGTATAGACACGACCTAAGCCATTCGCCGAAGCGGTTGCTGACGCGGCCAGTGCGATGCTCTCAACGATATTAGGGCCAGTCATGGACATGTCCTGAAAGAACAATGGAACAGGGGTGGCGGTTACAGACTGAACGTGGGGGAGGGTGGCCACATGGCGCCATATCGTTTGTCTACTCACGCGTATCGAATCGCCAAGAGCACGTCGCTGTTGCATGTAACCCTGTGTTGCGGCTGTCGAGGAGTTGCTGTTGTTGTTGCCCGCCGCTTGGAAGCTACTATTACTATTCGCCGAATTTGTTGAAGAAGAGTATGAGACGGCGGGATGTGTGTGTGGGTATGTTGGGGTGGCGCCCTGTTGCTGCTGCTGCTGTTGTTGTTGCTGCTGCTGTTGTTGTTGCTGGATATCGGGAACAGAGCTCAGACTGCGCGCACGCTGCCGATCAATGGAAGAGGAGTTCGGCTGTTGATGATGATGATAGACCTGTAGGCCGGGCAATGTGCGCAGCAAATTAAAACCTTGACCGGCACCGGTTTCACCTCCGCGGCTACCCACCGCTGAGTTTGGTGGCGATGTGTCCGTTGTTGCGCTTGTCGCCGCTCCCGTTGAGCTGCTTGAAAATGTTCTCGAGCGTGGGCTCTGCTGGCCACTAGTCGCTGGTGTGCTTGCCTTTTGACCCATAGAGTTTGAATCCTTTTTTCACACGCGCCGCGGCTGCACCTTTGCCCTGCTCTCTCTCTCTCTCCCTCTCTGCCCTCTGCCCCCTGGCCCCTGGGATCCCGGCGGTTGCACCGATCTTTGCACTTTTGCACTCACTCGCAATACGTCCGTCTCTGGTATTATTGCACTTTGTTGTTCTTAATTGAGTAATGTTTTTTTTTTATTGTTATTTCCCTCTTACTGTTTAATGTTCTTTGTATTATTTTGGAGTTTGTCTTTGTTAGCTCCTTTCGGGTTTTTGCGCGTGCGTGTGTGTTTGTGTGTCTGAGTGTGTTTGTGTGTATGTGCGTTCACATTAAAGGAAACAAAACAAATGACAGGCAGCAACGGCAGCAGACAACAATAGCAAACAAAGTTGATGTTACGGATCGAGGGTGGTGGATAAGGAGGAGGAGAAGGATGAGGTGGAGTAAGAAGGTAAGCAGCGGCGGCGGCAGCAGCGTTGATAAATGTGGCGGTGTATAGATAAGTGTGCGAGCGTATCTCTCTCTCTCTGTGTATGCGTCTCAGAGTCTTGATGATGATTGTATGCAGACAGAGAGAATTCTGTGTGTGCGGATAAGTGTTTGTCTATTTGTGTGTGTGCGTATAGGTGTGCGTGTGTGCGGGTGCCAAAAGTGCTGAGGTGCGTAGGGAGGGGAGGGCGTTAATTGTACGTCGGTCGTCGGTGTCAGTGTCGGTGTTGAGCTGTCGTCGTTGTTGGTATTGTTGTTGCTGTTGGTGTTGGTGCCGTTGTCGTTGTCGATACCGTTGTCGGTGCGTAGTTTATTATTGTTGTTGTTATTTCGAGAGCAAAAATAGGTGTGGGCTATAACTGTGCTTAATCCGCTTGATTACCATTCGCAATTTAAATGACTGTTTCCGTTTTTTCTATTTTATTTTTAACATCTCCGTTTTCGTTTTATGTGTACTCTTTGCTTTGCTTTTGACCACCACAATTTATTGGCCGACCACCACAATGAATATCGCAATCTTAAGTGCTGCAAAATGCCAGACTGACAGCCATATGTAGAATATCGATAGCCCTCTGATAGCTAACTGATACAAAATGTTATTGCATAAATTCCTGTTAGAATGTGCAACAGCTGTCTTCATATCGATAATTATATATTTCCAATTAGAAATTTAATTAAATGGTTTAGTTGTAAAATGTTGGACAAAAATAATATATTTATAAAAAAAAAGTTTCATTTTTAAAGAAATTTTGTTAAATTTGTTCACATGTTATCGGTTTACCCCAAAAACGAAACTCGATAGAATTACCAATTCTGCCGGCAACAGCAGTGCACTTGTTTCGGAATGTATATGTCTAGTGCCGTAAAAAATACAGTTACAATCGCACGTGCAAGCAGCTCGTTTGAATTACTGCAAAGAAAAACATCTATAGCAAACTGCAGTTTGGTCGGATAGATGTGGACTATATAGTGCGTACATGTCTGTGTTGCCAAAACCAAAGAAATATGTCAGCTGCTTGAGACAACACTTTGGACTGAGCGCATTCAAGCCGCTGCAATGGAAGATAATTCGCGCCATAATATGCGAGCCACGCGGAGGAGATGTCTGCGCCGTGGTGGCCACTGGATACGGCAAGTCGCTGAGCTACCAGTTTCCTGCTTTCTATTTGCAAAAAGTCGTCGTGGTTATCTCGCCGCTGATTGCGCTAATGGAGGATCAAGTGAATGCTCTTAATCAGAGATCAAAAGCCAACGGCGACTGCGCCTGTCTGCTTGGCACAGCGCAGGAGGATCGAAGCATTAAGCAGCGCATACTGGAGCTACAGTTCAGATTGGTCTATGCCACGCCGGAGTTCATAACACGTGGCAATGGACTTAAACTGTTGCGGGATTTAGGTCGTAATTTGGCCCTGATTGCCATCGATGAAGCGCATTGTATCTCCAAGTGGGGACACGAGTTTCGGCCGGCATATCGCCAGTTGCAGCAGCTACGCGAAGCAGTCCCACATGTGCGAGTGTTGGCGCTCACCGGGACGGCAACGAAGCTTGTGCGCGAGGATATCTGTGAGCAGCTGAAGCTCCGCAGGCCACTGATCATATGCAGTAGCCTGGATCGACCGAATCTGGAGCTGACAGCGCGTCCCAAGGGCGCAGACATCTGGTCCGATCTGCAACAGTATCTAAGCTGGGCAGACGAGGCAGGCGGCTCCGTCATTGTGTACAATAACACCATACGGGAGACAGAAAACATGGCCAAGCAGCTGAGCCGCCTTGGTAGAAAGTGCAACAGTTACCACAGTAAACTGTCGCTGGAGCAAAAGCGTCGGCATCAGCAACAGTTTCAAAACGACAAAGTTCGCATCATAGCTGCGACCACGGCTTTTGGCATGGGTATCGACAAGCCAAATGTTCGCCTGGTGGTGCACTACGGCGCCCCGAGCGACATGGAGCGTTACTATCAGGAGATCGGACGTGCCGGCCGTGATGGTCTTACGGCCAAGTGTGTGCTCTTCTATAGCGACGCGGATGCGGCAAAGCATCGCCGTCTGCAACATACTCAACCGCTTACGACGCAGCGGAGCGACGAGTTACAGCGTCTAGCGAAGAGCATGCAGGAGTACACGCAGACCCAGCAGTGTCGGCGTCGTTTCATCCTCAGTTACTTTGACGATGCCGCATCCCTGGCTTCCTGGCAGTGGCGGCGAAATTGTTGCGACAACTGCCGCAAATCGAGACTGAAGAATAAGAATGCCATAGATCCTGAGCAATTAGATGTAAGCGCCGAGGCACGTCTGCTGCTCGGCATGCTACGCGATGTTAACGGTCGTGTCGGACTGGGCAAGGTAATCCTTGCCCTCCGTGGTTCGAAGAGCAAGTGCGTTCCTGGCGACTGTCGTCAGCATGAGAATTTCGGAGCAGGCGCACACAAATCTATCGCATGGTATAAAGCGCTTGCAGAGCACCTTAAGACGACGGGCTACATCAAGGATGACTACCAGACGAGTGTAAAGAGCGCATTCGGTTTCCTCATGCCGCAGGTCACGCTTAAAGGCTGTTGTTGGTTAGACGACGACGACGACGACGAGAACACCAAGTGCATCCACATCGAACCCTCCGCCAAGTGGGCGAAGCTAATGAAGCCATCCAAAGTGAACATGGAAAAAACAAATGATAAGTTGGACTGGGGATCGGATATTGAAATTGATCTCAAGGAACTAGATGAACTGTTGGAAGGTAAGCAGGATGCGACGCAGGATACAATGTCACCGAATGAGCCTGACATTTGGGGACCCGACATTGACATCGACTTCAATCAACTGGATGCGGTTGTTGCCGAGTCAGAGAATCAGACAACCCATCCGGTTCCGCCCACCAAATCCTCTTCCCAGGATCTTGAATCGTTGCTCGCCGACTGCCATCAGATACTGAAGGAGGAGCAAGAGGAAAGGAAGCGGACCCTGAGGGCGCGCAAGCGTATCTGGCAATATCTTGAGGGCAGCTACCAAAAGCATCCGTTGATCCCAAAGTACAAATACTGCCGCAAGGCAACAACTTGACCTGATGACAACGCTGTCCCACAAAAGTCTGTTTACAACTACATAGATTACATAAAGAATTTTTTGTATCTTAATAGCTAATTTTTTTTATATTAATAGCTGATTTTTTTTTTTTTAATTTAGTTAGTTTGTAATTTGTTCTAATGTATACCCGGTGAAGTTGGGTTAAGAATATTCGTTTTAATTAAAAAATATACGAATTAAAAAACTCCATATAAACGCAATTTTGTCCTGATAGCGATTACAGCTGTTGTGCTGTCTCCACACGGAATAATACCAGGCGCACAGAGAAATCAGCAGACTGTCAGAAGGAAAGACTGTCAACTGCAGTATATAGGCAAAGCTGCAAGTAAATAGCTAAGTGAAATAAAAGAGAACAACAGACAGGAAGAGGGCAGATGCGTACCGAATGTCAAACAGAATCAAGACAAACACACGCAGAGAAAGCAGTTTTTGTTTTGAACGAGCTTCACACGTGGATCCATGCACTCTTGCCCAAGTCCTCTCTCGCTCAAGTTCTTTCTCTCTCTCTCTATTTGATTTTCGAATTCGGCATCCATGGCCGCCTGCTGCTCTCTTCTGTGCGACTGGTATTATTTCGTGTACCAGACAAACCAAATTCGCCAAACGAGCGACTAAAATGCTGGCTATCGACTTTCGATATCGATATTGAGTCGACACGATAACTAAGGAAATTAACCGAAAATAATATGTCCGATATGAACGTGTAATATATGTGCAGCATATTTAGTCTTAAATTTTTGTTGATACAATTCAATATCGCTTTACGTCGCTTCGGTAGACAGATTGCCATCAGCCGTGGCGGGGCGACTTTCGCAGCTATCTTCGCCGCTGCTCGTGGTAGATGCACCCTCCTCGGGCGAAGTCTTGGCAGCATCGTCTGCATCCTGCGCATTATCCTGGGCATCCGCGCTGGCCTGGTCGCTGGAGTCGGCATCGGCTCCCTTCTTGTTCTGCAGAAACATAACATCTATTTATCTTTACCTGAATGATTGTATTCATTTCTTGCCCCTACCTTCTTACGCTTCTTGGGCTTCTCTGCCTTGACCGCATGAAGCTCGGCTTCCTCCTGCTGCGCCGACTTGTAGCTGGGCGGAAAGAACATACAGGCTTCCTTGTGACCCACTACGGAGTTGAGACTGACATAGCTGGGTCCATACTCCATCAACAGGGGAATTGTTTCACCGACCACCTTGTTGACCTTCAGGACAATCTTATCCGTGCTAAGACAGGTAAAATGGATATGATAATTCTTGGTAGTTTTCCAGTTTGCTCTTCTTCCACTTACGGCACGTAGGCCTTGGCATTGTATTTATCTACTGAGTTTGCGATGAACACGGCCGTCTGGGGATTATCGCTGGAGAAGAACCCATATAGGGGAATGTCATTCTTGCAGGCGTCGACAAGATTCATCAGATCCTTCTTCTTGTACGCATCAAAGGTCATGATGATGTGCGGCGGTTCCGGCGTGGGATCCGGTGGTAAAAAGGTTGCTGTCTGCGCCCGAAAATAGGAGTAAATCAAGGCGGCATGGGTGCGCTGATCTTTGGGCACCCAAATCGGGGGAATTTTGATGACCTTAAAGCGCTTGTTGTCGTCGGGATTCTCCGGCTCATTAGGCTCCTCCTCCTTGCTCTCTTCAGGCTCTAAGGGAAAAATATATATGTACACTTATCGATACATATACATACCTAAACAAGGAGTACCTTCAATTTCTACCTCAACCGTGATTTCCAGTGATGATATAAGGGGTGGCAGAATGGTCTCCTCCTCGTTGAACTCATCAGGCGGCTTGATGATATCCTTGGTAAGCTCGTAGGCATATTGCTGAAGCACTATGGGCGGACTGCCCATTGTCTCTTCGACCTTCCAGAAGCACATGAGCAACTCCTTGTCGTACAGATGCTTTATAACCTCATTATCCAGTGGATTCTCGGCGGCAAAATTAACGGTGTTGAAGTCATTTTGAGTTATGGGAAATACCTTGCGATCCTTGCACTGAATCTTTAACGGATCGGCGGGCTCCGATAGCTTCTTGAACATATCTCGATTTACTTGTGGCCCAAATACCGTTATACCAATATCAGGAAGATTTTCCATTATCATATCCGTTACACTCATTAAGTATTCGATGCGTTTCTTCTTGCTCTCCTCCAGCTCGATGCGCTCGGCCAGTTGCAACGCTTCGTTCTTGATGCGTAGCTGCTCCAGCTCGATGGGCTGCAATTCGGTAATCTCGTAGCACTCGTGCGGCTCTTTCTCTATAGTCTGTTGCAATTCCCGCGTGATCATGGCCACCAGTTTGGGCACATCTGTTCCGAACATGATGTTGATTGCCTTGCCGTTCTGTGCTCGGAAAGAGAAACGGAGGTTGTGTATGTGAGAAAGAGTGTGATGATAATATCAAGCTTGGCTTACCCTAACAAACATCCAGGTGGGTTCACTTTTTTTATTAAATCTTTCAAGATTCGATATCGAGCCCGCTTTGCACTGTTCAAAAGAGTTTGAAAAATAAGTGGACCATT
The DNA here is from genome assembly GCA_018151445.1 of Zaprionus inermis. Lineage (NCBI taxonomy): Eukaryota > Metazoa > Arthropoda > Insecta > Diptera > Drosophilidae > Zaprionus > Zaprionus inermis. The sequence continues at coordinate 4,348,271 of JAECXD010001052.1, forward strand.
TTAAGATTCTCTGAAAACTGATCTTCAACTTACAATAGCCAGCTGAAGATTATCGCCCCCCAGTTCCAGTTTGATCTTTCGCAGACTGCCGACCATACCGAGACAGGGTCCACACCATTCCGAATATATATCGAGCACTACGGATAAGTTTAGTAACATTCAGAACTTAAATAATATGTATGCTCCATTTGTCTACCCAGCAGTCCGGGACGTTGCAGAAATTTCTCAAACTCTTCGTCGGAACTGATGTCCGCCTGCAGTTGCTGTACTCCTCCCTTCTTGGCCATTCCATGCGAAATGCTTCACATAATTATTCCGATTCGAGTTTAGCAATTTGGCAAAACTTCGCGGAAATGTCATGGCATAAATATTGATTAAACTTTTTGGGTTGGTGCGAGGCAAAGGCGGAGTTGTCATGCGAGCTAGAGTTACTACCCCTAACAAAAAAAAAAGGACTGGATCTAACCTGAGCTCAAGTCGCAAACAGTCTTGAAGCAGTGTTCGATATTCAGGCAAGAATCTCGAATAAACTTGTTGTCGGCAATTTTGGAATATCCTTTTTAAAATAACTGAAAGAAATAATCTCGATTTTGAATATAATTTTGTTTTACTATTTATTAATATAACTTAAAATTGAAAAACATATATGAAAGTTCTAGCCTTATCTAAAATTATGCTCTAATACTTGCTCTTTAAGTCAGGAAATCTATTCCATTTCCAACTAGATATAAGTACAAATACACCTTTCTTTTCATCGCATTTCCCGCCAATTAATTGTAGTCGGGTCTTTTAAGTATGTTGAAAGAAAATCGATACAACAGGCCACATTGGTGGATGATTTAATTGGATTACATACAGGTGCGGGGGTGGAAGTACTGACTATCCCGCGACTGAAGCTTTAAAATTGCATTTCCAATATTTTTGGTATTTTCTAAATTTATGACAAGTATGCAGTGCAAAAGGCGCATAATACGTATTCATATACATACATGCGATTATATGTATGAGAACACAACAACTATATGTAATACTATTCAAAAAGTATTACATTTAAAATTAAATAGCATTTCTTGGGAGACAGGAATAGAAACAGGTGCAACAAATTCATCGGGTTCGGAGCGGGTGGTTGGTGACGTCGTGGGTGTAAGTGAAGAACATCAGCAAATTATGTATTGCGGGAAACCTTTGTGCCTTCGAGTGTGTCTTCTGGGAATGATGCTGCTGAGGATCTATGTATTTCAATTACACTTTAGTTGTATTTTGCTATGCTCTCCTAGTTGGTCTCGGTTGTTTGGTTTGTTGGTTAGTGTAAAGCACAGGGTTAAAGTATGAAATGCACACGTGCGCGTGTGCTTGACTAAACGCAATTGGACGCAGTCAGAGTCCGGAGCCATAACTAGAGCTGAATATGGTGATATCCTACTCCAAGCCCAGCATCCAGTTAATGCCTTTGACAATGAAAAATATGAGCGGCTGCCAGGCGACAAGCCAGCGAATCCAGTCAAGCAATCGTCCGTAGAGCACATGCGGTTTCTCCCAGCTGCAAAAAAATAACATGAAATCTGTATTTCATGTCTTGATTGAGGAACTTGGCGGCTACTTACGGGTTGCGGAACATTTTCTGCAGATCGACCTTCTCCTTGCAGTAGGGACACGTCTGCTTTTTGCCCACAATGCACCAGCCTCGTATGCAAAACTCGTGGAATACATGATTACAGGATAGCTTGTAGGTGTTTTCGATGACGCCCTCTTCCTTTTCGGACACCAGAAGCTGATTACCGCACACTGCACACACATTCTGATCCAGATGCCGCGTCGGCATGCCTTGCGGTGTGTAGTACTGCAATAGAAAACACTTAGATAAATAACAACTATAGATAACGTTCGCTGGGGGCTGACTCACGCCAATGGCAGCAGCCATTTTATCCGAGCAAATCTCGGATATGTCACGACCGAGTACGCCGATGTACAGCCCATAAAAACAGAACATTAATCCCACATCCATCCAGGTGTTTGGTGGTTGAGAGAACAAATAGTTCATACCGAGAAAAGCGGCCATTATAACCAGATAGCCAACAAGGCCCAGCCCGTAGCTTAACTTGTAAATGAAGTAGAACCATTTATAAACGAGTCTGTGAAAAGAAATGGATGTGCTTGAAAATAATCTAAGATAATGCGAACCCGTGTAATTACCTAGGCGTTGTGCCCTGTATGGGTTTTGTTGTGGCCCGTCGCATCACAAGCGCTGTTATGCCTGTAAATATAAGCCAGATGACGATAAAGCGTATCCATATAAAGCTGCAGGATATGATAAGCGGTATAAGCCACATCGCCAGCAGTGTGACAAATGCATAGGATCTGTAGTGTCGCTTCTTCCACTCCACAAGAATGATCTGGGCAATCACTAGGGTCATAAACAGTATGATGACCATTTCAGAGTGCATGGCATCGTGGCCCTTGTGTTTCTCCACCATCAATTGGTGCTCCGCACTGCATAATCGAATGAATTTAATGACGAGGCACAAACACAACGTTCGATCACACGACTTACCGCATTCGCTCCTCAGGTGTCATCTCGTCCAGGGACTGTAAAATTGCCACGTTAGTCAGAATGAGAAATTGCACGTATTATTGGGGTATGTCCTTACCTTGTTAAGGTCCACTGGGGCATGCAGGTCCATGTGTTGTTGATGCATGTTGTCGCTGTGCGCCGGTGCGTACAAACCTTGCCGTCTTCGTCGTCTTTGCAGAATTTTGTCAACAAGGTCTCTTTGGACTTTCACCTTAGAATTTACCTAAAGAACAATTCCAAATAGAAAAACAAATAATATCGCCAACATTACATATTGTTCTCCGTTTTCCTATCAGTGGCATTGCCACTTGCTACTGAATGCTTACTGGCGCTGCCACTTGCTGGCACCGAAAAACGATTGCAAGCAATTTAAGAAGTACAACATTTATTCGATTGACACTTACACATACACACACATTTCCGGACTGCCATGATAATTATTATATTATTTAAAGACATTTTCTATACCTAAAATGTAAATTACTTAAGGCAACTGTAACGTATATAGTCGGCGTTGCCACCTTTTATTTTTTCCTGCGATATCAACCGATATTAAAAAATAAGTACCGATAAAATACTCAGACTGCCATGTTTCCACTAGATTCGAGCCAATCTTGGTTGTTTTGATAATCTGCATAGCATTTCGTTTGATCAGTTAATTCTACATATCTATAATTTTTTCATCAACTTATTGAATAGGTTTAACAATATCTATGAAAAACTTCTTTCACATGATAGTAATGCAAAACATCGATATTCTTGCGGTATTTTTTGAATCATTGCCTTATGTGCTCGATAATTCGATAGACGGCGGAGTTTGGCGTTTGCCAGCACTGTCTCAGTTGTTTATAAATTGCAAGAGCAAGCATTTAGTATAAATAATGCAAACGGAACACTGGGGCGCAATGCCCGTAGATGATGAGACCAGTGCGGCGTTTATGCCGGATAAATACGTGCCTACCTCAGCCAAGAAGGCCAAACTGGATGAGATACGACAGCGCTGCGATGTGGTTCCCTTGGACAAACAGTGAGTACAGTAGACTGACCACTGACCGATTAGCCCAAATACAGTGTTTATTTAAATTTAAGCGACAAAATTGAACTGAAGAGCGCCCTGGTGACCCAGACCATTGAAGTGATGAAACAAACTGAAGTGCTACAATCTCTCATTGACACGTACTCAAATAAAAACGTATGTATCGAGGGTCATCTGACCCAGTTGTGACTCGAGTTGACATTCTAATGCTTTCAGGGTACTTCAAATTATCTGCTGAATCCATGCCAAATGATACCTGAGGTGGACTTCCCACCAGAAAACGCCGCCGATTTAGTGGGCGAACAAAAGTTTCAAAAGCCAATTTGGTTTATACCTACCGTGGATACGGCGTACTCACGCGGCGATCCACAGCCTTACCCAGAACTCTCTAGCAACACCTGCCGGCACTCATTGCGTAAAGTTATGTGTGGCCTGTTGCGGCTGGCTGGGTTCACCGACTGCTCCGAGACGGCCGTCATGCTGCTTACGGATGCGGCCGAAGAGTTTCTGCGCAGCTTTATCACCGAATATCGCGGTTTTTACGACATCGATTCAAAGCTAGAAAAGTCGACAATGCTACAGTTGTTACCACTAGAGCAGGCGTACTTCAGCATGACAGGCACATCCCTGACGCAGGTGCACAACTACTATAAGCACAAGGTGATAAGTCGTAATCGCGCAGAGATTGCCGAGTTCAACAGCGTCCTGCAGGAATATGACAAGCTGATGAAGGAAAGCCAGAGCAGTATGCAGAAGCAGCAACAACAGCACCACGAGTTCAATGGCAACGACTTCCTCAACATACTCGAAATGCAGCCTAGCGACGATGGCGGAAACAGCGGCACCGGGAGCAACAGCATGGGCAACATTGTCGGCGACATGCTGCAGGAGCTCGGTGGCAGCACCAACTCAAGCATCTCGCTGGGCAATGTGAGCAGCGGGCAGCAGCAGATGATAACCACGAATGCTTTATATGGCCTGCTCGAGGGACAAATCAACAGCTCCAATTCGACTGTAGCTACCACCAATTCGAGTGGCTATCAAGCTAGCTACGAGTCCTAGTAGGAAGCCGATGTGCACAGCATGCATAAAATAAAAACCGAGACCTCAACCATCATCCTATTGTGCCTAATAATTGGGAGAATCACCCATTCCCGCAGAGAAAAAATTAACACTGAGTTCATGCTTTAGCTCTTTATAATTTCCATCAATCTAGATTCCTTTCTTTTGTCTCTTGCATGTTGTGATCCCCAGCACTCCATGTCCTTTCCTCTTAGTATAGACTCGCCGCTCACGGCGATGGCAGACCAGCACGGCGTATCATCTGGTTCCGCATCTACACAACGTCTCTTTATAATTGGCTTCTTTTGGGGGACTACCTCCTCCGGTATATCGTCAATCACATAGCAATCGGTATCAGAGACGAGCTTCACTTTGTTAATTGGCTTATCTTCCTCTGCTCTCTTGGGTAATCCGTTAGGCAACTTTTCTAGTTTATGAAATTTTACTTGACACTCGATTATTGCGCTAAGTTTTCCCCAGATGTGTGTTTGCATCTGTTTGCTTATCTGGAAATCGTTAAACGAAGACTCCTCTCCCTTGTCGTCATTAATAGAGCGCTCGCTTTTGGGTCTTTCCTGAACTGGATTAGCATCAGGAGTTGCTATACTTGATACACTTTCGCTTGTTGCTTTTTCGGTCTCGTCTTTAGATTTATTGCTGAACATATCGTTTGTGAGCAACGTTTGATCCGTCGCCTCCAGAAACTGGCGGATTTGGTCGTTGTCCTCGTCATCAGAGGAGTCGCTGTCAACCGGTTTTTTGTTTATAACTTTATTTGTTATCATTTTGTAGTAACTCCAAGGCGTATATTTACACTGCCCCCTAAGTTATCGAATTCGATAACTAGATACACGTGCAAGTCATCTCTATCGTAATCGAAACGTTTACCAACACTCTTTATGGAGCATTATTTAAAATAAAAAAATCGATCTTTTATTAAGCATTTAAAGCTCTTCGCTTTTATTTATTTTCTATGTAGCATATGTCATGGAATTCTCTTGAACTTTTTTGTATTCAAAATTCCTTGCCTTCCCTTTCCGCACACCGTGCTCAAAGCAGGATTGTAACCCGTTTTGACAGCGAAGCGACGTTCCTTTTCTAGCTTTTTTCTGGCCCAAATAGCATTTCGAATCAGCGAATAGTTTTACTCTGTTCCGTATTACATTCACAACATGATCAGACTGCTGATTTGGCTTACAAAAGTGTACTTGACTTTCAATAAAAGCGCTTAGTTCTTCCCAAGACTTGTTACCCGGTTTGACATCGAAGCGACGTTCCTCTTCTGGTTTCTTTTTCTTGTCCAAATAGCATTTCGAATCAGCGAATAGTCTTACTCTGTTCCGTGTTACTTTCACAACTTCAGCAGACTGCTGCTTTGGCTTACAAAATTTTACCTGACTTTCAATAAAAGCGCTTAGTTCTTCCCAAGACTTGTTACCCGGTTTGAAATCGAAGCGACGTTCCTCTTCTGGTTTCTTTTTCTTGTCCAAATAGCATTTCGAATCAGCGAATAGTCTTACTCTGTTCCGTGTTACTTTCACAACTTCAGCAGACTGCTGCTTTGGCTTACAAAATTTTACCTGACTTTCAATAAAAGCGCTTAGTTCTTCCCAAGACTTGTTACCCGGTTTGACATCGAAGCGACGTTCCTCTTCTGGTTTCTTTTTCTTGTCCAAATAGCATTTCGAATCAGCGAATAGTCTTACTCTGTTCCGTGTTACTTTCACAACTTCAGCAGACTGCTGCTTTGGACCACAAAATTTTACTTGACTTTCAATAAAAGCGCTTAGTTTGTCCCAAAGTTGCGACTGAAGACTTTCCCCCAAACCAAAATCATCATCTTCCATGTCCAAACAACGCTCGCTCTTGGGCAGATCTTCTGGCGGCTTGCTAGCAAATAGTATCTTCTCTCCAACCGATAAGCTATTTCGGTTTTTTTCTCCAAATGTTTTCTTCATTTTTAAATAACCAGTTTTTTTTACAGACAATTAGGCTTGTGAAAATGCCAAATTCAATTTGAAATGCCTTTTTCAAAGCCTTCTTTGCCGCACCTATCGATACGGAAAACTATGTTCAACTGACAGGATTATGCTTGGATTATTTATTATTAGTTAATATGATTTATAATAGTTTATTGTCTATCATCAACAATGCTCGTTCTTTTATTTATATTGTATTTTTTTAGTTTTATTGGCCAATGCTATGTGCTGTCAGCCAGGGGTCGTTCTTAAGCAATGGCGGTTAAAATTTACATTTGAAAATTAAAGAATTGAATTTATAAATGCAATGTTATTATTGGTAGTAGATGTGCATCAGTTTTCTAACTGTCCATTGTTGATTATGTCAGCGAGCTACAGAGGCCACAGTTGCTGACGGGGCACATTTTCATTTCGATATCCTCGCCCACGCGAACAACGGCCGCCATGCCATTCTCGGAGTGCGGTGATATGTGACAGTGGAACATCCAGTAGCCCGGACTGTTCGAGTTGAACTGGATAATGGTGTAGCCAAAGGCTGGAACCTGTACCGAATCCTTCAGAGGCGCACCACGTCCGCGCCTTGGCAACGGTGTCCGTTTGTCAATCGCTTCGATCTGCCCAATGCGTTCCTCGCCGAGCACACCCATGCCGACCACGCGAAACGTGTAACCATGTAAATGAATGGGATGCGGTGTATTCGACTTGCTCGAGATTACGAACTCGACATTCTTATTGGCCGGCACATGAATGACATTCGAGCACTTGCAGTGGCGGTTCTTGCAGTTGATGCCCAGCGTCGTCTGCTGTGAACTATTGCAAAAGAACTGACCAATGCCCAGATTTCGTGTCTGAAGAAACGACATCTTGGGCATGTCGAAGGTGATGTCATCCATCTGAAAACGAAATCCTTCGCCGGGCAGTTGAAAGGCGTTCATGCTAGTGTAGTAGGTGACGGCCGGAGTCAACGCCGGTTCGATGTGCTGAGCATTCAGGGTGACCAGCGAAATGCTCTGATCACTGCTGCCGCCCACATCATCGCCGAGCTCATTGAGCAGCACGCCAGGTGCATCGTAGGCATAGGTCAGCGTGCTTGGGTCCAGCGTACGTGTATCTGCATCCTGATAATGTAGCACGGCCTCCTGATGCAGTTGATTTTTGGCACAGAAGCTATAGCCCTTGACGCGTATCCAATAGTTCGCCACATTCTGGTTGGCATGAAGGACGAAATCAAAACGCTCTGCGCCATGGAACATGATCTTCTGCACCTCAACGGGCTCGATATCGTTGCCATCGCTTGCAATCACAATTAGATTGTGATTATCAATGCTCAGGCTAATGGGACAGTTGGAGACACCTGGATAGAAATAGATAGATTCGATAGAGGATGTTGCGACTTGTTTGCCAGCTGAATGACTCACCATTGAAGATGACGCGAAAACGATAGCGACCGCCACGTATGACCCCAAAGTGGGCATATAATGTCGGTTTCGTTTTGCTATCTTTCTTCATATTGCGACCGCGTCCATTGATCAGAATGTTCTCGGCAACACTCTCCACAAAATTGTGCACCCAATCCTGAATCATAATGACATGCTCCGTCTTGTCGAAGTCATAGAGATGTTCATGGGGATTAAGCTTGGCCGGCTGGCGGACAATCAACGGACCCGCCAGTCCGAAGGCACGTTGATGTTCCGTATGACTGTGCCACCAGTTAGTGCCTGTGTGATCCACCTCGAAACGATAGCGGAACGCCTGGCCGGGCTCAATAGGATACTGGGTGACATGCGGCACCCCGTCCATGTGTGGGGTCGATCGCTGATGTATGCCGTGCCAGTGTATGGTCGTCGTCTCGTGCATGCTGTTGATAATGTCTGCCACGATGGTATCGCCATAGCAAACATCGATCGATTCACCCGGTAACTTGCCATTCACCACCATGATTGGTGACTCCAGGCCGTCGGCGTATTTGCAGTCATCGTTGAGCTGCTTTGCTCCGGCAAGCAGAAAGCCATCAATGTACTCCATGCCGTTCAGCTTGTAACGGTATTTCGATTGCAAATACCGCTTACACGTCTGTGACATGGTGTCATCGTAGTGTACGACCATGTAATAATAGCAGGTCATCGGTTGCTTTTCGACACAGTCGCGCCGACACGGATGCTGCAAGTTGTTGTCCGCGTATCGCCATTGGGATGCTTCGGCGGATGCAAGCTGGGGGTAAAGTTTCTTAACTGCTTCATATTTGCTTACAATGCGCTTGCCATCCGCATCTACGTATGGACCAAAAAGCAGTAGACAGTTAGTTATCGATAACAGTGCTATGCAGTGGATTTAATTGATTCACCTTGAATGCCATCGATTTGAACGATAATGAGGCAACTAATCAGAGCGATAGTTTTAAATAATTTAATTTGCATTGCCGTGAAAAGAAAATTCATAAATTTAGCTTCCTATTTTTATTGCTGCTGCAATTGCCGGAGAATTCCACAACTAACTGTTGGTAAACTTCCGTCTGCAGTTCGTTTTTGTAAGCAATAGCAAAAACGATATTCTGCGATATTCCAGAAATTGCTTAGAATTCGCTTGTGTTTTCGGCCTTGTCGTACACATTGTAATTGTTAATTGAAGATTGTTCGCAATCACAGATACAGATAGCTAGACAAAATTCTAATTTTCCATCGTCTTATGAGTATGACTCGACTTGCTCATAACGCCTAGTGTATATCGAGCTGATTCAATGTCAGGGGAACAACCGTCTGACAATTTGAACGCGACTACTGTTTGCGCCTTGGCCTCATTTGCGAAAAAGCAACCTTGGGAATTCCCATGGCAGTTACGTTGCGCCCTTTGTCGATAATCGATCAGATTAAATGTATTATCTGTTATCGGAAATTTGAATTAAAGCTCGCACAGAGTGTTGCGAAGCGAACATTGCCAGTGCTGCAATTTGCCTGCATATATTTATTGAACATAATGCAGGTTGTAATGTACTTAGAGTTTTGCAGGGGGTCAACTTAACCTTGCCCACTTTTCTCCCACTCCTTAGTCTTTGTTTATATTATTGTTTATCTACTGATATCACACACATGCAATTAAGTTGTGTGGAAGTGTGAATGGAAGATTACAAATTCTCATTTCATTGTGGAGACGCTAATCAAAATACCTGACGCGTTCTACTATATGCATGTGTGTACATCAGTATGTGTGAGTCAATGTACATATGAGAAAGATTGTGTGGAAGAGAAACCAAGCCTAAGAACATTATACTGAATTAGAATTTGGTTTTCATTTACTTTTATCGCATCGCATTTGCGTTCGCTGCGTTTGTGTTGTGTGCCGTATGTGTGTGTGCTCGCACTCGGTGGGGCCTGCGGTCCAACAAGATTGTTGATTATGCAAAAATAAAATAAGAACAAATAAAAATCAGCAATAAGTAAGTCGCAGTGCAACGCCGCGAGTACATAGCAGTAAATAAGAAACAACAAACTCAACACGACACATAAAAACAAAAAAAAAAACAAGTTTAAACACCGCTGTCGAATCGCGTCCAATTGTTGCCTCTTGGCGCGTCATGAACTTCATTAGGCATTTCATACTGCAATCGAGCAGACGCAGCGCCACAGCGTCTCCTCTTCAAAAATCTAACGGACTCAACGTATCCAAGTTCGGTAAGCATCGTTTGCCACTGACATGGTGGCAACGCTAGCAGCCATAGCAGAGCAACATTGTTATTGCTATTGTTACTATTATCGTGCCAAGAGGAGTTTCACAACATTGGCTCGCGTTTCAGAACTGCTATTACAATTTCTGCTACTTATCTCGGCAGTCAGTTGTACCACGAAAATGGCCAGCACGGACACCACAGTACATTCGGCGGGTATTTCCGAGGTATACGATGTGCCCATGGAGGTGATCAAGCGTCCGATACCCTCCGTTCTGGATGAAAACAAAGTGCAATCGCTAATGGAAACGATCAAGGTGCGGCGGTCTCAGAGCGACGTCAAATTCATTTCATTATCACTTTTCACTTTCTCTTTTGCTTATCGTTGCGCTTGTTACTTACATAGGGGGAGACGAGCGAACAGGATGTGCCACCTGTTGACATCTTGTGGATAACGGGCAGTGAGGGAGGCAACTATTACTTCAGTTTCGGTGGCTGCCACCGGTTCGAGGCATACAAGCGCCTAAAGCGAGAAACCATAAAAGCGAAACTAGTCCGCTCGACACTGAGCGATCTCTATAATTACATGGGATCTAGCGCGCCAACCCAATTGTTATAGACTTTATGTGTTGAATTGTTGATGTGTTATTGTTTGCATACATTTATACTTACCATATATACTACATAAATATAAATATTTTTTTACCTGACAGAAAACAAATCAATTTGTTTTAATTTTAACCGCCCTCTGAAACTAGCTATCGATATGCAATTGTCATCGATTTGTATTAGTTTCAAAATCTGCAGTTTTATAAATAAGTGAATTTAATACAATTTTGTTGTACGAAAACGCTCCAGTCGAGATCGCAGTGAATTTGTCTAATTTAAAGATTGCAGTGAATTGTTCTCTGATAACTCTCGGCTGCTTTTTATCAACATTTTTTGTTGTATTTCCAGCGCCGGAGAGGTCACTCAAAAGTCGCCAGTATATTTAGAGTAGCTAGTAGCCGTACAGGTAGCTCGTCAGAAAGAATGAGTCAATTTCGAACTATAAACAATCTTACAAAATGATCTGGTAAATTTATTCTTGTAAAAACTATGTTCATTCTGGCGAATGTTTTTTAACTAACATGCGTGGCAGCATAAATTGGTGCTGGGCTATCTTAATACAATGCATAAATACATAATTTTCGCCTATATATATTCGATATAAAATTTAACTAACTGCTAGGAGCAACGAAGCTATCGGTGGGGGAAAACAATGTTTAGTCTATAACATTTTCAGCCATTAATATGGCTAGCCAGCGGCATAGTTTTGACTAAACGAGCTTTCCATGTTACAATTCCACCGATAGTTTCGCATTTACCAGAGAAATGGCGATCTCTCGCGTAAGATGCGCAATCCGAAGAGCTGCCATTCGCGCTGTGTGATCCACAATTCGCGTGCACTTTCCAGTACCGACATAATGGCCGCCCCTTTCCAAGCCACCATGCCCACGTCCATGCCCTTAGTGAACACGTTAACCTCCAGTCCGAACGGCACCTGCTGCCTCAGGCGCTGCTCCAGCCACAGTGCCAGACCACGCATCTTGGCTGTGCTGCCGACTAGGAGTATCGTACCAAACATCTTGCGACGCGTCTCGTAACTGACACAACGCCCAATTGCACGGATCACTGCCTGGTCCAGCGATACCACCTGCCCGCTGGAATTATAATACCAATCACTGCTCGGCTTGCCTGGTGTGCCTTGTGCCGGCTGCTGCTGTTGCTGCTGCGGGGTGAGTGATTGCTGTTGTTGCTGATGTGCAGGCTGCTGCTGAGAATTGCTGTTGCTACTGACTGTCGTCTCGTCCTGGTCGACCACAATCAGTTCCTCGTCGTCAGCTGTAATGGGTAGTTGTGCTGCCTTCGAACCCGTTGTCAGAAGGCTTAGATCTCCTGCACGAACGCCATTGCGCCGCGCTGTTTCGCGCAGATATTCCGCATCAAAGCAATCCTCGCAATCGTATTGATCCTGCGCCGATTGTTGCGTTACCACGCCATGCGATTTACTCGAAATGTTAAACAACTCTGTGTGAAAGAGTGCTAGCGGCGCCATAATCACCTCGTCTCCCACCTGTAACGCATAACGTACCCATTGCCCGCTGTCGCGGCGCAACGTAAAATGCTTCTCCTGCGCTCCGCATACGTTGGCATTCAGATGGCAAAAACGCTCCTTAAGCTCATCTAGGAGATGGGCATCTGCATAGCTATCTTTCACATTGCACTCCCGATAGGGAAATCCGCATTTGCGCAACAGCATGAGGAGCACCTGATCTATGTCGCCACCGCCGTAATTGAGACGAACTCGTGCGTCCAGCTGGGAGATGCCATCTTCAATGCAGGCAATGGAAGTCTTTTGGGCACCAATGTCTACAACACAGCCATAGCCCAGGCCGGCGCCGTAAGTGGCCGCCACGCTGTCCTGGACGAGGAAACAACGCTGAAAGCCCAAACGCTGCAGCAGAAGGGTCATTGCTTCGCGCAGATGACGCCGCACATAAACATCGTTCACGACCAGCACAGCACTGTGTGTGCTCAGTTCGCGTTTGGGTATGCCCAGTTTCTGTTCAAGCGCATAGCTCCAGATTCGCTCCAAATGCGATAGCGTTGCCTGCAGTGATCCTCCCCGTTCCTTGTGCACATTTAGTTCACCACGTTGGATGGGAAAGTGTATGTCATAGCTTTGCGACTCCGCAATGTTAAGTCTCAGGATTTGTTCATCGTACAGCTCCATCAGGTCATCATTGTCCTGGTCTGATTTGTCGTTCTCTTCGGGTGACTGCACTTCTTCCGCCACACTGCTGCGATTGAAATGGGCCAATTGCTGTGGCGGCGTGGCAACACGCAATCTATTCTGTTCATCGACAACGTGTTGCTGCAGAATTCGGGACACAGCTAGACGGTGCTCCTCGAACTCCACTTGCAGCCGTGCCGCGTTCGTGTCGCTCAGCGGCGGCAATAGCGGATCATGGTGGGGACGGTCGCCACGTCCCTGTTGGTCCCTTGTTCGTCTGTAGGCAATCGCATGCAGCATGGTCAGCGGATTTAGATCACCGGCGAGTCCAATTCGAAGATTCTGTGATCCCGGATGAACTATAATGATTTTAGGCGCCTCCAACGGTTGACTGGGCGGTTGGCTGTGCGGCACACGGCCGCTGCTTGTGCTGCTCGCCCGCGAACGTCTGTTAAAAATTCATAGATGTGGCAACTTTAAGTTAATTGATTAATTGAACAATTTAAACGGCTACTCACTGCATTTTTTATGGGAAATGTGCTGAAGCGGCGGCCGCCGGTGGAAATATTTGTTGGCTTGCATGGTATCGAGTCGATAACACTGTGTATCGAGTGTGATTAGCGATTCGCACTCTCGATAATCAAAAGTGTTACCACGTGAGCTCGAAAAAAAGCTTTGAATGCAAAAATACTGTAATATTAAATATGAAAGTGACTTTTATAATCAGCATAACTGATATTTTGTATGAAACAATAAAAAGGCTGATTTTTTATTATACAATTTAAACTGCGCCATTTGTGAGTTGCATAGCACGTAGCTTTAGACTGTTTGTTGCCACATATCGATAGCATTTTTGCCAACTTGTCTATCGGTGTGTTCGATTACAACACTTTGTCTAGGAACGTGCTTTGTGTCTTTGTTGTTAATCACAGCCTCATTGTGAAATTCCAAATTTTTATTGAATAGTTCAACTTTAGAGAGAAATGTCGCAATTTACGTGCATCAATTGCGATGCCCGCTTCGCGAATGCTGAAATCCAGCGGGAGCACTACAAAACCGATTGGCACCGTTACAATCTGAAAAGGCGCGTGGCTCAGTTGCCACCCGTCACAGCAGAGGAGTTCCAACAGCGTGTGCTGAGCGCCCGCAGTGCGACAGAGACCGCTATTGAGGAGCAACAGATGAGCATCTACTGCACCGCTTGTCGCAAGCAGTTTGGAAATCAGAAGGCACACGACAACCATCTCAACAGCAAGAAGCATAAGGAGGCGCTGGATCGTTTCGAGCAGCAAAAGAAGCATCAACACAATGAAAACGATACAGAACCGGCACCCTCGGTGTGCGTGAAAAGCATCATAGAGCCACGTCCACATCCTGCACTGGCGGCTGCAGCCTCTGGCAAGGGACGTCTTGCATTTGCCGAGCGGGCAATGCAAATGGAAGCCGACGAAGACGATGATGACGGTGAATTCGAAGATATCGACGAGGAGGAAGTAAGACTGGAGTGTACTCGGTTATCTGACTGCTATAAAACTCAATTGCATCTCACTCTCTTTTTAGGTGGATTCCGATGAGTGGGACAAGATTGCCGAAAATCCTCTGACTGAACGAGACTGTCTATTCTGCACACACCAAAGTGAGGATCTGGTGGAGAACCTCAAGCACATGTCTGTCGCACATTCGTTCTTCATTCCCGACACTGAATACTGCACAGATATTGAAGGCCTGCTCTACTACCTGGGAGAGAAGGTGGCAAACTACTTCATCTGTTTGTGGTGCAATGATCGCGGCAAAACATTCTATTCCCTAGATGCTGTGCGCAAGCACATGATCGACAAGGGACACTGTCAGATGCTACACGAAGGTGTCGCCCTGGCCGAATACGCCGAGTTCTATGACTACAGTAGCAGTTATCCCGATAACGTAAGTCTGGCATAGATATCGCTAACTTGTTGGGCATGTTGTAACTGTAACTCTCCGATTCGCTTACAGAAAGACGGCATGGACATTGATGAAGAGGTTGTACCCGAGCTGCTCGACGGCGACGAGTACCAGCTGGTACTGCCTTCGGGCGCTGTAATCGGCCATCGTTCCCTCTTGCGTTACTACAAGCAGCGACTGCATCCCGAACGCGCTGTTGTGTTCAAAAAATCCGACCGCAAGCTGCATCATGTGCTGAGCCAATACCGGGCACTCGGCTGGACGCAGACCCAGCAACAGGCGGCGGCGCGTAAAGCACGTGACATTCATCTCATGAAGCGGGTTCAATCCAAGTGGCAAATGCAGCTGGGCACCAAGGCCAACAAGTTGCAGAAACACTACCGCGCTCAGGTCTTAATATAAGCACAGCGTGTGTGTATTTGTGGATTGGCTTCAAAGAAACAAATAAGTCTGTTGGCTTTTTTTCCACTTAAATTAGGCAATTTGTTTTCATTTTAAAGTACTACGTTTTTCATTTCAAATAAAATTACATAATTTAAATTAAAAATTAAATAAAATTTACTTTTGATTCTGTATAAGTAAAATTATATCGTTATCATTACACTTATTGCATAAATTTAGTCATTAAAACTAGGTAAAAAAAAAAACGGTTCTAACTCATAAGAACTGCTAACTGTAAACTTAATGAGCGATGCGCGTACTGGTGTTAGCGAGACGGCTGCAGTGTGAGAGCGTGACTTAAATAAACCAATGTATGCGTGTGTGTGTGTGTGGGCGGGTGACTGTAAATTTCAGCTAGCTATATGCAATTGTGTGAGTGCGTGTGTTTGTGTGTATGTATGGATGTGCAATAAATAGCAATGTCTGCTGGCGAGTTTACAGAACGGAAGAACAGCAACACACAAGAACACGAAAGAGCGCTCACTCAGATAACAAAGAGAGCGCCTGCCCGCCTTGTATGTGCGTGTGCGTATGCGCGCTTTATGTATGTGTGTGTGTGTGTTTGTTGCCAGAGGCGATCGACGGTATACACAGAAAAAATAAAATAATGAAAATGAAAATACACAAAAAAAAAAAAAAACATATTAGTGTAATAAAATAAAAATATAAATTAAACATAGAGACGGCAGGTAATGCTAATGTATAACTACAGGATTCTGTTGAACACATACGCCCACCATGGGCGACGACGAGGAGGCATCGCTGCTGGCGCCTGCCGTTACACTTCCCCCAGTGCCGCCAGCGCCACCGCTGCTCAGGCTGCTACTGCCGGCGCCGCCGCCGCCGCCACCAGACGTTGCTGCCGATGCTGGCAGCGATGCCGACGACGAGGCTGATGCTGACGCTGGCAACGCCAGTGGCATTGGCAGCGGCGCCAGCGGTTGAGGATGATACAGTAGCGTATATGATGACGGATTGGCAGCAGGTCCGCCGGCAGCCGAGGCGCTAATCACACTCGAATCTGTCATCATAAGATGCGACGCCGCCGCAGACATATTGCCATAGTGATGCATCAGATCCAGCGGCAGCGATGCCGGCGCATAACTGTGATGTGGCTGGGGCTGTGGCAGTGGCTGCAGCTGTTGCTGCTGATGCTGCTGCTGTTGTTGTTGATGTGCGGCGGGTGGTGGTAGCGGTGGCAGCAGCAGCGATGATGCTCCATTATGTTTAATCGTGCTAAAATTTTGATGCGCCCCAACACCGGCGCCAGCGCCGCTGCTGCGCATGCGTCCACCGAACAGCGGATGACCGAGACGCAATGCAGCTGGCGCCATCGTTTGCAGCGACAGCGGCGGTGGCAGCATCTGTTGCTGATTGTGCGGCGGATCGCATTCCATGGCGTGCGGGTAGTTGTAGCCATTGGCAATGAACACGTTGCGGCTGCGACTATTGCTGCTGCTGCATCCGGGAGCGCCAACGCCGACGCCGGCACTAGGACCGCTGCTGTGGTTTAAGCTACTCAGACTGCTGTTGCTGATGCTGTTATTGTTGATGATGCTGCTGTTGCTGTTGTTGCTGCTGTTACTGTTGCTCGTCGTCGCCGCGCCCAGCGACATCGGCTGCGCCTGGAGACTAAGAGCCGAGAAGTTCATGGCGTTCGCTGTCGTTGTGTTGTTGTTGTTGTTTGTGTGATGCAGCAGCATACCTGCAAATGTAAATGCGATAGGTTCAATAACAGATAACTGTTAAATAACATAGCAAATATTCGGCTACAATAAATTTTGTTTTTTTTGTTCTGCATTTTTTTTTTGTTGATTATATCATAAATTTTTATTGAAGGGTTTTTTCGCTTTTTTTTTTAAGTTTTTGTTTGCTTTAGTTCTTTTTTTTGTAGTTTTCTTATTCATTTTGAATTGTTTTTTTGTTTGTTTTGTTTTTTTTTTTTTTTTTGGTTTTTAACTTATTATTAGTAATCATTCATAAATTATTTCGTACTCATTAAACTTAAACCATCAGCTTTATGTTAATATTTATATAAATGCCACATATGCGTGAGTGTGTCTGTCTGTGTATGTGTGTGTGTATTGAGTCGGTTGTTTTTTTTTGTGTCTGTGAAACGGTTTACTATGTATTTTGTTTTTTTTTTTTTTCGTTTCTCTTTTCTGTTATTACATATTACATTTCTAAACTAAATGCATTTCATTTCAAACCAGTTTTTCCTCTTGTGAAGTTCTTTAATTTATTTTTGTTTCGTTTTTGCTTTTGGTTTTGGTTTGCTTTAAATTTTCTTTTGCAATACTGTTCCGTTAAACGCGCATATGTTGTCTGTGAGAGTGAGTGTAACGTTTTATTTTGCTTTTCGCCATGATCAGAGAGATACTATGAATATTTCGTGTTTACACCTGTTCGTGTATGTGAACGACTGTTTGGGTGTGTGTGTGTGTATGTGTGGATGCAAGAGATGCATATTCGTCGCTCTCGCAGCTCTGAAGCTTTACACGCTCTCACAACCCTGTTAAACGGCTGCCATTTTGTCTCTCTCTACGAGCGTCGGTTAACTGTGCTGTTAACAGCAGCGCCATCTGTGCTGCATACGCAGAGGCGTCGCGTCGACCTTTCATTGTTTTTTTTTTTTTTTTAGCATTGTTGAATTTTTTGTGTGATTCCTAAATATGTTTTTTGTCGATTTTCCATTGCCTAAATCTAAATGGTTGCAATTAATTTTCGTTTTTGTATTCCAAGTTCGAATTCGAGTTCTTTTAGTATTCGTTTTCGCTTTTAATGCAATATTCTTTAACTAAACTATGTAATGTCTCACTGTGTCTGTATACGCGTTTGTATCTGTCGATGTGTGAGTGTGTGTATGTCTGAGTATAAATATTTCCTGTTTTTCATTTGTTTAAATTTAAACTTAAAATTTAAACATTCTGTTTTGCATTTTCATTTAATATTTTACACAACTTTTTAAAGTTTTTATTTAGGTTTCATCTTATTATGTTTTTAATTTTGTTTTATTGTAAATTCTTGAATTGTTTACTTGGGACTACCACTAAATTGTTGAATTATACACAATTATGCATTACTCAGTGTTAGTGTAAAAATTAATTGATTTTTAATTCGATCTTGCACAATACCATCTATCATATAGAAATATGTAAACCTGTATGCACGTCTGTGTCTGTGTGTGTGTTTAAATGCTAAAGTCTGCATTTAGTACTAATTTAAAGTTGTCTTTTTGTTATGTATGCTATAGAGATTTCGATTCATCCGATTCAACTGACTTTCATGTACTTTAAAACGCTAAGCTTGTAACGTTTACGTTGTTTTCTTTTTCTTTTGAAGTTAGCTTATTTATGGTTTATCGGTTCATCGTCTTTGTTTTTCTCTTCTCTTATTATTTTCATTTGTTTTTTATATTTTTTTTTTTATTTTTGCTATTTTTACATGCCTAAAAACTATGATTTGTGTTTAGATTTGGTAATTTGCATATTTCATCTTATCCTTTTCTTCTGCTTTAGTTGTTTCTCTCTCTTTTTTTTCTCCAGAGTGCGATAAAAACGCGCGTATCTTATCGTTCTTGAAAAAGCATTGACACTGTTAATTAACAGCTGAAAGAGCCTGGTTACGCTATCATTGCTTAAGCACAGAAGAATTGTATTATTTCTTTCCTTCATTGAGATTTCCTTGAAAATGTTTACGTATGCAATGGGGAAAAAAGGGCGTCTTTGCATGTATATATGTGTGTGTGTGTGTTTCTCTTTGGGTGTGCTTGTGGGGTCTGGTATGCATGCGTGTCTTACGCGGAGAGAAGAAACTAAGCTTAGTCTGCTCATTTTCTGCAATCTTCCCTCGATTCTTAATTAAAAAACAAAAAACAAACAACGCGCTCACAAATATATGTATTTTCACTCAAAATGATTGGACGCAGCAAAAAGTGTAGAGGGAGAAGAGGTT
Source organism: Zaprionus inermis (assembly GCA_018151445.1). NCBI lineage: Eukaryota > Metazoa > Arthropoda > Insecta > Diptera > Drosophilidae > Zaprionus > Zaprionus inermis. The sequence continues at coordinate 4,367,693 of JAECXD010001052.1, forward strand.
GCGGTAGGAGGGGAAAAGACAAGAGATAAAATACGCTTTTGCTTTCGTTTCGTTTATTTTTTGGGGGGTTATGTAGATATCACAAAAAGCGGCATCCTCCAACACACACAACTTAAGCCGCTGATTAATTACACAACACCTGTAGAACTGATGCACATTTTCAAGAGATCGACATACATATGTAGAAGAAGGATGGATGGTGGAGGAGCTTGTCAAAGGTCAAAGGGATCAATTGCCAATGGAAGTACTTGTAATCGCCAACCGTTACGCGACTAGAAGTGTATGTAAGTATGCGTGTGTGTGTGTGTCCTTTTGTGGGTGTGCTTGTCTGTATCAGTCTCAGTCTATATAGAAAAAGTAATGCCAAAGCAGCACACAAGTCCAGTACGAATCTGCAGAAACAACCAAAGAGTAGGCAAGACAACAATACATACTTGACGGGGGGCTCTGAGTGTGTGTTTGTGTGTGTTCTGTCTGTTAATTACAATTTCCTCTTAAACGTATCTTCGGTTGTTCTCCGTTCTTCCATTCCTCTTTCGTTCATAGGGATGGGATTGACATACCATATAATGCGTATGTGTGTTAATGCTATAATTAATTATCGACTATTGCAAATATTCTTCCCATACACATATCGCATATGTATATATATTGAGAATTGTATATGTCGTAATTGTTCAGATTTGCTTTGCTTTCATTTAGTATGTACTCTGTGATTTTATTTTAGTTTCGTTTTGTTTTTTGTTTTACTTAACTTCACTTATACTGTTAATATATCATGTGCATTATGTATGCACACGTATATCCATATAGATATATATGTTAATATATCTGTTTAAATATATGTATGGCAGTCATTAAGAAAGTCGTTAAGGATTCCTTGTTTTATGTTTAACGCTTATGTTCTTAACAGTTTTCTCTCGTTTCTGGTTTTTCTCTTCGTTTATCTCATTACTTCTTATGCTCTACGCCTTAATTATACAATACTATGGCCCTAATTGCTTACAATTAATTTGCTTAGCTGTTAGCGACATTTAAAGTTTAAGTTAAGATTAAAAAAAAAAAAAAACATGGAGGAACTAAAAAAAAAACACATTGGGAACAAACAAATAGGAAAGAAACATCAGATTCCGAAGCGTTCTTAGATATTCCTCGTTTTTTTCTATATATATGTATTTAAATATTTTATGTATACTAGGTGCAAAAAAAATGGTTTATTCACATATATAATATATATAGATTATATATATTTATTTGTATATATGTTTTCAATGCAATTTTATTATTATTATTGTAAATTATAAATTAAAACAAATAATCGAACGCGCACCACACATTAGGAATTAAAATAGATGCGTGGCTGGTGGAGCCTCTTGCTATTTACAATAGACATGCGGTAATTTATCGAAAGCCTATCGATACAGCGGCCGAAAGTTTGTTGCGCACTAGAGAGAACAGGGTTTGATGCTGCTCGCTCTTCTGTTCGAACTTCTGTTTAACAGTACTGTCGCTGTTAATGTTACGATTACTTTTACTGTTATTGTATTGCATTTCTGTTATCCTGCGAGCTCATGCTTAAGTTGACGTTGCTTTTGTTGTTGTAGCTGCTGCTGCTGATGTACCTGCAGTTGCGCCTGTTGTAGTTGTTGTTGCTATCGCTGATGTTGTTGTTGCTGCACTCGCCGCTGCTGGTCATCGACGCTCGTCTTTTAACATTCGATTAATGTTACGGGTTGTTCAGGATGATGAGGATTGTGGTTTTGTTTTATATTATTTAGGTGTATAATGTGTATTTTGTTTAATGATTCGTTTTTTTTGTTATTTATGTTTTTATCACAAATGTTAAGGAAATAGAAAGAGAGAGCATATAATTTGAACATAAATTAGTTGGGTATTTCATTTTGGGCTTCTCCTTTTTTTTGCAAATATAATATATGTGGAAATAATACTACGTTTGACAACACGGGTATTTTGTTTTTTGTTCAAAAGGGTAGCTACCTACGCGGCTAGATAACAAACAGAAGAAACGTACAATCGATTATGCTTAATTAATTAACTAATGCAAATGAATCTCGTTGAGAAATTATAAATATAATAAAATACTTAAAACATAGACAGATTGCATAATTTTTTTTTGTATCGAAACATTTTAAACTACAAACGATTCGTATAATAATGAGTATTCTTTTTAATGACAATTTTTTTTTGCTTTTGGCTTAGTCAAAAAATTAAATTTTATGTTATTTTAATTTTAAATTTAATTTTGCTATTCGACACACACACATAAACCCACATTTGAATCATGCAAATAAAAATATTTTAAAGTTTTCTCAAATTTCTTGATCAATTATTCTATGTATACAAAATATTAATTGGGATTGATCAGTTTCCAACAAACCAAAAAATAATAAAACAAAAATTTATTCAGAACATACTAAGAAACGACTAAAATGCTATAATATACCGATGTTATAAGATTTTATACAGGAAAGCAAAGCTGAAGTTGGTTTTTCTTTTTTTTTTTTAATTTCTTTGCAGATTCACGAGAAATTTAAGAAAATATCAACGATATTTCGTATTTATTTTGTACTTTTTAAAAATATCACTAATGTTAATCGTGAAATCTGCTAGGAACTTTCTTATATTGTCTTTGTCACACAACAAATAAATAATACTACAAAGCATAAGGTTGTGTGAGTAAGCAAGACAGCAAATAGGACTGATAGAGAGACATATAGAAGGCTCTACTCACCAATACATTGAGGATCTATGCCGCCGCCGCCGCCAGCTGCACCGCTTCCGCTGCTGCTCGACACGAGCGACTGCTGTTGTGCTACGCCGACACCGCCGCCACTGGCGCCTGATGCCGCCGCAGCCGCTGCTGCTGCATTGGAGGAGACAACACTGCTGCTACTACTGCTACTGGCAGCACCTGGCCCCAAGCCAACCGGACCCATACCAGTCGAGGTGGAAGAACTGGCCTGTCCTCCGCCTCCGCCGCTGCTGCCGGTACCACCACCAATGCCACCGCCCGAGGAGGAACCTCCTGGACCGCTGCCGCCGCCGCTGGCACCACTGGCATTCGCAGCGGCCCCCGATCCACTCGTATTGGTCGATTCATCTGAGGTGCGCTTGAAGAAGTTATGTTGCAAGGCATAATACGGTGTCACACGCGTCTTGGGATCAAAGTCCAGCATGCGCAGTATCAGATCCTTGAATTTGAGATAATCCCCCACCGAATGACCAGGCTCATCCAGACGCCTGCCGGCCGGACCGCCCGTCTCCACACCCAAAATATCGTGAAGTTTACGCGATCCGGGTGGCTTATATTTTCGCCCATTGAGCGTCTTCTTTAGCACGTAGGATCCATCGGCGACGATCTTGTCAAAGAACTTGCGCGTTTTGTGCGCTTGATCTAGCAGATATTTTGGTGGCATTCCGAGCACCTCAACGATCTTGTTCATCTGATCGAACTCATTGCAGCCCGAGAAGAGCGGTTCACCCGTATGCATCTCGACCAGAATGCAGCCCAGCGACCACATATCGATCGCCAGATCATACTGGATGCCCAATAGAACCTCCGGGGAACGATAGAAGCGCGATTGGATGTATTGATAGATCTAGATAAATTGAAAATATACATTAGTTGAAAATGTTTAAAATAATTGAAGATATATTTGGCCAAAACTGTAGTCAAGTGATCGTAACCTGCGGTTAAACTTGACATGCAGTTGGCGAAGGTTGAGTCGTTGCAACTTACGCGCTGTCCCAGCTGACATGAACTGCCAAAGTCAACGATTTTGATGGCCGATCTCTTGGGATTGCAGAGCAATATGTTCTCGGGCTTCAGATCACAGTGTATTATGTTCAGTTCGGGTGTGCTCAGGAACAACAGCGCCGTGCAGAGTTGCTGCGCAAATTTGCGCGTTAGATTCAGCGAGACGCCACGGAAGTTTGTGTTCCTCAGCAGATCGTACAGATTATATGAAAGCAGCTCGAATACGAGGCACAGATGATTGCGCCACATAAAATGACGCTTGAGCTTGACTAGAAGAGACAAGAAGATATAGAATAAATTAAAGAATCCAAGATCGCAGGGGGACGCTTGATCAACTCACCGATATAGTATTTATTTTCAGCATCCGCACGATTCATCATCTCGAGCAGCTTGACTTCGATTTGTGCCTGATTTAGGAACGGTTTCTTATTCTTTATAATTTTGATTGCCACCTGACATTGCTCCTCATGATCGTAGGCCTTAACCACCTGACCAAAACTGCCCTTGCCTGGGAAAAGTGGAAGAAATTAGAAAAACTGATCCGTTTTCTTGATCACGCTTTAGCTTACCAATTAGCGAATCGATCTCATAGCGATCCAGAAATTTCTCGCCATTCTTGATTATATAATCGTGATTATCATCGTCATAGCCGTCGTTATATAATTTCCTCTCCTTTTTATTTGATGAATCATCGTCTCCTTGTGTCTGCTGTGCCCGGCGCTTCTTCTTTGCATAATATACCTAATCAAATTGATCAATTCATATTTCGATTATTTATTCATTCAATATGTATGTAAATAAAATTAATGGGAAAACATGTATTATCTCCCACTGTGACTTCAACGCAGCAACAGTTGAAAGACACGCTTTGTGTTAAATTGCCCCATGTTAACAACAGCACTCTGTTAACTACGGCTCAAATTGCGTTTTGCGCACACTCTGAACTGCGTTAACAGTGCTATTAACAGTTAATTAAGCGCTGAGCACGCCGATAACTCTGTTCTTAAGTTCTTATTTTAATTCTTTTTCGCCTCGCAGCTGCAGTGCCTACACCTAAAAAGCGACAATGTATGTATGTGCGTCTATGTGTGACAGCACAAAAACGCTGCCACTGCGCTGCTGCTGCGAACTTTGCTACGCTATCTTATCTAAGTAATTTATGAAGCTTTTTTAAACTTCTCGCAAAGATGACAAGGCCGATTTTGATTAAGATCACACATCTATATGGCTACAAAGTCGAGTCCGCCAGACCCAGACTTCTAGCCCAACGCCGCTGCCGCCGATGTCGTCGTCTCTGGCTTTCGTTCTGATTGCTCATTGACATGGCGAAAAATTTCATATGCAGCTGCCTTGGCGAAAAAAAAATGTTGTTGCTAACGCCGCTTGCGAAAGTCGGTGCGAGCGAGAGAGCGTTGCGCGTCAAGCGAGCAGGCAAACAAACGCGAGAGCAGTATGTGATGAACGCGCTGCTACTGCTGCTGCTGTTGCTCTGCTACTGTAAAGCGCTGCAAAGCAGGCGCCTCGTTGGTGTAGCTGGAAAGCAAGAGCGGGCTGCCACCCGAGAGAGAGAAATTGATGAGAGCGAAAGAGAGTTTCAACAACGCCTAAAAGGCGGCTGCACAACGTCGGATTCATGCCTGCCTTTCGGGGGCTGCGACTGAGTGAGAGTGTGTTGTTGAAATAATCATGGGGAGCGGCGTTGGCGGCGGCGGCGCCGAGAGCGCAATGCTCGAAAATGGGTGTATGCCGACAGAGACGATGCTGCCGACGTCGTTCTGTCGAGGCTGCGCTTGTTGCCTGGCAATGACGTTTGACTGCCGCTGCTGCGGCGGCGTCGACGTCACAGTTAAACGCAAAATTGTGTAGCATACAACGCAGCGCAGAAACGACGACGACGACGAAGCGACTGCGACGCCTGCATAGGCGCTGATAAGAAGCTGCGAAATGGCCGAAGCACTAACAATGTAACAAGTAAGCAGGTTCGCCGTTCGCTCTCCCTCTTCCGCTTCCCACTCTCTCACTCTCTGCGTGCGCGAGTGTGTGTGTGTGTATGTGCAACAATTTGTCGGCCAATTAATCGCTGATGATAATGAAGACACCCATATGTAACACCATCAAACGCGACGATGACGATGATTGCTTTCATTATTATGATTAGCGTGCTTCATCGACACATCTCTTTCCCACATCCACTTCCTTCTCCTGCTCTTCCACGCATTCGTTCGTCGTGGTGGACTTTCTCTCTAGCCCCTAATAGACACAGCCACACATCATTTACACGTTGCTGTTTGTTTTTCTTTCTTCTTTTTTCATGCATTATACATTTTTCTGCTTGTTCGTATTGCATTTTATTTCATTTCTTCTGATTCGATTTGCTTCTCTGCGCATAAATTTAACCAACATAAATAGACGTATATAAACATATGTAGAGAAGAGCTGCAATTTTCCTTTTGTTTTCTCGCATTGCTTTGTTTACGAGTGACATCAACAACAAGTAAAAAACTGTTGGCATATCTGCTTACACGGCATAGAACAAGCGGGAGGGGAGGAAAGAAACCGTTCATAAAAGAAGCTGCTATTGAGAGAGCTTTAAAATGGCTTTAAAGCTAAGTCGCTTGGCTGAGCTGCTTAGGACTTAAGAAGGAGTTGCAGCTGGAGCTGCATAAATAGATAGACTTAGCTGGATGAAAAAAGAAGAGATAGAGAGAGAAAAGGGATCAGGCAGGCAGCAAGGCGAAAAGCTCAACTCACTCATTCATTAACACTCTCGTCTGTAAGCTGACATTCTTCAGGGATTCGCAGACAAAAGCTGGCTGCTAAAGACTTTTCTATCGATAACCGCAATCAGTGCAGTACGAGTGATGCGATATACATACACATGCCAAGCAGCTGTAGATCGTGTGATTAAGATGAGAGGGATCGCTTTTAGAACTTGGCATTGGTGAAAGATTCAAAATGATCTTTGCGTATCCGTCAACAAGAATGTGCAACGACACGGTCCGGATGGCTCAAGGACAGGCAGAGCAGGGGGATAGAGGCGGAAGATATATATATATATCAATCACTCACCTCATTGATGTGCTTGTAGGTCTTTATCAGTTCGACGCTCAGCTTGCGCAATGGGGCCATGGCCGGATCTCGAAAGTGTGTGGGAATGCGGGCCTGCATGGCGCGCACCTCCGACGAAGACGAAGGACTAGAGTGCTACAAAATAAACAAGAAGATTAGTTAGACATATAGGGAGCGAGAGTGGAGGGGGAAGACTACTCACATGATGCATGACGTCACGATGCGTGGGAGGCAGCTCCTCTTCGACCACAAATCTGCCATAAAGCGGCGCATGACGTTGCCGTCCACCGCCTCCGCCACCGCTGCCACCGCCACCGACGCCGCTACCGCTCCCCTGCGATGTATCCACGGCGCCTGCACTGGATCCATAGCCAGTGGATACTGCAACTGCAAGGAAATTAGAGAGAGAGAGAGGGTGATAGAGGGAGGGAAGAGAGAGAAAAGGAGATACAATTAGTTTCAGCGAGACAAACGAGGTTCATTGACCGCGATATTCATGTTGCACAAACGAAAGAAACACCTGCCCCAACGACGACGTGTGTCGCACCTGCGGCTCTTGCCAAAGACCCAAAAAATAAAATAAATAAAAGAAAACCCTCAAAAGAAAAGATTATGTCTTGTTTTGCTAACCAAAAATACGTTTCACCTGCTAAAATTAGAACTAGACTAGACGCCCGTTGGGGAATTATTACACAATATGCTGAGTCGCATCGCGTCCGCTTTGCTTCTTTTTTTTCTCGCTTTTTGCAACATTTATAAATAGCCCAAAAGGAAGCAAGACAGGCTGGCGGAGGGCGAAGGGGATCGAGCGGGTATAAATGACAACGATTTGTCTCACACTGATATTGCATTTCGCAAATTGAAGAATAAAGCAAAAAACACACAAGAAAGAAGCTGACTAAACCGAAATGAAATGATTCAACTGAGTTGCATTCAATGTGAATCAATTGTCTACTCTCGCATTGTGTGTTTATATAGCACATTCCTATCACATATCTAGACTTTTTGCTTAGTATTCCAGATATTACTTATCTTGTAGCTTCGTGGAGATTTTAAGGCACCACTAATGCATCTAATAAATAGTATGGCTTGTAACCTCTACTTCAAAATTTGTAAAGAAAGCTTTAAAGCTGAATTATACGTATATATTAATTAAGTAAGGTAATTAAGCTCTCATAAAGCTAAACTAATTGTAAAACTTTCGCCCAAACTTTAGCTTATATAATAGAGTATGCTTAGAACTATTTCCCTCCCTTCCTATAGAGAGCTTACAACTGTTGGAATTATCCGTAGACTCGCTGTGTTTGCCAGCTGCCTTGAACTTAGAACTGGAGTTGGCAAACCCGTTGATTAGATGCTTCACCGAGTGCTGACAACCGATCTGCGCAAAATAATGCTGACCGGAGTTGCCACTGACGCTGCTAGGGTAACTTTCCGCACTCCAGTTACGCGCATAAGGCGGACGCTGCATGGCAGGTGTAGGATTGTAATGCCAGTCGGAAGCAGTAACGGCAGCGGGTGCAACCAGGGAAGCCAGATGCGTTGCCGGACTTGAATCAAGGCCGTTGGCAGCGACACCGACACCGGCGCCGGCAGAGCCGTTCATTGACTGCCAGTAGATCAGCGCGGTTGACATGGCGACAAAGAGCGCGGGAGAGAGTGAGAGAGCGAGAGAGAGTGCGAGCGTTGCTCTCTAAGCGGCGATATTTATGTCTATACAAATATTGTTTCCTTCCTTATTTGCGTTACGCGTTGCGTGTTTTTCTTTCCTTCTTTTTTTTTATTATTATTGTCGTCGTTGTTGACTGACAGCACAAAGACAGCGCGCACAGTGGTACCGTATTTAGTGTGCAGTGAATGAAATCGATTGACTCCCTCAAATGATGGTCGTAAATTGTTAATATAAATATATTGTTTTTTGTTTATTTATTACTATTACAATAATTGAAAATTCTTTATATGAAATAGATATATTTTATAGTCTTTTTTTACTTCATTCAATATAAAATTAAATCTTATAAACGAAATGAATTGAAAAAACATATATTTTATTTTTCTTTTACATAAATTGAAATTCCATCAAAGAATTTATCAATTAAATTGTCTTCTTCGGACCACTGTGCAGACGGCCCTTTTTTAAAACATATACTATATTCCTTTATTCCTTTAGTTGCACAAGAAAAAAATTCACACGCGCACGCGATATATGCAAAACTGATCTATCTATCTATATAGCTAAAGATTCAATTTGGATGTTATTGTCGCTATTAATTTATGCACTGTTTTCACATTATATACATGCATACATATATCATATATAACAAAGATATATCTATATATATATATATATAAGTACATATATATACACGAACGACGAACTCGCGCGATCTTCGTCGCGTGAAATTTCAACGCAAACTGCGTCGATTTTTTAGCTGGCCCCAAAGTCAGCGACCAAGTCGAAAGACATCGTCGTCAGCCGCCTTTGCCGCGTGTCTGTGTCTCTGTTTTATTTATACGGTCTATGTCTACGTCTACGTTGACGTTACGCCTTGTCTTCTTGCCATTGCATTTCTTCTGACGCTGCCAATTTGCAGCAGTGCAGCAGAGCAGCAGTGCAGTGTCAGGGAAGCTTTCAAAAGAGTCTTGTATTTTCGCGTTGCCAGAGTTGTCAGCAAGCGTACAGCTTATCTAATTATATGTAGGGTTACTCAAATAACTCCATAGCAATTAGAGTTGACTAAGCACGCTCGCTCTAATTGCCACAACAATTTATTTATTCATTTCAGAGTTGTCATTATTTTAGCATGTGATTTAATCATTATCATTTTCGATGATCGCCCTTACTTTAAACTGGTGTTTAGTTCATTTATCATTGATTGATCTATCTGTTTATGAATCGCCCCAAGTAATTAAGACAAAGTATCTTAAACAGCTGTTTCTGGTGCCACTTTAAGCCATGTTTCAGCTGTTTTTTCCGCGTTCAGCTCGAGAGATAAACAAATTTCCGCAATCAGCTGATTTCAAGTAGCTTCAAACGTGTGCTGATCGCATTCTTTTCAGCATACCCAAAGAAACTCCACAACGGATATCAAAGCGGGCGATACCACAATTAAACTAGGCATTATCCCAAACTCAAAGATCTCTTTAACCTACTGCATTTCTGCAAATTTTATAGGGTAATTGCCAGGCATGTGTGAATTATTTGCACTAGTTGCAGCACAATTCGGTTTCTTTTTCTTTTTTTTTTCGTTTTGCGTGTTTCTCTTTCGACTAGGAAGTAGTTGGAAGCAAACAGGCAAAGTAAATGAAATGCGAAATTAATTTAATTTTAATTACAGGCAAAATTATACTGGCAGACAGACAGAGGCGTAACCCTTTCTCTCTCTTGCTCGCTCTCATTCTTACTCACTCTACCTGTCTGTCTCACGCTTTGAAGTCAAGTAAGCGCACCAGTTGTACTTTGTAAGATAGGGTATTTGTTGTCGGATGTGTTTATTAATAAATCAAAGTTGAGAACTTGCCAATTTGATGGGGCTTATAGATAATTCGCTTTTCCTTCTTGGCCCGCATTTTGATGCGCTCTATTTTTAGAATATGTCGCTGCTTCTCTTCCTCTCTTCCTTCTTCTTTCTATTTCTGCCCCTTTCAGTTCAGATCAGTGTGTCTGTTGCACACTCTTTCGCGGGTTGTCTAAGTTTCTTGTGGTTTTTGGTACTTTTTTTTCGAAGGTAGCGCTCCAATCATAAGATTATAACAAAATATATTTATTTTTTTTTTTTTTTTTTCTCCCGTTGTTCTCTTTATAAAATATGGATTACTTCGATCTAAGGTGGAACTTATTATTCAGCTGTCAAATATAACTTTAAACTAGTCTATGTTCTAATAATTTTATGGTCACCCTCGCTCGTAATGTGTCATCCAAAAATAGTGTTCGACACCGCATCACAGAAATTTATACCAGGCGAACGATTACGATCAAGGGAGAGGGTTTTGGGGGGATATCTACAGGGAATTGTTTGTGTATTTTTGAATTTTTCGCAAGCGATGCTAACGGAATGCGGGCAACTATAAAACGTAGTCTTATCGCATAACTGTTAAGCTATTATAATAAAAACTACTCATACTGTTCCCAGAGTCCCCGGTCAAACCGGCCTAGGCACAGTGGGGGCAAGCACCACATTGCACCCACATCCGGTGACTCATGAATGACCCATGAATGATTGCAATTGTATTCCTCTGCCTTCTCCTCCACCTCCTCTGCTTCTTTTGCTTGCTTTTATTGTTGTACAAACACTTGACAAATTGCGGGACAAACAGACGCCGCCTCTGCTGTCATGCCCGTGATATGGCAATTCTTGGAATTGAATTGCACTGGGAACTCACTGACACACACAAACACACGCGCGCGAAGGCTAAATCCAGTTCAGCTCCCAGCGGCGCCTTTCCAGCAGCGGAAGGTGCGTGTGCGTGTGATAAGGCAGCGACGGATTCTGAGTGAGCTGGCAACAGGTGTGAGACAAACAAATGCTGACTGTTACGAAACAAAGGACGGTGAAGACTCATCAATTCTGTGTTATCAGTCAAGCTGCAGCCGGACAATTGTTGATTGCTTCGACATGCATGCTGTTAAGCTTTCTACACACTGCAAATAACAGTAGCAGTTACTCTTCCTGCTTGTCACTCCTTGAGTGGAATAACTCAAAATGATCATATTGTTTGAGTATATACATACATACATATAGCATTACCGCTGGTACCTACACTATCTACACGCTTTGCCCTATCGCATAACCTTATATTTATTTTTTAAATGTCTCTTTTATTTCTACTTACACTTCTGTTTATTCTTATCCATTGCGGCGCCGCTGTTGGTATCCTCTAATCTATACATGTGGCTTGTTGTTTTTATTGTAGTGTTGCTCGATGAATTGGTAATGCGATTATCAATAGATATATGTATCTATATGCATACATATATCTATCAAATACATATACAGATCCTCAATATACAGTTATATTATTGCGTTACTTGTTTTTTTTTCATATACCATATATAGTTTGCATGAATGTTTGCAATGATTTGGTTGTTGTTGTAGTTACTTAATTTAATTATGTATTTTCTTGTCGTTGTTAATTTGTTTACGCTTGTTTAGTTTTTGTTCGTGTGTATGGTAGCACATATGTATATTTTAATTATATAATAATTTATATGTGTTTTGGTTGTTTGTTTGTTTTCCTTTTCAAATACTTTTGCATGATGTATAATATTTATATGTGTACGGATCTCAATATATATTTATATATTTTCCCTTTTTGTTTATAGCTATATATTTATATATATATATATATTCCTTTATCGTTCGCTGATTTATGTTTTTTGTTTATTTCTGGTTTTGTTGCTGTTGATTTGTTTAAAGTAATGAACACACTTATTAAGTCTTTTTTGTTGGATCTTCTTGCTTTAAATGTTAGACAGATGTTATTAATGCCACTGTTAAGTGCTGCTACTGCTGCTGTTACTGTTACTGCTGCTGGTCCTTTCTGCTTTGCGTCTCTGCTTTGTTGTTGTTGCTGTTACTGTTGTTTTTGTTGATGTTGCAATTGCTGTTGTTGCTTTTAATGTGCAATTTTAATGACGATGATGACGGTGCGCGATTTTTCATTTATTTACCGTTTTCAACACACACACACAGAAAGAGACAACACATACACTCGTTGCACACACACGTAGTTGAAGTTGTTGTTGCTGCTGCTGTTCATGCCGTTGCAATAACAATGCAAATCCATTGCACACTCACGCTTAGCACACACAGCGGCAGTGTGTGTGAGCTGTGCGTGCGTGAGTGTGTTGTGAGAGCGTGAGCGTGTGTGTGTGTGCGCGCGGGCGCCCAAACGAAAACAAAAACAACTCTCTCTCTCTCGCACACACACACACCAACGACTAGTGGAGTGCGAGCCGAATGCTGCTACAACCGGACCAATTGGTGTAGGCGGCAGCAGGAAGGCAGGGAGAGAAAGAGAGAGAGACGACGAAGAGACTTAACGCGACGCGAAAAGCGGCCAATGCCATACACAGGAGTTTGTTTTGTTTTGTATTTGTTTCTTATTCCGCTCCTTAAGTTATTGTTGTTGTCAGATTGTCGTTGTTGTTGTTCTCGTTGATCTTGCTGCTGTTATACTTTTTGTTGTTGTTGTTGTGCTTACTGTTGCTGCAGCTGCTGTTAAGATAATGTAGTTTTTTGCGCATTTTGCTTGGGAACAAACATTTCACGAGGCGGCGGCAAAAAACACAACACAAACGGACGCACCCACACAAACAAAACAAATGCAAAAATTTTGCACGCACGATTTTTTAAACGAAACTCTGAACACACTGTTGATGATAATGCTTGTTGCAGTTGTTTTGGTTTTGAATTCTTCTTCCCCTTGTTGCTGCTTCAGTAAGCTCTGTTGTGCTTGTCGTCGTCGAGAGCTGCAAAGAGAAACAGAATAAAGAAAAGCTTAGTTGGGCATTTTATAAACTGTAAATTACGGCAAAATAAACACACACACACATACAACTGCATTTTATGAATGTGTATGCAAAGTGCAAAAATTCAATAACATTTTTTTACGCGGCGCAAAAGAAACCAAATAAAGGAAAAACACGCGCTGCTCACACGCTGACGCTAACGCCGCCGACATCGGCATGGATTCAAAGAACCCGCACACACACTCTAACAGACAAACGTTGCTCTCTTCGCCGCGCTCTCTTCTTTGCACGCTCTCTCACTCTCGCTCTGTGAGCTTGGCGGCGGCAGGTGAACGAACGACACGCGACGCATGTGTGTTTGTCTGTCTGTCTTTTTGTGTGTCTGTAGTTTTGTGTGTATGAGTTCTAATATCTGTAGCTTGAGCGCCACGCGCACACACACACAAACACAGTGGCGTGGGGAGAGGCATAGTAGAAAGCGCAGCTTGGCAGGCATCGCTCACTGACTTAAAGCTACGTGCTATGTCATGCAGCGACGTCAGCGTCAGCAGCAGCAGCGATGTCGGCGGCAGCTGCAGCTGTTAAGCGCCTGTTGTGTTTTGTGTTGTGTTGCCAAGTCAACATTTGTGCCTTTTAATTAGTTGCGCAAATGTTTTAATGAGCTTAACAGTCAACTTATTTAGCTCGGTCAGCCCTCAAAACACACACACACACACACACACACACATAGAGGCAGTCAAACATGCAAGCAAGCATTCAAACATACACACACACACAGACATTCCATCTATAACATTCACAGTGGTGAAAGTGGCTGCAAAGCTTTTTAACTGTTTGCCGCTTTTATTGTTATTGTTGTTGTTGTTCTGACATATTTTGGCATTTGTTGTGCGCTCCGCTCTCCGCGTGGTTGTTGCCATGCAAATGACCAACACCAATGCGACGAGTGTTGCCACATTGTTGCAATAAAAAAAATCAACAACAACAGGCACATTACTCAAATTTGCCGGCAAGTTCAGTCGTTGCAAGCCCAAAAAACCAGTTTCCCCAGTGGTGCCCCTCCCCTAGCTCCCTGCTGTACCCGTTACCATGTCTCACTGAATGATTCTTGCTGATTTTCTGATTCACACGGTACAAAACAAAAAATAAAAATAAAGGAAGAAAAAACGATTTGGTCGATGCGTCACGGCTACGACATTGAAATGGCATCTCTCCCTCTCTCTCTGTCTCTGTCTCCCTCTTTCCACCATCGATCACAGTAAACACTGGAAACTGTGCAACCACCACACTCACAGACAAACACTCGCACACACATGGTCATCCATCAAAATCAAAGCACGGCGAGACATCAGTCAGCAACTAGTGTTGCCTTATCAATTGCACGAGTTCAGCTTGTGACCGGCCGTGCCGAACCGGCAGAGCGAGCGATCGTTGATGTGACGTCACAAATGTTCAACCAATCAGCCAGTGTGCGATTGAATATATAATGCATGGGCGTGCGTGTGTGCGTGTGTGCGTGCTTGTATTTTTAGCCAGGCAGCAACAACTTTTGCATGCATCATATTTTATTTTTGGTCTAAGAACAAAATCAAATGCCCCGGCGGCAGCAGCAGCAGCAGTAGTAGCAGCGTCGACGGCGACACCGGCAGCAGCACAAGCAGCTGCTGCGGCCCCCACGCAATGAATCCCACACGACGACGACGCCGACGCCGCGCCAATTAAATTTCATGCGCAACTCTGCGTTTTGGTGGGTGGTCGCTAACACACACACACACACACACACACACACGCACATGCACAAACAGCTCACCTCACCGCACTCCACTTTGGCAAATGCCACTAAACCTCACCACACCGTAACTCACCATAGCCTGCCTGCCTCCCTGCCTGTTTCTGCATTTGTTTCCAAAACTAAAGGAAAACTTTACGATCCCCCATTGCACACACACATAGCGCCGTTTGACGTCAGCGCAGCGTGAGCGCGTGCCTATGCTTTCGCCCTGCCCTCGCACCGCATTGCCCCCAGCTGCTATCTGTCTATCACTCTCTCTCTCTCTCTCGCTCGCCCAGTCACCCACACTCTTCCAGTAGCAGCAGCAACACCACCAACAATGCGGGCACGCACGCACGCGTCATGCGTGACCCAAATTCAACTTAAAAATTTTTTTATGCTCGCATATTTCTCAAACTATTGTCTGCTTTTTGGTTTTTATTAAATAAGTTCAAATGAAATTAAGCATTAAAATATATGAGCATACACACACATACACTCTCTGGCTCATGCATAAGTGTGTATAAATATATGGCGTAAAAGCCTTTTGCGCAACATGTGGGCGACTCTACAGCAAAAATACATTTTAGTTATTGGCATATTGTGCTAGTATGTGTGCATCTCTCACACACACTCACTCACTCTCGCTCGCCCTCTCTGCGTGTATGCGTGTGTTCCCGTTTCTTGGTTTTTAGGTACTAAAAATACTTTGTAGGCGTTTTCGGTGTGCGCTGCTGCTTTTGCTGATTAGCCACAAAATAAAAACGACAACAAAAGTTTTTGCGCTTTTGAAAGCATTTTCTTTTTTGCGAATGAAAGGCAGAGATAAAGATAGAGAGGTAGCGAAGAATATAAAATGCTTTCTTTTTTCGGTTAAGTGCGTAACAAAATGCCCGCTGTCACAAATACACAAGCATAAAGGCAAATGCTCGTACTCGCACACACGCACTTACACACTCACAATTTACATTCTCGCCTCGTTCATTACACTACACTCTCTCAATTTGTATTTTTGTTTTTTCTTTTGTTTGGTTCAAAGTTCAATGACCGATTTCGCCGCAACGAATTCGGCGGCGCAGTCGCTGTTGCCCCTCAACCAAAAAATAAAAAACAGAAAGAAGAAAAACCAAAAAAAGGAAAAATAAAACAAAAACCAGACCACAATTCGCGCAAGCTTTGTTTGCGCTTTTGTGTCGACGACTGTCGTCGACGTCGCGCCGCTACGCGTCGTATTCGCTGCGACTGCGGCTTCTGCTTCTGGTTCCTCTTTGCTTGCTAAACACACAAGGTCAACGTCAACGCAAAATAATAAAAAAAAAGGTTGCTTGCTTTTTTGCCCAAAACGCAATAGCACAAATAATAAGCATTAATTAAACGATACGAAGAAGCAGAAACAGCGGCAAACACATCAACAATAACAACAGCAATAAGCCTTTGTGTTGCCCGTTGCCCTAAAATGGCAGCCCTGAAAAATATATATATACTTTACACATACAAAACAATCCTGTGTGTGAACATGTATCGTTAATCGATATGCGAATAATATCGAATTGGCACCCGCTCCTCACCTCACGTATTAGTCTCACCGTAAAAATGTCAACAATAACAAAGCCGACGCACATCACTATTGTGCTCTTCTGTCGGTGCCGTCGACGTCACAGCACCAGCAGCGCTGTTTGCATGTTTGCGCTGCATATAACTGCGCTTGCGTGTGCGTTCATCAATGACGACGACGACGACGGCGACGCGTCGTCGACAAGGCGTCATTTTGAGCTTTGACAGTGGCATTGAAATTGCCAGCAGTAGCAGCGGCTACACAGCAACAGTAACAATGTTAAATGATCATGCGATCGCCTCTGCTGCTGCTGCAGTATAAATTCCAATTAGATATTTCCGACTCGCGCGCTCTCACTCTCTCTTACTTCTCTTTTGCTGCACAACGAAATTGCTACTTTTCAAGAATGTTGTTTATATTGTTATTGCCGTTATTATTGCGGTATATTTCGCACTTAGGTAGACAGATATACGCACACACACACGCAGACAAAGTCTCACACACACACAAGTGCATGCGTGCTTGCAATCGACTCCGCTGGCTCCTGCTACCTCCCTCGCTTTCCCCCTCTCTTTCACTCACTCTTGTTCTCTTATCTTACGCTTAGCCTACTCTATCAGTGATTAGAATAATAACACAACAAAAGAAATTACGTAGTTATCTGGTTTTTTTTTTGTATTTAATTTTATTATTGAATTACTTTCACCTCCTTCCCACCGGCCAGCCACAGCCTATGACAATGACATGGCTGTTTTGCTTGTGCAAAGCGCAGTTCCAGTCAGCGCCACCCACCGAATTACCGACTGCGACGTTGACGATGGCAGCACGTGTAAAGCGCTGCTGCGCTGCTGACTTTATTGTGAATGCTCTTCGTGTGTGTGATTGAGCGCGCGTTGCCTCTTCTTCCACCATCTCCCATACCTAGCGCAGCACTCTCTTTCCCATAATCTTCCCCGTTTCCCTCTCTCTCTCTGTCTCCACCCACAGACTCACGTGTTTTTGCTGCTTACTTCGCTGTCGCTTTTGTGTCGTTGTTGTCAGTGTTATTTGATTTGGCAGCGTCGTCATCGCATTTGCTGCGCAATAAAAAGACGAAAAAAGCCGGCGCCGCCACCGCCAATGAAATTGTTTTTAAAACGCATTTAACTAATCTGCGCTTCTATTGTCGGCGCATACAGCGCAAAACAATAATAATAAACAACTAGTAGAAAAGGGAGTCACTCACACACCCCTGCGCCTCTCTCGCTGTTAGGCAACTGTAATAACAGCGCTGCAGTATGTTAGCATAACATTGGCATGCACTCTTAGATAATTTAATGTTGGGATCGCGCATCCCCCAACTTATCGATAACACATTGTTGTTATCAATTGTATTCTAGTTGTTGTTGCGAAGATAACGCAAAACATATGCAAGAATAAAGCTTAATTTATTACAGAAACACAAAGAAATGCTGTCTAATTTATTCCAATTGAAATGCAATTTTCCCAATGAGTTTTCCTACTGACCAGATGAAACCTAGAGCAGCAGCAGGTCAAGGTCAATCCAGAATTTTTCAACTAGAGCTTTGCTAATTCAAATCGTAATATGACATTGATATAAAGCCTTGTTTATCATTTTATTGTTTGTCCCTCAATTTGAAGAAGAGAAATGTAAATGTAAACAATAATAGCATATGTATATGTAAATGTGAATATTTACAATTTAGTTTTCTTAATTCAATGGAATAGTTCGTAGAGCTAAATGCACCTGCTTATTGCAGTTGTTTTGCGCTTATTTTTGTTTTTTTTGTTTATGTTTATGTTTATGTGGAAAAGTATCGTTTGCATTTTTCTGGTACAATGCGTGCGTGTTTTTCCCAAGAACCCGACAATAATAATAACAAAATGAACAATAACAATGGGCAAATGAATAAACAAACAAAGAGCAAGGACAAATAAAGTGCAACAGCGGCGGCGGCAACAGTAAATTAAGCGATAGCAACACACTCACGCAGCATCAGCAGCAACACGAGAGAGCGAGCACGCGGCACGCGTCACAAGGGCAGAGGCAATGACCCAACTGAACGAATCGTCGTCGACGCATATCGTTCGTTCAATTCGTCTGCTCTGCTCTGCCTGCTTGCCTGTCCAAACAGCTGCTGCTCTGCTGGCGCCCGCTGCCTGTCCAGCTGTTGATGTTGGCCAAGCGCAATGATACAGCAGGAGGACAAAAGCCACAAAAGACATGCCAAAGAGAGCGTACACAGCACACGCGAGAGTCTGAGTCTGAGTGAAAGGGAGAGGCTCCGGTGCCTTTGCATCTGCCTTCGCAGCTGCGCCGGCTGGCGGCGATGCGACGTTGTTGAAATTTCTGTTTCAAGTGAACAGCGCGAACAGCGGTGGCAGCAACGCGTGAAAAAGAACGCGCGCTTAGCTTGCGCTCTCGCTCTCTAGAATTGACATGCGGAGTCGCTGCTATTGTTGTTGCTGTTCGCTGCTTCTGTTGATATTGTTGGTGAATTTGTTATAACAACAAAGTGTAATAAACAAGCACCAGGAGAGTGAGGGAGAGAGAGAGTAGATTTGCGCTCATCAGACAGTTAAACTTTAATTTATCAATTAAACTCTTCACTTTTTACTAATTTCGATTCAATTAACAGTTTACATTAACAAAAAGCGTACAATTGAAAGCAGCGCTGTCAGCGTCGCCTGTTTGCTCTTTGTGCAGACTACGCGTCGTTAACGCTAGCGGCAGGCAGCGCAAGAGAGTGAGCAAACGAAAGAGACTAAGAGAGATAGACAGAGAGAGGGGGGCAGCAGTGTGAGAGCGCCGCCAGCCAGCCTGGCTGTAGCTGTACATGGCCGTCTACCTATGAAAGTGTGTATGTCTGTGTGTTCGTATGTGCGTGCATGCGTCTGTTTGTATGTTGCTGATTTAACTTCAATGACGCTGCGCTGCTGCTCAGTCGTCCGTCCGCTGCTGCAGTGCTGCTGATAGCTCTGCCCCGACGGCGTCAATGGCTTTTTTAAATTCTTGTTTGCCTTTTGCCAGCATTGTGCACATGTACTACACCAATGCATGTTTTAGTGTCTATATGTGTGTGTGTTTGATGCGCTGCTACCTGGCGAGCACACAGCAGACACACACAAACACACTGACAAACCGCAAAACCACATGCCTTCTCCCGATCAGAAACAGAAGTGCACAAGAGAAAATGCCGGCAAATCCAATATGTTTGGGCCTGGCAGCGCTGCCACCGTATGCGCGCAAAATGTAACACAGTGGCAACGCCGACAGAGACGTTGACGCCAGCAGCGGCATCGCCTTCAACATAACCAAACAAATTTTGATGCTGGCTTAACTGGACATACAAATATACGTATGCACACACACACACACACACATACTTTTGCGCACATAAATAAAAAAAACTTACATTTACCTGATGTTTGTTGTTGCTACTGTTATTGTTACTTTTCAAACTGTTGTAAATTTTGTTGATGCAGTTGCAGTTGGCGTTTCGCAGTTGTTTTTGTTGTCGCTAAAAACATGTTTCACTTGAAGCAAAAGACGACGACGACGACGCTCTGCTTCTGCTTCTCCAGCTATTGCTTCTGCTTACACACACACAGAAGCACTCATAAAGCACACACACGCATATATGCATATACATACGTATGAAATTTGCTTTTGCTTATTTTCTTTTTGGTATTTTGTTGTTGTGGCTGCTGCTAAAAACGTTTTTTCAAATATACATAGGTACATACAGACAGACAGAGGATGAGAGAGAGAAACAAAATATTAAAACATATCCAACAATAAACTTTAGAGCACACACACACATAAAAAAATGCTGTCGCACACACGCATACACAAGCAACAAAATGCGACGGTGACGGCGGCGACGACGACGACGCTGCGGCTAACAAAAGAGCGCGTCGCAACAGCGGCGGAGGCGGAGCAGCAAAGTAAAAAAAAAAATGCTTACAAAAAAAAAGAAGAGCAAAAAAAGACAACGAAATACTAGACAACGATTATTTTTCGATAAGTTTTCAAGACGTTTTTCTTGTTTGTAACGATGCACTTTTAAGCTTTAGTTTGCAATTTAAAAAAAAAAACAACAAAAAAAATACAGAAGCACAATAACAAAAAATAATGCACACACAGCTCCTCGTATAACGGTGGAACGGCGCGACGACAACCGATAACGAGAACAGGCCGACGACGACGAAGTCTTTTTTTCACCAACCTTTTTGCTGCTGCAGCGTTTGAACCATGCGCAAGAAAAACGACAAAAAAAAAGGTAGCAAAACGAGCGATTTAACTTAAGGTGTATGTACATATGCTTATATTTGTTATATTTTGCTTTTGTTGTTGATGTTGCTGCTGCTGTATTCTATAGCTTAGATATTTGTTTGTCGTCACACATAACGCGACGAAACCACGACGACGGAGACAGCGACGACATCGACGAGGACGGCGAAAAACGCGCGCTCACGTCTGAACGTACCAAAGAGCAAAACGAAAATGAGGAGAAATAGAAAATACAAAAATACCAGAGGCGTTGAAAATGTGAGAAAATACTGCGCAGTGTTGTTAAACGCATCAACAATGTGACAGTGTTATATATCGTTTTTCTTCGTTTCCAGCACGTTTATTTCTTCACTTGCTTTGTAGATGATTTTCGCTGCGCTCAGGAACACAGCCACAAAAACACACACATATACACGCATGTTGCTGCATTCGGGCCATTGCTTGTTTTGATTTTATAATTTGGTTTTCGATGCTGCTGTTGTTGTCAAAGAAACAGCGGATTTTCCGACACATACATGCATTTCTATTTATTGAATCGTACTGCTGAGCGGGTGAAATACGACGCTTTTCATTTGCCTCAGCACGTATTTTTTAAATTATAAGCTGGCTGACAACACTACACCCACAACAGAAACACACCCGAAGTACCGTGCTGTGAAAATGCTATTTCTTCAAACAAATTAATTGAGCCACGCTTAATATGTTATTGCATTCACACATAATAATATTATATTTTGCAAAACTTTACTTTTCAAACTTCGTTTTTGAGCAGTTTGTTTTATTTTTAACTTCACCAGAGCACAGGGCTGGCAAATTACCAATATTTGCTTGCTACCCCACGATATATCGAATCAGCGATATGTATCGATAGTCGGTGACGCATGCTTGAAAATCGAATTACAATACTATCTACCTAATCAATTATAATTTAATGAATATTGCTTTTGTGGTCACATCAGGCAAAAATAAATAAAAGCATTTTTAAAAAACCAAACGGCCCTAGCTAAACACACTTAACTGAAGTTTAAGAATAAATGTTTTTTAAATGCCGTTACCCGATGCAAATGCACTGCTTGTATTTGGGCTAACGAGCATTGAAAATGCCGATAATGCAGGTTAACGGCACTGCAGGCAATGTATGGGAAATAACAAAACTGTTAACAGTCTGCTGTTAACATTAGGTTAACAGACGTGATTTTTCCCCTACATTCCCCAGTTTTTTCAGTCCGCGTGAATGGCAACAGTTAACCGCCCTGTAAAAGCGATGTGACTAGCATGTCATGACAAACTGAGGAAGGTAGTACAGCGAAGACTAAATTGTGACGTATTGTTTGAGCTATCTCACGCTCACTGAAAATGAATAGAGAAGAAGCAACCTTTTTTGGATGCACTATGCACTGCGCGAACCGGTTAATCTAATTCAAACGATAACAAAAACAACGAGTGATACCGATAACAGATCAAACCACTTGTTTGCCTAGAAAGCTGCAAACAACAAATACAGAAAGGAGGGAATGTAGATTCAGATAGGCAACTTCAGAGTAACATACGTGTACTTTAGATAATTGAACTTAATTTAATCGCTCGCAACTGCATTTGTGCGTATTGTGCGAATCAACATGTCGTCGAAGCAGCAGCAATTGGATTACATTGAGCGGCAGCTAGTCTACGACATATTTAAATACTTTGGCAAAGATGCTTCGCTGATCGCGCATCGCGTCGAGTGCTCCAACGGGCTGGATGGCTTCATGTCCGCTCTGTACACCATCGAGCTAGATCTGAAAATCGCTGGCCGGTAAGTAGAAAGAGAGAGAGAAAGGTTTAACTGCAATTATTATATCATAATTGTTTTGCTTTTCAGCGACAAGAAGGAGCTGGTGCTGGTGAAGTTCATGAAGGGCAGCCCCGAGTTCCGCGACTCCAGTAAATCCTACACACAGTTCGCCAACGAGGTCTTTCTCTATGCCGAACTTCTGCCGGCCTACGAGCAACTTCTGCGCGGCAGCAAACTGGAGACTTTTGTGATCGACGAGTTCGTGCCGCGCGCTTATTGTGCCAAGTTTGGTCTGGTGAAGGGTGAGTGCAGGCGTAGTTCATGCATAGTTGCCATTCAATATATCGTATATCTCTCTGCGCAGATCTTAGCGAGGATCGTGAGTCTGTGCTGGCGCTGCAGCATCTGAAGCCCGCTGGCTACGAGCTGGGTCCACGGCTGACGCTACGCATTGACCAGCTGGAGGCCATGTGTAATGTCTTGGGTCCGTTCCATGCGCTTGGACATGCCACACGTATTCTGCAGCCGCAGGTGCACGAACGTCTGCGCGCCGGACTCGTCGAGTTGCCATTCATATTCGAGGCTGGCCAATCGAATCTTTATGCGGCTTTCTATCGTGCCGCCTTCGATCGCTTCTACGAGTTCTACGATCGGCAACGCGAACAACTGACGCAGGACGCAGGTTTTGCCAATGCTTTGGAACGTATGCGTGCCAAGTACTTTGCGGATCCGCTGCTGATGCTCGAAAACATACGAACCACATCGCTTGGCAGTCACTTTGCGACATTCCTGCACGGCGATTTTAATCGGAACAACGTGCTGTTCCATGAGAACGAAGCTGGTCTGGTGGACAACATCAAGATGATTGATTTCCAGGAGATGCGCTACGGCACCATTGCCATTGATCTCAGTTTCTTTTTGTATATGAATACGTCGAATGCAGAGCGCACAGAAGTTTTTCCGAAACTCTTGAGACGCTATCATACGCGTATGTTCGAGATGCTGGAGCTGGTGCTGCAGCGCAATCACGATCAGTTGTCGGAGGAGCAGCTTAAGCAGCTACTCGAGGATTACAGGTAAGCCGGCTGCATTCTACAAGTTACTTGATTCTAACTGTTGGTGCTCTTCAATTACAGCTACGCTCGATTTGAGGAACATTTCAAGCGCTACGCCATCTACGGCGTCCTAATCTGCATGCACTTCATGCCGTGGCTGCTGGGCAGCGAGGAGGACTGCGAGAAGCTCTCAAATCTCTTCGAGACTGACATGCACAGCGCTGCATTCCATCAGATGTCGCTGGAGATTGCCGGCGACGAGGGAAGTCTGCAGATCTTCAATGTAGTGCGTCATGCCTACGAGCAAGGCTACATGGATTGGATTTGAGCTGGCGATAAGCCGCCCCTATCCTCACGCCAAGTTCAACAAACGCCCGAGCTTATATTTATAGCTTTATATGTATACCGTTTTCAGTAGTTTTTGTACGGCAGCTGCAATGTCAAGGTTGAAAACCGCGATTTGATTTCGTTTTTATTTTTTATAAAATATTTTTGGTTTCTATAAAATGTCTTTTAGTTAGATGAAATTGTGCCGAAATTATGTTAAGCAATCGAAAAAAATTATGGCATGTTTTGTGCTCGATTCCAGTTTGTTTTCAGCTGGAAATACGTCGAAATCGAAACAGAACTGTGCCTTCAAAATATACGAATGAGGAAGTGGGTTGGATTCGATTTGGAATTCGAAACACAAACTAATCAGACTTTTTGTCGCGAGCGTGTTTCAATATGAATATTTATGTACTTTATACCAAATACGTCTTTATACAAATTTACACACATATCTACAGAGAAAAGTTTGTTCGTTTTGAAAAAACAAAAAACTTATTTGAATCAGTCGGGTGTTATG
This sequence comes from Zaprionus inermis, assembly GCA_018151445.1. Taxonomy (NCBI): domain Eukaryota; kingdom Metazoa; phylum Arthropoda; class Insecta; order Diptera; family Drosophilidae; genus Zaprionus; species Zaprionus inermis. The sequence goes on from JAECXD010001052.1 coordinate 4,392,308, forward strand.
CGCATTCGTGAATGTAAACAATGCCACTTATCTGCAGGGTGTACACACAATTTAATACCCTGCACTTATCGTTTAATATATAGGATTGGCTTATCTGCTAAATAAGATACACAAGTTTAACAATTAAGCGTGACAGACAATATAAAATAGCTTAAATGTAATACCAACTTTAATTTCAACAGAACTTATGTGTGATATACAAAATATACATAGTATTTTTGAGGCTGATAATGCCCATAACAATGGTGAAACCGAAAATCGATCCTTAAACCTGATGTTTCTCGAAGGCAGCGCGTGCACACAGGAAGTCATGGATTCGGATCGATATACCCGCTTTGCAGCTTATCCGTACGACAAAGGGGCGTAGTCTCAAGCCCGTCGCACGACTGCCCTTGATTCACATTTGAATATTTATCTAACATGGATTTCGTGGTGTCTTGTCTTGTGTCTATCGCAAGCTATTTGCACAACTGTTTTCGGGCAAGCGGCAAAGAATCGACGGAAAAGCGTATAAAACACTTGCGGATCGAGGCTGAAGCACGAGACACGAACTTAACCATGCGTCATCCGGTGGCATTGATGCTAGCGCTGACCCTGGCAGCAGCTTCCGGTGCTGAGCTAGACGAAAGTTACGCATCGGCGGGCAGCGAGGATATTTACTTTCAACGAGCCAACAGTATCGAGGATCAGTATGACGAGGATGGCGACTCTTACGAAGAGTACGCAGAAGATGTGAACGATCAGTCACAGCCCGAGAAGAAAGTGCAAGCACCGTGGCCCACGCCAATCAAGCCAACCGGCGACAACATCGAGGGCTTGGGTGAGAATGAGATCAGCTGTGAATATAGTTGCCCACGCTATTATCGTCCCGTTTGCGTGAGACGCAACGGCAAGCTGATCACTTATGCCACGCCCTGCGAGTACCAGAATCGACTGCGTTGCGCCAATGTGACCAAGCGATTGGGACGCACAGACACGCCCACATACGAGCTGGTCTATTATAACGCCTGCCGCGAGAATCGGAAGTGAAAAGGAATAGAAATCTGCTTCCATTATTGTGTATCCATCCATGTGTGTATTTTTCATTTTCTGTGTGTTCTTTTTATTTTTTTTTTTTTTCTCTGTTTCTCTGTTTGATTTGTTATACATAACTTAGGTACTATAAATTTTACCAGATCTTCGGTTGATCATGGCAAAATACTGAAAAAAAACTTAGTGTACATATCTAGGATAGAGCGTAAAAAATCGATATCGTGTACGTTATATAAAGTACATAGTGTTTTTTTTTTTCATTGTGAGTTTGTTTTTCTTTTCTTTTTTTAGTGCTCGCGTTTCATCATGTTTCGCCATTTCTCTTCGTATTCTTAAACTGCTCAACATAGCACTTGTTCTTCTTATTTTACTGTCCGCCTGTGAAAATAAGAATTCAATTTCAGTTTTCACATGAAACCATCTTTAATATCTTGTTCTCTTCTGTGTTTGTTCATACCTAAACGTTGCTTAGTTCTGCACTCTCCATATATTCTTAAATACTTTTGCTCACAAAGTATACGAAATTGTTTGTTGTCTTTCCACCTCTTGTTTTTGGTTATTTACATTTGTTTTTTTTTTTGTTCAACTGCTTCTAAAAAGTTTTTTCGCGTGCTGGTCCGACTCTCCGACGGTGCTGGTCCGCTTTCTTTTGGCCTGCAGGATTTTCTGACTGCTGCCAGCGACGACGGCAGTGGAGCTGGCATTGGTGCCAACTGCTGACGTTGCTGTTTCCGGCGCTGCAGGTCGCGGTGCTGTCAGATGTATTGGTCGAAAATTATCGTTTGGTTTTGTAGCTGGATTGGTAGCCGGCAGCGGCATCGATAATTTGTTGCCTGTAAACGAAGTTACCCATTGCGATTTGGTTTTGCTGCTACGCACCGTAGTGTCAGCTTTGTTGGCGGACACCATCGCCTTCATCAAATCTGAGACGAGTGCTAACTGCGGCGGCACCACCTGCACCGGCTGTTCAGGCTGCTGCTGTGGCGTTATCCGCACCAGTGTGGTGGCAGAATTGAGCGTCATGCGTCGCTTCTGAATGCGAGCTGGAGCCGTTTGTTGCTGCGGTGGCGGCTGTTGCTGCGGCGGTGGCGGCTGTTGCTGCGGCTGCGGTAGCTGTTGCTGTTCGAACCTCACCGGAGGCTGTGGCGGCGGCTGCTGCTGCTGCTGATGGCAGTCTAAATTGATAGTCATGCGTCGCTGCCGAATGCGAGGTGGCGCCATGTGTGGCTGCTCTTGTGGTGGTTGGTGCTGGACAGACTGCTGCTGGACAGGCTGCTGCTGGACAGGCTGCTGCTGGACAAGCGAATTTACATTTTGCACCTCCAACAGGTTGATCGGATTAAGCGTCTTGCGTCGATGCATAATACGAACTAATTTCCCTTGGTCCTGAGGTGCCTGCTGCTGCTGTAGTGCCTGCTGTTGCTGGGGTGTCTGCTGTTGCTGTGGTGTCTGCTGCTGCTGTGGTGTCTGCTGCTGCTGTAGTGGCTGCTGCTGTGGTGGCCGCTGTAAGCTGTCCAAGCAGAGCGTCTTGCGACGCTGCATAATTCGGGGTGGTGCCGCTTGTTGTTGCATCTGAGGTGCCTGCTGCTGGGCAGGCTGCTGTGGCAACATCACCTGCAACAGGTTAAGCGGATTAAAAGTCTTGCGTCGCTGCACAATTCGAGGTGGTGCCGCTTGTTGTTGCAACTGAGGTTCCTGCTGCTGCTGTGAACGTTGACTGATCAAGATGCGCGGTATGGGCGGTTGTAGGGCCTTTCGTATGAGTTCCTCGTACATGCTCAGCATTTGGCATTCATTGCTGTAGCGCGTCCTACGCAAACTGCTCTTGCTAATGATCAGTCCGTTCTGGAATTGATATAGTATCTGTTGGAGAAACTTCTTCAGATCTGCATACGGATGCATCTCCTTGAAGCGATGCACTTCGCTACGATGGTGTTCATAACAATGCTGTATATAGTCGTCGAATCCGTTGCTAAGTATTTCCGGGCAGAATTGACAGCGACTGAATTTCTTGTAATGATCGAGCATGTGTAACAGCGTAGTCAGCTCGTTGCTCGAAGCGAACATGCAGAACGGACAATGATAGATCAGTCCATTCTTAAGCTGACGACCTACGAGCGTGGTGTGCAGCTGACTATGCTGCACACGAATATGCCTGTTCATTGCCACCTTTGTGGGCACAATGACGCGACACGATTCGCATTGATAGTAATCATTGCATCCAGTGCCCTGACGAAGCAGAGTGTCCAGTTCGATATCGGTTAGATTCTTTAGATCGTTGGGCAAATGTGATTTCGCCGACATGTGTGTGGCTAAATCCGATGAAGAATTATAAACATAATCACAGTATGCGCACTCCTTAAGATGAAGTATATCGCAGGCAACCAGATTGATTGTGGAATGCGCTTTGGGCAAATGCTCTTCGAGCAGCGCCCTGGCATTGCCCACAAATCCGTAGCAGAGTGGGCAACAGAGTTGCGGTTGTACACAGAAATAGAACGGTTGCTCCGGATGTTTTTGGGGCCAGTGTTTGGAACGCAACTCGTTCAAATCGCTGCATGTCTCGTGGCAACGCGTGCATGCGTATTCAAAGGTTTTCTACAAGCAATATACATATAAATTATGAACTATTGAGACAACAACCGCGGAGATCCCTTACCTGACCATCTATAGAGCTGGGAACCATTTGGCATTGTTGCTCATCGGACTCTTCATCTGATGACACAATCAATTCAATCATTTCCAATGGCTGCTCTGCAGTGGCGATAGGATCAATCGTTGTTTCAGCTCCTGCCGTATCTGTTGGAGTGCTGCTGATCGGTTCTATATTCTGACCCAGATCCCAGTTATAGCTGTCAAGCAGCTCGTTGGGCACACGCTCAAATTGCTGCACAGCCAGGCCCGGCTTACCGCGATGCGCCTCTATTGCATGCGCGATCATCGAACGCTCCAATCCATTGCCCACCTTGCAGTGGCTGCACATATACTGATAACGCATATTATGTTCCGCCTCGATATGCTGACGCATACGTTGATACATGTGCGACGACTCCTCGCAGTGATTGCAATAGAAGCCGAGCGTGTGGCGATTCTTGATTCGTATCTGCTGATAACATGCTATGGGCTGCGTGCGTTTATCGGCATGACGACGACGCATATGTTGAATCAGGCCGGCCGCATAGTTGCCGCCTACATCACAGTATGGGCAATGATATTGCGTTGCCCTACTGTGCGCCTGCTTGGCATGTGCGACCATTTGATCTTGTCTGCTCAGCGTTAGCTGGCACATATTGCACAACCAGATGTCTTCCTTATAGCGGAAAAACGCAACTGTAATTAAACGAAGAAGACGATGAGTGTCAATTTAATGGTGATATGTGGATATGAATATGATGGTTGCAGTTTCGCCCAATCCAATAATTAAACGAATCACAGCGAACTTACTTATCTTGAGGGAACGTTGTTCAGTGCGAATCTGCTGCGTTGACTCGTCCACGTGACGCCTGTGTATGATAACATTGACATTCTGCCCCGGATGCTTTTCGGGTATGTGTCGATCGATGATCTGTCGTTTCGGGTTAAACGTATTGCATGCACCGCACTGATACAGATGTCGTTTGTGATACGACAAATGCTCGAGTATTTTCTCGACGAGAACCTTGTGTTCCTTCATCGCACAGTGCGTGCACTTGTAGTACTCGGTATACGAATGTTTTATGGTCAAATGGTTACGCAGTGCAAACTCCGTGGACAAGTGTTCGCCACAATCGATGACGCCGCACACGAAACGCTTTTCCTTGGGCACATATATGTGACGCGGTGCGTGTACAAGTTGTTTGCTAGGCAGCTGTGCAACTGTATCAGATTCTTGTGTATTTACAACGATAGGATATTCATCATCCTCGTCCTGCGATGATAGTTCTACAATTTGTTCCGTGTCTGGCTCTTTTTCGTTTATTGCCTTGTCGGCAGCTTCACTGTCCTGATCATAGGCCAGACGCACGGCAGTCCGTAAATGTTGCTGCAGATGGGCATAGAAGAACTTGACATCCACTGACTTAATTTGACACTTGGCACACTCGAGCATTAGTACGCGATTTATGTTCATACGTAGCGATAGCTGACGTAGCTCACTGGGTCGATAGATCAGTTTCCGGCCTTCGCGACGCATACGCACTTCGTCAATCAATCGACACAGAAACTCCTCTATTTGCTTAGGACCGAACGGTTGCTGGACGGCGCTAACCCAGTTCTTTTCTTCGTTTGGCGTAATATCGCCTACCCTTGCGGGCAGTTCGACAAATTGTTGCTGACAATTGTTCTTCTGGAACTCAACCGTATGTGTGAAACGCATGTGATACAGCATAAGGCGTGGATTTGCAGTCGTCTCCAGACAAAGGCTGCAGATGTATTGATGGCGTCTGTGCATGCGCAGCAAATGATCGCGCATCGTAAAGGGTCTATCGAATTGCAGTTCACAGAACTTGCATTTCATCTGGCTAGCGGTCTTCAGATTGCTGCTCATATGGTAGAACACATGATTGCCGAAGGTTTCCTCGTTCAATGAGCCGCTGCTGCAGCCCTTGTAGGGACAGGCAAATAGTTGATTATCTGTTTTACAATTAAAAAAAAAATAACATAGTTATTATTTAGTAATAATACATAATTAATATTGATGAAAAAATCATTAATGTAGTGCGTCCATGACCCTGGCATAACTGTATTTACTGATAAGAACTCTTCAAGATAACGCACACACACATACATACACAGCTCACTTACGCTGAAAACCAAAACGGACTCAGCTTTTTTTGTTATCTTTTGTATGGTTTCTTTCCAAAATGTTTGATTGCGACCAAAGCAGAGACCGCGCATGTACGTATATGTATGTATTAGAGACCAGCTTCAAATATACTAGGGTTGCCAGATTTGCCTATTTGGCTCCATTCAAAAAAATCAGTAAGCTCTTCACAAAATCAGTAAATAGGCTTGAAATCAACAGATTAACCGATAAATCGGTAGATACGATAAGCCTGGGATGTGTCATACACATCCGGTGAACATCACATTTTTTTCGTATCATTTTCGTACCGCCTAACAAATTGATACATCAAAAAATGATTTGACTCTTTTTTCATCCGGACCTTTATAAATGCATTCCATAGTGATGCTCAGTTGGTACCAATCAAAAACATGCCGAAAATAATTGAAAAACACCAGTGGTGTACCAATCTTTATTTTGCGGTGCTTTAAGTATTCTGTCATATTCTTAATAAGTACAAAAATGAATGTATCATTTCGTAGTGATATCGAATGAGTAAGTCCAATGCTTACGGCGATGAGTTTTGTTTCGAGCAGCTGATGCGCAAAGCCTCGGAGTGGAATTTTTGAATAGGGGTTGCATATACTTCTTTTTTATTTTAAATATCGCAATTGCAATTCCTTTATAACTACCACAAAATTCATTTTTCCAACTTACCTCTATATCCGGTATGCTTGAGTATCTCTTCGATAACCCTACCAATGGCATTCGTTGCCGTCGACTCAGTGCCAGCTGCAACTCTCTGCGGATCTGTTTCGCTGTTCTGTAATATGCCGGGCATTGAAATTCTGGACGCAGTGCGCTGATTAAGCTTGTCGCGTATCAGCTGAGACGTTGAATTGTGCTCATTACTCGGCTCAACCAATTCCGATCGATGGGCTAGCCCGTGCTCAATAACGCCATGATGCACATAATCGTCGACATCGTGTGCCACGTGCGTGCAGTAGGCACAATGGAGATAATCCTTGTTGCCAAAACTAAATCGGTGGAACTTCATGTGCTCGCGAATGCACATGACCGTGTGGGCGCAGTAGTTGCAATTTGCGGCCATGCAACGGAATCGATCGGCAATTAGATACGATCGCTGATTGATCGGTGTTGCCGTTACGGCTGGTTGTGCTGGCTCCGGATGTGTCAAAGGCACAGAAGCATGAGGTTGCAACGATATGTTTATCTCAGCCGGAATTTGGCCATCGAAATTCTGCGGTACGCTCTGGGTGAGCACAAAGTCACTTGTGCCGATCGTTAATGGTATCAGTGATCGATCGACCAAGCTGAAGACCTTTTTGATGGACAAGTTCAATTCGGACGGATGATTGACAACCGTTGCCGACTGTACCGCAGTCGGATTTGCCGCAGAGTTCGGCTGTTGCATAATTGGCGGACGCGATGGATTAGCCAAGAGACCCCGCAACATGGTGTTGGAATTGACAAGTCCAAAATCTGGCTCTCCTTCAGTTTGTTGTAGCTGCTCCGCTGTCATCGCTGCTGTCGCCTCTTCTTCAGCTTCGACTAGACGATCGCCGGTAAAGCGACGAACGCGTAACTTGGGAAAAATTGGCTCTGGCTCAGGCTCAGGCTCGGGTGCTGGAGCAGGAGCTGCCGCTGGAGGTGGAACAGCTGACAGTACTGGCGCTGTATCCATATCCATGTGATGCTGCACCAAATGTCGCAGCTCTTCGCTGATGCTCAACTCCTGTTGCTGTCGCTGCTCCTGCTCTGGGCAATTGGAGCAGGTACCGTTCCAGCGGGTCAGCGGATGTTCGCGTGCAAAATGATTCTCGAGACCTTCCAACTCGTTTGAAAAGAGAAATGTGCAGCCGCTAGCTAGGCAATAGTAGGCGACGTGCTGTGTAGGCGTGGAACGCAAACGATAGCCAACATTTTGAACGCTTATTAGAGCACGTGCGTTACTTATAATAGTGGGAGTAACGATTACACTGGGAACAGTTTCTGCAATACTTTCAGCACTGTCCACTGATTTTTCAACGGGCACATCAATTACACTGGGTACAGCTGATATATTGGGTACATCCGTTAAACTGGGTTCACCCAAAGTGGGATCACTTCTTGTACACTTTGTATTTGGATCAGGCACTGCACTATCACTACAATTGTCCTCCGGCAATTTGCTCGGCGAACTTTCACTAGCTCTCACAGTAGGAACACTTGTTTTACACTTTACATCTGGATCAGGCACTTCATTTTCACTAAAATTGCTAGCCGGCGACTTGCTCTGCCTGCTGCCACCCACCCTTAATTTGGCCCCGGTGCCAGCACCACTACTGCTGCACCAGCTCACAGAGCTAGCATTGCTCATCAGCCTGTTGCATAGATTGCTATACGTGCTGAATAGGCTCTTCTTTTGGTTACTACTGTCATTGCTGTCATCGTCCAGATCGATCCATTCATCGGTTTGAATTATTTTAACAACTTTCTGCTGTTGCTTTTTCTGCTCTTGCATCGGTTCTTTCGGATCTTGGTGAGGTTCCATTAGCCTTAGATGAAGCTCTGCCTGTTCTGGCTGGGCCTCCGCCTGGTCTTGCTGTTCCTTCGCCTGTTCTTGCTGAGCCTTTGCCTGCTCTTCCTGAGTCTCCACTTGCTCTTGCTGAGACTCCACTTGCTCTGGCTGAGGCTCCAACTGCTCGGCCTGAGTCTCCTCGTGCACTTGCTGAACTTCCTGCGGCACTTGTTGAGCTTCCTCCGGCACTGGCTGAGTCTCCTTCAGCGCTTGCTGAGGTTCTTCCTGCACTTGCCGAGATTCCTCCTGCACTTGCCGAGGTTCCTCCGGCACTTGGCGAGGTTCCTCCTGCATTTGCCGAGGTTCCTCCTGCACTTGCCGAAGTTCCTCCTGCACTTGCCGAGGTTCCTCCTGCACTTGCCGAGGTTCCTCCTGCACTTGCTGAAGTTCCTTCTGCATTTGCTCAGGCTCCTCCGGCGTCTGTTGATCGTCCTCAACATCGCTACCAATACCCGACAGATTGTCCGATAAGTCATCTATTGCATTGCTTATTGCAATGGATTCCTCCGTTTTAGTAATGGTAGAGGGCAAGATTGGCAGTTCATCCACTTCCTCCATAGATTCCAGAGTCTGCTGCACCACCAGTGTTTCTTCCTCCTGCTGCTGCAGCCGTTCCAGCTTGCACTCATTAATCACTAGCAGCTGTTCCTCGCCCGGCACTGTGGGTGGCATACCAATATTGCTGCTAATCGTGCACATCATCTCAACACTATCATCCTCAATATTCAAATCCTGATCGCTTCCTATTCCCTCCTGTTCCAGCTGCCCTGCCATCACCAGTTCTTCATGTTTCCACTTTGTTACCGACGACAAGTTGGCGTCCGTCTTCTTCTTTTCCTTTCCCTTCGTCATCTGTTGTTTCTTTCCTGGAATTTTAGCCACTAAACTCATCGCCTTGTTCAATGCTATTTGCCGGTCAAGCAATTTTTCCCCTTCCGTCTTAGACTGCACCAGCGGTACGCCATCAGTACGATACAGTATCAATTGCTGCCCCAATCCCGCCAGAGAATTCGGATGTAGACCGTGCTGGGACTGCCAGTGTTTCTCTAGCCCTGAGCGCAATAGTTGCACAAAATCGCATAGATGACAGACATGAATATGCAGCGGATACTTGTTCTTGTGGGTGCTACGCACCAAAACCTTGGCATTTTTACCACACCTGGCCGTATGTTGTTCGATTTCAGCAACTCGATGGCGTGGGGCGAGGCAACTGCTACACTCATAGCGATATTCGCCGGTGTGCCGAATAAAGTGATCCAGCCACATCGTATTGGTATAAATTAGTGTCTTCTGGCAGAACGGACATTGATGACACATGTACACGTTGTTCATATTACGTATGCTATAAATTGGACGATTGTTGAAGCCCGCACGTAAATCCTGTAGTAGTCCGGGTGGAAGACGCGATATGTAGACCTCCCCATGTTGCTTAATATAGTGTATAATCGGGAAGCGGATCAATTTCTCACAGATCACACACTTCTCCGCGGCCAACGACATCGAATGCCATTCGGGATTGGTATTTTTCACACTCATATGATTTAGCTTCACCTCCAGCTCTCGACAGCGTTGCAAGCGTACTTGGCACGCTCGTATTTTGTGCTGCTGTAGTTTAACTTTGAAGCTCTGGCGACATATTCCATGCCCGGTAGCAAAGGGTCGTCCACGACGTGCCACATTGCGTATGTAGGGTGCGAGTTCTGGGTTATTGCAGCTATAGCTGCTGGTCCAGCTGCTATTGCTGTTGCTATCACTTCTCGAGAACGTTGACTGACGCATCTGTTCCTGCTCTTTGCGTTGCTTTCGGGCTGCGCACGCTCGTCGTCCCGTAGCACGAAGCACATCCTCCGCATAGTACATCTGAGCAATGTCATCGTTAAGTTTATCCAGCTCGTTGCGTTTGGCTCGTCGACGCGGCGCCGGTGCCGGCGGTGGTAGTCCTACATTCTTAGTCTCAACTGCACTCCCATCATGGCTCGTGTTTGCTATATGCGCATCCGATGTGGTTACTCTTTCGCAGCTCACGAGACAAGGTCGTTTGGCAGCAGGGAGTTCTGTCAGATTCTTATTGGGACGACCACGTTTACGTTTGACTCTATGAGAAGCTGTACCACTAGTTGGAGCAGGAACTGCAACCGGAGTGAGTGGAAGTACTGCAAAAGCTTGAGTGGATGTCACTGTAGCAGAATGTCTAAAAGGTCTTGTTTTTGGCACCTTTGCGGGTATCGATTGTTTGAAAGAGTTGCGACTGAGCTGGGTTTCGTTGAGCGTTTCACCAATTCGTGTCCGACGCTTCCCGACGAGAATGTTGTGGGTAGATATTCTACAGTTATCATTGGTTTTCTCGAACATGGTGGCCAGATTTTTATTAATCCTTTGCTGGGCATTGACACGATAGGCGAGTATCTGTTTCTCCCCACCCTCCTCAGACTGTTGACCATCCTCAACTTTCTTCTTTTCATCGCGCTTATGCTCAACAAAATCTTCATAGACAAGGCTGCTGGCTGTGAAAAGTTCCTCTTTATCTACCAACGGTTTACTGCTCTCAGGCATCATGGTTTTGCGACGTCGCATTATACGCTGACGTTTAAGCTGCTCCTCCTCAACTTCCTTGCTATCCGTGGAACGTACTGTATCGCTAGTGACTACCATTGTATGAGCATTTGGACCTAAAACCACTTTAAGTTTTGGTAACATAGGCTTAGGTTTCTCTACCTTCTCAACCACATCATCTTCCACATTGACATCATCGTCCTCTTCGTTGATATTCTTTGACTTAACCTCGACATCGTCGTCCTCCTGTTCCCTGAGCTTTGATCGTTTCTTCCAATTGGGGTTTGAATAGTTCTGAAAAAATTCATCATCGGACTCGCTTTTGTTTTCAACATCAGGCGATGGAGGCTCGTTTTCTACATTATCCGTGTTATCTGTTTGTGGCAAAATACCACTTTCTGTGTCTTCTTTATCATTGGACTTATCCACTTCGGTTTTATCTTTATTGTTTGCCGACTTTTCTTTATCATTTTCGGATTCACTTTTCTTTTCCTTATTCGATTTTGGCTTCTCGCACTTTTCGTGACTATTCCTACGCGACTTGTGTTTTTTCCCTGACTTTCCGACCTTATCTGACTGATCATTATCACCAGCAGCACTTTCTTCCACATTTTGGATTGGCACTACGGTTGCAATCGTCGTGTTATCAGACTTTTTAACTCTGGTTACCTCAATTTCCTTCGACAAACTTTCTGATTTGTTTGATTTGTCTTTCTTACTGGATTTATGCGCTTTACCCTCTTTATTACCTACAACTGTTTCAGTTGCTTTCTCCGTTTTATCAGACTTTTCTACTCTCGTTTTCTCTTTGTGTTTACCATCCTTTTTCTTATGCTTTTTGCTGTCCTTATCTGACTGGGTAACCTCAGGTGTCGCAATTATTTCATTATCATCCCAATTCTCTTCTTCAGACGTCTGCGCCTTATCAGCCTTACCAACATTTTTCCGGTTTCTATCGTCAACCGGTTTTTCTTCGGCACCACAGCCCCGATCTGGTGTCTCCTTAGAACTCTTCGACTTGTCTGTTTTATCCGCAGTTTGCACTTTTTTTGGTATTTTAAAATCGAGTTTCTTATTGGTCGCAAGGGTAACATTCCGATACGACGTATCCAATTGAACGCGCTGCTCGTTGTCGCCCAATGGAGCACTAGACAGTGGACTGCCAAGTGCGCTACTTAGAGCATCATTGAAATCGTCCAGCTGCCGTTGCTTTTCGGCTGCCTCGAGCAATCGCTGCTTTTCAGCGGCCAATCGACGATTTCGCTCTGCTTCAATTTGACGTTGCTTCTCTGCTTGTTTCCTGTACTCGCCATAGGTGCCTGGTATTGGATCACTTGGCGAGCGTGAATATCCGCCACGTGCAATGCCTCCGGCTGCGCCTGCGCCACGTATGTTGTAACCACCACGATAGCTATAAATGCCATTATTTTTGTTATTGTTGGTGGTCCAGGTTATTGGATTGTTGTTGCTACCAGCAGAGCTGTTGCTATTGCTATTATTATAGCTGTATATGCTGCTCTTGTGATTACCCGCCTGCCAGCTGTGTTGCTCCTCGTAGTTGCCGCTAGTGCTGCTGTTGTTGTTGTTGCTGCTGCAGCTGCTGGTGTAGGGCGGGACGAGATTTGTTTGTGCCGCAAACTGTTGTTGTTTTCCTCCATTATTATTCATGTTATTGCCACTGGGCAACGTGCCCAGTCCATTAACCCACTTCTGACAACGGGGATCACGTGTATTTGTCACCATAGGAATGTGATTAAAACGTCCTGCCGCTGGCTGTTCGGCCTGTACAGCAAAACCTTGAGACCCACTGGATCCACCAAACGGTACGTCACTGGGTGGATACTCTGGGTTGGCACATGTTAACGGTATGTTGTTGTTGTTATTGATGGGCGAGATCTGCGTCTCTCTATTCTTGATGATGTTGTTGTTGATGGAGGAACTGGTATTTATCACAGAAATAGTTGATGTCTGCTGAAACGTGACGGGTGGTGGCAATGTTTGCCAACTGGCGGAAGCAACTGATCCAGCCGATGATGGCGTGGGAGATTCTATAATGCTGTTGTTTTTATTGTTGCTATAGCTATTATTGCCACAATTTGAAGGTAAATGTGTCTCCCTAGAGCTACCACGCAATTTGGCCAGCTTCTTGCGTGCCTCCATCAACGAAGCTGTTGTTTCTACCGCATCAATTGAAGCGCTCGATCCTGAAACAATTGGTGGAGGTGCTGGCGGGTTTGTCCTGCGCGTAAATCCCTCAACTGGATTTGAAACTGGAGCAGGCACATTAGTGCGGCGCTCGAATACAGGAGCAGGCGGTGAACTAACAACCGGAGATAGTATGTCAACCGCAATTGGTGCTGGCGGATTCGATCTGCGGGTAAAATTCTCACGCCGTGTGCCAATCGTAAGACTAGAGCTAGCAGTACTGCTGCTTGCACTGCTATGATTTAGCTCCATCGATGGCGATGGCCTTGACAGATCCAAGTTAAGCTGTACTACAGACCTTGGCGAATTGGAACGAGGCTCGAAATCCGGTGTAGCTGTCTCAACGCGACTGGACTCGGTGGGCAGTGTTGTCTTGCTTGGTGCTGGCGGATTAACACGACGTTCCGCATCCGAAGGAGCAGGACGATTTGATTTGGGTAGCAAATCTATAATTGCTGTCACTTCCGGTGCAGGCATCTTGGCAGTAGCCAAATCTGTGTGAGCTGGTGCAGCTTGAGGTGCTTCAGCATAAGTAGCTGAAGCTGTTGCTGGTTTTCCTGTTTCGCTTGCTACGCTAGCGCTGCTTAGGGATGCTGCTGTAACGGTTGGCTCCTCGCTTGGCACTTCGCAATTATCACTGCCAGATGTGTTTTGATCTCCGTCTTTGATTTCGATGACTTCATCAGGATTTAATAGCTGCAAGTTGATTGATTAAGCCAAAATCAATTATCGATCTGATTTCGAATCAATACACTTACCGATCCAAAATTTGACTTCAGCTTTTCAATAACTCCTTCGATTTTAACCAGCTTGTAGGGGGGAAAGTGGGTAAAGAATTCGGTTACTGTCGTTCTAAAAGTGCAAATATTTTCGATTTTCATTACTCAAAAAACACTTATTCTAATGCGACAGAGCCTACTTGCTTTCCAGGAGTTCTGCCAGCATATTCAGCTTTGTCCATTGCTCAAGTGTCATCTGTCGTTTATAGGTTAGGACGACACTCTTGATGAAAGGAGCATAGCCGCGCAGCTCTTTTAGCTTAGCGATATTCTGCGGCGTTTCTTTGACCCTTCTGCCCCGTGGTTGTTTTTCTTCTTCTTCTTTGGCTTCATCGTTTGTTTCGGGCATGGTAAAACTTATAATTATACCTTACATGAGAAATTTAAGAAATTAAAAAAAAAATTACAATTTGCCAAGTTGCGTGATAAACTTGCAATTATTGAAAATGGTTCAAATAACAGGTTAAACCTGTTTGTATTATCTTAAGATCAGCATCAGTAGCGGATTCGAAATAATCCAATCCTTTTTAACTTGCAAAGATAGAGATATCATTATCCTGTATATTTCCGATTTGTTACACTGTCGCAGCACAGTGTTGAGTAATGAATTCTTAATGGCCTGTCAAAATTTTATGCAGTTCATGGCAATCCACACGCTTAACCGTAGTTGCATTCCAATGCATTTTCCCTTACATAGGAAATTAATTAAATATATATTCGTTAATTGTCTAGAAAACGTGCTTCAGTTTATATATATTATTTTTTTTCGTAAATCTATGTTTTATCACAAAAAAAGAAACAAACAAAAAGTTTTCATAAACTACGTATTTGTTTGTGCAGAGCTCAGCAGAAAACTTTTATTTCTTCAATTTCACAGTTGTAGCCCAGACATAGACGTAGCCGGCGAAGTACCACGTTCTCTCACCAACACACGCTACTTCAACTAACACACTGCATGTGTGTGAGTGCGTTTAAAAACAATTCACACCCGTGTCCTCACGCAACAAGAACTTTTGCCGCGCCACATGTGTTTCGCGCACTAACGAACTATTAGCACAAATAATAAAAACACCAAAACTATTAGAAAATCACAACAAGCACTATGTGTTTCACAACAACAAGAACACAAAAAAAAAAAAATGAATAAATTAGCCGGAAATTATTGCGTTGGGTTTCCTTTGACAAAATGCGATTTACTTTTGAAACACAGTAGCCAAAGATGCCCCGGCGTTGCCACCTTGTTGCGATTGGTTTGTTTACTACACACTGTGCAGTCATATCTATTCAAATATAAACGCGGCTTGTTGCAAACGCAACATCAATTGCAATAATATTTTGTTTAATTCATTGAAAACTTAATTTTTCATTTCACATCAAATGTACATTCACATAGTTCATATCGTTTTTAATATAGCAGTCTGGCAACGCAAAACAGCGTCGGCACAGCAACAGCTGAATACTGAAAATGAATTCGCCGCAAATTTTGTTTCTTCGTTTCATTCGTTAGCTACTTTCGTTTATTTTGCGTCTTTATCTGTTCATTTGCGCTCTTGCATGTGTGTATGAGTCCGTAAGATTTTCTGGGTAGCAATTTACGACGTTTGCCGTCCAGAGACAATCTGTTGCTTTGGCATTCGGTTTCTATTACTTGTGGTTGTAGTAATTTCTTTTGTTCTTAGGTTCCTCGTTTGTTTTCCACTTTAATAACGCGTACTGACATGTCGCAATTGTATGCATGTGTGGTAATTATATATGTACATTCGTATATGCATATACTTTAATTATTCCTCTTATTTAGGCAAAAATATGTACATTTCTTATAAGCGGGATCGGGCAGAATAATTGGAGACAAAAATATAGGTTCAGTTGAGATACGAAATCCATGAAAAGGCTCAGTATATTTTCCATGAAATCACTTTGGAGGGCTCACAAATATACACGTTGTACTCTTACAATATGCAGTTTGTATTTTTATACTGTGCATATATACATTGCAAATCGATATGTAAATCCTTTTCTGTAGTCCATTAATCAATTTTCGAACTATTGATTGGGTTAGACTCTGTCGAACTCAAGTGCAGCTTTGATTCATATTTTTAAATGATATTATTGTTCTTGTGATGTTAGCATAGTGATAACTTATGACAGGACAGATATAAAATTTATTTTTCAAAAAGTATTCAGTTGGAAAGATCTATTCAATCATCTTTCATATTTCTTTAAATGTTCTTAACGATATTTTGCATACACGCTGTACATAAAATACACGAATTCATTCATATTCAATTCATACGATATGATTATAATTCATAAGGGATGATTGTAGTTAAAACGCGTTGATTCTAGATAATTTTCAAATTCGTTCGGTCATGATTGCGAAAGAAGGAAAAATACGTGAACATTCAGGCTGTGATTGTGTAAGAACCTTTTTTCGAATCACCCGAAGGAATCATAAAGTATATGTATCAATTCGTATCAATCGTACTCAATGTGGTCAATAATGTCGCCGTATTTTTTACGATGTTCGATAAGTCCAATGTCTCATTTTTTTAAGTTTTTTTTTTCACTACGTAAAAATTCGTTAAAGCTTCGACTATTTAAATGTGATTTGTGATGAACGTTTCTTTATTTTATTCGAGATCATTCGATAAGTTCATTTAAGTTGCTGAATATGTTTAGTTTCCATGCCTAATGTCTAAGGATTTTGGGAATACGTTGTCAGAATAGTTTGGTCATCATTTTCCGTTTGTGGTATAGTTATAGTTCCATTCTCCAAAACTCATTGTCAGTCTTTCCAAAATTTTATTATCTTTATTTTTATTTTTTTTAATAGCTTAGACGCAGTTGTGCAAAAGTCCCAATCTTTCACATTAGTATTCATTAAATACAAAATAAATCTCATATCATCTTTGTTTTAGTTGAAAGTAATTACTCAATTGTATTAGATCGCTTTCTGCTTTTTTGTGAGCAATTGCTTGTCCAACACACGACTGTATTTCGGTTCAATTGCACACATAAAGAGGTTATGTATATATATATATATATATATAATAATATATATATATAGAGCTTATGCATGTGGGTGCACATGTAGACGGTTAGAATCTTATGAATTATTCAAGCATATATACCACCAGGCTTACCGTAAATGTGCAGACCTAGTAATTTCCCATTTAGTTGTAACTTTTGTTTTTCTTTTTGTTGTCGTTTGTGGCCTTGCCTCAGTCGACACGATGCCAATTGACGATGTTAACACTTCCGAAGTCAGCGCTAGAATGATGGAATTTCACGAACATGACGTTATTTGCCTTTGCAGGGTTCGAGACGTAAAAAAGGTTGCGTTGTGAGCTTTAACTTTTATGCTAGCACGAAATTGTGACGTCACGTGCGTTGGAAATGAGCTACGGATACAGAATAGTTGGAGTATAAATAAGCTTATAAACTAATTTGATTCAATATGTATTTACTGGTTAAATAATAAAATTGCGTATATGCTAAGTTAAGTCCCTGTTAATCTAATTTAACAAATATATTTCATATGAATATTTTTGCATTGAATTCTTATTGACTTATTATAATTTGCATTGCATTGAATTCTAATTGACTTATTATAAATACTATATATATTATTTACTATTATAATTAATCTGTCTAGTGTATATTAGTTCTAAGCTCCATCAGAATATCAAAATCTTTGCGATGAACTTCATTATGTCACCAATAATATATAAGGTGACTGCTATACAAACACAAACGAACCAATGCCTTTAGAGAAAAAGCAGTGTGTAAAGAGAAGACGATTAAGTTCGCCGTAGTGTGCACGAATTCGCCGTAGTCTGCGATTTTCGCTCCTGCTTTTGTTGTCTCCTTTTCGACCATGCACTCAGTTGTCGTTTGCTTTTGCGCCGCGCGGAAGCATCGGTTGTTGCCAGACTTGCAACAATTTAGATTTAAAATACACATAAAGCATAGATATGTGTAAGATTGCATGAGAAAAGAAACAAAAGAAAAACACATACACATACATATCGATGTTGCAATGGTGCGACGCCAGATGGCGACACTTCTACTGGCATTGGAATATCCTAACCTACTTGATGCGCAATCATAGGAAATCAAACACAAGCGCCAGTCACAAGCCACGTCAACGGATCCATGTTTAAAGTACAGTTATAGTCACATTAAAAAGTTCAGCGATTGTTGCTATGGATGATATGTAGGTAAGTAGACCTTCTGACCTAAGGAAACGATTGTGATTTGAGTTCTTTAAATTTTACATTAAGTTGCTTTGTTAAAAAAAAATAAAATAAATAAATAAATAACATATTTAACACGAATATTTTAAAACATTTTAGTTTTTTTGGGTGACTTTATCGTGCGTTTAATAACACTTGCATACACATACATATATAAATGTACTTAATAAATTGATAAGACGCCAGCCGCCTTGAGTAAAATGTGAATATAAACACAGCTAAATAGAATGAAATGAAATAGCTTGGAATTCCAAATACGAATCCAATGCCGCTGCCACTTCGAAAATATAAACTGATAAATTTAAAGCAAAGAATGATCCAGAAAGAGTAATGGAATTTTGACATAGTTTCCAACGAGAGCACTTCTAATGGAATACAACAGATCTTTCTATATTTCTCGAGATATTGATATTGATAACTCAGCTAACCAATACCATCGGACAATAAGCCCAGAAGAAAGTCAATCCTTAAACTACATTATATGAAAATGAGATCATCCAATTGTATCTAACATAGTTTTAAGCTCTTTGTGGATAAGTTTGAATTGGGATTACTCTGTTAAGCAATCGGTACAGTTGTAAAGCTATATTTAAAGTAGATCTTCACGAGCAACAAATTAACAAAACAGTATTTTATTCATGATTTATATTACATGATTTTCGCTTATCGAATTAAGTACAAAATTATTCAATCGCATTAAATTTCGATATAGAGATACACAAGGTAAGGTAGGGCAAAGGTACGGGGTTCGAGAGTGCGTGTACTGGACTTAACGCTAACTTGTACGATACGATACTCTCTCGCTTACAGACTAAGTACAATTTGAATACAGATCAATTATAATTATAAAATAAAAAAAAA
The DNA here is from genome assembly GCA_018151445.1 of Zaprionus inermis. Lineage (NCBI taxonomy): Eukaryota > Metazoa > Arthropoda > Insecta > Diptera > Drosophilidae > Zaprionus > Zaprionus inermis. Next base: position 4,411,337 of record JAECXD010001052.1, read on the forward strand.
AAAATACAGATACGAATACATATGTATGCAGAAAAAGCACTGTGTGTGTTAATTTCGATATTTATCAATGTGGATATCTGTGTCTGATATATGTCGACGTGGCTTTTGCTAGCTTGTCTAGTAATACTACAGTCTGCTGCTCTCGGCGCCGTTGTGACGTGTCTGGGTCGGCAGCACGGCGGGACCCTTGTCATAACCATTGCTGGACATCTGCAGATGCTGCGGCAACTTGGCGGGACGACCGTTGGTCGGCAGAGTCTCATCCACACTGAATACGGAATTATCGTGTCCCTGCATGGGACGAGCGTTGAGTACAGTATCAGGATGTCCTTTCTGTTGTGATTCCGGTTCGACGGCAGCATCAGCCTTGGGCTTACCCTCTAGCAGGAAGCAGGTGATCAGGAAGAGTATAGAACCTGTTGAAAATTGGGCACGTAAATACGCAGTCTATGTTAACTGTTGAGAACTTATGTACTTACTGATGCCATAGAAACCGGAGTAGAAGATCATGATGGAGCCACGATAGCCGATCACCTTGGCAACTGGATCCACGAGAATGGGCAGATTGCCACCAATGTTGTTCATCACAAACAGGAAGACACCGATGGTCGAGGAGCGCACACGGAGCGGTACAATCTCCACAACAATGGCAAAGACAATGCCGAACCACATCTCAGCAAAGAAGTAGCTAAGACCCAGCGTGATCATGGCCCACAGTGGATCGAAATAGACGGAACCGAAGGCGGGCAGGGTGGCGATCAGTTGACTCAGTGCCAGGACAAAGGCACGCGAACGGATGCCCATTTTCGCGACAATCTTATCGGATACAATGCCACCGACAACGACACCAACACTTCCAATACCAATGGTGACGGCGAACAGCCACCAGCCGAGATCCACATCCGGGAAGTAGGTATTATAGTAGAGATCCGCATTGTAGGCAAAAGTCATGCCACCGCAATGACGGATCGAGGCGGCGATCATGAGCATAATCATTGCTGGATTCTTGATTACCTGCCACAGGCTAATGGGTTTGCCACTTGCGGTGGTACGATCACCCTCACCGATCGCTTTGCGTTCCGGTTCCTTCAGTGTCGTTCCAGTTAAGGCGGCCACAATGATGGTCAGCACACCAGCGCCCAGATAACACACACGCCATCCGAGATCGAAGAAGTTCAGTTTGGTAATATAACGACCGACAGGGAAAGCGATGCCATAACCACCATAGATGCCCCAATTGAAAATCGCCATGACCAGGGCACGTTTACTCTCGGGGAAGATATCGGACATAATGCCCGTTGCCAGGGGGTTGCAACCTGATTCTCCGGCAGCCATAACCATACGCAATAGCACAAGATGCCAGTATGCCTTGACAGTGCCCTGCAGCAAGATCGCCACTCCAAAGATCACTGTGCAGACCGTCAACATCTTAACACGATTATATTTATCGGCCGCAAAGCCCATGAATACGCCAGCAATGGTGAAGACCAGAATGAAAGTTGGTCCAGCCAAGATCTGATAATCGATACCAAGTCCATTGTAGTTCCACTCGCAGTATCCCGTTCCATTCATATCGAGCGCATAGCAACTACTCTCGTTTTTCACTTCACCGCACTGTGTGATCAATTCGTGACGATTGAAGATGCTGTTGTTCTGCTGACACGCATGATCACCGTAGTCCAGTTCGATGGCCGTCTGTTTGGATGTTACACCGATCAGATAATGACCCAACTCGCCCAATATATAGCCGATGGTCAATATGCCCAGCACATAGGAGCTGTAGAAGCCGCCCATTCTTTCCATTACCGGAATCATTGTGACTGCAAGAAAGACAAATAAAGAGTGTATCGATTAAAAAGTCATCCAGGAAGTAGTAAATCGCGGGAATTACAAGATTTTATGATATATTTTGGCAGTTATAAGCTGCAGTTATAGCCTAATTATGAGTTCGAATTAAAGCAAAATCGGGCGTTATAGTGCCATAATTTCGGGAATAATTTCAGTATAACGAGCTGTTCCACTGTATTTAAGCAGTCATTGGCTGCAGTTATGGCCCTATCACGATACTAACTTTAAGCAATAATACACAGCTTTATATGGTGAGTAAAGCCCTCCAAGTAAATAGTCTATAACTTTTTTTATAATAAAGAAATAAAATGAATGAAAATGGGATTGAATAATGATTCAAAATTCTGCGACTCAGCTTGGGCTTCTGTCCTACATTTCCTCCCCCCCCCACAAACCTATACTCAGCCCCTAACAATGGTCTGATAAGCGGGGAAGACTAATGAAAAACGACGGAGCGCAGACAGAGCACAGTATTCATTTGTACTCAACGCATTCTCGACATGCATGCAAAATTATAATCAGGCGACGCGACATAATGACAAACAATCTTGTCACTTACGATACGAACTTCAGGTGGTATCTCACGCTCTCTCCCTCCCCGCTGGCCAAACACCCCCCCCTCCACACACCACGACAAGGTAATCACATATAAATGATCCAAAAGATCTGAATCGTGACTTGAATTTCCAAGCTCATTGCAATAATTCTTAAAAGAAAACTAAAGTGAAATGAAAGTGAAGGTGATTCTCGGGGCGAATACGTAACCCGAAATAGGAAATACTCTTGCGTAGAGAGGCTATTCGATCGGCTATTCATCTGTGCGAACTTCAGTTGCAAGCTCTGTAAAGCTTGTAAGCTTGATCTAGCTAGTAGCCGATTAAGCTTTAAGGTAATTGCACTCACTCATCGTATAGCTTGAAAGCTCTAAACATTAACATAAGCTACAAACTGAAACTCGGCTTGTAAATAGTATCTAAGAAAATCTTAAATTGATCGACAAGATTTAAAAGCTTGTTTACTTTATGATTTGCAGTAAGTAGAGCATTAGCTAGTCACATAGTCCAGATATTTTCTCTACATTTGTTTACGATATTAGTGAAAGGCATCGTTTTTTGCACTCTCGATAAACGTCGGTTCGCCTCAAGGCATTAATCGGGCGTAGTCGTTAAATGACTTTTGATTTATGAGCTATGCGTGGAGCCCCCGCTTCAATCCAAAAACGGAAGTTTACTAATCTCCAGATGGGAAATGTAGTGCGAAATTAAGATAAATGCTTGGTCAAGTTCAATGTCGTCGATCATGAGAAAAAAACCCGAGCCAAGAAAAAAAAACCCAACTTTGCTTTTTAAAGTTTATAAAAACTAAGTAAATCTAGACAAGAGCTATTCCCTATGGTAGTAAGATTCAGTCAGATATTGCAAATATATTCAAATAAGAGTTTATAAATAAATTCATAAAGATCTTCAGCATATTTCTATTCAAAGCACACTGAGATCTTTAACTCATGATTTCTGTATGTTTTTTTGTCTGGCTTAAATGGCTTTTTGGCAAATTGCCATTAAGCCAACTACGGACACACAGACGCAGACATGTTAGGCCCCCGTCGGATCCCTAACTGGAGGCGGCAAGCAGAGAATTCCATTTATTTATTTTTATTTTTTTCATTTTTTCGTTGCTGTCTTTAATCAATCAAGTTGCGCGTTAATTTAATTGCTCTGTTCACTCTTACGAGCCCCGCTTGGCATCTAGCACCATATAGATGTGGTCAGATACATATTCACTCAGACATATCCGTGTCTTTTACATTGTTCGTTCCTATGGTTTTTGTTGCCGGCCCAAGGTCTCGGACCGCCTCGGCATGTCTCTTGCCGGGAATAGTTTAGAACAATGCGTTGAACTGTCAAGGCCTCAGAAGATATACATTATGCCATTATTGACTATATTTCTATCGGATATGCCAACAAAATGGCGAGGAATGCGGATGCTAAGAACTGAAACAATTTTCGATTGTTACTCCACTCCGCTCAGCTTCCGAAAGTTGTCAGCTTATGAGGCTCATGCGGTAACTTGCTCAATCTCCGATAAGTCGTCAAACCACAACCGATTTAGCCTCGCTTGGTGGCGCGTGATCTAATGGTACCACATGCATGTATCAAATCGGTGGACCGAGCAATTTGAGTTGAGTCAAATCGGGCCTGTTGTAAGCCTTCTAATTTGCGCCGTGACATTGAATAAGGCCACGCCGGTAGTGAAGTATCTTGCAGGGGGCAGGAGGAGAGTTGGTCACAACTGTTAATCGGAATACCAGTTACAATCCAAAAACTCATGAATACGCAAATAATTTTAATATTAAAGAAGATGTTGATTTGGATTTCTATTCAGTTTCAGACGATCAAGCTATATCAAATGATTTCTGACGATTTATGTGTGTTGGAAGGCTCTAAGGAGATTTCATGGATAGTCCAAGGCTTTACAAATTTTAATTTTATAGGAGAATCAATATAGGGGTAAAACCATAAAGAAAATGTCAACTGTCATGAAATTCTGATGATTTTTGACGAAGTTATGGATTTTGGAAGGTCCCTTAGGATCTCAAAACCTTGCGAGGGAGCATGAAGGGTCCAAATTCTTTGAAAATTTTTGATTCATAATATTTTGAAGTAGAATCAATCTAGGGGCAGGAAACCACGAAGAAAATGCCGACACCCATGATAATCTGAGGATTTTTGACGAAGTTATGGATGTTAGATGTTTATAATATAATATTTTCGAAGAAGTTATGGGTATTGGAAGGTCCTATAGCCTATACCCTGCAACTTTGCTTTAGCCAGCTAGCCTCAGCTCAGCTTCCATGAGTACAACGCTTCGCTAGTTCAATGTCAAGGTATTTAGAAAAACCAACAACTAAACGGTACGGTACGGAACGGACCTTACTCGAAACCGGACTATGTGCAGTGAGTGCGTGACTTGACTAGATGCGATGCGATGTGAGGGGACTGGCAGCGACCTGCTGCATATGTATGATAGACTTGCACACACACATCTACACATCGAATTGCCCACTCGCTGGTTGCTTTCTTTGCCAAGGCCGAGGTGCAAGCGAAGCGAGGCGCAACGTGTGAACGTTTAACAAGTGCCGTGCGCCGAGTACCCTGCGCCGCGTGTGAGGAATATATGGTGTTTATTTTTTTTATTGAAAAAGCTCGAAATGCATTGAGGCGTTTAATTTTGAAACCGATTCTACATTGCGAGAGCTCTTTAATATCTTTTTAATGGCACACGATATGCGCATTGAATCAAAAATCGCAAATCGCAAATCGCAATTGCTTTTTGCGACCTGCAATTATTGTGAGCTTGTAGTTCGAGTTCGACTTTAAAACAATAATCATTTGCATTTAATTAGCGCCCACTGCAATTACAAGTGCATATTACCTGCAAGTACCCTGTAATTTAGGAAGAAATATGACGGGCGAGAAGATAGGTAGAGATAGATTCCGGTTTTTGGCAAATAGAAAACTAATGCATACACAGGGTATCTGCATCTCAGTAACAACTTAACCCTCCTTCTATTATATGTACAGGGTATCTGCTAGTCTACGAATGCTTAAACTAATTGATTGTGAAACTGAGTCGATCATTTTCCATTAATTATCTCAATTGTAATTCTTTTCGAAATTTCTAAGCAATTCCATTAAGAAATTGAATTATCGCAAAACTATCGTATGACTAAGGGGTTGCTCGATTAAATATTGACATACAGAATGCCTTTTATTGTTGTTGAATTCTACACAATTGAAATTCTGCTTTTTTTTTGGTTTCTTTATTAATAAATTCCTGTGAGAATTAACGCTCGATCTGTCAGCCTATCGCAAAACTATCGAATGGCACTGCAAAACACATGCGAACGACATTCTCTATGCGATTTGTGACGCCCACAGTCATTGTAGCAGTTGCACTTGCCGCAGTAAGTGCCGGGGGAGGGGAGGCTCGACCAGATGTCGAGACCGGAGACCGGGGACCGGCGACCCGATTGACTCGCTAGACTCGAGGCCCGTTTTCGCATATCGTACTTATGTTCGTGACAAGATTGGACCAAGTACGAGCCACACGCCACACTCACACACACTCATAGCTTATTCAGTCAGTCAGTCAAACGCTTGACTGCTCACAGTTCCACACTCGCACTCACACTCACACTCGTATTCGTACTCGTATTCATATTCACTCGAAACGTGACCAAAGCAATGTGCCTACGCCTTAGCATAGCCAACATATTCAGGGGTATAACCTAGGCTAGAGCTGCGATTACAATACGATTACGACGCTCGCGATTACGCTTTGGCATTCACTTGCGCGAATGTCTTACTCCCTCTCCCTTTGTCTGGACTGGGCTAATCAGATATAATGAAAACATCAAAAAATAGTTATAGTTATCTTCTTAATAGCCTTATCGCAATGAATATACTTAAGGTTTATATCACATAGAGCTGCTTAGTTAATTCTACTTGAATATATTGTGGGTATTAAGGCTCTGTCTGAACTGAGACCATAATCTATATCTATCGAGAGCCCTCTGCACCTCTACTTTTCCCATACTTTCATCTAACTATCAATTATTAATCTAATCCAAGTGATTTCCACTTACACTTCCCTTGCCATTGACTACTGTATTTCCTTTTGGGTACTTCAATGATTTAGCTGAATCATTCGAGTGTCATCAGACAAGCCCCATTTGCTGTAGGGTACTCAAAGTGTTGATAGAGCTTTCACGCGAAATCGTAAAGAAATTAAAGTTATGAGACGAATGTTCTACATAAGATATAAAAGGGAAACTAACTGAGTTGGGTCCAAGCTAACAAACAGGCTTTATCTATGAGGCAAAGAGATAGTCCAGAGAGAGAGAGAGAGAGAGAGAGAAAGAGAGTTCCTCTCGAAGTGCTGACTTTAAGCTTGAACTGATTGGTTTCCCTCTTTCCATTTCCCTTTCCCTTTCAACTGACTACCGTATTCCGTGTCTCACTCTCTCTCTCTCCCTCTCGATTCCTCGCACTTTTCGCTTAGTCATATCCGCACATTTTCTCGAATTGCCATGCCCCGCCCCGATGGGCGATGGGCGTAAGTAATTGGTCACTTGAAAGTGCTCGCTAACGTAATCGTTTAACGTAAAACATTCACATACTGTCACTGGACCATGCCCTCGCCTGACGCCCACCTATTATTATTATACCACTTACTAAGCGCGATCTTAACTAACTTGGCTAAAAATGCGGTTTAACATTGATTGCAGCTAGAGGTGCAACCCCCTCCCCCCGCTACCGCGCACTACCTCTGCCACCGCTCTCCGCTCTCTCCCCTGTCGCATTGTAACCGCAGTCAAGGTTAACCGGCGGCTGCTTCGGCCATTGTTTTGGGACCCCATCGGGGGGTACGTGAAGCTGTTGACTGCGGGGCTGTGGGGTGTGCTGTCGGACGTTGAGGCTGGCAATGCGACACCGTTGCATGCAAATGCAGCACTGCGAATTCAATTGAATTCATATACTCAGTTTGAACGCCAGGTGGCGCTGCCATTATTCAATTCTCTGAATAAATCTTTATTAAATCAAAGCGAAGAGCAGGTGTCCAATTTAACGAATAGATTAACCAATTAGCAGCCACTTAACGAGTGGGTGAACCGGCTAACACCTTACCCCCCCCCCTCTTCGCAGCATATGAGCGTTAATCTCCTCGATTGCATACACTCCATGGTCAATCTGATAGTGCAGTTATACATCTTAATCAATCACAACATCAATCAAACATATGCAGCCAGCTAATTGAGGGGCGTAACACGTTGACACGCCCATTGTGGATTGCGAATTGCAACTGGAATTGAAGTCAGAACCAGTTCACACCACACTCAATCGCTCAAGTGATCTTTCAACGCGAATCTCTCGCCCTCGCTGCTCCGTCTCTTCTCCGTTCTTCATGTTAAGCCTGGTCAGTAACACACACAGGTGACAGCGACTATATTCAGTTCTGGATTCCCATTCGTGGTTGCGAAATTAAACCGGAAAATAACCAAATGTGTCATAACCTGATCGATTAACGCTGCAGATAATTTGCGTAAATTGCATTAGTCAGTCGGTTGATAAACAATATTCAAATTCTGGTAGTTCCCCATTTGGAAAAACACGCCTACAATTAGCACACCTGAATAATCTTTCGAAATTCTTGGTAAGATCAGTGCAAAACAAAAGTGATCTGTGATCTTCCGTTCATGCATATGTATGTGACTAAAGCAGATAGCTCTCTCGCATACGCATAGCTACTTCCACAACCAGTTCACATTCTAGGGAAGCCCAAAAATGAGAGCTGCCATGATCTTCAGAGGTTTCCACTGCCGGACAAGCCGGACGACACCTTTGCTTCGCTTCAATAAGATCTCTTGTAGCAAGTCGGAATTTAACGGCGATCGTTAAGTATGTTGATTAACACTGCAACTATTAAGATTTAAAGATCTACTGCACAAACACCTTATGAGTTTTTAAACACAGTCATGCTCATAAATTGACTTGATATGGTCGTACAAATTTGTTGTCATTAAACAAATATCGCTCGCCTAATGCACTCGTCCACGTGCCACGATCACCATAATATGAGACCAGTTTAGTGTACACAGATCTCTCGACGTTCGCGTAAAATATAATTTTGAGTATATCAACGATCGCGGTGTCACCTAGTTTTAAACTGAACTACAAATTGACAAAATAGAGTCATTAAGGCTCGTTAACCTGTCACTGATCGTGGCGCCTAGTAGGTATTCCAATATTGTTCAGCTTGATAGGTGTTGACTGCCAGTCTTTACTCGAGATTGCATCGATTGCATTAGACAGCTTTAGGCTTCAGTTTTAGTTGCATAGTTCGAGTGATCCTCATCTGAAGATGCTTTTTGCTGTACTGTAGACAATTTGCGAATTAAGCTCACAAACTGATCGTCGTCGCTTTTTTTCTTGCGCTTCTCTTTGATCTGTCGAGCATCGATCCTCACAAACACTCGATCTTGCGTTGTGTCTAATTGAGTATTTTTATCTGGGCGCATATTTTTGATCTCATGAAATATATTGGCAATGCCAGAGTCCATATTACTTAGTCAGCTGAATATGATCATTTTGATCATCACGATGATGATTCGAAACGACAATCTTTGACATAAACTTGAAATGAAAATGCATTTTTTTTTCTGTCATATTTATTGTCGCTTCGCTCGTGAACACGTGGACACCCTACTATGCAAACTAGTTTACTCTGAAGTGCGAGAAAGATGACGAGAGAGAGAGATGGCGAGAGAGATATTTTACCCATAGGGCGTATAATTGCTTAAACGTTTGACATTTGCATAAATTGAAAGTTAAGATCTACGAGTTGCTAACTCAGAAATAAATAGCAAAACAAAACAAAAACCCGAAGAATTAAGCATAGTAAGACGGGAGCAAGAGGAAGTAGATAATTATAAATATAAAACGTCTACGAAATTTGCAAATCATCGTTATGATGTTCATCATCGTATTATAAACGTATCACAGCTGGCCAGTTCGATGAGACGAGTCGTACAGCCAGTCAGTTAGTCGATCAATAGGTTGGTTTTGCTCGTTGCTATTGGAGAACAGATCTTGAGATCTTGGAGATCTTTAGTATAACCCGAATTACGGGTAATTACGTTGGCTGCGCATGTTCGATAAATGCAAATCAAGGCGGACAACAAAAAAGCAGAGAGAAGAACAAGAACAACACGAAGATTTAGCACGAAGAAGTCAAAGCCTGAGAATGCTTTAGAGGTCAAAGAGTTGATTTTAATATGATCTTGACTTACGATTTTGAAAATTTGAAGCAGAACAAGATCAGCTTTTTTTTTGAGTTTTTCAGATAATACTATATGGTATATGGTATATGGTATGGGAATCACAAATCACTGCCTAGCTAACCCAGTTGGAACGACCGATTGGCAAGTGATTTGAATTTGCAAACCAAAAAGCAAAGATATTAATTATATTTAATTATTATTTAATTGTTAGACAAGCTGAGACAGCAAACAGCTGCGTCGGGTTGTGCCTTTGGTGACCGGGTCAATAAATTAACGATAAATACCACGATTGTCGTATAGATATACTAGACTTCAAACTATCTATGACTCGAACCGAACCGAACCGAAGCTAAGTTTTCTGCTAATTGAGCCAAACTCACATAATTAGAAAACTTGGTTTATTTTTTTGTACCGCCGTACATTCTATAAGGTACTTTGGGCGATAATTATGACACCTGTAGAGAGTGTGTGTGTGTGTGCTATCAATTAGGCAACGTTAATGATCTCAATTGGAGCTGGCCGGAAAGTAAAAGGTATTTCAATTACAAAGAAATGAAATCAGCTCGTAATCGAGTCCAGTTCTAATTGAACTACTATATATATTATATGTATAGTGAGAGACCACTCCACCACAGACCCGTCACATGCGCTATAAAATATGTATACTACATGCATGTTCGCATATCATTTTCTTTTTTTTTTCTGATATTCTGCTATTTATTACCTTTTCGCTATTGCTGTTACTTTGTCGCAAACTTATCATTTATTCAGAACGTAACCTTTGTCTTTCAGATATTTCTTCTGTTTCTGGTTTTTCAATCAACTCGCTCCGTGTACACACGCCGTCTTATCTTCCAATATTCATTAACATAACACATCCAGTAAATCGAACAGAACAACTAATTATTCGGCTTGTGATTTGCCAAGAACTTTTCAGCTGAGTACAATTAGTATGGTTCTATTATAAAAGGTATATCTGTAGTTAATATAGTTCAAATGTTGAACTTCATTAGGAATGTCGTAATTGAAGCATAATTAAGATAGACTCGCATCCCAATGATCTTTAATTGGAATGTTATAATTGTTACGATTTGGATGTAATTAGAAGATACTAGTAACTTTCTAATTCCATTCTGAGTTTCAATTATCTATGCCTCAAAATTTATCTACCCCGATATCCTATGTACTATATGTTCGTTCACATCTATCCTAAATAATACACTCGGCGCAATTTCACATGGCATCGCGTTGCGCCTTTCACGCGAATTATACAATCGATTGGGCAGCTGGGCGGCCCTATCGATTGGTATTAAAAAATACTATATATACATATCTGTTAAATATAATACTAGATACATCATCGCGTTTATTTGCCATGATTTCACAGACTATTTTAATTAACAATATCATATGAATTATGAATCAAATCAAATGTTAATCAAGTGCAGTCACACTTATGCAATGAATACAAAATGAATTGCACTCTCCTCTCCCCGCTCTATCTCTCTCCTTCACCCGTCTATCCACGTGTAATACTCGAATCATCGAAAGTTTTGCGAGAGATTCGTGACAGGTATTCGATGTGGGCACCTCCAAGTTGGGATAAGTTGGGGGTAGTCACTTGTCTAATCCCAAGTTAAGTCTACCCACGTGTACAGGGTATTTGTTGCTTTGAAACAAATTTGTTTAGTGTTTCTCTCTCTTTTTCTGTGTTTTTTTTTTGTTTTTATTTACGATTGTTATTTATGGCGTTTGTTCGATAAATCAATTTAAAGACTCTTGTTTAAATGATGTTCTCAGATACGATAAGTATGATTGCATTTGAATATGTTGTACAAATTTGCAAATTAATTGTCAACTTGTCATTTTCGGCTTCAGTGGTCTAAATGATCTAAAGATGCTCTCGAAGCTTTGATCTTCCGTTATATTCTTAGTATAGCAATTTGTACAAAGTATGTTATGATCTGATGACTTTATTAAGTATCTACAAGTGTTTCTCGTCTTCACAATATGTTTTTCCTATTCTTCTTCATGTGTCTTCTTGTTTCGCCGATAAGAAACTTGTCCATATTACATGAAGTTTGTTAACTATTTGTCCGGGTAGGTGTGCTCCAGCTATTACTATTTCACTCAGTTTCTCTCGCTCTCTCTCCCTCTCTCTTTCCATCTATCTTCCAGCTTTATTCATATCTTTCATTAGTGATTTGTACACAAATATTTACTGAGTTGGGGCAAATATTAAAAGCCAAAAATAAAGTCAATTTGCTCAGGTAAAGAGGAGTTTCATTTAAAACGATATATTCGTGCAATCAAACTACATAAATATTTCTATAACATTTAACTATAATTTAGTATTTTTATTGATCTACGAACTCGAGTCGAAGCTTTAACGGTCCACTAGACACAACTTTTAGACGTTGTTTATGCAGTGTGCCTAGCCTTAACCAGATTTACCCTTAAGTGTTTTCTATTTGAACAACTGCACTGAAAACATTCAGTTTGGATTGAGATTTTCTAAAGATATCTTGATGTGTTTAATTATTATATTATTTTAATATTTTCGGTAAATCTTTTGAAATATTCTAAAGATAAATCAATACGAATATGGTTGAATGAAAAATATCTTAATAAATTATTCACAAATTCAAGAGTTCGAAAAACTTGTGCTGTCTTTGAACTCAGCGCTCTTTCGATCTTGAGCTGAATACAACTATCATATATGAGGCATAAATCTTACACTGTTTATTTTATTTTGTTTTTTTTTTCTGCTAGCCGGGGTAGGCGATAAAGATGATCGCTGGAGACTGCGCGTACGGTGGCTTTGACACTGACACACAAAAAAGGAAGACCACGACGCGCCGATATGTGTCGATTTGCGTAAATCGAAATTTATCGCCGAACTATCGTATCAATTGGTTAATTGATGCGAATTGAACTCGAACACGAAGAAACGAACAAAGACGAGCGCGCGCGCGCTGTACAATTTGTTTATGTTTCGAACAAAAAAAAATAAATATGTACAAGCACAACAACGCGCAAAGAAGGAACGGAAATTATGAAGAGTACTTTGTGCTGTTGTTGTTGTTCTCGAAACAGTCGGTCGAGCTGCTTCTTCTACTCCTCTTTACACTTTCAGCTGGACACAACCAATTGGCTGCGTATTGCAAACAGAACTAAAACGCGGCTTCGTGCCGCAACGTTTTTAAAAAGGAAATTCGCCCAAGCTGCGACGCCGGCGTTGTCGTTGTCGTCGACGTTGACTTTGACGCCGTCGCTATTAACAATACAAAAATTTGCAAGCCGCCGCCAAGTTAACGAATCGAAGCAGCGAGAGAGAAGAGTACAGAGTGAAGAGAGAGCGAGCGCAGTGTGTCGCGCTCTCGTTGTTCTGTCGCCGTTAGCGTCGCTGCTCGTTTCAATTCGTGCTCATGTTCGTGCTCGTGTTCTTCGTGTCTGCTTCGGACAGCGCCTGCTCTGCCGCTGCTGCTTCTTTCTCTTTGTGCTGCGCCTGCTCTGTTGCTGCTGCTGCTGCCGCTGCTTCTTTCTCTCTGCGCGATTTAATTAGCCGATTGGGCAGCGCACAAATCGATACCAAAAATAGTTTTTGATTTTATTTCGATTCAAACAAAGGATTTGCCGTGCCCCCAAAGCGCCTGGTGACAAATTCGCGCAGGTGCAGGCCGAGATCGGGCGAAAAAAGAAAAAGCAAAAGAACAATCGAAATTGAAATCGTAAGCAGAATGCGGCGATTTTGCGCTGTCAACGTCCGCGGCCGCAAAGTGCAGCTGCAAGCAATCGCGACTTGTGTAAGGATCAATAATAAAACAGGCGAGAGACGGGCGAGTGGGCGAGGCGGCCAGTTCAGACACGATCGCAAAATACCCTGCACAAATTATGACAAACATTTTTAATTCTTTTTTTTCGATTTATACATAAAATAAAAAGTATACTAGAATAGGTATAAAGTTAATTTTTCCCATATAAAACTCAATTAAAACCCATTAATTCAGTTTATAGCCAATCGATCTGACTAATTTTTACTATGTACATTAGCTCCACCTACAAGCAGTTATTCTGCAACAAGTTTCTTCTGTCTAGCCACACTTGTAGCTTAGCTAGGATAGTTTGTTACACATGAGTTGTCACAGTTAATGTACTTCCCTTTTGCGCATGTACAGAGAAAGTGCTAACAAATCGCTTAAGATAAGCAAATAACATACATAACACCCAAAAAAAAAAACAAGAACACGACTTGCTCCAATCACATTATAATCACAAATATTGTACAGTTGTCAACAAATATAATCTGTATTTATAATTTTATGTTAGTTGTATGCATTAATTTCGACTTAAATGATCTTCATTTTTTGATATTTTGTGTATCTCCCTCTCTGTTTTGTTTTGCGAACTGTTTATCATATCTTTCTTAACGTAAACAAAGTACAAATTCGAAATACATATTCGATTCATAGACCCAGCAAGGGGACCCCACAGAGTCAAAAGAAAACCAGTTCGATTTTCGAGCTTGTGTAAAACCCACGCAACATTTGCCGTCACCTGCTCGTAGTTCCCCCCAAAACAACGTCATAATTACCATCGTCATCTCTCAAGACGCCGCTTCCGAGCGCGTTTCGCATCATCATCATCTTCATATGTATATGTTTTGTCCAGGTATCCGTAAAGTTCAAGTTAAAGTTGATTCCGTGGTCGACTTTCGCCGAAGTCGTTAAAAATAACGAAGATCCAAGGTAGTAGCAACAAAAGCAAGCATTGCTAACGAACTTGGAATACCCTGCAGTTGTAGAGTACTTGATTAGTGTACGGTCTAGCTGAAATTTAATATTCCAGTGCGTTCTTTAATAGGCTAACCGAAATGCATGCTTATCGCCACACCTGTTTATAATTAGATTTAATATTACCGAATTCCCTTCGGACATAATTCCCTCACTCGGAATCCGCAAGCAAAGCAACAGCCGAAATAGCTCAGTTGGGAGAGCGTTAGACTGAAGATCTAAAGGTCCCCGGTTCAATCCCGGGTTTCGGCAAAGGATTTCTTTTTTAACGTTTTTTTTTTTTTATTTTATTTCTCATACTGATCAATTAGAGTGAAGCATCGATACGACACACGAAGCAGTGAAGCTTCTTCGCGACGCACGCCCTAGCAAATCAACCCTACCCCATTGTTACTAGCCAACTAACTGCACAGATATACCCTACGTCATGGCACATGCGCAGAAATCCAGTTTCGGTTCACGTCTCTCCTGCGAGTTGGTTGTCTTGCAATTAAATTTTGTTGTTTCTTTTTTTTTTCCTTGCACGTTGCAGTTGCAGTTTGAGTAGGGGCGTGGTGCATAGAGGCGGGCGGTAGAAACTGGTCAGGGAAGGCAAGTCAGACTGTGCGTGCCTTAAATTGCCTGATCTGACTCACACAAAGAAGTAAACCAAACGAGAGAGAGAGAGGGAAGCGGGAAGATTGAAGACTTGGTAGACTCGGTAGATTCAACAGACTCTCGTGAGAAGAACAAGTTGAGACGTAGCTTAGACGGAAGACTGCAGAAGAACCAACCAGAGACGGAGCTTGAAACTGGTTTCCAATAATGGATATTTAGGGTTTCTTTTTTTCTCTGCTCAAAATTTAATTTGATTTTTATTTACATTATTTTTTTTTATTTTGTTGTTTGTTTATTTATTTGTGTCCGTCTGAGTTTTTGCAGGTGTTTGTTTTCTATTTATATTTCTTGTTAAAGAATTTCAGCTAGTTCCGTGACGTCAGACGTAGCCGTGGGTGGGTTTTGGGCGGCGTCTTGTACGTTGTTTGAGTCTTGCTTGAGCGACTCTCAAGGCGATTTACGACTTGGTTCACAGCCAGGCACCTTGAGTTCTATGCCCGCTTGAAACATAACCCCCTACCCGCTCCCAACGCCCCTCTAGGTGTGGGCTGTCGAGCACTTTCATAATGTCAGCCAACATTATATCACGGACTATCCGAACTCATGTGCCAGCTGGGGCGGGGTCTTTAAAATAGTTGATATACTAGAGCAGGTTGCATGTTTATCGATATCGCACGCCTGTCATCATATTAAAGATTACGAATTGCGATTTTAATTAGTTAAGACTGAAGATATTTCCATAAAACTTGGTCAAACAAAGTTGAGCTTTAATTTCTATGGCTAAATCAAGTTTCAAGTTGATCTGAGCACTATAGCCATAAATAAATCAGCTTTATATGTATGTCTGCTGTTTCTTGTGGTCAAGTAGTCGAAAATTCCTATTCCTATTCATTCCTATCCATAAAGCAAAATTTGCTTAGAAACGTCTTGACTTTTAATCTCATCGAAAATAAAACTAAAATGAATCTGTCTCGCCTTTTCACAGTCTGTTCTCTAATTCCAGTTCTCTGGCATTTGAACCATACTTCCTCAGCAGCCACACCCGCATCCTCGTCCCGTTCGCCAAACGTCATGGTAGAGCGGCGAAATTTGCAAATGGAAAACTTTTGATCCGATTCAAACAGCTGCAATTAAGCTCATGAATCATGAACATATATAGAATGAGAAAGAGATAGAACGCGAGTTAACAAGTTTTGTATTCATATATTCATGCATTTAGAAGGAATCTCCAAAAATATACGCAGCACAGACGGTACACGATCGACTTGTTATATACGTTACGGTTCGATTTAACGATCCAAGAAGTCCCATTACGTTACCGATCGGCATCTTTTTGGAGGTAGCTCCAGTCGAAGGAGATTTCTGAAGGCAACTCCTTGAACCGGTTTGATTTTTCTGGCCCGGCAGGTCGTTTGCTTTTTTTTCGATCTACCTTTCCCCAAAATTGGAAAACCTTAGCAATTAGCAGCAGCAGCAACAGATTTTACGACCAACGTATTCTTAATAAATGACTAAATCACGTATAAAACAATGACAATAAGAATCGTACGACATCTCTCGCCGTTGGGGTTCATCAAACGCATATTCAGTGCACCCGGCAAACACTCATTGCTGTGTGCACTCATTACTCTAGCTCCGAGTCGTGAGTAGTCTGACTCACGTTCTGAATCATCATCCTTGTCGTTGCGTTTGGCGCGCCGCCTCAACCAGTGCCGAAATAGCTCAGTTGGGAGAGCGTTAGACTGAAGATCTAAAGGTCCCCGGTTCAATCCCGGGTTTCGGCAAGACCAATTTTTTTTTATTTTCCATTTTTTTAGTTTGTTTTTTTTCTATAAAATATCACACGTTTTGAAGATTAATCGTTCTACAAACTGTTTTAAGATTATGTAAATGAAAGCTTTAAGCTGGTCGTAGGCCTTAAGCTTTCAAACTACTTTGTAAAGCTTTTTCTGCACACTGAGAAAAACGCCAGTGTATTATAATTCAATTTGCATTTTCTTTTGCTTTTTATTTGTATTTTAATTGTATTTGTAATTTGTAATATAAAACATTGCTTCTGCTGTCACAATAATAATAATAATATAATATTTTACTTTTAACACACAATATTCTTTTGTTTGTTTTAGGCGCATTCCCAAGGCTACATTTTGTTGCATGTTGCATGTTTGTGGTAAATATGTATGTGGCATGTTTTTATTGCTTATCATCTCCAGCTGCTTCGATTGTTCATTTTGTATTTAAACTTAATTCAAGAACGACTACGGCTACGACGAGTACTACGAGTAAAAAGGAGCTGTACAGAGCTCTGTTAACGCCATGTTAGCGGCAAATGTAAACTTTTTGTGTCTGTGTGTAAGATATGTACATAAACTAAGTTAAGGTATATCTTTTGTTTTTGTTTGTGGTTCATTTTAAATATTATGTGCTACGATTCATTGAGCTTGAGTATTCTTACAAAATAGTTGTACATACATTGACAAAAAAAAAAAAAGAGGAAACTAAACTCTAAGCATAGGAAAAAAATATAAATGTATAAATTTAAATATGCATGAATCGAGTCGCGCAATCGAGTCTTATTCGCTATATGCATTCATAATATGTACAATTTAAGATACGCGTTGTCTATCTCTCTCTAACTCACTCGCATTGCTATCGCTGTCTTATGTTTTAAATACTCACTACAATATGCATGTAAATCAACAGGATAATAACAGCCAGTTAACATGGCTAACATAATGTTACGTATCTGTATCAGTATATGGTGTGTATAAACTAACATTGCAGAGCCTAAGCGATTTTCACCTCAGCCGGCGTCTGGCTGCTGCTGCCGAACTTGGCAATTGTTGTTGCTGCTGCCGACGCTGTTGACTTTAACAGTATGAATTTTGGAGCTGCGTTTACTGTATTGTTATTGATGTTGTTGGTGCTGCTGCTGATGATGTTGGCATTCTGTTTGGCTGGCGTTATGGTCACCGTGCTGGGTGCTATAGCATTCATTGCAGCCGTCTGATTGCTGGCTGCTAGTGACGACGCCGGCAGAATTGTCGTCACACCGTTCTCATGTTGAATCGTGTTTGCATTGTTAAATATTGCACGCATTTTATTGCTACTTTGAGATCCTGTTGTCGCCGCCGCAGTTACTACACCTGCTCCCGATCCCGCTCCCACTGCCGTTGCCGCTAGCACATTGATTTTCAATGACTGCGTTGGTGCTGCTGCTGCTGCTGTTGCTGCCACCGCCGCCTGCTGTCGCTGTACAAAGCGCGCTGTAAATTCGTTGCCCGTCAGCACCAAATTCTGCGTTTGTCCACTAATTGGCAAGCCGCTGGCCAAGATCAGTCGCTGCACGCCGCGTTTCTTGTCTACTTGCATTTGCTCCTCCTGCTGTTAAGACAAAGCATAATAAAAGTTGATTAACATAAGCGTGCTGTTAAATAAGATTGTTAAGTCTGCTTGCAGTAACCAACAGAGAGAGAGAGAGAGAGCGTTCGCGCTGCATGTGCTTTGCCAACTCACGCTCACCCTTACATTGTCTGCTGCGCAGTAGCAACGAGCTTTTGTCCAGCCAAAGCGCTGGTTAACAGAACGCAAGCAGAAATTAACATGTTTGCGAATTCGACTTACCGTTGGTGGACTAACGGATTTGCGCTCCAGCACATGCTCATCAAAGCCCGAGTCCGAGGAGTTGTCATTGAATTTGGTGGCCACTGAGGAGGATGTGGAGCAATTGGACGAAGAGGACAACGATGAGGGCGATGCAGCTCCAATAGCTGTGGTTGTCATGATATTGTTGGCTTGCAGGGCTGCTGCTGGTGACGTTACAGCGGCGTGTGCTGCTGTTGCCACTGTGTTGGGTTTCAGTACGAGCGATAAGCTGCTGCCATTAACAGTGGAATGTTGCTGCTGCTGTTGTTGTTGTTGTACTGGAATCGCCTCAGTCTTATTCAATGGAATTGGACTTATCCTATGTATTTCACCCTGACCCGGAAATGATTCCGATTGCCGCTTGAAGAATAAATGATGCTTCTTCAAGGCCGGCGTGCTGATACCCTGACTCGTTTGAATTGTTGCCATCGTCATTGGCTTTGACACCTCAAGCTGCGTCTGTGGCAGTTGCTGCGGCTGTTGCTGCGCCAGTTGTTGCAGCTCCTGCTGTTTCAGCTCGTGCTGCTGTTGCCTACGTAGCCGATGCTTCTCGCACGGCTTATACAGCTCCGGATCGATAATATAACAATGGCTGCCCAAGCTCAGGCTCTGGAAGACGGTGCCGCAGCAGACATCGAGCCGCAGTAAATCGTGCTCCTCAAAGAACGGAACATTGTCGACGGCACGACGATGCTTCATCGGCTCCAGCATGCGTCGCCGCTTGCTGCCTGTCAAATGCAGACGACGTTGACCAACACTGTTGCTGCTGCAGTTGCTCTTCTTTACAGCTATGGCTGCAGCCGTCTGCAGCGCCGCAGCAGCGGTTCGCTTGCGTGTCTGATATGGCGTCGCTGCTGCCGTTGCCATCGACGACGACGATGATGATGTTGCCGATGTTGGACTACGCTGCAGCTGCAGCTGATGCTGCTCATCGTCGTAACTTTCATTCGAATCGCTCGGCTGCTCTTCCGAGTGTGGTGAACTCTCCTTGGTCAGTCGCCTGTCGTCAGACGGCGCTGCTGCTGTTATTTTACCCTTGCGATTTTTTTTAAAGATTTTCGCAAACTTTTCGGGTATAAAGGAACCATTGCTGCCGCTGCCCCCGAGCTTGGCTTCGCTCTCGTTTTCGCGTTTCTTTTGTTTGGCCAACGATTTGGTGCCAGGTCCAGCGCGAGCGTCAACCACCTGTGCAAGTGTGGGAAGAAGAGAGAGAGAGAGACAGAAAGAAAAGGAGTTTAGTAAGTTACATGCCAGTAAGCTATTGACAGAGAGCACTCTCTCTCTCTCTGTCTCTGTGTGTTACTTACATGTCCCCAATGGCGCTTGCTGCCAACGGGCAGACGCTTGTAACGTTTGACAAGCAGCACGCAGGCATTACAGATTTCACCATTACGCGGCTCATGGAGATTGAAGCACTGCATCGATTCCTTTTCGTATTTTCGCGACGCTGTGAAGCGTGAACTGCTCGACTTGGCGCGGCAAATGCAGCAGCCATCGGCGGAACGGTAAACGCGTGGCTTATGGAAATTGAACATGGCGGTGATGTTGCTGTTCTTCTTCTACTACTGCTGAATTTGTTTTTGTGTATAATTTTTTTTTGTCACAAAGTGGAAGTTTGCATTTGTTGTTGTACAAAACGTTTAGTGCTTTTGGCTGAAAGTTCTTTGTTTTTTTAAGCGTGGTTTTAAAAAAATTTTGTTTATTGTTTTGGCTGTTGTGTGTGGTGCTTCACTGGTGCTATTTGCTGTTTTTGTTGTTTTTTATTGCTATTTGTGCACAGTCCTTGTTGTTTTTAAGCTGAGCTCGAGCATCATCCATCGTCTTCGCATCAATGTTTTGCGCTGCATTTGGCTTGGTTGCTTACTGCAAGTGAAAGATTGAGAGAGAGAGAGAGCAAGAGAGGGAGAGGTTAGAGAACGATCAGATAACATATTCAAATTAGAAACGGCAAAGTCAAAACGCCACCAAAACATATGTATGCGTGTGTTCACAGTGTTGCAAAACGTTGCTTCTATTGCTGTAGGTGGCAACGCTGCGCACAACCCTAGGCTGCTGACACACTGATGTCGACATTTTGATTTTCTGCTTCGACAAATTACATGCCGCACACAAACTGTTCATTAAATTAGTTTATAAATATATATATGTACATATTTATTTATATGTGAGACAAACGTTTTGGGCGTACACACAAAAAGTGTTGCCCTTTCGAAACAACAATGCAACAGCTGGCAGTGCTGGCCAAGTCGTGTTGCCATACTCGTATTATTTTTCTTTAGTTTTTCCTGCTTGTGTCATTTTGTCACGAATACACAAAGTACAAAATATAAATCTTATCAAGTGGTGCGCTTTATATTTATATAAGCATGTACATACATAGTATATACATAAATAATGTTAATTGAGTGCTAAATTCAGCTTCGATAAAAGGTAAGGAAGCAAGCTATAAAAGGTAAGGAAGCAAGCAGCTGACCGACGACGTTGCTACATACACATGTACGAGGTGTGTTCAAAGTGTATCGCGAATTTTGAATTTTCGCGGGTTTCGTCTAATCGAATTTAGATTTTGTGGCGACTTTTGGTCAAAAACAACACACTAATGATGCCGCAGCCACCGTATTCCCCAGGTCTGGTCCCCTGTGACTTTTTCTTGTTCCCTAAACTGAAGAGGCCCATGAAAGGGCGACGTTACGCTACGATTGACGAGATAAAGACGGCATCGAAGGAGGAGGTGAAAAAACACAAAATTCGCGATATTTTTTGAGCACACCTCGTATACACATAATTTGCACAGACACACACACGCGCAGCTGCACTGCTCTGTGGGGACGCTTGCCGTGCTTTGCGAAAACAATAAACAAAGCGCAGTGCAAAAGGGAATAAGCACACTAATACTTTCAGACACACAAATCTACTTGTGTGTGTGCGTATGTACATTGCATTGGCGCGCTCGCTCGTTGCACTCTCGTTAAGTTGAGAGAGCAACAACAACAATGGCAGCAGCAGCAGCAGGCAGAGACAAAATCACCCCAACAAACGAAGCGAGAGCGAGTGACGTGACTTTCAAGCAGCGCTGCTCCAGGTGCGTTGTCAACGCCGTTGCTGTTGTTGTCGTTGCTGCTTGTGCTTGTCTTGTGTCGTGATTGTGCATGTATTACGCGCTCATGTATTTTATTTTATGCGTTTTGTGTTATTTTTGGGGACAGCGCGTTGCGAACGTTCAAGTTGAAAGTGCGTATCGCTTCGTTTCTTCTGCATGCATCTTCGCATGCCACTCTATGCGTGTGTGTGTGTCTGAATATATGTCAGTGTATGTACCGGCGCGTGTTTGTATGTATCTATGCGATGCGCTTGTTGTTGTTTTTGGTGCTTGCTTAGTTTGTTTGTTTTTTTGTGTTGGTAAACGTTGCAAAGGTAAACGTTTAAAAATTAGTTCAATTGTCGCTCGATGTGTGGAGGCTGCTGAGACAGCAACGGCGTGCGTGCGGGTGGCCGGGGGGAGAGAGGGAGTAGGCAACTTGACCACCTTCGCCTCTGCGTGTGTGTGTGTGCGTATGTGTGTCTGCGCGTGTGTCTGTCTTGTTGTTGGTATTAGTTTTTGGTGAAAATGCGCCTACTGCGTAAACAGGTTTACTTTTTACATATTTTTTCATTTGGTGCCGGACGCCGCCGACAAGTTGCCTATTGTTGTTGTTGTTTTTGCTGCTGCTTTTACTACTGCAGCTGCCCACGCCACGCGCGCACGCACACACACACTCACACACCTAGACACACACGAAAATATTTCGAAACGTTTTCTGATCTTGGCAATTTTCTAATTTTGGACAAATTCTGTTTGTACTTTTCTCAACATTTACCTGCGCTCAATACACCTGCTTTTTTCAGTTTTCACTCGAAAGATTTTATTTCACAAATCACTGAAAATGTTAGCTTTGATTTGAAAAAAAAATTGTATTTATTAATATATTTAAAATGCTGCGCGAATCGCATTCACAAAGTGGTTTTCGGAGCTCAACAATAAAACGCGTCTGCACGCAAGAAACACACAAAGGCAAACTGACGAATAAATATAATAAAACCGCTGTGTGCTGCCCGCTGTCGCAGCGCAGTCGGCGATGCCGAAGCCGACGCCGCTTTTCAGTCGTCACTTTTTCGTACACATTCTCGTGTGGCTTTGTGCGTGTGTGTGTGTATCTGTGTCTGCTAGCCCGCGCGCGTGCATGTTTTTGTGTGTGCGTGCGAGTGCAGCGCAAAATGTACAAAACTGAGCGGAATATGTAGCACAAAGCAAATGCAGTGATAACAACACAACATTGTATGCAGCGGCGACGGCAACAACAGCAGCAGCAGCTGAGCGCAGCAGGCAGGCAAGCCAAACTTGCCGCTGTCTTCGAGTGTGTGTGCTGTGCTGTGTTTGTGTATGTGAGAATGCGCGCAGCAAAAGCAACAGCGAAAAATATTCCGGTTGTGAAAAAAAAAACACAAGCATGTATGTACGTAGGCATGTACATATGTATGCGGCATGGCTGACAGCGGATACAGTGCGAGCGAGTGAGAGCAACAATTTGCATAACATTTGTGCTGCGAAGCAGCGTTGCCAGATGGCGAGAACGACACAATAGTGAGCAAAAGATGCAAACGTTTGAAAATTAACGATTCTCTCTCACTCCATCAACCAGCTGCTGCTGCCGTTCTGCTTGCTGTCTTGTTTTGCATGCAGTCTTGTTATTGTTTGCGTCGTGGCACATAATAGCAAAAATGACAACAACCACAGGAGTAGCAATGGCTGATAACGATGGCACAACGTGAGCAAACGTGCAAAGCTGATAAGCTTCGCTCGGCTTCGAGTGTTGCTAAATAAATACGTTTGTATGTACGTACACATTTACGTATGTAATTGAATTGTAGGTATGTTTAATGCGATATGTCGCATATCTGGCCAAGGCGCAATTCCAAAACAAGGGACACATAAAATTGCTTAGGTACAAACATACGCATATGTGTGTACACATGTTTACATACATGCATACATACATATATTCATAGACTCCCTGAGTGCAGCATCCCCACTTAAAACTGCGACGTCACTGCCAAAGTGTGATACGTGACAATCGAGACGTAACATAAAAGCAACAAACATAACCAAACGTACACACACACAGACACTCGTGCACTTCTATGTTTGTTATATATACAATTCCACGTTTATGTCGCTGTAATGCACAGTGGCAACGCTGTGCAGCTGCCAGCTGCTATCGAACGCGCTCGCTTTACAACACTGACACCCACCCCCTAACAACAAAAGCGAGTGCAACAAATTGTTGTTGGTTCTAGGTTATGAACGGCGAAAGTGCTCCACAAGCGAATACCACGAAGAGAGAAAAACGAAAATGAACCAATAAAAAAACAAAACAGTTACATGCCGAAAACAAAATGAATTTTTCCTTGGAGTGCGCGCTACGTGCGCGAGGCAGCGCAGCTCCAAAAAAGGCTAAATCTAGGTCATATGCACTCGTCATTGTTGTTGCTGCTGTTTTGTTTCCATTGCGCAGCGGCGCCGCTGCTGCTATTTCACAGCAAGCAGCAAGTGTCAGTGGCAGGCAACAGACTTAGTCGATGCAAATTTAACAACACAACAAAATTATTTACACACACGCATACACACATAAGCGAGAAGCGGCGTTTGGAAAATATTTTGTTGTTTACATAAGTCGAAGCGAGAGAGACGCTAGCATGCAATAATCGCATGTGTGTTTGTATGTTTATGCAGTTGTACGTGTGCGAGTGCGCAAGACTTTGGCTTCCTCTTTTACACCAATCAAATTTGATTGCAAAACAAAAACTGTACTTGTGCCTGCCTTGTGGTAAATTGATTGCGAACAGTGGGTGTATTAAGGCGAGCAGAGTACGCGCAAACAGGGGGGCGATGGTGTGTGTCTGAAGGGACAGGCAGCGGAGTGCAAAGAATTGCGTGGGCGTGCGACAATAACAGAGCAGAGCAACAGCATCAGCATCAGCATTAATTTTATAAATAGAAAAATGCGTCAAAAGAGTTTGCTGATTGTCCAGTCACACATGTATACACACACTCACGTGTACAAACTAAATGCTGACCTTGTTTTTGTTGTGGCGTACGCATAAAAAAAAAATCTTTCCTATACACAGCTGTCTGTATGTTGCATGTGTGTGTTTACATCCCACAGAAAGTGAAAGACAAGCCTGTCTTATTGGAATTCTCATAAGAATGTGAAAACAGCACGCAAAATCACAACAAAACCAGTAAGTAGGAGTGAAGAGAGCGACACTATGCGTACTATCCGTGAAACAGGTTGCCGTTGACATTCGAGAGAGCTTCGACGACGTTGCCGATTGATAAATTCGAAATAACGGTAATACACACATACGCACGCACAGTGGGCTCTATTCAGCAGCGATACATAAAGTGCCAGCGTAATAGCAGGCAACTAAAATAGAAAGTAAAAATGCAACTTTGTTTTGGGCATTTTGAATTTTAGTTTGACTAACTGTTTATTTACACACACAATACTCAAACAAAAACATAGAGAGGCATACAAAATTTACGCCGTGCTATTATGTCCAACTGCCTGCGAGAGCTGAGAGAGCGCACTAAAAATGGAAGTAGGTTGCCGTCGTACGCCGCTCTCTTGTTGCTCACCTGAATGTGTGTGTATGTGTGTTTGCGAGAGAGCAGCGTGTATGTGTGCTTGAGAGGGAACGCAATAGCGGTTAGCTCGTTTTATCGCACTGGCTGTTAAGTAATAGATTGAATTCGTTGTATGTGTGCGTGCGAGCGGCAAACCAACATTTCTGTGCGTGTGTACGTGCTTGAGAGAAAGCGCGCGCAAACAGATAAACTAATTAAAACGCAACACAAAAAAAAAACACAATATTAAGTATATCAAGAAATGACAGCGGTGCCAGCAGTTAGTTATGGGTTAAATTTGGTGCCGCCATTTGCTATTTATTCGCTCGCACTTGCATTTACAATCATACATACACATGCACACAAGCACTCTCTGTACAGTCGCTTTTTAAGATACTTTTGTATTGTGCTTGGATTTCCGCACATATGGGGTTTGTGAACGAGGTTAAGTTGCCGCCGTAGCCGCTACCGTTGCCATTGAAAGAGTTCATTGTTGGTTATGCGGCGAACGAACGAACGAAACGTTTGATTCGCTCAAGCGAAGGCCAGCAACAAAATCGGTAACAATCTTATCTACGCATTTGGAGCAGATACATACACACACAAGCAGACAGGCAGGCAAACATATGCGTGTGTATGTTCTCTCGTTTAACCTTCGTTTTTATGCATTTCCATTCGTTTATTTTGAATCTTTGGTGCACACGTACCACACACACATCCCAACGCCAATATACACACAAACACACACATTCGCGACACTTAAGCACGCACACACATCTTGATATTGTGATATATATTTTGATATTAGTCGTTTTTATTTTTCATCCTTCTTACCCTTTTCCGATCGTTGAACACAACGAATATTTTTCAAAATTGTTTTTAGCAATTATATTTTGATAGCTCTTTTTTAGTTTTCAAAAGTTATTTATTCTTCATTCAAGATACTGATACACACTCACTTCACACTTGTTAATTAATGTTTTCGTTAGGCACAATACCGCAATCTTGAATGCCGCAAAATTTCAGAGGGCGCATCTATAGCAGTTCAGTTAACCAATATCGATAACGATTACACGTAGCGGTGAATCACTTTCATACTCGATAGAATATCAAATTAAAAATGGGGTTGCTAAAATATAATTCATGTAATCCACGTGATTGTATTTAGTATTTTTTGTTGCTTGAGATATGATCGCAGGCGATATTTTGTTTATTGTTAATTGTAAGTTTTTATATCGATACCATTTGATGCATGCATTGCGTTAAGCTTATCGATACACATAATACTGAGGCAAGAAAAAACTAGTTCCGTCTTGCTTACAGATTGCATATTTGTCTAGTTTTTCTAGATTAAAATATTTGCGATTATTCTGAAATTGTTAGAAATATTTTTCATCTTAAAGAGAGCATGAAGGATGAGTGAAAACAGTGGAAGACAGTCAATAGACACACTAATAACTTGTCGCAAATTTACATGAACAAGTTCACAGAATGCGCCACTCAATTGAACTGAATCGCGTACGAACAAACCAACAACATTGCGAATCGCAATCCCGGCCGGCAATTTGATCCGCAGATTAAATCTTTGTAAACACACAACTTTCCATTGTCGATCTCCTACAGCCGCCTGATGAGGCTAGTAAAGCCGGGCTGGGTGCACCACGATGGTATGTGTTGGTGTCGTGCTGCCAAAGCGTAACCGTTCCAGCCAATATTGAATTTTGCCATCTTTGTATTTTGATTTGCAGATAAACCAATCTTCTCGGTGGACGTGCATCAGGATTGCACAAAGTTCGCAACTGGTGGTCAGGGCAATGACTCGGGTCGCGTAGTCATCTGGAACCTGAAGCCAGTGCTTTCCGAAAAGGATGAGAACGATCCCGCTGTGCCAAAAATGCTTTGCCAAATGGATCAGCATTTGGCATGCGTGAACTGTGTACGCTGGTCTCAGAACGGTTTGCTTCTCGCTTCCGGTTCGGATGATAAACTGATTATGATATGGCGCAAAGCGCAAGGATCCAGCGGTGTCTTCGGTACTGGCGGCATGCAAGAGAACCATGAATCGTGGAAATGTCTACACACATTGCGTGGCCATGATGGGGATGTACTCGATCTGGCATGGTCTCCCAACGATCTCTTTTTGGCCAGCTGCAGCATTGACAATACGATTATCGTATGGGATGGACGAGTGTTCACAATGTTACAAAAGCTGCGTGGACACACGGGCCTGGTAAAGGGCGTCGCCTGGGATCCGGTAGGCAGATTTCTGGCCTCTCAGTCGGATGATCGCAGCGTCAAGGTTTGGTGCACAATGGACTGGTCGTTAGCGACAACGATAACGGAACCATTTCACGAATGCGGCGGTACCACGCACATCTTGCGCCTCTCATGGTCTCCGGACGGACAGTATCTGGTCTCCGCTCATGCCATGAATCGCGGCGGACCTACGGCACAGATTATCGAACGTGAGGGCTGGAAATGTGATAAGGATTTTGTGGGTCATCGCAAGGCTGTGACCTGTGTGCGCTTTCACAATTCCATTCTGAAAGGGAACACGGCCAGCGGTAGTCCCAGTAAACCCAAGCAGTATTGTATCCTGGCCGTGGGCTCGCGTGATCGCTCGCTCTCCGTTTGGATGAACACCAAACAGCGTCCCATGGTAGTGATCCATGAGCTGTTCAACGACAGCGTGCTGGACATTTCGTGGGGCCCACAGCAGTGTCTGCTGATGGCCTGCAGCGGCGATGGTAGCATTGCTTGTCTGCAGTTTAGCGAGGAAGAGCTGGGCGCTCGTATCCCGGAGAACGAAAAGGAGATTATATTTAAGCGCAAATATGGAGGAACTGTAGAAGATTATCTGACCGTCAAACAAGTGGTACGTCCCGTGCCCGAGCTAACTAGTTATGCGCTGCCCAATGCAGCAATGGAACGACGCCTGCCCGTCCAGCTACAAACTCCACAGCAGGCTGGTGGTGGTCCCGCATCGCCGGCACGCGCTATTAACAAACAGACCGAGACACGCACCAAGGATGGCAAGCGTAGGATAACGCCCATGTTTATACCACTCAATGATACAACGGAACACGTCACAGGCAGCAGTCTGGGCAGCACAGGCGCCACGGGTGTACAGAGCATATCGGCCAGCAGTAACAATAACAACAACACAAGGTAAGGCTAGAGTATTTTATAATCTTCCTAACTCATGCCTCTATCTCTCTGTGCTGCAGCCCAAACAACAGCAACACAGTCGCGCCCACGGCAGAACCACAGCTGCCGGTGTCGCTCTTCAGTCGCAACGAACCGACTGCGAGTCGCCTCATGTTGCCACCGACAGCGACTGCAAATACAGTACGTCGGCCCAGCAGCAAGCATCAGATAACGGCAAATAGTAAATGCGAATTCACCAAATCCTCGCAAGATTATCGCCTGTACGTACAGAATGGACATCTGAAAACGGACTATGGCATGGTGGCCAAGGTGACGGCTCAATTGAGTCGGGAGCAGCTGTGGGAAATGTATGTGGGTTCGCCGGTTATTACAGTGCATCTGTGCAGTAAATATGTGATGCTTTGCTCCCTGGATGGAAGCATGCGTCTGCTGGCCATGCAGACAGGTTGCCCCATAATTCCCACGATATCGTTGAATGGCACCGCGCTGCATTGTGCCTTCTCGCCGGACAATCAGATGGTTGGCGTGATGACGGAGTGTGGTCTACTTAGGATTTGGCATATTGCACGTGGACGTTGCCGACTGGCGACCAGCTGCCTGGAGTTACTCGATCGTCACGGCATGGTGCTGCAGTTTAACATCACCGATCAGGGTATGCCTCTCATTGGCTTCCCCAGCGGCAATTCGTATTCATATTCCACTGCTCTCGAATCTTGGCTGGTGCTGGCCACCGGTGATGCCATCATGATCAATGGCATACGCGGCTCGCTGCCACGTGACCTGAAGCATGTTAATCGCAAGTTTCCGCTGCTCAGCATGCAGGCGACCACACAGAACTATATCAGTTTGCGTAGCGCGGTGGAAATGTAAGTTCAATCCGTATGCATACCGAGAAATCCCTTGATAATCTCTTTCCCTCTCTCCCTTAGCGATCCCGAGAGCTGGCAACAGACGGCCAAGGTGCTGTTCCTCAAAGATCAAATTAAGCTGTGCGAGGCGCTGGAGGCCGCCGAGGAGCTTAAGCATTGGCACATGATGCTCACGTTTCAGCTGGCCACCTATGGCACAGAGAAGCATTTGCGCATCTTTCTCGACAGTTTTCTCAATGACAATGGCGAGGAGCTGGCAACGGCACCGGTAAGCAACTTCCCGAACTTGTAATTAAAGCCAACTCTAAATGCTTTGTCTCTTTCTAACTAGTGCGTGCCCAAGCACGAGCTGATGCAGTGCGTCCTGTACTCACTGAAGCCGCACACGCAATGGGAACATATTTACAACGAATATTTTAAGCTGTACAAGCTGAAGGAGGAGAATCTGGAGATCTCAAATGATCCGCTGCCACAGTACTCATCCACGTTGCCCTACCCGCTCCCACTGTCTCCCTGCCGTCGTACACGTGGCGCTGCCGCTGCTGCAGCTGCAATTGATGCGATGTTGACAGCGGAACCATCATCACCGCCACCGGCGCCAACATCAGCGAAATCGTCACCGCTCGCCTCGACATCGGGCAAAGAGTTGGACGACGAGGGAGAATGCGAGACAGAGACAACAACAACAACAACATCATCGTCATCGCCGCCAGCATCGATAGCGACGCCTGAGCCGCCGCCAGCCATGGAAACTTACTGATATTGCTGGACACGAACCCAAGCCCATTCAAATCCCAACTCTCAACTTCTCCCTGCCCTCTTTCCTGCGCGTCAATGTCGTTCTTAACACGTCCAATACTTTTGATACACATTTTAATAATCAATATGTAACCCCCCCTAAAATTATAAGCTATTAAAAGTGTATATTGAATTAAATTGATATTAAATAAATATATATGTAATATAAAATAAAAACCTTTAAAAGTATTTGTAAAACTCTTCAACGCTTTAATTACGAAATACGATTTTATTTTATTGAAAAAGTTGCTTTAGTTCTTGGAATATAATATTACATAGTTGTTGTTTTTGTTGGACATATTGATTCACAATAGTTATGACTAGTTGTATACAAATAGAGCCGGCGGGCGTTGATAATCAACGAGATTTGGCGCCGAAACTTCTGGAATCACTTTTGTCGACACTGCTGCCGATTCAGTTTGGACATCCATGCGTTGCGTCATGTATGCTGTAGGAATATATCAATAATTTGAGCTTCGATCGCTCAATTTAATTAATTCATTTATATAGACAATTAAGACAATCTTAAGTGATAAGCCTCTGTAGAGTCAGTTGTGATACGTGAATAGTAGTGTAGGTAAGGTAATGTTGAGACTATCTTAAGTACAAGCCTCCTGTGTAGTATATAGACAACAATATATATATAGTAGAATTTCAGTTTTTCTCTTATCTTTAACCTTGTTGAGGTCGAGTCAGATTTTCGATAAATATTTTACTCAATTGAATAGTTTTTTTTTCAAATGTTCGGGTATTTAGTTGATAATACATACTTCTTATATGGACATTCATGCTTGCTTATATAGACAATCAGATATCGAAAATACAAAACAATTTTTTTAGCTTAAGTCTGGAGAAAATACTTATATAGTCGAATAAAAAATAGTTCTGAATGAACTACATGCAGTTCTTGTAAGGTCTATTGGGTTATTCGCCTTCAATTTGAATCAATTAGGATACATAGACACTTAGATCAGTACAATTGTATATGGATAAGCTCTATGGTTTTCAGTTTAAATTGTTATATCCATGATAATGAGGATAATCTATAGGGATTTTGATCTCAATGTGATCAATTCGATTACATAGACATATAGATAAAGATTTTACATTTATATATCCGTAATAATGTAGATAATCTATAGTTGTTGTCTTAAATTGGATCGATAATCAATTATGGACACTTAGATCGGAATAATGTTGTATATCTTAATCTATGTGGACACCTGCGTTGGCATGATTTATGGCATATAAGAAAATATGATAAGAAAAGATGAATCTATTTACAATCTGAGTCTGGTGGGAGCAAAAGACGGATCGAGGACAAAGAGTGATGTATACTCCTCTCCTATGGGACAACGGTGCCAGCAGCTGCGGTAGCCGAGGCAGCCGCTGCTGCAGCCGCCGGAGGAACCACCACAGAAGTTGCTGCCGCTATCATCTCCTGCTAGGGTGCATTGTAATGTGGCGGCGGAGGAGCAGGAGTCGGCATTGGAGCCGGTGCCGGAACACTCTTCATGGGCGAATCGAAGTCGATGCCGGCAGGGCTGGCAGAAGGCGCCGTGGCGCTTGGTGCGACAGTGATGACGCTGGGCCCGGTAGCTCCTGCGGTTTGCTCCCCCAGTGAGGGAGCAGCGACAGTCGCTGCTGGCATCTCGGCTGCAATAGCTGCACTATTCCCGATGCGCTCCTGCAGCGTTTCGTACAGCTTATGAATGTGTTCGTTGTGCGCCGTAGTCGGCTGCATGGCCTTCATCAGTGTAGCAAGGCGTCCGGCGGGCAGCTTATTGTGCACATACCACAGCAGCTTCATCATGTGCCGCGAGGTGACATTCTCGCGCGTCAGTCCGGCGAAAATGAACTCATCAAAGAGCGTGGTACAAAAGTCTTCGGTGGCAAACTCATCGCTCATGGGTATTAGGAACGCAATAAGTGAATGCAGAAAAGGATCCTCGTAGGCGCGATCATCCTTGCAGACCGACAAAATGGCCAACATGCGTAGCACACCCACGCGATCCTTGGTGCGTGCCGTGTGCAGTGTGTAGTACATGGCCAGAATGCTGCTAACCGAACTCTCCTGTATGTAAGCCTCAACGGCATCGGGTGCTGGCCCCGAGTGCTCGATGGTGGTCAGCGCCGATTCACGCTCATCTGGCGGCAGCTTGGCATGCAGACTGCGACACTGATCATCGACCATGAGACTCATCAGGGCGGGCAGAAACTTCGTAACCACCTGGCTGTCCAGCTTGGGTTCCTTAAAGTCCTGCGAGTCGATCATGACCCAAGCACTCAAGCCCAGCGCAAGCATGCGCAGCAAGAGAATCAATATGGGATTGTCACGCGGCATGCCCTCGTTATTGATCAGATGATGGAGAATCTTGATGGCCGATGTGGCTAGAAAATTGATGGCATACGGATCGCATAGCGTCATCGACAAATCGCCCAGCACTTGCTCCTGGCCGCGTTTGATATTATCAAGGAATCCCTGCAGCTCGCGTGATCGCTTAATATCCACCATCTTCTCTCGTATGCATGCGTCCAGGCACCACGTAAACTTGTGGCACGGATCAATCGAGATGATCTCCTGCACCTCCAGATCATGCAGCGCCATCAGCAGCTCGGCACGCAGCGTGCAATAGTGGACATTGCGTGTGCGCAGAAAGAGTGTGCGCAAAAATTGCAAGACCATGTCGTATAGTTTGACGCTCGTTCCAATCATGTTGGCCAACTTCTGGACCACTTCGCCGTGGCGACGAACTTTCGGTGTCGGTTGAAAGAACAAATTATTAAGATTTGTGTGATCAAAGAGAATGTGTTCCTTTTCGCGAATGTATTGCGAGAGTAGAGGCGACACTTCATCGCCAAACAGGGATTGATTATCGCGCCAGATCTGACGCTTTACCTCCGTATCGGTGTCGGCATAGAGCTCACGATCCCTGACCAAAATCTTCAGATATTTATCATCAATGTGCTGGGTATTGCGCAAAATTGCCATAACGACGGGACGCAACGATTTGACCCGCACGACGGGAAAACTTTTGGCCAACAGCTCCTTGAGTTTCTTGTCGCGTTCACGCGGCTCCTTTTGTCCCAAATCATTGATGTGGGCTATGAGCTTGTCGCGCAACTCCTCCATCAGCGATGTATGAAAGTCAAGACGACGAACTCCATGCAGATCGAGTAGTGGCAGCATCGGACGCAACGATGGCAGCAAGACGCCATTTTCCAACTAGAAAATATATGAAAGGGAATCACTTATCAACGCAATTGGTTTTTGGCGCCCAAACAAACCTGAAAACTCTCGATAGCTTTTAGTGGATCCGTGCAGGAGGTCAGCGCTTCGCGTAAGAATGCTTGACCCGGTATATTCACATCTTCTAAGCCGGTGCCATTTTTATTTGGCGTTTCACTCATTTTAACACAACAATTTGCACTTTTTCCAACTCTTTTACGCCGCCGACTATTTTTGACAGCCACAAGAGGAAGGAAAACAATGAGCAAATCTGCCGTCGATAACGAGCGCAACAATTTCAATTCGCCTATCGAGTTATTAGCATAGCTATTAACTGTTAACAGATATTAATATCAATTAATTTCGCAATGTCAATCGCAATAGAATAAATACCTTTTGCTATTACATACAATTATAAACTTAATTTTGTTATAAGTTGCTTTGCTTATAAATAGTTTCGGAGGAATTTTAAATTCAATTATGTTATCGCATGTTATCGGATGTTAACATAGCGTTAACAGATACAGTATTAACAGCTTATGTATTTTTGATGCTGCATGTACACGGTCACACTGTGACAGTGACAAACATTAATCGTTTGACAGAGGCTTATCGATATACGTCAAACTGTTAGCTTCTCATTCACTTCAATAACTCCGTCAGTATACTTTCGCATTTCTGAGTAAAACATAATAATAATAATAATCACACATCGACATGGATGATGAATGGTGGGAATCGAATTTGCGTGACCTGCAGTCCAAGCCCAAGCGCTTGGAAACGCTCACGAACATGTACACGAAAATTAACAAGGAGTCCGCGATGCCGCGCCACATCGTCGAGTCGCTTCTCTGCGCGCCGGCGCTCTACGAGTGTGCCTTGATTGAGGGTGCAGACAAGGAGCCGCTGGTGAATCTGGCCACAGACTTCATACGCAGCTGCCTTGATCAAATCAACCTTGACCCAACCGATGCAAAGCTACCGCAGCTCCTAGGTCAGGCACTCAGCCATCCGAATCCCTTGCTGCGTGCTTTAGTCCTGAATACGCTGCTCCGCGTGTTGCGTCGCCAGAACGAAGTGCGACCGTTGCCCACATGCGAATTACTTATCTATGTGCTCGATGAACTTCAACGCCCTGAGACTCTGTGCAGCGGCGGTGCTGTCGATATCCTGACACTGGAGATAACGCCGTGGCTGACCGACCCTGCCATACAAGCAAAGCTGATGCAGCTGCTGCAGCAAAACGAGGTGATACGCTGTCGCGCCTACGAGTTGGCCGTTATGCTGGCCAAGTGTAGCTCCACATCGCTCAGCTCTGTGGAGTTCATACTGGACGCAGCGCTCAGTGAGCTGGACAACGACGATGTGCTGCTGCAGGCCAGCGTCATGGAGATTCTCGTGCCGTTGGCCGAACAAAATCACGGACTAAGCTATATGGAGCGACGTTGCATCTTTGAGATCATCAGCAGCCGTGTTCAGCGCATCGAAGAGAATCCGCTGGACACGCTGCTCATACCGAGCATCATGAAGTTCTTTGGCAAAATTGCCGCTGTGCAGCCGCAGAAGATTATCGTCGGCTATCCGCATATGCTGGCCTGCCTGTTCGAGCTGTTGCAGTCGGGCGACGAGACCGTTCTGCCCACTGGCATGGATACGTTTGCAAATCTGGCTAGCTCAGTACAGGGCAAGACGCTGCTGCATCTGCAGTTCCAGCCCGCCATCGAGCATCTGATGCTAAAGTACGCGGATTATATGCGCAATTTGTCGCCAAATTTGAAGATTCGTTTGCTGAACTCGCTGGACGCGATCTACAATCTGGATGCAGTGCCTGGCAATGAGCTCAAGTGAGTAGCGGCGCCGTGCGAGTGGTAGAGCCGACAGAACAGTCTGACTAACTAAGGTTTCCCCCAATCTTTACAGCAACATACTGAAGGGTTGGTACATCAGCTTTGCCGGCGGCTTACAAATCAATCACATTGTGGAGCAGCTTAATCGACCCTTTCCCGATCTCCAGGTGGCGGCAGTGGGTCTGCTCAAGACTCTCTGCCACTATGCCTGGGGTATACAAGCTGTGCAGCGCACAGCTGGTGCCATAGAATTCCTTCTCTCGCGTCAGCCCGATCTACATAAGGACGTTAAATATCTGAAGTGGCAGGTTATGGAGCTGCTCTCGATGAGCAGCGAGTTCACGCCCACCGAAATTGTTCGCTTCACCGCCTTCGTTAACGAAGGACCCTATCATCAGCAGACCATCGTGAATGTCGCCACTGAACCGCAGGGCAATCACTAGCGATGTGTAAGCCTCGCCCATTTCCAGTTGCCCCCTGCCTCTCTCCCTTTCTCCCTCTCTTACTCTCTCACACACACACACACACACACACACACACGCACGCACACGCACGCACACACACATACCCATTGGTATAGCAACTATTTTATTTTAGTTTGTGGTAAGCTTAGCTACCTTGTCGCTTTGTTTCTCTCGGGCGTTCGATCGATTGCAGTCCACAAAATTTAAATGTAATGAACGAAATAAGATTTAGTTGCAGTTGCTAGTGTTGTTGAGGTTAGAAACACATTGAGGTTAGGTTAATCAAAATTTTAAGTTGTTATTAGGTTGAGCTACTTTTGAAGGATATGTGCACACATGAAAGATCTGTACAACTTGTTGATATCGCTTAGTAAACCAAAGTAAACTATTGTATGCAGCCCCTAGGCAACCCTTGGGGTTGTGGCTGTACGCGCTAGTTTGAGGTTAGGTGAAAGAAAGAACACAAGAACACTTGCTGCGCAGTTGCAAACTGCTCCAAAATTCCAAAATCTGTATTTACACGCGCATGTATATCAAATACATATACATATATAAGTATGTATATATTTTATGTTCTCTATAGAATTACAATAAATGTTAAAAAAAAAATATATATATATATATATGAGAATTAACTAGTAGATCACATGTAACACACAACTGTCCAAAAGATTGCCAGTTGATCGGTCGGTCGGTCGGTTGGTCTACCCGTCTACAGGTAGCTCATGTTCCGGTGGGACATACGCTTGCGCCCCGAACCGCCGTGCGTCGTATGGCCACCAAAGTGACCCAGACTCACGCTCAGTCCCGACTCGTAGGCCGTTTGCGTCTGCGAGCGTGTCGTCTCGTTGTTGGCACCGCCGAGGGAGCAACTCGGCAGCGTGTGGCAATAGCGACGTAGCTGCTGCTTGAACGCCGCCGTCGTCAGCGTGTAGAGCACGGGATTTAGGGCGGAATTCACTGGTAGCACCAGCACGGCCAGCCAGGCGTACAGATCGGGCGAGATGACACAGCCTAGAAGAGTGCGCATCGAGAGAGAGAAAGGTAGAAAAGTTTCAGTTCCTACTCCTCTCATGCACACTAAGCCAAACAAAGCAAAGGATAACAGCACGCACTGCATGCTATCGCACTCACTCTCGCTGCAAATTCACCACGCATGCGCTTTTGAGTTGAGTTTTTTTCTTACCCGAGAGCGCTGCGATTTTCACCACGATAATGGGCAGCCAGCAGGCGCAGTCTGTGGTCACAATGATGGCGAAACTGTAAAGAGAGGGCGTACAGAGAGAGCGTGACATGTTAACGGCAACCGTCGAGCTGCGCGATAGCGCGCACACTTACCGTGTGGCCACAACGCTATCGCGTCCACTGTGCGTGCTGCGCATGCCGCCGCCGGAGTCGCGTATCGCCTGCAGCATGCGCACATAGGAGAAGAGTATGAAGATCAGCGAGAGCGTGTTGATGCAGATGAACAGCAGCGCCGAATACTCCCAGCCCTGCAGAGTACAGCATAAATGTAAATAAGTTGATCTGCTTCTCTCTCTTCCTCTCGCACTCGTGCGCTCACCTTGGCATATGGATCGTGTATGTGCAGCGAGAGGCAGACGCCATTGTTGCCATAGAAAAATGCACCGAAATATTCGTTGGGCAGCAGCGGCGCCGCAGCCAGCGCAAAGCTAATGCCCCAAACGAGCAGCAGGCGCAACACAATTCTGCAATAGGAATAACATAATAAGAAAATACACGTAAAATTTGCATGTAAACTGCAACAGCACTGCTTGCTGCAGCTGTTAAGCAGCTGTCAACTGCTTGCTGCTGTTAAGCCGGCCTGAGCTGATCTGGCAGCACTACTGCATAGCTAAGCTTGCAATTTGAAAATTGTGATAATAGTGAATTACAAATCATATATTTTTACCTAATTTTCTCCGTGTCGCGTGGCTTGAGCGGACGCGTCACCGACATCAGGCGGTCCCAGGTGACCAGCGTAAGAAGCAGCGTCGACGAC
Source organism: Zaprionus inermis (assembly GCA_018151445.1). Classification (NCBI taxonomy): domain Eukaryota; kingdom Metazoa; phylum Arthropoda; class Insecta; order Diptera; family Drosophilidae; genus Zaprionus; species Zaprionus inermis. The sequence continues at coordinate 4,449,101 of JAECXD010001052.1, forward strand.
TGGCAGCTGAAGGTGCTCAAGAAGCCTGAAAGCAGTACAAATGAGTGCGAGTGCGAGAGAGAGAGAGAGAGAGAGCGAAAGCGAGATGTACCTGCAAAGGCGCACAGACTGCTGTGACGCCACGCCTCCTCGTGCCGTATATATTGCCCGCGAAAGTTAATGTCCGCACAGGCGATGAGTGTCAGATAGATGCCCATGAGAAAATCGCTGGCCGCCAGATGGCGCAGGTAGAGCGAGTGCTCCACGTTGCTGCGCGACTTGTAGAAATAACGGCCCAGCAGCACCAGCAGATTACCCACCACAGCAATGGAGGCCATGACCCAAACGCTGCCGGAAAAAACAAAGCAAGCAGAGAGAGAGATAAAGTGAAAGAGAGAGAGAGGAGGAGAGGGAGAAAGGCAAGATAAACAGAGTAAGTAACATGGCAGCCGATTGGCCACGTGCAATGTAGAAATTATGAAAAAAAAAATTGCAAAAAAAAACCAAAAGATTTACTTGGAAAAGCCGAAGCTTGCATACTCTTGCCGAGAAGGGCTGGCACTTCTCTGCTTTTTTTTTCCTCCTTCAAGTCGCGACTTTGATCTCGTAATGAATTAGGTGCACAATCATCACAATCTGTCGCTCTTATCTTAGATTGAATTCGCTGGAAAATGCTCTGGAAGAATTCGCGCACTTCAGACATAAATTCCCGAAAAGGTGCCGTAGCGAGACAGTTGACCTTTGCACTTAGCCACATGTAATCCCGCGAGTTACACAGAGAAACAGGGAGGGAGGGGGGTGTAGTGGTGGTGGTGGTGGTTGGGTTGCTGGCTCAAGGCAATTGTCAGGCATTGTGTATGCACATGGAATATCAATTGCCATAAATTTGGGCAATTAAAGCGAATTTAAGTCGTAACACGGTCCGCGGGGCGGGGGTTACCTATTTCATTCCATTGGCCAATTAGGTGCAAACAAAAGCAGAGCCTTTGTGAGTGTGCGTGTGTGTGTGTGTGTGGCGGGGAGCTCATTATTGAAGTCCTTATGGCGCCCCTAGCTGCTGCTGCTCGAATTATGATTCGGTTGCCAGGAGAGACACACACACGCACCGCACATGGCACAGGCAGTTGGCGTCCACACACACACAAACACTTACACTAGCTCGCCAGCTGCGCTGACAATTGTGAATGAGGCTACTCACAATGATTGCCCAGTTAAACATGCTATAGATGTGTGCGAAGGAACAAAGTGCTCTCTATGAACCGGGAAACAACGTGTTGGTCGCTGTAATTGATGACGAGCGTGTGCCACAATCTATTAATTTGCCTCGACCCTTTGCACATTTTCTTTATGTTTTCCTTCACGCTTTTCTTCGCGCTTTCCTCCTACTTAAACACATGTTAATGAGCAGCTTCGCGACACGAATTTGTTGCGAATTCAGATTGAGGTCAGCTGTAAAAAAGGGTTTCACTTTCCAAGTTGTATACGAGCTGGCGGGCAATGCCTGTGGAATTTAGCTTGAAAGAGTCGAGCAGCTTTAAAGCTGTCGTTTACTTGCAAGCAGCTAGAAAGTAGCTTGTTTGCCAGTTTCGGCAACTCAGCTTAAAGCAGCTTGCAAAAACGTTTTAATAAAAATCGAACTTAAGACTCGAAAACAGTTTCGAATTGAGTTTCAGACTGTTTTTGCTTCGTTCAAGTGCGGCTTATTGAATTAACTATGTTACAAGTCCGTGGAAAACGCATTCTGAGTCTGACTCCTGCCCCCCTCCGTCGAGTCTCTACGCACGCGAATCTGAAACCAAATTGTAATGAACTTGCCACGCCTCCAAGCTGCACTTGCGGTTCCCCTCGCGGAACATAACCAATTCCTGCGTAACTGATGACAAAGTAGCAAAACTTAATGTAGACTTCGATCAACTGATTATAGAGAGAGCAATAGTAATAGAGAGGGCACGAGATAAGTAGGGAAAAGCCTTGAGCTCAATTCGACTCAACTGTTTGGCAGCTGGGAAAATTAAAGAGAAAAAGCTAACAAAGTGCAGCTCAAATAGACAAATAAGCGTGGCAGGATAAGAACAAAACAGGAATGGGCTAAGAACCAGGATTGGGTAGAGCTGGTTGGCAGGGGGCACGGTTGGGAGGGGGGGGGTGCAGGAGTGGGCAGCAGGCAAAGAAAAGAAAAGTATTTAATTTTTATGAAAACGTCAAGTGAAAATAATCAAACAATGCGAGTAGCAGCCGAAGGGAGGAGCGAAGTGGGGAGCTGCCACATGCCACATGCCACATGACGGCCTCAACGTGCAGGCATCCTACGGGCTTGTTGCAGCACACGTGCACGCCTGCCTGCCTGTGTGTGTGTGCGTGTGTGTGTTGATGTTTGCTTTGGAACTTGTGCGAGTCTGTGTATGAGTACACTCATACCCGACACTCAAACTCACATTAGGCACTTGCAGTTTGCCAAAGGAGTAGCTCGACTGTATGAAGTGGGCGGGGCGGCGGACGTGGCAAAACGGAACTGAAACTCCTTCGACGACGCAGACGTAAAATGTAAGCAAACAAACAACTAGGAAAAACGTAATTTTCATTTTCATTTTCATTTTCATGCAGATGCCGTCGGTAGAGATGGTTGGGAGCGGACGCGGCACAGACATTGCCTGACTGATTCCCCCGTGGCAGTCAGACAGTGTGTGCCAGATAATCACTCAGTCGAGTTAGTTTGATGACAAGTCGCGTTGCACGGACCAAATAACTTAGCCGACTGCCTCAAGTCGAACGAACCGCAGTCGAGCGAACAACAGGAGCGTGCGCGCGGGCACGAACAGGCGCCCAAAGCGAATGCTCAACGCCTTCGGGTTGGTTAGCAACTGAGTAGGCCAACAACCGAGACCAGTGTATTGCCCGAAAATCGAATCGAACGTCAAATCATATTTACAATATACACAATAGCTGCAATTAGTCGCACTCAAATTGAAAAAAATAGTCAAAATTTCAAAAATTTGAACTAGCTAGTTACATCGGTCGGCATGCATTTCGAATATCCACGTCAATATCCACGTCAATATCCAGAGCCAAACGAATCCGCGAGCCTGGAGATGGTTGTACGTAATCGCGGCGGTGGTGTTCCCAATGTAAGTCGCAATTCCACAGGCACCCTTGCCATTGAATCGCCATCGACAACAACTCCGGCCGATCATCAGTATCAAAGGCGATTGCTGGTGCTGCGCGAGCGATTACGACGTGCTCTGTACAATTGAAGGGAATCATAATGCATCCGAAAGAATCTTCCCGAATGATCTGCGCCCCAACATTGGTGTTTTTTTCAGATAGAACGAGAATGTTTAAGATTTATCAAATACATATATAAAGCGATGATACGCAACAAAGTATTCGCTAAGTTCGAAGTTCATATGTTTCCAATTAACTTCGCAATTGAATTAAATATGAAATTCAATACGATAGATCCATAATAGCACAGCGCACATTCGCTCCTGTCGAACTATCAAAGTTCATTTAATTGACTTTTGAAATACTTCAACGTCAGAATGCGATTCGAAGCGACAGCTTCGCGGTTGCGATTAACTCCGCTCCTGTAAAACTTCTGCTTTGTCTGGGCACTTCAATAGTTGTACTTATTCGAGAGTCTCGAATGGAATCACATTCAGTTACATCCGTTTGCCAAATTACTCGTTCTGTACTTCGGAAATTGCCTGTGGTTTCAGATGGAGAACTTCTCAAAGTACAAATCTCAAGTGCATTGCAATTGATTCAATTGGGAATTAATTAATGGATGTTATGCCTGAGCAGCACACATAGGGGATGTGTCGGGTGCCAAGTGTCAACTACCGAGACTGAAAATCTCAGGAATTGTCGACGTCCCAACGAGGTGTACTTATCTAATTAGAGCGAGGAGACTCTAGAGATTCCATCAGAAAATTGCTGAGCTTGGGGCAACGATTGCAAATTTGGGGAATTCATTTTGTCTATAGCTCGAAGCTAATAAGGCTTACGACTAGCTTCCTAGGTTGGGGAAAGGTTAGCTGCTTGAGCAGGAAAGGTCTTTAGGAATAGGATTGAATGAGGTGGGGTTAGTTGTATACCAACGCTAAGTTGGGTTAGGTTAGTAGGTAATGGACTTTCACGAGGTTCAGAACAGTTGAGCCTGTACTAGGCCTACTCAGTATCGATGAAGCTGGAACAGATTACTTACAGCTCGATCAGATTACATAAGAGTTGTGTCAGATAATCAAAGTAATACAATAAGTTTGATTGGTATAAAATGCGATTTGTGGCTCCTTTTTGTTTCACCTCTAAAATAAACAAAACCTCAAAAATGTCACACTTAACCCTCAAATTACAAACATAGCGTGTTGCTCTTATGAAATTTCCCCCATCCAATCCGCTTTCACGGGCCCGCAAAACCAACGACCCTACAGGTGGCTGACAAGGACAAAGTCTTCGGGCCACAAAGGGTTGACAGAGAGAGACAGAGAGAGAGAGAGAGTGAGAGAGATGTGAGAACGTAACGGTAAAGTCAAACAGCAACATAAACATAAACGTAAACGTAACGGTAAACGTAAATATTTACGCCTTCGTAAGTTGCACCGTAGATTACTTGCAGCCTAACAGGATTACGGATGGGGGGGACGGCGCGACACTTACCTGCCGCGCAGCAGTTGGTTATCGAGCAGATGGAAGGTACTGCTTATGCCATCGCCGCGGGGCTCGCAGACGCGCACATGCAGCGCGGCGCGACACAAATGGAACCACGAGAAGTAGCTGCAAGAGAACGAGAGCAGGAGAACGCAATTACAAACAGAGTCGAGCGTTGGAAAGCTGCGCAATTGGGCTGGAGCCGAAGGGTAGCATGTAGGGGGGTTACGACTTTGGAGATTGAAGGTAGGACTACTTGGTAGGAGGTCGCGCTTAGGAGGTAAGGAGTGCGATATACGAGTTAGAAGGTTTAAGGTAAGGACTTATGGTTAGGGGTTTGAGGTTAGTGGTATGGGGCTAGGAATTTGGGGGACGGGGGAGGGGAGGAGTGGGTATGTGGCACTGGGATAATGGGTATCACGTACCGCTGATGGATATAGAGTTAGGAGGAAGAAGCCAAGAGCTAAGCAGTAAAAGGTTTGAGGTAAGGCGATATGATCTTGGGTATAGATGAATGGAAGGGGCTAGGACTAGTTGAAAGGAGGTTAGGAGTTAGGAGAAGCGCAGTACGAGCTAGGAGGTAGCTGTATCTGGTTAGGAGTTGGGGGTTGCGGCTAAGGGGTTAGGAGTAAATTAAAAAGAGATATAGAGTAGCGTGTAGAGGGAAAAGGGGTAAGGTGCTGCGTTTAGAGGCAAGTAGAATGGAGTTACAGGGTAGCGAGCAGTGTGTAGGGTCTTACACTTAAAGTAGGTGTACGGCTAGAGGGTCTCTACTCACATAAAGTCGAGGCTGCTGAGATTTTGCAGCACGGCCGGATCGAGCGTCTTGAAGCGGTTCCCCGTCAGCAGCAGCGAGCTCAGGTTATCCAGGCAATCGAAGGCGTGCAAATCGAACTTCTCGATGCGATTCTCATTCAACTGCCTAAAGCAATAACAGTACCGTTAGCCAGCTATGTTTCTGTGTGTGTGTGTGTAAGTGTATGCTAGTATCTGTCTACGTGGGCTTCCATTTCATCTCAACTTTCATCATTAAACTTGACTCGACGTGCAGGCATCGTTTGTTGCATGCAACCAAATGTCAATACCGAAGCCAAGTCAAGCGAAGCCACGCCCCATCACGCTTCTTGTGCCATCCCACTCCGCCGCCTCACGCTTTTGATTAGTTTTCTTTGCGGCTCTGCAAACAAAACTGTCCGCACATTTTTTATCTAATTTTTTTTTTTTTTTTTTTTTTAGCTTGTCCCGCTCACATTCCAGCAAAATTCCAACAAGGCGCCCACTCTGATCCCTTTTTGGCTGTCCATTATTGATAAATGGAATTTCGAACACAACCCACCCCGCGCTTGGCCCCATCTACGTCTGCTCCTCTCCATCTGCCCTCCACGTTTCACTCTTTTCTGCTTGTAGTGTGGCAACTTAAGCCAAAACAAATTGAAAAGCTCGCTGGGCAGATAAGACGCGACAGATTTTTATATGCCTACGAGTTGCTGTTGCTGTTGCCCTAACATATTTTATGCAAATACCCTGTAGTTTTAGGTAAGTTCGGGGGTATGCAAGACTTTGGAAGAACTGTCTTTCAAGAAAGAGGGAATAGGTCGTGAGGGAAATAGGTTTAAAGGTTTTACTCACTGAAAAGAAGCTACACTTTTCAACTACTTTGGTTTCCACATGAGAAGATAGCTGCATGTTTTTTTTTTAGTTCAATAACTTTTTTATTTATAGACTTCAAAAGAGAGCCGTAATAACTCTAATTTGCAGAAATTGTCAACTGCAGAATGCCAAACGCATACCAAGCAAGGAATAAACCTATAAATACCTATATATATGTGCTTTAATCCCTCACCTAGCTTAGCCCTCTTACCCACCTAGACTAAAGTCTGCCTACTAGAGTCTGTCACACTACAGGGTATGCGTGCGGTCAGTAAGCTTGTGTGTCTTCTATTTCGCTACTTACAGTCCCTGCAGATAGCTGAGATTGCAGAAGGTTCCGTCGCGAATGTGGGACAATTGATTGCCGGCCAAAAATCTGAAAAGAAGCAACGCCAGAAGAATGTTGTTGTTTTTCAAAATTATGTGTGTGTGTGATTGTATGTATTGCTATGCAAAAGGTAGGGTGTTCGGGCGCGGTACTTACAAGTGTCGCAGTTGGGGAAATGTGAATGTGTTCTCGGCGATGCTGGTGATTTGGTTTTGGGCCAGCGAGAGTGTGTGCAGGTGCTGCAACGTGGTGGGAAACATGTCCGGACGTAGCTCTTGCAGGCGATTCTCGTTGAGGTAACTAGAGAGAGAGAGAGAGACAGCAGCAGGTGAGAGAGAAGCAGAGCGTCTACAGTGTGTATCTTGTCTGTTTTACTTACAGCACCTTCAGGCTCTGCAGTTGCCCGAAAACATTTGCTTCAAACTGTCCGATGAGATTGCCGCGTAGATCGCTGAAAGTGAAGCGAAAAAGGGTACAGTGGCTGAGGTCAAGGGGGGAGCTGAAGGGGTTAGCTGCAGGGGCTAACTAAAAAGTCCTTGCATACGCTCAAAAATTGTTTAGTGTTAGCTAGAGATATTAAATATCATAATAGTTTAGAAACCCCTCTTAAAAAATACTAAAACTAAGCCACTGCTTGGCATACACAGCGAGAAAAAGGCAGCTCAACTTCCCGCTTTAATTTCAATTGAAAAACTCACTTGCCTTTTTCTCGCAGTGCATGCTAAACTGCAAAATTGCATTGGTTCTGTCTTTCTCACTCAACGCGTCGGTACTTACAGCTCTTCCAAGCATTGCAGATAACGAAAATCGCCAGCGCTCAAGGTGCTCAGACGATTGCGTGCCAAAATTCTGTGAATGGAAAATGGGGAGAACAGTAAAAATTGAGGAAAATTCGCCAGCAGTAGGGGAAAATCGGTGAGTAGCTGCATTTACTATTGTTTGCCACAATTTAGTCGTAATGCGATTTTAATGTGTCATGCAGATCTGGGCCAGTTTAATAAGCCATTCAAGGCAAGCTGCCAGCTGCAGCACGGTCGGCTGCCCACCCCCCCATACACATCACATCTACCCGTGCCCTCGCACTCGGCTTTGCTTGGCAGTGTCAACAGGCCAACGGGCAGGCAAAAGTTGCAAAACCAAATGCAGCAACAGCTGCGCCTACGGTTAAGCTTAGCCCTGCTCACCTCTCCCCTCTGCTACGCCTCTGCCTGCCACAATGTGTAACTGAGTTGTTTATGTGTTTTGCTGCTCGTTTTTTTTTGCTGCCGCTGCCGCTGCCGGAGTCGACTTTCAGTTTTGTCTGCAGTCTCGAAATAACAAGGCAGCTGTCTTCCGCCTTGCTCCCTCCGGTCGCTCGTTCGAGACTTCCTGCTTAAAACTTTTACTTTTGTCCTGCGTGTGCTAATATTTCTAATACCTCCCCGCTTCCCAGCTTCCCGCTCTGTCGCCGCCTTTGTGGGGCTGCAAGCGATGGTCGCAGCCCGAAAATAACCTCAGCTTGCAGGCCAAAACAATGGGCTACATTATTGTGGCGTGCGCTGCGTATACGCAACGCACATAGGCACATGGCAGAGTCATAAATGCTGCTAGTTTCCCTGTCTCACTCTCTCTCCCTCTCCCTCGCTCTGCTTGTGGCCCTTTCACCCACATATGACGATACAATCAACAATCGAGAATGCACATAACTGTCGCTCTGCCTCGACTGTGTGTGGCGTGTCCTTGCCACGTTAAGTATGTGTGTGTGCGAGAGAGATAGCGCGTGTGAGTGTGTGCGTGGCTGTGCACCTTATCTGTCTGCATATATCTACAGTTATTGGCAATTATAGACTATTTTGTTTGTTTCATCCCTTTGTCTGCCTAAAAAGTTGACATCGGCCATTTCGGGGCTCATTTTGCGCAAAGTACAGTCACGCACAGAGTGCAAAGCGAGCGGTATAACATCAGGCTCACACACACAAGAGCACAATGAGCAAGTGGTGTTCAATTTAATTCGGTTAATTGGTTCGATACAGCAGTATTATCGAAATATGAAAAACGTTTGGAGAAAGACGTGTAATTTGTGTATTATTTATTTCGATTAGATTAAGCAAAAATCTATTGAAAAATGTCTTTAAGTCTAGCATAGCAATTTGATTATAATATAAAGTCAACTATATTTGAAAAACAGAAAAAGTTTGCACAACATTTTCAACAGTTTTCTTATCTTAATTGGAATTAATTTATGTTCAATATTTTGCACCCTTAAATTGTTTTGAAAAACGTTAAAAACATGTTTTTTGCAAATCAAAATCATATATAACATTATTGGATACTCCTTTGTTCTATAAAATATCGGAATTTATTATTATTTGCTATTTTTTCTCGATATAATATACTAATTTACTTCGATTTCCATTCCAATAAGCACATTTTCCTTTCTCTCTGCAAAAACAAACTGAAATTTACGTTCGAAAAATTAACTTTACAATATAAATCCTCTGTAATAATCGCGTTGCTTTCTATTTATGGAAATTTAATTAGCGAATCGCATTGCAAAAATTGTTAATGCGGAATTTTTGTGTAATAAACTAATGCAAAAGTCGAAACTGGAGTCGATTTTTTCTCTTCTCTAATGCCAAAAGTAATTTTCATATTTATTGCTATTTATTTGCATTTGATGTTGTTGTGTGTTTTGCCGTAAATAACGGCACATAAACACCTGCAACAATAGGTTGTGCGGGCCCATGCGGCGTATGCGTATTATTCGCAGCGCCTGTGGATAGGCAATGGTTTTTTTTATTTGTTTACTTTAGAGGAAAATCTCGGATAATTTATCGTGAAAACGTCAAAAAAATATACATACGCTCTATTTAACTTTAAAAACTGAACACTTTCTATCTCTTAATAAGGTAGAGATTTTTCACAATGTCTCTCGGAATTTATGTCATAAGTTTCAAGGGAAATATTTACCTTCAAACATTGTTTCATGTGTTTAAAGACTTTTTAGTTTGTTTTATTATCAAATATTAATTTTTTCTTTGATTTGTTAAGCTTTTCCCAAAAAAATGTACCCGCAAAACATTCGAATTGAAAATTCAACCAAGAACGACCCTTTTTCCAAGCTTTTCCGTCGGCTTTCTAATGCATGAGCAGTCGAGTGGCAACAGCACGTGGCACATGCACTTGCGGCGGTCGAATACCCCTATGCTCCCAGCATACTACATGCGGCTAATGAACCCTGCTTAATTATGTTATGGCAAATACTTACAAAATTCTCAATTGATTGCCCGGGGCAAAGAAGTGGTCCGGCAAGCGGGATAATTTATTATCGTCCATATAGCTGTGAAAAAAAGACGAGAAAAACGGAACGAGGACCAATTTAAGTGCACATAAATAATGCGGCGTAATTATGAGTTATAGAGCGGAGGGGAAGAGTCTTCCTCTTTTCCATCACTAACTTACAGTGTCTTCAAAGGAATTGCGGCCAGTCTATCGAGAGCGTGTGGAACAATCTCGCGAATGGAGCAGAACTTCAACACGCTGTAAATAGAGGGAGAGAGAAGGATATGCAGATACAATACAGTATGATACAAATATACAGCTAATATGGAGAATAAACAAAAAAAAAAACGACGCTAACCAAATGCGATAAACAATGAACACAACTTTTGCAAAATTCAATTGTCGATTCCGGTTAAAAAGTTATTTTTCTGCATGCGCGCGGAAAAAGTTGGGGAAAGCTGAGATGGAAAAAATAAGAAATGTTTGTTTTCCACTTTTATGGTTGAACGTGACTTGAAGCGTGAGTGTGTGCGTGTGCGTGTATGTGGAGGCGTTACAGCGGAACGCAATTGCACAGATTTTAAGGAAAATGGAACTACAGCTTTGTATACCTCGCAAACAATGGGAATACTGACTTAAAAGATTGTCTTAGTGTTTATTTTGGGTATTATTCGCGCTGCAGTTCTGAAAGTTGGTGGAAATATTCACAAAGCTTTTAGCTATATATAGCTAAAATTTCATTACTTTTCGGCCATAAGTAGTCACTTTATACGGCCAAAAACAAAGAGCTGTCAATAACATGTATGTTTCTAGTCGAGTTTATAGCTATAAATAACCAAAGTCTCTGCCTCAATTTCTAACGCCATTTTTTGTAGCTATTCCTTGTTTTCGTACTTTTTATTTGTAGCTCCCACATTTTCCTAGCATTTTCTTCAACTGCCTGCGGTCAATTTAATTTTCGCACATGTCCCTCATCATTGTCATCTGCCACAGCGCCTTCGTATATAATTAGGGCGTGGCAAAAATTTGTCAATTTCAAATTGTTGACACGTAAACAACGCAAGCCCAGCCGAAGCTGCCTGGACCAGCGTCAGCTCGCAAGACGGCAACGTGTGGCAGCACTTGACAGCGGCTTATGTGGCAAGATGAGCAGCAGCAGCACGAGCAGAGTGTGTGGGGGAGTAGAGTACCGGAGGCTTAGGAGCTGTCGCATGTGTGACCAGGCTGTTCAGTGATGGATTCCCAAGTGCTTTGGCCGGGACAAGGCGGAGGAACCATTAACTACACATACTAGCAACACGGCGGCTAATGAATCAACTAGATTCAGGTGCACCGTGAGAAATTGCGACGGAGAGTAGGCTTGTTTTGTTCCCTATTTCTATTCCTTTGTTTCTCTTTCTCTCTAGCTTTCTTTCACTCGTTTACATGCCTTTCTCTTGGTTCTCCCCATCCTCTTTACCCTCTTTCTCTTCCTCTTCATTGTGATGATCCCCGGCCTCGATGCTTTAGAACAGATGCCTCGCTTTGCTGTGCCAATAATTGAAACATTCTTTGGTATCCCCTTTTGCATCCCTTTCTAATGAGTGTGAACAAAACGCCGGGCACTTTTACGGCTTTACCCAAGCCAAGCCAGAGACAAGGTTCTAAAACTGCAGTTGCCTACAAAACACGATACGAGCTGTCTGCCAGACAACACAATCTGCCTGCCAGCCTGTGCCTGTTTCTAACTCGCCTACTCTCTCTCTCTCTCCCTTTCTCTCTCTCTACCTCTCTCTCCCTCTCTCTCTCTCTGTCTCCCTCTGCCACTTCCCAAGTTGTCTCTTGTCAAGTTTGTGTGTGTAATTTGTATGGTGCGAAGCATGCGATGTGCCTAAAGCACGCAGCAGGACACCCACATCTCCTTTGAGCTGCATCTCTCTCTCTCTCGCACTCTCTGAAAGTCATGCACAATTGGATGCCTCTTTGCTTTGGCGCTTGAGTTTCAATTTTAATGAAGAGCTTGCATAACTCTCCAATGCAAACGTCCTCAGCTAATACTCACAGGCTCTCCACATCGGGCAGGCTGGCGAAAAAGGTTTCGTTGATGATGTCGAAGTTGTTCCCGGTGAGGTCGCTAGAAAGAGTGTACGAAAGAGATGAGGGAAAGTCATTTACCATATAAATCATATAAATATTTATAGAATACAATAAATGTATAAAATATGCCAAGAAACTTGGGTACTGCATGTCGCAGGTGCTTTACCCAAGCAGTTTTTGGTATTACACAATTTGTATAAGGCGCATTAAGAGTTTCTTCATTTTTCTATGCTATATTACAAAAAAACCCAGCTTATTTCCAAGTTTCATCAAGCTAGCTTGAAAATAATGTTTTCTGTTCCATTCCCACTGTTCCCTTTGCGAGTTTTGCTACTTACAGGGTTGTCAAGTTGATTCTGGGCAAATGCAGTGGCAACTCTGTCAGTTGCATGAAACGACAGAGCATCTCATCGCCGCGACAGGGACAGCTATAGCTGGCATTGGGCCAGACTGCAATGAACGAGATGGAGAGTGAGTGAGAGAGAGAGAGAGAGATAGATACAATGATATGGTATTCATTAACGGTCGCTCGCTTTAAGTCTTTCCCAATTAACGCTCGAGGCGCGCAGCAAATTTGCATGCGAAGTGCGCAATGTAATGCCAAAAGACATAACCTCAATGGGTCTGACGGCACTTGTGCTGGCGCCACGAGGTGCCTAATTGCTTTGACCTCATCCTCCTACGCAACGGATGACTACTCACTGCACTCGCCAATCGGCTTGTCATCCATGCCCTGTCGCCCGAACGGATTCTTGCGAAACAAGTGATCCCAGTACTTGGCGTCCACATCGTTCACACAGTTCCACTCGTCGGAGGCGTCGTCGCAATCGACGCTACCGTCGCAGTTCGCCCGCTGCGGTACACACTGCGCCGTCGTGTTGCAGTGGAAATATCCGGCCGGGCAATTGTCCTGCTCATCGGGCGACAATATTGCCGAATCAATGACAGCCAATTCACTCTCGCCGATATAGCCCGACTGTGACTCCAGCTCTACGCTCTCATCGTCGATGGGGAAGTTGAGCATGTGCATTGAGTGCCGACGTACCAAGGCAGTTGCCGTTGGAGTTGCCACGAGCAGGGCGAGCAGAAGCGCATAGATTGCTGGAGAGAGCAAGAATAGGGGAAAGACAGAATCAATTAGAAGATTATTCAGTTTGGAATAAAATAATTTCAGGCACTTCACTTTCAGCTTAAATCATATTTATCTCTATAAAGTGAGCTGGATCTCCTATTATTCGCGTTTTTCCTGAGTACCTTCATAAATTTTCCATTAAATTAATAAAATATCAAGTTTCTGCCTTCATTCTTTTTTTTGGCCTATTGAACTTTCTAAACTATTTCACAAATATCTCAATAAACTTTTAGCCAACAGAATTTCTTCAAATTTTCTCAATTTCTGCCCCTCCGAACCCATACAAATTTCCCGCACAATCCGCACGACCTGCGTCAAGAGAAACCATTGTTAGCTCATTGTTAAAATTTTTGCCAAATCATGATGAGCATTTGAACGCCAGCCACAAATATCATTTAAATTGCGCAAAACACACAAAGTCAGAGTGGGAAAATACCGAAGCACGGAGAGCTGTCAATTGACTGTGTCTGAAGGTCGAGCATTTTTGCAATACGCATAGTAAAATATGCACTAAATTGGAATTGCCATAGCAGACGATGTAGTACTCCTCCTCCCCCTGGCTGTAATCGATTCGAATGGGATTGGAAGCCAAATGTTTTTTTTTGTTTTTCTAATAATTCTCGTCTCAAGTAGGCCAAGAGACGAGTGCTAAAAGCTAAAAGCTTTTAAGATGCGGGAATAGTGAGAAATATGAAAAAGAAACTAAGTTCATTATGAATACTAAAGAAGTTCGCAGTAGGTGTAGTTCGATCTTGCAGGACCGTAAAATTGCTATAGTACTCCATTAAAAGCTTATAAGTTTCATAAAAATCGGTCGACCAAATTATGGGTTATTTAACGTGCGTTGAAAATAATGTTGTTAATGATATTAAACGATTTATAGAGCATGTCGTTTTCGGAGCTTCACGCACGCTCGCCACTCGTTGCCGTCTTTGTTTGTTAATAATAATTTTAATCGAAATACTGCAGTAACAATTGCAGTTTCAGTTCCGAATCTCCGTGCCTGTTCCATTCCCCGTTCCCAGTCCGTTGCACCCGCTCGACGCTCGACAAGTCGTTCCCCGTTGTCGACGCGCACTTGGGATATGCATTTATCATATTTTACGATTGCATTTAATGCACAGCACATTTTTTACGATGCATTTGGCCAGATGGAACGCAACGGAATGGCACGACGATTGGAATCGCAATTGGTATCGGTTGAGGGGGGGTACGAAAGGGAAAAGGAGGCTGAATCGCAAATTGTGTATATCTGCGAATAAGCGATATGTAAAACATGCCATAAAAAAATTGTTTGCAATAAAAATTATGCACAGTACATTTGGGCCATGGTTCAATGATGCGTGAAATTCTTCAAAGGGCAACCACCCTCTGATCCCTCGCTCCCCACACGTTCCGCAGCGGCGGGCGGACACTTTCCGCCACATCGATAAGCCATCATTGTGGGTGACTTTTTGATAGGTGCGCTGACAGCTGCTCGGCCAAATGAGAATTTCGATGTTCAGTTATAAAAATACAAAAACAGCGAAAGGTAAACAAATAAATGTAAATCACAAAGCAGCAACAACAACGCGGATAAGCAGGGCGCGCAGGAGGTGGAGGAGGAGGAAAAGTGCAAAAAGAAAACCAAATCAATTTAATTTAAATGAAAACAAAAAAGTTGATTCAGGGTAAAGGATTAAGTAAAGAAGAATTGACTGCGGCATACTGCGTAGAGCTCCTCAACCAGAGATACTGCTTTTGGTTTTCGAAGAGAGGCCGGAGAGCTATGAAATTTGATTATACTGTACTTCATGGACTTTAGAATATGTGTGCCTAACTTAAGCTTAATTACTTAAGCGGAAGTTAAAATACACAAACCGGAATCATTTATGGATTCAAAAACATTATACCCTACTGCAATTACAATACATCTTTAAAATCAAGATACAGCTGACATATTTATAACCAGCATGTATCATTTTAGCCATTAAATAAAATGCAGGAAAACCCGACTGATTTTGTACGTAATACTCTCAAGAACAAGGGAAAACCCGTAGTTATCTGCAGGATGATATTCTCTGCATCATAGCCATGTTCTCAGTACTGTAACGAGGGTTTTGCAGAAGCCACGAATAAAGTTTTCTTCGGTAATATATGTATTCCAGTCCATACACGTAGACATGTGTGTATATAATACACGCAATTGTACAAATATCATTAAAAATGAAAAACAAATGAGTTTTTCGCATGGTAAACAAACCAAATGAGAATTGCACAATAAGCGAAAACAACAAATCAAATTATAACTATGCCACGAGGGCAGGTACCGACTGCTAGATACCTTAGAAAAACAAGGAAATGAATATGCGAATTTTTTTACAGCCAAGGATTCTATCTTTAGACTTCAATAATACACGAAGTTCTTTGGTTGTCTTTGTATAATTTTCCATATTTATAGTTCAGTATATTTTTAAGTTTCCCGCCAAGTTTCATAAGTTTGGACTAAACAGTAAAGAAACTATGCGCGAACGAAGAAAATGGAGGAAAAAACTTTGGCAAGCAGCTTGAAAAACTTTTATGGCAAACGGCATTAATGGGTTAAACCGATCTAATGGATGGACCAAAGGTCATGTCGTTATGGAAAATCTCAAGTGAGACCAGTTGCCAGGCAAGCTATACTACTGCTCCCCGCCCTCTGCCCCCTCTCCAACGTGGGAAAATATTAAGTTAACGCGAATAAACAAGAAGAACAAAGAGTGAAAGCGGAGGAAGAACTCGAGAAATTGCATCAGCTCATAACTCAGCGACGGCAATGAAAGGCAAACTGTGAGTACAATTGTAGTGGCGAGAAGAGCATTGGGGGAGAAGAGAGGGAAGTGAAGGGACAGAGGGAGCTGCGGACAAGCGTAGAGTCCATGAAAGTGTAATTAAGTGCGCCCGAGTCGGGACAACAACAGGAAGTGGCGACGCAGGCGACTACGTTGCTGACACGTGTTGCTAATGTGCGGCACAGGAGCCCACAGAAGGAGAAGAAGCAGCTGAACCAGTGGAAGCTGTGGTAAGAAGAAGAAGAAGAAGAAGAAGAAGAAGTGGAAGAGAAGAGCCAGCAGTAGTACAAACAGGCATCGCCTTAGAACATTTGTCAACACATTTGCCAACAAATTGAAATGGTTTGATTGGCAACGCGAGGCGCCGCTTTGATTGATGATGGCAAGGAAGAAGCTAGGAGATAGATGAAGTTAAAGGGAAGAAGGTATTAAAGAGGTGTGCATTTTTTTATAGAAAATAGACCTCACCGCCTGAGCGACTGGAGAGCAGGGCCTAGCTTACCTCCTGAGGGGCAAGGCAACAAGGTCTTGCTCACCTCCCAGCAGGTAAGGTAAAAGGGTATAGCCAAGCTCCTTTTAAAAGAAGAGCATCAATTAATGTGTTGCTACCTCGTCTTTTTAAGGAAAGAAAAGTTATAATGAGGCATTAGCGCGAGGGAGGGAAGGAGCTTAGCTAATCTTCTTGTAAAAAAGGAGTTAGAGACTTGGAAAATGGGATTAGGCACAGCTCCAGTAGGAGAAAGACCTAACTGTTTAGGAGACTAGCTAACCTTTTGGAGGAGAGGAATGCACAGAAGAGAAAGGGGTAAGGTACTAGGAGTCAAGCTCAACATCTGCCTAAAGAAAGAGGTAAGGTACTTGAGATCTAGCTCAACTTCTGCCTAAAGATAGAGGTAAGGTACTAGGGGTCTAGCACAACTCCTTAAAGAGAAAAAGCATAGAAGAGAACCTGCAGTGAAAGGAAGGGTTAAGGAGGTAGGACACTAGCTGGCCAAATGTGGGAGACGAGACGGCGTGACAAGTCTACCCCCCCCTACCACTGTCATTGGGCCTCAATGGCCTTGGCCTTTGCCGCGACAGCTTTGCCAACAACTTTGGCGCATTAATTTCAATTTTGCCAGGTAAGCGCCCTGTGGAGCACCAGCAGTAGCTGTAGAAGGTGCAGGGGTAGCTAGTAGCGGAACCCCCCCTCCCCCCTCATCCCTGTCCACTCTCTTCTCTCCATTCACCGCTGCAGGGCAGGCACTCCTGGGATCGATTCGAACTTTCGGTCAATTGGCCGCTTTTGTTTATGCCCATTTCAAATAATTAAAGCACATCGAGCAGAGCCAGAGCGGGTACGAAAATAGCAAGCGCTGCTATAAAGAATAAACCAAACGATCCACACCCATGCCATAGTGCCACAATACACGCACACTCGGCCCCAAACAATTGCACACACACAATCGCAATCTGACACACAGAAATAGTTTGCGGTAAATGTTATCGGGTCGCGTCGGGTCGATTCGGTTTAGCTTTTTTTGCTTTCGGCCAAGTAAACAAATTCGGAGCATTTCGGGCTGGGAGAGCTGTGCGTAAACCCCGAGCAGTGGTCTCACTTAACCCAGTCACAATGAAGTGTATTGACCATGCCAAGTGACGTCTGTGGCCGGCTAACTACCCCTTGGAGAGGCTAACCGACAAAAAGATGATTACGAGTGATTCTTGTACAAGTGTTTTTTAAATGCGTTAGGGAGTAACGACCGCCGAATTCCCTATCTTCATAAATACTACATATATTTTAAATTTCCTGGCATATACCCTACATTTTACAGGGTACGCACAGTTATTCCCCTCGAAGCTTAAGTTTTATTTTCTATTTCGGTTGTTTTGATTAATTTGCCTGCCCCATAGAGTAGATCGACCTGTAAGTGTTAGTCTGACGTAAGTGCCATCAGATGATCGACTACTTTACTCGTGCTGCTGCCCCAGGCCGACAGGCGGTATTTACTTAAGAAACAAAGATAAGCAAATTTCCAAATATTTGTATGAAATGGAAAACGAAAAGAAAACCCAACGAAGAGAACAATCTCTTCGACTGAGAAATTCCAAAAGTTTTATTCACTGTGTTGTTTAGATGATGTGATTGCACAATGCCTGAAGACCTGGTGCGAGTGGAGCCGAAGCTGGCCGTAGCCGTAGATCTCCCAAATCGCAGGGAATTTTAAATACTTTTTGCTTAAAAAAAAAAAAATGGATTCTATTTCGTTTCGATTTTGTTTCATTTCGTTTTGTATATGTTTTTTTTGTATTTTTCTTAATAATTAAAATAAAAACAAAATTTGCTGATAATAAACACAAATGGGGCGCGCTAATCTCTCCACTCCCTTCCTCGTACGGCGCTGCCGGCCAGCCAAAATTGCTGCAAGGCGTCGACTTTAGATGAATTCTTTTTCCAAACAATCACTCAATACTCATACAGAGAGGAGTGAACCACTTGGCCCGGTTTTGCAGATACCGTGCATACCAATGGGTTAATTGTTAACCCATTAAAGCATCGGCTGTGCTGCGTACACAACACGTAACAAAATTTAATTACTTTCCGAGCCTAGCAACAAATCGAGCGGCAGAGCCGCACATACGCGTTCTACCAGACGTACCCTGTCTCTCTCTCTCTCTCTCTCTCTCGCTCTCACACACACACGCGTTCACTTTGCGGCATGCCGCATGTATTAATCATAGTCAGAAGTCAATAGACAGCCCGAGAGCCGAAGACGCAAATGAAAACAAATGCCAGACAGACATGTGACAAAGCCAGAGGGTCTTACTATCCACATAAGCATTCGCATCCACGCATACACATACCGTTAAATTAAGCGGTTAGGGATAGAGCGAGTGAAGGGCAGGGGAGGGAGGCCCGTTTAAACTTGGCCCATTGCGGTCTTAAACCAAGCGACATGGGGCAGACTTCAGTTTCGGTTCAGTCTTTACGCTTCAATCAAGAAATTACGCATGCCATTTATCATAGATCACACACACACACAGTCACACTAACACACATAGCAGACACCCCATCCCACACACACACACACACACACACACCCTCAAAGTGTGTGCAGGATTTGCCACTGTGCAAACATTCATTTTGTGGACTTTTTTATGTGTTTGTCTAGCGGGCTCCGTTTGACAGTGACAGGCACGGGCACCACCCCCCCCTACCCTTCCTCTAGCTTGATCCGTACTAGGGTACCCCAACCTACCCCATACACCCAAGCTAATTACTTAACAGTGACCCAAGGCCGTCGCAGGCAAAGCCTACTCTAATTGACGATTGCGTTGCTGGGAAAGTTTTGATTTTATTGCACTGACTTATCACATTACAACAGACCGTAAGTCTCCCATACTCAAATATATGTGAAAGATATATGTATATAGAAAATGTTTGGTATATGCTAAGGCTACTTTTTAATAGAATTCGTAGCAAACCAAAGCTACCTTCGTACTTAAGCTCACTAACAGCACAAATCACTCGTCCAATCAGCCCAAAATCCACCTTAGCGTACGTCAACACATAACCTATATTTCCAGGCCACGGTTCCCATTAATAACATTTATAACCCTATCAACTGTCCATTACCTATCTGTTTAATCTTGCCCAACTTCAACATGTTTTCATTTTATGGATTTGCTTATACGGTATTACTTAAGTTACTCCATCAATATAAATTACCGAGCTCAAAAAGAAAAAACCAATACTAGACCGAGGTTTCCATCAGGCTTAAGCCTGGCAATAGGCGTACAATCATTTATAAAAGTATTTCCCAAAGTCCATGTGGCACGATTGAAAAAGAAAAGAATTGTGTATGTGCGTTCCTATCGCTGGCGCTCAAGTGCTTAGCATCCACTTCCGTTTGTCGGATGACGGGCAGCTGTTGAGCCTAAGCTGTTCCCAACCATACCATCGTTTCGTTCCCTTCCAGCGATAATCCACACACGGTCATAAATATTTAGCATCGGTTTTTTTATGTTCGTCATTTCATTTAGTTTTGTTTTTTTTTAGGGACTTGAGAATCACTCAATGCGAATTGCTTTGCCACCTTTCGTATCACTTAGCTCAATTACGTCCAACAGAGACAAAAAGCCGAGCAAAAAGGTTGTGGCAGCTCCTTGGCGACGTCTCGCATCTTGAGGGCTTTCATTTTCATCGGTTAAGGCCTAATGATGCGTAACCTTTTCGCCTGCCATTACACCTGACGAAAATTCAATTATATCACGCGTAACTTTTTCCCAAAAAAAAAAAAAATAAAACCTAGAGAGCACCCTCTTTAGCTCGACAGCTTTACCTGTAGGTACCCTGTAGGTTCGTTAAGGAAATATTTAATTATTCCAAGTATTACTTTAACGTTTCCCATGAAATTTGGTATCAAAGTTGGTAATAAATTAACGAAAGCCCAAGTTAAATTTCAGAGCGAAAGCTCCCAATTTACGACTGTTATGTGCTAACCTAGCGTTACCAAGCGTATTTCTTCTCAAATTCTGCGCACAGATCACTCAAGTGTGGTCGTTTGTTACATTGAATGTATCACATCAAACTACCCGATAGTTTTGCAGCTTAAACCTAATGCGATTACAGGGTATAAGCGCCAAAACTGTGATCCGCTTTCGGTTGACATTAAGCCCTGGCACTTGTTGTCACATGATATTTGGGCTCAGCTTTTGGCATCGATTAGCATAGACCCCTGGATGGGCTCGAGTGCGGAGTGCGGGCATAAGATGGACAAACGAACTGGGTGCGACGTCATTAGGGTGTTCATAAATAATGATTGCCCGTATTCAAATTACAAACCGAGCGCTATGTGGATTGCCTGAGCGTCCCGACCCTGAGTGCGAAGCTCCCCACGCTTCCCTTCAACTTCACCTCGTTCACATACTCATTCTCTCTCTTCCTCCATCGCCGCATGATGTTTTTCAGCCTGCGGCGACACACGCTTAAATGGGAAAATCGAGCAGACCGTTTCCAGTTCATTTTCCGTGTTGGCAGGCAATGGACGTGAATCGCATGCCCAGTCCCAGCTCGCAACTCGTAACTCGCACTAGGAATCGAGCTCGAACTTGGATTCGGATTAGCTATTCTGGGTGAGGTGCACAAATCGTTGGTGCGACTTATTTGTTTTTTCCTGCGTAAAGGATTCACCGAGTGACCTCCTTTACCGGTCCCGGGCGCAGGAGAGGCAGGAGGTGACTGGTGGAAGTTTTTCTTTGAAGCTGCCTGGCTTTGCGAGTTACGTTCCGAAAAATAAGTTTCCAAATAAATATGGCAATTCATTTTTGGTTCCACTGCAGTGGGCGGAGTTGGTTGCCGGCGTTTCGAGGTTTTCTAGATGGGTGTAGACCCTTAATATATCACAGAGGGGGAGAGAGTGAGAGAGAGAGAACGAGCAGGCAGAAAGATTTGAAAGAAAAAGGTTACTTCAATTTTGGGCAAACATTTACACAACTTAAAAGTGCAAGTTTTAGGACGGGTCAAATGTTGACTATCTGGCAACGCTGCGCAAGCAAATCAAGTTAGGTAAGTCCTAACGAAAGGATTGAATCGATTTCGATGCTACGAAAGCTTGTTTATATTTATTATGTTTAAATTAAATGTGAAAAACATATATTTAACTTGAGAATTAACTGCTTGTTAAAGTGCGGGTTAATATTTAACTTGAACTTATAAAATGTGTAAGCTATAACCTATATGCCAAAAGACCTGGCTAAAGCCTTGACTGCATGTTAAAGTTATGGTCAAAATTTAACTTGAGATTTGAGAATTTGACTGCAACTTGTGAAAATCTACTTAAAATGCCATCTATTAGTATATAGTATGTGAAGACCCCTACTTCAATGTGCAAGAGAATTAAGCAGTGAAAGAGAGAGTAAAAAAGAGAGGGAGCGAGAGAGAAAGAGTGAGAGCGACAAGGAAAGATAAAAAGAGCGCATTGCACAAAGAAATTATGTCTGCAGGCATTTCGCCAAATTGTTTATTTATTAAACAATTAAACAGACTACGGGCCCGGCTATTTAGCTATAATCAAATATTTATATTTATATTTTTTTGCATTCTCAGCCCATAAACCCCCCCGCTCCTCCCTCTCTCTCTTCAGCCCAGCTGCTTCTTCGGTATCATCACATAATTAAAACTAGTCGAGTCGAATCCCGTAGGCCCGACGGTTACCGCAAGAGCTTTGTCTGTGTTTCTCAGTTGTCGCCTATTTGTCATTTTCCATTTTCTATTTTCGGTAGGATTTTCCATGCAGTTGAAACATCAAACAGCTGTGCTACCTCCATCCCCCTAGGGAGCGGCGGTGCGGTATTAGTCCTGTTGACAGGGGCCTGAACTGTGCTTATCCTTATAAATGTCGCACTCACACCGCAATGCACAAAACAGTTGCTGTATTAACCGGACCCTTGGCTAATCTGCAGGACGGAGAGTGGGTTAGGGGCGGCGGTAACCAATGGCGATGCTTGCTCGGAATTTGCATAAGCTGCGAAATGGTCAGAACTAATAACCCAACTTTGGAGGCGTCTGACACTGTCTGTGGCAACCACAAGTGCAACATGCCGCACACACAGCAGCAAACGTGGACGGACAGAGAGTCAAAGAGGCACAGGGTGACTGGGTGACAGCGGCACAGGGTGACAGGGTGACAGAAGTACTGGGAGTGAGCCGCAGAGATAGAGTCAGAGTCGGTGCGGGGCAACATAAATCGAGAAGCTGCCGACGACGACGCTTAATGACATTTTATTACGAGTTTAATAGACTAACGGTAAATCGGGGAGAGTGCTCCAACAACAACAACAACAACAACAAATACAGTTGCCCCGTCGCGACTTTCTTCGAGAGACTGTGCTGACACCGACACATCCCGGCATATAAAAGCATTAAAAGCGCGCTCAAATGGGATTAGCATGAAAAGTGGCGACGCTCTTCTCGCGCTTTCCGCGCACATTCCGCTCCACGCATCCATCTCCCAGTTACGCCCAGCTATTTCTCTTGCCGAAAGTGCTGACATTTCATGTGCTTTATTTGCCGGAAAAAATCAACTTTATGTTTAGCAATTTTCCATTGAGCCGCGTTCCAAAGTTTCCAACTGGCTTACATATGTTCCTACACACACACACACACACACACACACCTCTGACCCATTCCCCCCTCCCTTCTTTTAACCCATCCTGTACTGGTCACAGTCCATACGAAAATCATAAATTAATATGCAAATTGCAAATTTCATTTACGCCCCACGTTGGGAAATTGAAAATGTTTTGCTTTTCCTGTTTAAGCATTACATGTAACGCATAATGCATAAAGAAAGGAATACTCCCCCTTTTCACACGTCTCCTTGTGACGCCACTGGCTGTCATAGGGACAGCTGTTTTATAGCCAGAAATGGCTGGCACTTTTGAGGCTTACAATTTCGAAATTCAATCAAATTTTGGGTATATTTTAAAGGGCTTAATTCCGCTGAATTAACATATAATTTTCAGGTCTTAAAACAAACTAAAAAAACAACAAAGATATAAAATTTATATTTTCACATATCATTATTTCCCTGAAGACAAAAGTCAAAATAAGAAATAAGTTTCCAATTAATTTTATGGAACCTGTGAAGAATAAAGTGCAGAACCTCAAAACATTAGGAAAATGTGAATTCTTTTAATTTATTTAAAAGTTACGACTAAACTTTTTCCCTCCCTCACCAAAGTTTCCCAATAATTTGGTATTTTATTTTTACCTGCGATAAGATCAACATGCTATTTTAAGCTACAGATTCACCTACATTTATTTTCCACAAATAAAAAACTAACATATGTGTAATGCGTCTATTTCTGTAGATTCTTTGTATTACTTTATTTGTGATAAAATAAAGTTGGTTAGATAATACGCATAAGGATTCCACTTGTTCTTTTCTTTTATGCCTTTCTGACTTTCTCACTTCCAGCCAGAGGCAACTACGTAGAATGCAGTCGAGTCATGTGGCTCGAGGGGCATCTGTTTTTCTGGAAAAGCCAAAAAAGAAATGCCTCGGCACACTCCTCCACATGGCCAATGTCTCTGGCAGATAAATATCAACTATTGATCGACGAAACGAGTATATAAAATAATGGATTGAGATCTGCATAAACAGATCGAGTTTGGGCGAGAAAGAATCGATAGGATCTCAGAGACCTAGTCTTTCTCTGTTGATGTTGTTTTTGTGCATGACTTACGCATCATCGTCATTATGATTATCGTGTGATCGCGTATGATCGTACACGACAGATGGGGGCAACTGCGAGCTGAAGCCGCGTCTTTTGTTTGTGCTCGTATAAACAATCTACGTGCAATCTATATAATATTCTGGAATTCCGAAGGACACTATTCAAAACATAAAAAACAACAACAAACAGCAAAAATTGCAACGCGAACAAAAGAAAAAACAAAAATAATTTTCTAGACGCGCAAGGTGAGATTTGAGATCGGCGCGATAGATTTCGATACGTAGTCGGATTCCGTTTCGGATTTGGAATATATATATATATTTGGGCGTTTAATCACTTGACGAGCCCGCGTCTTTCGTTTCGGAATTTGTTTTGTTATTTTTTTTCTTCACTTTTTGTTCATTGCGCGCAGCCTCTGGCAGCGCGCTCGCGAAGCTAACGGTAACAACTGAACGGTCCCAGCGCTTGCAACATGTGGCATGTGCGCCTAGGCCAACGTCGCTGTCGACGTCGACGTCGACCGAGCCGTTTTTGCCGGCGTAGCCACGCGCACTCTGCGAAGCAATCAGCTGACTGAGTTTATGAATGAAACGAAAGCTCAGGGATGCGAGGGACGCGGCCAAGTTCAAGGTGAAAAGCACCCTATGTCGATAGGGAAAGCTCAGGGAGTGGGGATACGGTTAAAGCTTCGAAAGCTGCGAGCGTCTAAAATGGGAATTTACCTATAATAAATCTAAGATAAAGTCACCAGTCGATTTTGGGTTGTGTTATCGATTGTTTTTGCGGCATTTTTGTGTACAGGCTGCCGCACAGGGTGACTCGCGCTGGCTTCCTGTATTTCTAACCTGACTTGTATAACAGGGTGACTCAGTTGAAGTTTTAAAATGCGAAGTGCAGCTAGCCCAATTGGTTTAGTTACACAACTCTTAGACAGTTGGAACTAGTCAACTCTGGATAAGTTCTCCCCCTACCCAGTCCTCTAACGGTCACAGGGCGACTCAGGCAAAAGATGTTTTGTTGATAAATAACTTATTTAATAATAATTTAACGTATAACAAGTAAATAACATACGATTAGAAGGAAAAGGTAAAAAAAACAAAAAAAAAAGCAGAGTTGGCTGGAAGCTTCCGATTAGGGCGTTAGAGGGGGTTAAGTAGGCGGTTAGTAGTGTTGGTAATCGTGTTGGTGCTGATGATGATGCTGCTGCTGCTGTGCCAGATTGGCCTGGGCGAAGATGTGCTCGATCTCGGCATCGCTTAGTTGATCGAAAATGCTCTGAGCGGCGCTGGAGCTGAGCTGCGCCGACTGCGTTGAGGGGGGCAGGTAGCCTGCGAGAAGGGAGAGGGTAGCGTTAATAGAAGTAGGAGGAGAAGAAGCATCCGGAAACTGTTACACTGTTACCTTCAGCCGGTGCAGTGCCGTAGGGCGGCAGCAGCGTTACCGACGGACGACTGGGCGTGGCCGGGGGCTGATAGAAGATCGGTTTCCACGGTTGCTGTGGCTGCGTGGGCTGTGGCGTTGGCAGCGGTGGCTGTGACTCCGACTCGGGCGTGATAGGTATCTGTGGCGAAGCGATGGCAGTACCGCCCTCAGGCTGCACGGGTGAGGAGCCTGGCAGTGGCACTATGCCGGGTGGGAACTGCGCCTCGGGCTGCACGAACGTGGGAGGCTGCTGGGGCAGGGGTGGCTGCACGGCAGCGGGGAAGAACTGCGGATTGGGTGGCAGTGCAGGCACAGCTGGTGTGGTGGGCGAGGCGGGAACGGCGGGCGTGGCAGGCACGGCGGGCACGTTGGGCGCCTGCGGGAACTGGGGCACGTTGGGCGCCTGCGGGAACTGCGGCACGTTGGGCGCCTGTGGGAACTGCGGCACGTTGGGCGCCTGCGGGAACTGCGGCACCTGCGGGAAGGGGAACTGCGGCACCACGAACTGCGGGAACTGTGGCAGCTGCGGCAGCTCAGGGAACTGTGGCACCTGTGGTACTTGTGGCACCTGTGGGATTTGTGGTACCTGTGGTATCTGTGGTATCTGTGGCAACTCTGGTATCTGTGGCACAGTGGGCACTTCGGGCGCGGCAGGCACAGTGGGTTGCACGGCAAAAGTGGGTACAGCTGGCTGGGCAGGGAACTGCGGAACCAGCGGGAACTCGGCGACAGGAGGATTCACTGCGGCAAAGCTGAAGCTCGGTTGCACAGGCTGCACGGGTTGGACGGGTTGGACGGGTTGCACGGGTTGCACAGGCTGCACAGGCTGCACGGGTTGGACGGGTTGGATGGGTTGAATGGGTTGAATGGGTTGAATGGGTTGAATGGGTTGAATGGGTTGAATGGGTTGAATGGGTTGGATGGGTTGAATGGGTTGAATGGGTTGGACTGGCTGCACGGGCTGTAGGGGCTGTAGGGGCTGCACGGGTTGAAGCGGCTGCACGGGTTGAAGAGGCTGCACCGACTGCACGTAGCTGGGCTGCAAGTGAAGCAGGCGGGGATTAGAAAAGTCTGTCGGAGGAGCTACACTGTCTACTAAACTCACCTGAACGGCGTGATGGAAGTGCACCGGCTTCAACGGACGATGCAGCGACTGATGGGGATAGTTGACGCTGTAGGAGGAGACGAGCGCGTTGCCGGGACGCAGCACAAAGGAGGGAGCAGCAGATACAGCGGAGGCAATGCCAGTGGCGGCGGGCAGAGCGGGCAGTGGCTGCACGGCGGGCACCGTGGGCAGCGCCTGCACAGCGGGCACGCCAGACAGAGCGGGCAGAGCAGGCACAGCGCCAGCCAGACCACCAGTGAGTCCAGCTACACTAGGCAGCAGGGCAGCTCCGGCTGCATACTGCTTGACATGGTAGGCACCGGGATATTTGACAAAGGCGTGATGACGATGCGATGGCGCAGCTGCCAGGAACGTGGCCGCCGCGGGCAACTGCAGACTGTAGCCGTATTGTGCAGCATAGGTGCGTGCGGGCCAGTGGCCGCCAGCGATGGCACCGCCATGCAAACCGTGCAATATGCCGCGCTTGTGCTTGCCCACCGATGTTTCCGGCTTCTGTGCCGACTCGGACTGCGTTTGCACCTCCGCCGTCTCCGACTGCGTCTCGGCGGTCTCTGCACTTAGCGGCAGCTCGGCCACATCGCTGCTTGCGCTCGCACTGCTGCTGGTGGTCGCAATGCTGCTGGGTGTGGTGCTCGTGGTGGGCCTGGATGTGCGCAGACGCAGTGCAGCATGGACGCTGACGTTGCAGCTGAGCAGCGCTGCTGCAGCGAGCAGCAGCCAGGCCAGCGTGGGCGCCTTTGTGCTTCTTGGGCGGCTCATCTTGTGCTCTTTGCTGTTGCTGTTGTAATCCGTTTGCGGGGTGTGCGTGTGTGTGTGCACCGAGGTCTGGTGTGGATTATGTCAACGCTGTTCGCTGGTTGCCAAGAAAATGAAATGAACTTCCTTGGTGTTTCTTGTATTTATAAAGCGCGTCACTGTCGCCGTCGTCGTAGCCGTCGAGCACGCTGCCTGCATAGCAAGTGCCCACTGTGTGCCCCTCCTCCCGCCGCATCCCCCTCCCCCATCACCTTTTGCACTTTATGACTTTTACGCGTCCATTTCACCTGACCCATGCGCCGCCGGACAACGGCTCATTATGCTGCAGACGCAGCCGCCCTGCACCCTGCACCCTTCGCCGCTAAACCGTTGCCGTTGCCAGTGCGCACAGTGGGTCGCATGCGTGCGAAAATCTGAATTGCAGTTTTGTACTTTAAATCTGGTTTTATTTGCTTTCAGCTTGCGATAGTTTTATTTGTTTCATTCCCACTTGTTCCCACAAATCTTGATACTTTTGTTGTTTCAGTTGTTTCATTTGTCTCTCATTATTTCGCAAGTGTTTCAATTTGATTTGTAGAGATACAGATTTAATGTTCCAAGTCCATGCGTTTCATAAGGCAGACAAAGATTTACTATTTTCAAGCACGACTTCTAAAGTGTTTCAATTTCATGTGTTCCACTTATTATCACGAGCTGTCATTAGAAATTTGGGTGTCTGCGCTAAAACTCTGGTTTGTTTCTATTTCTCATGTTCCCCATATGCAGCTTTAACAGCAAGCGATTTTAGGCGTAAATTCAAAAATGTTCCAATTTCATTTGTTCCCCACATGCTTCATATTTATCAGCGTCTTAAACATACCACAATAGATTCATTTTACTAAAATTGTTTGCGCGACTTTTAACTGCTTCTGCAGTGCGACCACTGTGCGTGGGTCTCTATAACTATCCCCCCTCTTGCTCACACACTTCTTTTCTCTCCCTCCCTCTCTCTGTCTCTCTCCTACTTCATTCATGCATTCTCTGCACGTAGCATCAAAAGTTTTGTTTTCATTTCATTTCGCCTGTTCCGCATTGTTGTTGTTGCTGCCTCTGCTGCTGCTCTTGTGGGTGTTGGAATGGGCCCTTTTCACTTTCAGGCGCTAACGACGCCACAGCCCCTCCACCTCCCCCCTCCCGCTTCTGTCCTAGCCCAATCGAGTGGTAATTAAAACGTACAAATCAAAATCAAAATCAAAAAGATTCCAAATTCGAGTTGGGAATTGCAAGTCGAAAATCGAAAACAGTTTTATGGCGCGGTTACATCACAACAACACAACAGTAAAGTGCAGCTAACTGGGCCAAAAGCCTTCGGATCGGATCGTTTCGGGGGCTGCCAACTTGCTGAGCTGGCGGCGAAAGCATCAACCGAGCAGTAGGAGCAGTGTGTGCGAGCAGGGGGACGGGTTGGGGGGATACTAAACAAAAGCAATTTGAATACATTGATAAACTGTCAATTAGCCTGGCCGTGTGTGCCGACGGGGCCAATTAAATCGAATTGGCATTTCGATTTTGTTTCAGTTTTCAATTTTCGATTTTTGATTTGGATTTTTGATTTTATTATTTTGTTCGCTTGGCTGATTTAGTTGATATTCAGCATTCACACGCATAAATTTCACTTGCACTAAATTTGATGTCTTAAATACTGAGCAGGGGAAGGGGAGGAGCAGCGGGTACTCTGTGGTTTACAGCGTCGCAGAGCAACGGTGCCCAGTCGAACTGACTGAGCGCTACATCGATTATAATTTTATGGTTTATATTTTGAAAATTCATTAAGTTTATATTGGTTCACACTATGCAGTTTAAATATTGGAAAAGTCTTCTTATGACGTCTAAAAATATAATCAATTGCAGCGAGCTCCAATTCAAATCCAAATTAGCCATGTTTATTTCCTAATCCAGTATAAACAAGTCCATTTCCGGCTAGAAAAACCAAGGCATCATAGCCAAATTTCGAGCTCTTCTGGAAAATAACGAGAACTGTTTAGAAACTCTACAAACATATTTTATATTTCATTACAAGTCTACACATACAATACTTCTGAGTTGTGCAGTACTTTCACTGCGTATCTAGAGTATTTTTAGTTTTAAGATCCTCAAAATATTTCAAAATCATCTAAATATTGTCTAGAAAAAAACCCATGATCATTATTAGAAATTCCACTACTAGAATTCAATCCAAACAGTTTACCCAACTGAGCTGCTCATGTCATGCCAAAACTCACCTGCTACACGCCGATTTCCGACTGGGTACTACACCACGCCCGCCCCCCTATCGAGGAGGTGCTGGCATTATATCACACAATGAATTTTCAATTAGCCCACCTTTTTGGTATAATTTGCTTTTCACTTTTTTTTGTCATTCGTTTGGAATTTGTAAAAACCAAGTCGGAGGCACTGCATACACATGTGCATGTCACGCGTCCGCTTCCACTTCAGCTGCAACCATTGCTGCTGCTCCAACTTCAGCTGCAGTCAAGGTCTCGTGTGGGCGGCCTTGCTAGCGATCTGTTTACAACGATGTAATAAGAGCTACATAATCATGTTTAAAACAAAAATGTATTCGGAGACTGACATTTTTACGTCAACGTGTAAAAATAATATAAATACACAGCAGAAAAGAAAAAAAAAAAAATATAATTCAATAAAAATGGAAAATTTCGTGTCGAATCGGATGGCGACGAACGACGTGTTTGGCCTGTGTAAGAGCGAGCTGGCTAAGCTGAAGGAAGGATTTCAACTGGCCTATGGTGGGAACCGATCTGACGATCGTCTACAGCTTGAAGCCTGAGTGAATGCTGACGACACCGAAGGTCAGATTCTCGTAGGCAACGTTCACGAAACCGGCTTGTTCGATCATCTGCTTGAAGTGATCCTGGCGTGGAAAGCGTCGTATACTCTCGACAAGATACTGATACGCATGCCACTGGCCTGCGAGTATCTGACCCATGGGCGGTATCACTTGAAAGGAGTATTGATCGTAGAGCCACTGCATGGCCTCGTTCTCCAAATGGCTGAATTCCAGGCACATGAAGCGGCCACCAGGCTGTAGCACGCGATACGCCTCGCGGAGCACCTGAAATGTGGGGGATAGGAAATGAAAAGTGCCAACCAAAGCGCACATTCACCGGGTGCCCACTCCTCACCTTGTCCACGTGCGTGCAATTGCGTATGCCAAACGCGATTGTGTACGCTGTGAAGCTGTCCTTTTTAAATGGCAGTTTCTCGGCATCGGCACACTGCCAGTCAATGCTGGTATTGGGCAGCCGATCCGCGGTCAGACCCTGCTGACGTGCACGCTCTTCGCCCACGTTGAGCATGTGTTGATTGATATCCGAAATGGTGACATGACTGTTCCGCTGCTTCAGATTGGGTTGCTTGGCTAGATATTTAAGATAGCGGAAACTGATATCACCTGTGCCGCCGGCCATGTCCAGCAGCCGCATGCCATGCTGTGGTCCCAGACGCTCAATAAAAATGTCTTTCCAGACACGATGAATGCCCATGGACATGGCATCGTTCATCAGATCGTATGATTTGGCCACCTGCTCGAACACCTCGTGCACTGCAAGAACATATGATTAATAGATGATTCTCTCGAAGTCAACTGGAAAAATCCTCGTCCTCGTTTACCTTTGTGTTCCTTTTCGCTTTCCTTTACAGTCTGATAGCCAAAATGTGTTGTCTGCTCCGTGCCGCCTGCAGCTGTCGTCTGTGTGCGTTTCAGCACTTGGCTGGCCAGCGAGAGTAATTTACGCGTGTTTTGCATTTTTTTAAATACAGCTTAAAGCTAATTTTGCTAAGTTTCTAAATATTTACTCAGAATTATTATGAAATAACAAACCGAAACACGGCGTCGGCAGCGGCTGCACAAACAGCTGTTCGCTCAACTTTAACAGTAGCTGTCTCGCTTGCACAGGCACAGTGGCGATTAACATTTATCGGTATGGCAAATTACGACTATCGCGCTAAGAAATTTAAAAACAATTACATGTTTTAATAGTTGCACAACTAACATAACTTGGTTAAAAAAAAATTATTTTGCTTATATCACAACAAAATATATATAAAGCACAATTTAAAAATATATCAATCTTTAACAGCAATCGAAAATTATTGTGTTAATGTATCTGGTATTTCTTTGGTGCAGTATTTTCTCTTAACAGTGGACCTGGGATTTTGCCCGCAGCCTAGTTACGGTCACACTGATCGGCACAGTGCTCAATTTGTTGCTGAAGCTCGTGTGCTTTGGTCGTGCGACGTGCCCTAATATTTTTCGCTGTATTTGTGTAGGCGCGCGCCGGCTGTTTAAATAGAATTGTATTAATTTTTCAAGGAAAAATTAAATATAAACTTTTATTTTTTTGTGCACAATCCAGTCGGGCTATGTGAGAAAGTGTGTTTTTTCGAGTTTTTTTTTTGGTTTGCTGGCAATGCACCTGCCCGCTGTGACGCGGCCAGTCAAGCTTGAAAGAAGCCAAGCCACAAAAGTGTAAAGTGCACTCGCCAGCAAAATACAATATAAAATACGAAACAAAATCGAGACTAAAGCAAAACCAACGCAAACAAAACAACATAACGAAACGCAACGCGAAATAAAACAATAAGGAAACCAACAATAAGAACAACAACAACAACGACAAACGCAGACAAATTCGCAACTCGAGAATTTCGCGCGTTGCTCGCTGCGCTCCAATTGCAACAGCGCTTTTTGTTGTTGTTGTTGTTGCCTTCTTCTTCATCTTCTGCCGAGTAACCCACACAAATGAGGTAAACAAAACAAGAGAAGTAGCAACACCCACACAAACACACGCACCCAGACACACATAAACAGAAATAATAGTGTAAGAAAATCTACTGCTTTGTACAACAATTGAAATATGAACCTTTTTAACGTGTTGTTTTTCAAGTGCTTTTTCTTGTTGTTTTTGTCTGGTAGCTGCTGCTTAAGCCGCCTAACGGCCGACACACGCACACACACACACGCACACACACACACGCACACACACACACGCACACATACACATACACACTCAGGCATACAATGCGTTAATTGCGTGCGGCCTTCAATTTGAAATTTTTGTCATTGTCATCTGTAATAACGATTTGCTCCAAATACGTTAGGCTCACAAACACACACACACTCTTACCCCAACTCTCGTAGAAAGTTCTGTCAGCCACGCCCACTTTCTCGCGCGCATGCAGCTGCCTGAATAACTGTTCAATTGATTATGATTGAGCCGATTGACGCTGATTGATCGTCATCAAATTGCAACGGACGACGCCTTGCAGCTGCTTGTCGCTGCTCCCGCTGGCTTATGCAATTGCCGTGATTTGGGCACACTCTCACGCACACAAGCACACACATACATACACACACAGACACGCGCACATAGAGTGATCTCGCTTGGGCCTGCGGTGTGTGCAAAAGACTTTCGAATGGCGACGGCGACTTGTGGGCCAATCGGTTAATTGCATTTCCTGGCCAGCTCGTCATCATCATCAGCTGCAACAGCGCGCAGCAGCAGCAGCAGCAGCCGTAGCGTTATTAATGAACATCATTATGAGCATGATTACGGCTGCTGCTGCTGCTTGCGGCTTTAATTATGTTTTAATTACCACGCGTTGGTGTTGCAGTCGCCGTCGCCGTTGCATTTGCAATTCCTGCAGCTGGTCACACTGCGCGTCAGTCGAGCTGCAAATTTTTGGCAAGTGCTGCTGAACTTAGATTTCTTGCAGCTAAATACAGCTGCTTTAGCTATGGCTGCCATAGTTTAGCTTTTTTTGCGACTAAATCGAGTTAGTTTTGCAGCTAAAGCAGCTTGAAAATGCATATTTCTGGCATTTTTACAGGCAAATTTAATGGAAATTAATGTTGTATTGATTTTAACTAAATAGAATTCCACACTGCAGTTTTATAATTTTATCGCTTATGTTAATTGACGTGTGGGTGTAGCAAATTTTTGAATGCAGCCTTAATTAAGTTAAGGCAACTTGATCGAGTTTTTGCTTGCTTTTGTGTTTTCCGTTTATCGCAAAATTTGTCAACACTGTTTGGTCAACCGGTGGAGGGGGAGGTGTAGGGAGCAGCAGCAACAACAACAACAACAAAATGGCAATTCATGCCGCAAAAGAATTGAAATCGAAAAAAGGCTCCTTTTGTAATTCAAAACTGCCGGCAAGACAAGGCAACCAAAGCAGCCCAGTCTCAGCCGCAGTCGCAGTTGCAGTCGCGGTACCAATTCCCAATCCGTTGCTGATGCAGTACCCCGACAGTTGCTGCCCAGCCAGTTGGCCGCCGTCGACGTCGCCGTCGCTGTTAGACGGCATTTTTGCTGGACGGACATGGATGTGGCGCGTCTGGACTGGTTGGCATTTGTAGGATAAACAGAGGCAGCAGGCAACAGCAGCAGCAGCAGCAGAGGCAGCCAGCAGCAGCAGACCAGCGTCGAGCGAGTTTTGCCCCAGCAACAACAACAACAAACAAAGCGCTGCCGACAAAACAATTTCTGCTGCCGCAGTTGTTTTTGTTTATTTTTATTAACATTATCTTTGTTGTTGTCTAGACTCGAAGGGAAGCTTAAGATTTGCGCAAAGTGCATGTAATACACATGAAGACAGGAGGGGAAGCAGTTAGGAGGAGTTGGCATATGAGTTAGCACATCTATATGCTCGATAATTAAGTGTCATTGTGCGCTATAAATGCATTTTCTTCTAGCCATTTCTCGCTTTATAGGCATTTCCTGGCATTATCGACGCATTTAGTTAGACATTTCCTATATAGATTAAGGTGGTTACGGTTATGTGGCTAAGAAGCTGAGAAATTTCAAGTTCTATATAAGGTTTTCTCAAGTTAATAAATAATTTCTTAAGATACTTATATAATCTAGCAAATATTTGCATATCCTTGTAGAGTTGGCTAAAGAAATTTCTTCGATCATTTGTATATAAAATATTTATATGATATATATTCTTATAAGTATATATATTTTTGTTCAGCTCTGTATATCTGTCAACTAAACGACAATTCACTGCCATCTGAGAACCCTCTGCATTTCTCGCTGCCTATTTACAAAGTTCTGCGTACTGTCTCTTCTGTGTAGTAACACAACTGTACCTAGCATGTTGCGAGGCTTTTAAAATCAAAAAAGGCTATGCATGAAAAAACGTATACAAGTTAATAAAGGTATAAAAAAGCGTGAAAAAGGCAAAAAAGAACTTTCGTAATTAAAATAATATGTCCTTCCCTTAAAAAAAATTCAACTCAGGCAGAATTATGCAAACCAAAGCCTGATCCTCAACATTTCTATACAAGATCCTAACTGTCTGCAATTTTCAAGCATCATAAGTTTCGCACAGTGTAACTGTTTCAGTCAGCGTATCGTGTTCTAACCTGTTTTACTTTTGATTTTAAATACGAGGAGTGCAAGGCAGCTGAGAGGGGAGAGCGATGGGGCAGGGGCACGAGTTACTGGCCACTGCCACAAGAACTGCCCAGTTGGGTGGAGTAGGAGGGAGCAGCCATTGCTGCAACTTTCGCTGCAGAGAAGAGAAGATTTTGCAGCTGTCTCTTATCATACACAGAGAGGGGTAGTGTGGGAGAGGGGAGGAGATGTGACGGATGGAGGTAGAGGCGCCACGCCCAGTCAATCCAGTTTCGTATCGGGGAGGCGTCAGACGGTTGGCAATAGTTGCCAATTGCCAGTTGTGCCAGTTGCCAACTGCCTGTGGCAGCTGCGCGGCCCGCCAGCAGCAACAGCAGCAGCAGCTGTGGCAGGCAGGGAGGGAGGGTACTGCAGGCGAAGGGGAAAGGGAGCTACGCGGCAGCTGTGCGCGTGGGCAAGCGAAAGACTTGGGCAACAAACTTGCGGCACTTCAATTAAAGCAACAACAATGGCAGCAACTGTTGCTGTTGTTGTTGTTGTGGCTGTTGCTGCTGCTGCTGCAAACAAACATCAATTTATGCAAAAACAATTCAATTTTTGCCGCCACTCGTCGGTCATTTACCCTGCCAATCGCATTAGGGCGCAACAACAACAACAACAAAAACAACAACAACAGCAGCAGCAACACAAACAACAATAACAATTGCAGCAGCAACAAACGTACTTGAAACCTCGCATCGTGTCACGCCTCAAAAACATCGCCGTCGCATCGTTTCACACGCCTCTGTCGTGGCAGGTGGGAGGCGCTGCAGCATCAACAGCAGCAGCAGCAACTGTTGCCGCTGCAACACGCTCGGCAACAGGTGTGTGGGAATCTCAGCAAATAGCAAAAGTTCAATAGCATCGCAGCGCATCACAGCAACAGCAACAAATCTGACTGCAACTGCAACGGCCACTGTGGCATACACTGAGCGAAATATTCCCACACATTTCGAAATTAAATTTAGCTTGAAAAAGGTCGATAAGGTCGCTTCAGAAAAACGCTACAATGTTGCTAGATAACCGCTGCATAACCGATTCGCGTTGTCGTGCTTATCAGCACTGAGCGAAAAGCTCTCTACAGTTTGGTAAAATTCAATTTAGCTTGAAAATCGCTGAAAAACAGCTTAAAAGCCGCTTGGTAATCGCTACACAACAAAAAAATTTTGTGTAGTTTACTTACACTGAGCGAAAATGCGGGTACTTGCTCACTTCAATCGTAGAAAACAAAAAATCTAAACGGAAAGTTGTTTCATAAGCATATAAAATAAATATTTAGTTTCATATCAACATACACTCAGCGAAAAATCTCGTTATTTGCCACTAAATATGACTTAACCGTTTCATAACCGTTTCACCTATGCAGAAATGCTGCGTTTTACAGCATTTAACGATCAAATTGCATTAGAAATAACTAGAAAATAAACTCAACACGAGTTCAAAGTTCAGAGCACTCTGTATATGGGTTAATAATATGTATAAGCACATGTTGTTGTTGCCGAAAAATTTATGAACCGTTTCAAATGACGAGTCAATTCTGCGCGCTCCAAATTAAAGCGAAATAAAGCGTTAACAAAAGGGCGAAAACGGGCGTAAAACAAATGAAGAAACTAATAGAAGCGGGCGGGAGCGGGCGAGGTCATTTGGGGACAAAAATTAAAAGTCAAGCGTACTATTTTTTTGTGCAGTGTATTGACAGCTGCGCCCGCTGAAACGGGACTAGAAGGCGCTGGAGACACCCCGTGCCTGCGCCTCCCCCCGTAACAGCAGACTGTGCGGCCGTCTCTCTCCCCCTCTCTGTCGCTCACTTGGCGCCTGACGCAACTGCCAATCAAAGTAGGTAGAGGGAAGGGGATGGTTGGAGTGGAAAGGTTGTGTGGTAGGCAGGGAAGTGTGGGAGGGAGGGAGGTAGTGAGGTATGTGTGGGCGGCAGGCAAATGAAGACGTTTCTCAGCTGCGATCTGCACGCAAATCTAAAAGCAAAGTGTCTGCCACGCAATGCCAACCCTGCTCCCCCTTTCAATTAGCCCGTCCGTCCCTCCCCCACCCTGTACCGCTCTGCCTGCGCCTGCTACGCCTCCACTTGCGCCTAGTCTTTTGTCGTATGATTTGAAGCGCATAATTGTTATTGTTGCTCGATTGCTGCTGCTGTCGATTGTTGCTGCTGCTAATGATTGTTGCTGTCTCTGCTGCTGCTGCTGCTGTCGTCCCATTGCCACATATGATCGTGGCAGCTGCTGTCGCAATGCGGCGCGTTCAATTTGCTCTCGCTTTGTGCCCTGTTGCAACGACGCGTCGTTGTCGCGACGTGCCCCGTTGCGTTGCATAAGCCGAAGCGACGCCGCCGCTAATTGCCACACGGCTGTGGCAAGGTGAAAGCAGCCGCTGTCGCAGTCGCAGCCGCAGCCGTCCTTCAGCTGCAGAGCGACTGGACGAGGTTTGGCAATGTTCTGCAATTAAAATAAGGCGCAACAACAACGTGCAGCGAGCAATGCGCAACGCGCAACGTGCAACGCGCCTTGGCCCGAGTAAAAGTGCAGACACAGTCGCCAAAAGCTTTCTCCGGCGCCAAGGAGCGAGCTGGGAAGCTGCCACACGATGTCAGCCAGCAGCCTGTTTGCCAATCTGGTGGCATCTTCCTTGCCGCCAGTCGCAACACGATTATGTTGCATCCTCCAGCCAGACGTAACCCACGTTGACACGCTGAGAAAGACGAAAAAAAAGTTACCAAAAAAAAGGAGAAAAAACACGAAAAGTTTCACCAGAAAAATGCTACATGTGCCACATGGGGCAAGTCAAGGCAAATGTAGAAGATGGTGGGTAGGCAGGAAGAGGCGAGCAGCTGGGGCAGGGAGGAGGGGAGCAAATTCGACAATTTGTCACGTTGTTTTTGGCCAGTCGTGCGTTTATCGGTTTTGTTTTTTTTTTTTTTTTGCGCAGCGGAAGTAAAAGCCAAGGCAGAAGAAAAAGAGGCAGCAGCTGCAGGTGCGCAGCGCATCCCAGTTGCCACACACGACACACACACAGACACTCGCACACACATACACACACAGCCACACATGATTCAACAATTCGACAATTGCAGGCAGGGAAATTTCTCTTTTATTTATGGCAAATTTCTTTTGTCTGTCTCTCACGACAAAAAAATCAAATATTAAAATTATGTTCATTGAATAATAAAACCAAGCGAGACAACAACAATAGCAACAAAAAAGCCACTGCAACATAGTCATAAAAAAAAAGCTTCGTGCAGGCTTTTCTTTTATTTTTTTTTTTTGCTTTTTTTCTTCATTTGTGTTTGCAGCAATTAAAAAATACTCGAGCTGCTTATTAAAATTTTGCTCATAATTAAAATGGCAGCAGCAGCCTCTCTGTGCCAAACCTCACCCCCCTCCCCATACTGTAATCCCGCTCTACACTTGCCTGTGTAAATCAAAAGACTTAGGCAACAAACTTGCCACGCTGTGACACTTGCAAAGAACACTCGTCTCATTAGTCGTTCACCGAGGGGGGGGGGGGGTCTGAGAGCGTGCTGGGTGTGTAGAGAAGGCGGCTACAAGCAGCTAATGAGCTGCGATTATATATGATATTTGTCATTGCACCACGGCCTGGCCTGGCCTGGCTACGGATTCTTTCTCTCCAGCATGACAAGTTGTCGCTTATCATGTTTGCTTGTTTATGATTGACTGAGCCTTGATTGATTATAAAGTCAGGTTAATCGCATATTGATGCTGATGCTTTGGAGCATGTTCGATGTGAAAGTTCTGAGCGAAAGCTGCTGTGGAGCTGTGTGGCAGATGAGACTACGAAAATCAACTAATTTATACAAAATAATGCAAAAAATTAATTTATTAAATAGGAAATAATTCAAAAGTTTGATAATAAAATAGTGTAACACAAAATACAAATAATAACAAAAATAAACAAAATAGTAAATAAAATGGCAATAATAATAAATAACAATAATAGTAATAAATAACATTTTAATCCATTTGCCATAGAATCCTTTGCTTTCGGCCACAGAATAGAAAATGCAGCAAGAACTCTGTTAAATGAGCTTGCTTAACATTTTCGCGTCATGTTAATGAACTGTTACGGTTAACAGTCGTCGAGAATCGATTATGCAGTTTGTTGTTTGCGTTTGCACAGTTCGTTTGAATTTCAAGTGAAATTTCATGAGTAAATAGGAAACTGGCGCACTAAAAGTTTGTTGTGTGTGTGTGTGAGTGTGTGCTTAAAGCATATGTCACGCACGGCGGCAACAACAACTGCAACAACAACAAGAAACAGTGAAGAGAACTAGTTAAATGTGACTACGTGAGGGTTGGCTAAAACAACAGCAACAAGCCAGAAACAACAGCAGCAGCAACTTCAAACAACAACAGCGGAGATGATTGAAGTTATAGCTGAGCTTGGGCTGGTTATAGTTTTTATCGGATGCTGGACAGCAGCAGCAACATGCACAGCAACAGCATTAACAACAGCAACAACAACATACATATTATTATGATACGCAGAGAAAGTCACGATTAAAAAGGCAACCGGCAAAAAAATAAAACAAAAATAATTACAACCTCCTGCGTTACGAACAGCAACAACAACAAACGGAAAGAACAGCAACAACAAGAGCAAACAACGACAACAACAGCAGCAGCAACACGCAACGTTAAAAATTGCTTGTAATAAAATTTGTTTATTTATTTTTTTCTTGCGAGCAATCTGGAAACTAGCAACAACAACAGCAACTACAATGAAGACAATGTTTTTTTTTTCTTTAACGACTTCTATGGAAATTCGGACTTTAATTTGGGCTTGAATTAAAATCATCAGCCATGACAGCGAGAGCGACTGCGACGAATTGTGGTCAAAGCAATTGAAAAAGCAGCAAAAAAAAAACAATTGCAAATGTCAACGCTAAAAGAGGGGCGTGATAACGCCCACCCCAACGACCGGAAGTGAAGCCACAAGGCGATTAGAACTAATTGCCGAGAAAATGGCTATCTCTCTCTCTCTGTCTCGGTCTCTCATTGAGGCAGGTGAAAGGTGCACGACCGACCAGAGACACGCCCCTTTTTTTGAAAAGCCAACGAAGAGAAGGGAGAAGAGAAAGAGATTTGTAACAAGTCTGATTTGCGATTATCATCGCAATGATTAGCCAAGACTCGTGAGTGAACCGCGTGCATCCATCAAAGCTGCCGACAAACAGCAGCAACAGCAACAACAATAGTAACCACAAAAGCAACATTGGATGAGATTTGTGATTGACGAATGCTTCCATGGATGCATTTGTTACTGCTGAAGAGGTCGATGAGACTGATGAGGATGTGGCTGGGGGTTTTGCAAGGAGGTGGGGTGTAAAGAGCATGAATAGCCTAAAATTTTGAAAATTTTGTTATTTTGATGCAAATTGAATACAGGGCTCAAACCTTGAAGAAAATGCCATTTCCTACGATATTTGGATGATTTTTGACGAAGTTATGTATCTTGGAAGATCGCATAGGGATCTCATAGTGTTCAAGGGGACGGGGTGTGAAGAGCATGGATAGTTCAAATTTTCTAAATTTTAGATTTATGATATTTTGATGCAGAATGAATAAAGGGATCAAACCATAAAGAATATGCCGTCTCCTACGAAAATCTGATGATTTTTTACGAAGTTATGGCTGTTGGAAAGTCCCATTGGGATCTCACATTGCTGCAAGGGAGTGGGGTGTAAAAAGCATGGATTGTCAAAATTTTTAAAAATTTCAAATTATTATTTTAATGCTGGGCGAATTTAGGTCTCAAACCATGAAAAAAAGCCATCTCCCAAGAGAATCTGATCATTTTTGACAAAGTTATGAGTGCCGTAAATCGCGACATGGATCTTCGATTCCAAATGAAATGGAACTCATCCAACTGAAGCGCAACATAGACAATCACTTAGCAAAGCATCAAGCGGAGTGAGTCGTATTACATAGGGTCCATTAAATGTTAAATAATGCTGATAACTGATCGACTTATACCATGTGATTACAGATCGTCACTTGGCATGACATAACCTCACTAAAGACGCCTCGTAATGATCTGCATTTACTTTGTTTGCATACGGACAAAGCTTGAGATTGTAACGAACATTTCAAAATAATTTTCCGCCACATATTTATCATCATTTAGTGGGGCGACCCTCTCTCTCTGTCTCCCTCTCTCTCACTCTAAGCGGATTGCTTAAGTTTTGTTTTTGGTTTTTATTTTCCATATTTTTGCGCTGTGTTTTTCTCCATTTCGAATTCGGGTCGAAAGTCGCTTGAACTTTTCGCCCGGCTTCCCAGTTTTTTTTTATTTATTAATTTATTTTTTTTTTTTTGGTTTTCCGTTTAAATTATGAAAGATTGCAGCGCAATGATTTATCGCGCTGATATAAACAGTTAATAAATACGTTGTAAATCAAAAGAGTGCATTATGATTGATCGATTGAGCGATTAAGGGTGGGTGGGGTAACTCAGGGGGGAAGTCGGAGCGGGTCTCGGGAAATGAAGCTGCATATTAGATTCGGTTGTAGTTGTTGGTGCATAATTTTGATAAAGAAATTTCTATAATTTAAACAACGTGTTTGCTTGTCCGAGCTTTGTTGCTGTTGCGGTTGTTGTTGTGGCAAGTTGCTGTTGCAGGTTGTTGTTTTGCTGTTGTTGCTGGCGCTGCAAGTGAAGCGTAGAATTACGTGAAAGAAAAGTGAAATTATGCAGCGAGCGCGATACGCGGCAACAACTTGTTACGGTTGTTTTTGTCGCAGCTGTTGTTGTCGTTGGTGTTGCTGTTGTCGCTGCTGCTGCTGCGTGAAAGCAGCCCAAAGCGGCAACACTCGATGCGTGCGACCCAATTTCATTCGCTTTTCGTATTACAAGTTCAAGTTTTTTAGTTCGCATACCCTTTCAGGAAATTGAAATTGAACAAATTGCTGAAACCGAACTTGAATTTGCAGTATAAATATCTATATATATATGTATTACAGAAAATTAATTGCTTATTTATATCACACGATATTACT
Organism: Zaprionus inermis; assembly: GCA_018151445.1. Taxonomy (NCBI): domain Eukaryota; kingdom Metazoa; phylum Arthropoda; class Insecta; order Diptera; family Drosophilidae; genus Zaprionus; species Zaprionus inermis. The sequence continues at coordinate 4,490,995 of JAECXD010001052.1, forward strand.
GGCTTTTCAGACTGTATATTTAAAAACTGCAGATAAAAGGAGAAACCTGCAAACTGATAAAGCATAAACATATAGTCTTTATTAATATCAGTAGCATCATCTATGTATATAGACAGTTTTATCTATCTGTCTGTATGATCGTCTGTATCTCGGAGACTATATAAGCTACAGCCAGCAAATTTGGTAGCAATACTCCTGTATCTAGCCGTTTCTACAGGTTTTCTACACATTTTTGTAATATTTCAAAGAGTTCTCTTAATTGCATTTGCATTGTTAGCGCCCGTCGGGATATATAACGTGTTGCAAATGCTATAAATAATAGTATGGCTATAGGGTATATTCGAGTCACGCTAAATTTGCAGCTATTAGCACAGTTAGCTACAGTTATATATGACGTGGTATCAATGTATGCGGTGTCAACATATGTATGAACTTTTTTTATCTTGAAGTTCTCTCGAAAATGTTTAGAAGAGAAAAGAAAAAAAGCTAAGATAAAGAAGCGGAAGAAATTTACACATTACTGTGAGGAGTGCGCTAACTTTTAGCGTGACTGTCGCGAATAGTTGAAAGAGAGAATGCCCCCTGTCTACCTCATCCTCTTGTCTACATCTTGAGTAGTGTCAACTTGTCCCATTTCTTTGTCTACTTTGACCGCTAAACACGCCTAACTCTTTCCCTCTCTCCCGCTCTCTCTCTCTCTCTTCGTAGTGACGCCTAAGACTCCACCTGGCATGATGATGACCATGATGTCGTCCACGGACTGCAGCAGCAGCAGCATGCAGGGTTCCAGCACCACTAACAGCTCCGGGTCGAGTGATGTCATGACGCTAACAACGACAGCAGCCTCCTCCTGGTGCGCCATGCCCGCCAGCAGTCGCCTACGTCTGGTGCGACTGGTGCGTCCACATCAGCGTCGTCTGCTCGTGGTACCCGAGCGCAGCGCCAGCTTTGGGTTTGCGGTGCGTGGCGGTAAAGAACATGGCATTGGATTCTTTGTCTCGCACGTGGAGCACGGCGGCGAGGCGCAGTTGAAGGGATTGCGCGTAAGTGGGGCACGAGGGCGATCACGTACGGCGACGTGACGCGACGTGTAGCGACTGGGCAACACCCAGTTGAACGAGGCACATGACTCACTTTCTCTCTTCTCCTATCCCTTTCCCGCTCGCTGTCACGCAGTGCGGCGATCAGATCTTGCGCATCAATGGCTACCGACTGGAGGATGCGGTGCACAAGGAGTTCATACAGCTGGTGGCCAGTCAGGATCGTGTAACGCTCAAGGTGCGTGGCGTGGGCATGCTGCCAGTCAAGGAGTAAGTGCAACCTCTCAAACTCAACCAAAAACTTGAGCTATCCTAACCTATCTCTCTCTCCGGCCAGCCAACCCGATGAGCGTCTCTCCTGGAACATGGTCAAGTTGCCCAGTGTCAGTGGCACGCCGTCGGAGAGTTCCTTCCCAGCTGCGAGCGTGGAGAGGCGCAGCAGCAGCAACAATCACACCGCCAGTCGTGACATCAATGTGGTGCTACACGTGGCACCACGCACCAAACTGGGTCTGGGCATTTGCAAGGGACCCGAATGGAAGCCCGGCATCTTTGTTCAGTTCACCAAGGAACGCAGCGTGGCCAGGGAAGCGGGACTGCGGCCCGGCGATCAAATCTTGAGCGTCAACAGCATCGACTTCTCCGATGTGCTCTTCAGCGAGGCGGTCGCTGTCATGAAGAGCTCCAGCAAACTGGACATGGTGGTACGCACCGCCGCCGGCTGTGATCTTTTTCCCGGCGAATCGAGTGGCTACAATAGTTCGGCCAGTTCTGTGACCGGAGATCAGAGTCCCTGCTGGGCGGATGCCAAGTCAAAGCGCTTGACAGCGGTGCGTGAGGAGCCGCCAGTCTCGACGGCGGCAGTAGGAGGAGCATCAGCAGCAGCAGGGCAGCTCAACAAAACCATCATCAAGCTGTCCGAGAATGGTACCTCCATTAACAATACGTATATAGCACGACAGGAGTCGCCGGCGACGGCAGCATCGGCGACGGAGTCGATCAGTCGCAGCACAACCATGCGACGTGGCAGCTGTCAGGGCATGGGCATGGGCAAGACCGCAGGAATGGGAACAGCAGTGGGTAGTGCAGTTGCGGCAGTGCCGCCACCGCCAGCAGCACCGCCTGGCAATGGCGCCGGCAGCGGCGCCAACGCCAACGGCAGCAGCAGCAGTCTCTCGAGTGCCATAAACGAGGAGCTCAAGAAGCGCAAGGAGGTAGGTGCTTCGGCCAAATTCCGCTGCTCATCAGCAATCTAATCGTGTCGCCCACTCTCTATCTCTCTCTCTGTCTACCCAGAAGCAGCACCAGGCGGGGCAGCAGGCGGGACAGCCGCAGTTGGGGCAGGTGCAACGCCTACTGAGTCGCGATCGCGATAGAGATCGAGATCGAGATCGGGCGCACAATGGCAATCGCCATGGTGCGCAGATTGCTCAAGTGTCGCAGAAACGCAGTGAACGCAGCAGCAGCATGAGTACAACTGGCGGCGGAGGCGGAGGAGCTGGCGCCGGGGGTGGAGCAGCAGCAGCAGCAACAGCAGGTGCAGGCGGCGATCAGCACACTGCGCTGATGGATGAATTCAAGCGCGCGCATCAGCGCATGTTTCGGAACGGGTTCCATGAGAGCGAGCACAAGGTGAGCAGCTGCAGCAGCAGCAGAGGCAGCAGGCAGCAGGCTGCTTATACGTTATTGTCGCTACTTGTTGTGGCTGTTGTTGTGTGTTGCAACAACAATACAACAGCAACAGAGCGCGCACTGTGGTCTGCAACTGCAGGAAAAAGTGAAGTTAATTGAAAAAGCTCAAGCAGCGTGAACTGAGGGAATTGAAAAAGGGAAAATCGTGGAGGAGGCAGGGGTAGATACATTATTAGATTAGATATGCAAACAGACAGGGATATAGATGCAATAAGACATGGATATTAGATAGGCCATATATATATATCGTTCCGTTCCACATTTATGTTATATTCGACCAGGTTTTTCATTAAATCTGGCTAGACTATGAAGCAGTCTAGGTGTATAAGAGCAGAAATGTCATTATACCAAAAACAAGTCCACCTTTTTGAATGAATCGACAGACTTCAACCAGAATATATAAAGTTATAATCTTTATTTGTGTGATATTAAAACAGTTAATCAATTTAAAACTGTATCAGAATATGAATTTAAAGATCTAAAGAGTATTTTGTAGCTTCAGACAAAATAAACGCGCTCCTAACCTCAAATAATAGACTAATCGATAGTATAATCGATTTTGAAATGAATTCAGCTTCATCTTAACTATCTAAACTTAACTAAATTAATGAGTTAAAAATAGCTCAAATCAAAAGATAATTAACATACGTCAAAGGTTAACTTAAAATTTGTAAACAATTTAAATGCTATTTGCGCCACTGTGCGTGGCGTCTGTGCCAGCGGCTACTGGCAAAGGTCAAGTGAGTTGTGAACTGCATTTGTTGTTGTAGTCGCAGACGCAGTCGCAGTTACCTAAGTTGTTGTAATAACCATTGTTGTTGTCTAAATTGTTGTTGTTGTCCAAGTTATTGTTGTTGTCTAAGTTGTTGTTGTTGTAATAGTCTTTTGTTTATTTGCTGGCCATGTGAAGTGTTTGTTAGCCACCTGAGTTGAATGAGGGCACAGCTAATGATTGTCCCAAAGAGAGAGAAGGAGGAGACTTGAGCGAGAGCGGGGAGAGAGAGAGAGAGTGAGAAGGGGAGAGTGTGCGAGTGCGATTGAGTGATTTATCGTTGCAGCAGTAAAATTATCGATAACCAACGCAAAACCTTCTCGCACATTCGCAAGTTTTGCTTTATTTCTTTTTGTTGTTTGTTTTTTTTTTTTAACAAATTAGGCGATAAGGCAAGTATTGTTGAGGGAACTGCAGGGGGATAGATAATACAGTATTATCTGAGCAACACTTTAGTGTTTAATTGACGAGTGGGGAATTAAATTGATTTATTGCACTGTAAAAAATAAAAACGAAAGCAATTTCAAAGTCGGAGTAACTTTCATACAATTTGCAATTGGTCTGGGATCACTGTGCCCAAATTAGTCTCCCTCTCTCTGTCTTTCCCCTCCCTCTCTCTCTCTCTCTCTCTCTCTATCTATCTCTATCTCTCTCTATGCTAATTGCAATTGCGCAAGTTCAATACGCAGTTGGAGTGCATGAATAAAAAGGGAGCGGGAGCTACCCTGACTAGCTGATACCCTGTAAAGCTTGTTTAACTTAGCTTAGTTTTAGTTAAAGATATAGTGTGCTATATATATAAATCTGAAGTGTATTGCGCTGCTGCTACCCCATTTTTAGAGGGTATTTTCAGATACTACTAATCTAGCGCACACTTTGTCGATTGCAGCAAAAACTTTATTACTTTTTCCAGTGAAATGCAAACGCGGCTTGTGTAGATACACTTCGGGCGAATATCCAGCTAGTGCATACCCTGTAAATGTGTTCAAATTAAAAATAGAGACCTTAAATCAACGAAATAACCATGTTCCGGCTGTTTTTCGTTGTTCTATCCCAGTCTAGGCGACCTTAACTGTTTCCTTTCTTGGCTTTTCCCCTTTTTTGGGCACACACAATTAACTCATCCTCCGCGTTTAGCCGTGACTCATGAACACATTGGAGTGCGGGTGTTAGTCTGTCTCTCACTCTCTGTCCGCGTGTGTGTATGTGTGATCTTAGTGGGCTGCCGCCTTATCTTATCAGTCTGCGGCTGCGCCAGGTGAGGCAGGCGCGTTGGCAGCTCTAAAGCGTTTGGCGTGCTCGCAGCGCGTCCAGTCGAGCGAGCAATTTTCCAGTGACAACAACCAACAGACAGACTGACAGAGCAAGTGCAGCAGCAATCACAGCAGCAACAACAGCAGCAGCAGCAACGACTCGCGCAATGAGTTTGCTACGTGCCAAAAGAGGAGGCGGTGCTGGTGCTGGCAGCGATGACAGCGACATGCCCACCATGCGACCCGTCAGCATGGGACGACCCCTGGTCACCATGTCCACCTATCAGGTAGACACAAGCCTACAAGCCCTTCTTAGCTTATTTTTAGCCTTTTACAAGCTTAATATATATTTATACCCGCTTCTCGAAGAGTATAAGGGTATTATTTTCTTTTAATTTTGATTTTAAATTCGATATTGTTCTCGATTGCTTTCCCTTTTTACGTTGCGCAGGAACGCGGTGAGACGCTGAAACGCACTTCGATTATGCCCGACGATAGCTGCTATCGCAACAACAACAACAACAACAACAACAGCAATAGCAGCAGCAGCAGCAGCAGCAACAACACAGGCAACGGCTACAACAAAATAAATGGTAACAACAACAACGGAAGCAATCGCAGCACGCTGCTTAATGGAAACATCAGCAACAACAACACAAACGGCAACAACAACAACAGCAGCAGTAATGGCAACGGCAACGTTTCGGGCTCGTCCGAATTGCCACCACCGGTAAGAGATTTCAACCAACTACCTCATAACTTGGCCAACTTTGAGCTTAAGCTTAAAAGTTAATGCAGCTATAGAGTATCAATGATTCGAGCAGAATCGACTGTTTAAGGTTATAGAGTGTTAAATGCGCTTTCTACTGCTTTTGCAGGCTTGTAAGATGCTTTAATGTGCTTTCAAGAGCTTTAAATTAAATTTTAAGTAAAATCTCAAACAAATACTCAAGCCCAAAGATACAGGGTATTAATCAAATGAACCAAGGTGCGCTTTATGCTCCAAAAAGCTCTCAATATGCTTTCAAATATTTTAAGCTGCTTCAAGTTTTTTCAAGAGCTTTTATGCTTTCAAATAAATATTAGGCTAGTAATCAAGACTCACTTTATGCTCAAATAAAGCTTTCCACAGACTTTCAAGCTGCTTAAAGTAGCTTGCAGCTCCTTTTCAAATTACTCACTAGCGTAAGCTTTTAGCTAGACGCGCTCGAAGCTTTCATGTGCTTACAAGCTGTGCGCTTGTCTTTTATTTCTTGCACACTTTCAAGAGATTAGTCGACAAATTACGTATACGCCGCGTTGTCACTCGAAATTGAAGGCTACACCCTTTGTTTTATCTCTCGGAAATAGTTGGTAACCAATGTTATCATCGAGCCGAGAACAACATCAACAACATTAACTGAAAACATTCCATCATATTTACTCTTCATCTTCTCTCCTTCCCCTCTCTTATCTTGCAGCCACCGCAGTTTGCCAATCCACATCAACAACAACAGCAACAGGTGAAACAGCAGCAGCAACCGCTCAAGCTGAGCCTGGCAAATGGCAACGGCAGCAGCAACAGCAGCCCGCGCAGCAAGCAGACGCCGCTCTCCCCCGTCCGCACGCCCAGCTTGCTAATGGGGGGAGGCTTGCGAGCACCAGCCACGCCCCAGCCGGACTACGATGCGGCAACAACCACAAAAACAACAACAGTATCGAATGGCAACGCGCAGCAGCAGCGACGCACACTGCGACTGGGCACGGTGACAATTGGCGAATATGGAGGGACGTCGGGAGAGCAGCAGCGTGCCGGCCGGCGGGGGGAGACGACGCTGCTCAAGATGCCATCGCTGGCTGAGGCTGTCAGTGCTGCCAGTTCCTCGAATGGCATACTCAAGAATGGCAGCTTCAACAGCAGCAGCAACGGCAACAACAACAGCAGCAGCAGCAACAGCAACAACAGCAATCGACAACAGTTGGAAAAGTCGATCAAATTTGGCAACTGACAGTGGGCCACAGACGTTAAATGCAGCTCATAAATCATTGTGCAATAGTAGAAGGAGGCGTGGCCTAGTACAAACCAAGCTAACGCGTTTAATATTTATGTAATTAATTTAGTTCATAATTCTACTTTAATTATTTCGATTTTTTTTTTGTGTAAATTTTATAATCTTTTTTTTTTCATATGAATTTGTTAAATATTCGTTAATATTATTTAACAATTATGTGCTTAGTTGTTACTAACTAGACTATAAGCTATAAGACAATATGTATATGTATATTTACATACATAAACCATATTTAAACATGTATTACTTATGCATATACATATGTCTAATATTTACTGTATGCATATATAAATAACGTTTTGTAATAAAAACCAAAAGCAAACAGACAAAAAAAAGACAACCAAAGGCGTATAATTAATGTGGACTGTGAGCATACCCTGCAATTGTTTGTTGCACTTTATCATTGTGTCATAAATCTATAGTTTATAGCACATAAACTGGCAGAGAAATGAATAACGCATAAAGGGGAAGGTAAAAAAAACTTTAAAACTATTTTAAAACCAGAAATGAACTAAAAATCTCAACTAGTTTCCAGAAATAAGCCCTTAAAATAACTTTAAATGAAAATTAAAATGAAAGTAAAAATATTTAAAATATATTCAATTATTTAATAGCCTGTTTAATGCATTAGATATAATTTTTTTTTAAATCGAAAAACCTTTCATAATTTGTATCCATACACATTACATGCCCCTCGCCATCTTGTCTACAGGGTATCTGCGCCCAACAATTGTCCCGAGCTGATAAGCTGTGAAACCGAAACAAAAAAAATATTTAGCCGCTTGCGTCAGCCAGAAAAGAGCTAGAAGCAGCTCGCTTGCTGAACATTAGACAAGAGCTTGACAAGCCCAAAATATTCCCATTTTCGGATTTTGGTCATAAATAAAATACCGAAAATAAAAAAAAAACAGACAACAAACTCGACAGACTGATTGCCGACAGCCTTGTTGATTGATATTTCCCATAATCATATATCTTGCGCGTATATATATTATTTATATATATATTGATTTCACTGTGCAGTAAGTATTATTATATCGGGCAGCTCAATTGCCGCTGTCATCTTGCGCAGCGAGCGCTGCATACTTTTAGGCTGGCGGCGTATAGATTTTGCAATTTGTTCGCGAAATTATGCCATGTGTGACGTCGAGTGTTTAGAAAGTTACGGTAGCTCAGCTCGTTACTCTTAATTCGCTGCGATCTTTTAAACACGATCAACTTTATGGGCTGTGACTTAAGAAAAGTAAAAAAAAACAGAAAAGCAAGAGTCGAGATGAAAGGCGTTCTATAAATCAAAGATGCAGTGCAGACCTGGAGAGTAGTCTAATTACTGCGTATCTCAATTGCACCTTCGGCTGGATTACCGAAATTCAGCCTGCCAATAGCTGTCGATAGTACCGAAGTCTGTAGCAAATTTAATGACAATCGTTAGTGGCGCTTAAGTTAAAATTGCTCAACTAAAATTGCTGGCGACTTTTTCGCCAGGTATTATATCACATATCATAAAAAAAAGTGAAAGATACATTAAGCTGGGCCTAAGCCCCCATCCAATAATAACTACACAAGCGATGACCTTTCTCACAGCTGAAGAGCAGCAGCTGCAGTCCAAAGAGTGCCTCCGAGTGGTGTGTGTGTGTATCTGTGTGTGTGTGTGTGTCTGTGCGAGTGTGTGCCAATGGCCGAGCGACGCGTTCAGGTTAAAGCAATAAACTAAAGTAAAGTAAAGTCAAGTAAGAGCGAACAACAAACACAACAAAATAAATACACTGCAAACGTTGCGCAGACGTCGTAGACCCACACTCAGTTCACACTCGGACCTGGCCGCGCACAGACCATTCAACGCAGCTCCTCCAATTCCCCAATACCGAATACCGTATACGAATTCCAATTTCCGTAGACGCGACTACGCTTTTGCTTTCGTTTCATAATCAACAAAAATAAAAAAAAAACAACAAAAAATTTCGCAATCTCTTTTTATTACGATGATGATGATGAAGCTGTCTCTGTCTCTGTCTCTGTTGTTGCTGTCGCTGCGGCAGCCCGCACTGTGCTCGCCCATAGCGCCCACTACATTGGACGGTGCCACGCCCATCGATGCACAGGTCTCAGCCGCCGATTTCGGTGCGTTGGATGCATTTGCCGAAGATGCTGCTGAAAATTCGCAGGCAGCTGCCAGTGAGGCGGGCTTTAAGGTGAGTAAATCAAATACACTGCGAGAAATTTGTAGTTTAATTAGAAAATTATTCAATTAATCTAAATATAATGTCTGTATAAATAGTCTAGGTAAGTAGCGCAAGTCAAAAATCTAAAACTCATTGTAATATACCTTTTTTTCCGTGGCGACACATTATGAAAGTGACATACCTTATAAGCATATATATTCCTGTTCGTTATGGATCAGCCTAGCACACTTGTTTCTGCTAAACCAGTTCGCCAGTTGCATTGCAAATTGTTGCAAATTTCCTGTTTCTCATAGACATGTCGAAATTGGGGCAAATACATATTATATATATATTATTAAGCTCACTCAAAGCTTACACATATCAAGTGAAGCTCAAGTATTTTTCATAAATATGTTCAAAACAGGATATTAAGATACTTTTATGCAATTATTTTGTTTGCGAATTTCCAAGAAATTAAGTATTCTAGTAATGCTTTTATTTTCTATTTTTTAAGTTTAGATATAGACAGCCTAAATCCCGAGTCGCGTATATACGATTTTCTAGATTTTCTAGATTTTCATGATCTCAATTTATGTTGAAATTTTAAAATATTTCTCTTGTGTAAACCCAACTAATTTCGCATGGCTTTTCACAGATCTCACTGCTGCCCCCGCCCGCAGAGACTGCGGAATCTGTAAATCTCGAGCATGAGGCGATTCCCTCGAAGGTGCTCAGCGCCTACGACAACACGCAGAAGAAACTGTCGGATCTGTCGCATGTGAGTTATTATGATCGTCGCATTGTGTGCTCATTGAGCGTAGATTGTGAATAGCGAATCTCGATTGTCTCGAATTGTCTACGATTGCAGCCCGTGCCCATTCTGGATGGCATCAGCGAGCATGAGAAGTATGGCAACAATGGCGACAAGTTCGATGGCATCTCTCGTTCACTTGTCAACGGTTACGAGGCGTTTTCCAATATTCTCAACGCCTTCATACAGGTAAGTGTATCTGCTCGGATGTGTGTGAATTTGCTTTGGATTGCGCTGCCAGTTAGCACGTCGCATTGCACAAGATATACTATCATCATCATCGCCATCATTGCCGACGTCTGCAGGTGACAATTAACGACATCGTAGCCGGCATGGCTTGTGCAACCTCGCTGAAGGTCAGCCCTTTTGTAGACTTTGACTCAGTCATTTCAATAACTTTGATTACAATCGAATTTGAGCGCTAAGAGTGGTAGAAAAAGAGACTCTTAAGCTGAGTTTGATTGAGCTAGCTCGTGAGAAAACTCAATTATAAATGAATATAGTAAGCCGATTTATGTGATTTCAACATATATACCGGCTGTGACAATAAGAAACTGTTGGACAAAATTTCAGACAGCTAGCTCTACCCAGAGCTCAGTTCATGGAGGCACTTTTTGTTCCCACTAACAGTGGGACCAGTGGGAAGTTGAAAGCTGCAAAAACAACTTTGAAACTCTGTTCAACTTAAGCTGATTTGGATTGATCTTGAGCAGAAAGCTTGTTTTCTATAATATAAACAAGCCGATGCAAGATAGTTCAATATATATACTAACTGTGATCATAATCAGCCCCTATGTTCAGTTCCCAAAAGGTTTCATTAACGTTTATCTATTCTCTTCAAACAGAAACCCAAAGACATTGCACGCTCCGTTTCCAAGGGCATCACAGCGCAGCTGGACATCATTGGCGGCAAGCTTGTGGGTCTCTAAGGATATTGATCGGAATTGGAAACGAAAACAATATATATATATATTTTTTTTTGTATTTTGTATAATAACATGTATTTAAATAAATAGTTTAATTTATTTTGTAACTTACGCACAATTTTGTTGTAATTGTTGATATGGTTTAGGAATGTGCTTGGTATATGTGTATAAATTATGCATACATCTCGATTATTATTTATTGCTATATAAATATAATTTTTTAACTAATTTTCACTGTTTTCTCGGGCAGTTGTTGTTGTTGTTACATAAGGTTATACGATATGCTGTAGATTTCTATCTAGAGTTCTTCACACCTAGTACACTCAAAGAAATACCAGTTCGAGTATTTGTTTTGGTATTTTTTCTGCATATTATAAACTAGAGAACACATCACAATATGGATATGGACTCTCTACAAGCGGAGTTAAACAACAAATACTGCAAAAATACTAAAAACAAAAAGTTGTAGTCGAAAAAACTGACGCACACTACTTGAACGTGTTAGATACAACCACATAAGATAATCGATATGATCTTAGGCGATAGTAGACGCGATAGTTTTACTGCTCTAAGGATATTTTTTTGTAGGATTTCTTTCAAATATTACGAGTATTTTTCTCTCTAGCAAGAAAATAAAAAAAAAACTTGAATTAAATTATTAATTTTTGGCACATTTCGCAGAAGTTTTGGAAAACTAAAAAACTAAAAAACAAAAAACATAATTCGCAAATTTTTCCGTTTATCGATTTGCTTTAGAAATGTAGCTCAGTGTAGCTCAGATCGATACGAATCGAGTCGAGAGCCGATCCGAGCGCCCCTAGAGACGGGTTCAATCCTCCCAGCTGCTTGTGCGTGTCTGCGGATCGATCGAGGGCGAATACGATTTGTATGTGTCGGAGGCGCGTTTGTGTTTTACCGTGCAGAACAGCAGCATCGATGTGATCAGCCCAAAGAGCTGCACGAATGCGATGCCCAGTCCGATGGCTCCCACCACGTTCAGTTGCCCATTGAACCAGCTCTGCAGCGAATGGGCGCATCCCTTGTCGAACCACAGTGCCGGATTCTCGGAGCGACCGCAGTCGACACGCAGCACCCCGTCGCCGGAGCCCTCCGTGATCAATTGACGCTGATCGTACAGCTGGCGACAGCAGGAGTCCGGTACCCAGCGCTTGCCACTCCACGATTGGATGTCGTACCAGTCCTCGTACGACGAGACGCCGCAGCACTCGAACTGTGAAGTAAAGAAAAACGATTAACATTTATCGAAATCGATAGATTGATTTTGTTTTAAATGATATTTGCTGCGATTTGTAGACTATCAATTGATATTTGATTACATATCGATTTACTACGTTGCATACAAATCGATATCATTTTTAGTGTGCTTATCGACTTACCGATTGCTGCACGCTGTCCCAAATGGCAGCAACAGAGGGCGCCACCAGTGAGCCACGATCGCTTGCGTTGTAGTGTCGCTCAATGCCGAAACGCAGCTCGTTCGCCAGCGTCCGCCCGAGACCGCCGCGGAAGAGGAACGCAATGGAACCCACCAGGAACTCGCTCATGAATAGCAACACGATCAGCATGAAGTACTTCGCAGAGAGAGAGAGAGATGGAGAGCTTTAAAATCGAGCTTAAAGCTGTAAGCTCTTGCTCTTGATCACTTACCAGCACTAGCAGGCAGCGCGACTGTACCCAGGCACCGCAGCAGCCGAAGAAGCTGACCACAAATCCGATGCCACCGATGCACATGAAGATCGTGTCCGCGCTGAGACCGGCGTGCTGTGGCAGCAGCGTTGCATAGCCCTCATAGCTGAGACGCAGCCACAGGCCGGCTCCGAGAAAGGCGCAGCTGCACAGCTGCAATAATCGATAGTCAGCCGCGACGTGTATTACTATCGATTACTTTTTATGCTCTCAATATTACTTTTGAACCATTTCTATATCCTCCTTACAGTTTCTCCATAAGAAACTAAATGAAAGTGCCTATAACTATATATTACCGACTATTCCCCAAGTCTATCCACTTTTATCGATAGTATTCCATCATCTAAAGTGCAAATAACTATTACAGCTATTTCCTCTCCCACTCAAAATGTTTATGATTAACAGATTAAAGACAATTTCGTATCAGTTTTCAATTTCCCTCTGTTCCTCACAGATACATGTCGATTACTTGTTTAATTCATCGATCAACTCGGTTTGAAATCGATTAGAAATCAAATTACAATTATTAACGTCTATAAATTTGTATGGTCGGCAATTTGCGGAGGGGCTATAAGTACTACACAGATTTAGAAACTGCGCAAATGCTATAATATATATGTATATCGATTGTTAAGTAATATTAACGCAATAATGCGAGCCAAAACGTAGCTAGCAATATGTATCTAAAGATGCATTTTAACAGGTGTTAAAAGCTTTGAGAAAGATGGAGCTAATATCCAGACTAACCCATGTATTATCTGCATATACATAATTTGCATATGTTGCTATAATTTCTGCGATAAATCAAAGATATTTATGGTATTTTGCTGCCTGGAATCTCTTCAGATTTCAGTCAGATCTTAACTTTTCTTACTTGTCAGTAGGGTACGCTTTACCCTTCTACTGATTATACCAGAACATGTTCCCTTTCTAAGCTTCTTAATTCATTTTCCAGCACACTTCATAAAGCGATTAACGATAAACGATCATTGCACTCTGCCGCTTTCCTGGGGCTGTGGTGCGAGAGTTCCGCAGCGTCGGAACAAAAGACACGGCGAGACAATGCGACATCGGCAACTTTGACGTTTCCGCTGCAGACGCGACGCCTGAGAACTTTTGTGCCGGCGTCGCATCGATTAGCTTGTAGCATGACCATGACCACGCCACAGTACCACCCCCTCCCGGTCTACCTGATGTCTACGACTGGCTCAAAGCAAGGGAGGCTGTGCGAGACTTCTGATATTCTAAACAGACGCGCCAAATTTAATTCAAGGCAAAACAGTAGCAGTTTATTATTATTTTTTTTGTATTATTGAGTATTTTACTATATTTTATTATTCGTTTTATTTTTCTTGAGCTTTCTGCAGTATTGCAAAGTGCGCGCTAATGGACCCTGCCAATTTATTTTTGTTGTTATCGAAAACAAGAAATAATTATCGAAACTAATTGCGTGAATGCATATCGGCAACTCTCAAATGCAGCCAAGTGATCAAGTGATCCGTAGACGACAAATAGGGCAACCGTTACAAGCTGCCATTGTTGTTGTTGCCGTTATGCGCCCCTAGAGGGCGTTGTCCGCCAACGAAACTCACCCACAAAATAATGTTGAGCCAGCAGAAGGTGCGGCGGATGCATGTGTAGCCGGCGTTGCCCATCTCGGGAGCTGTGGAGAAACAGAAACAGAGAGAGAGTATGAGAAAGAGACAGAGAGTGAGAGTGATAGATAGAGATAGAGAGATTGATAAAGAGAGCGCTCAGACAACATAAATCACAAGTTGGCGGGCAAAACGTTGCGCTGCATTCATTAGATACATTTGTATCTAACGAATGCGCGTGCTTTTATTTTTCGGAAATCGTATGCACACTCAGGCACAATAAAGTATGGTGTGTGTGTCGATGTGTGTGTGTGTGTGCATTTGTGTATAAATAAATTTAAATTCATAAATTTCAACAAATTAGTTTTTTTTTTCTGCGCATTTCCTTTGTCTCATGTAACTGGATAAGTGTCAGTCCCTCTCGCTGAGTGTGTGTGTGCCAGCGGGGTGTAAATATGTCTATGCATGTAGTATCTATATAGCTATAGATCTGCCTAGTTAAGCAATTGGCCAGCCGCAGAAATTGCAGCTACTGTAAATAATTTCGTATTGTTTAATAAATTTACGACTTGCAAAATGCAACAACAGCAACAGCAGCAGCAACAACAACAATAATAATGACGACGACAACAATTATTATTAAAATTCTCTAGAAGCTCAAATTACCAGATAGACAGACAAACCGACAGGCAGACAGACAGACGAACAGACAGGCATAGCTATTTACTCGATCACGCTCTGGATCTGGTATTACCTTAAAAGTGCCGTAGGTCAGTCAAAACACACACACATAAAGCTGACCCCAATAGAATTGACTTTGCTTGGGCTGTCGTTAGATTTGCTACGAAGTCGTATCGTAAATAGAGTCAAGTTATTACTTGAGCAACTTGCAGATACCCTGTCAATGAGGAAACTATGAAGAAATCAATTATTAAATATCCCATTCCTACTATATAGATTATAAGTTAATGCTTATAGTATTGCACATGGCTTTTTCTTGCAGTACTAACATATATTTTAAGCTGGAAAAGATTTTTAATAGGATTATAAAACTAACTATACTTGCTCGATATGCGTAAATAGAAAGATCTACCTGCTTTGCTATCATAATACTTCAGAAAAGAAGCCTCAACTGTGCAAATTCTTGATGAATATCATCGCAACTAGTTTTCTACTCAATTTAGCATATCAATTTAAACTGATCGATGTAAAACTAATATTTGCACTTTAAGATAATTTACCCTACCTTCAGTTAGTTCTTTTCGCCTTATGATCAAACTTTGCTCAATGAATTTCTAAAATAATTTCCCAAAATTCTTTGTTCTCCCACTCCTATCATACCCACTCCTTACTACGCACACACTGCTCTCGTCTACAGGGTGTGTCGAATTTCCGACTTTTTGTCGAACGGCGGAGAAGAAAAGAGCTGAAAATATACAGATTGCGAATGTGCTGTGAACAGAAAGACATGGAAAACAAAAAACAGAAACAACAAATATTCAACAGGTTGTCGCATGTAGTTTATGTTGTTGTTGTTGTTGTACATGTAATTTAAAATGTATATGTAAATGGAGTTTGTGGTTAACACGAGAAAAAATGCATCATTGTTCGCATTAGGTTTTGAGAAACGACTTTCAATCGACTCGCAGCGTTTCGTAGTTGGCCCTAAAACAAATAACGAGGCTAATAACTTTTCCTGAACACGAAAATACTGGTAGAAAGAGCTTAGATAAGTAGTTCTAGGGTTTCGACTTGGAGGTAAACATTTTGGGAACTTTTATTGATCCCTATTCCCCGGAGTTGAAAGGTTGAAGATCTGAAAAAATTGAGTTGAAGATTGACTCAGTCAAGGAAAGGATTGTTCCTACCTAAATTTATTTTATATAGTTCGTACTGAAATATGTCTAGAACTGGACTATATTCAAAGTTATTGATACTGTCGATCAATAAAAAAGACTTAACTCTCTTAAAGGTATAATTTTATTTATATATATATATTTTTTTTTATTTTTTATTATTTTTTCTATAACTTCCTGTTCCCTTAGCCGATTTGCGCTTAAGCAAAAGCTGCCTGCTTTGTCATATTGCTGTTGCTGCCGCTGCTGGACAAAAGCTCTGCGCCTATGGCACGCAACTTCAACTGGTTGTCAGCCTAGAGGCGGAAGGCGTGGCAGGGCAATGGCTTAATTGAGAGCACGCGCCAGCAACAAGTCGAGTCGAGTCGAGTCGACAAGAGAAACAAAGGCAATTGTGCTAAGTACTCGCTAAACTGATAGACCTAACCCTGATGCTGATAATGATGAGGATAATAAACAGAACAATGATGAAAATGATGATGATGATGGCGATTACGAACGAACTGAACAACTAAAATAATAACGAAATAGTTGCAAATCATAACCCTGGACTGGACGCGAAACCGTAGCCAGCCAGGGCTGCCTGCAGTGCGCTGCGGCAAGTGCGAACAATTGCCCAGCGGCAGCAGCAGCAGCAACAACACTAACAACAACAACAAGCAGGGCAACAACAACAACAACAACAACAGCAGCAGCAGCAACAACTGTAACTGTAGTTGTCGCTCGCTTATTTTCCAATTTAACTCAATAACGCGCCGGACTTAATGCCATTTGGCGCTGGAAATTTGCGATTTACTTGCGCCACGCCCACAAAACACAACAGCAGCCGCAGCAGCATCCGCATCTCGCCCACAACTAGTTCTAGCTGAGTGTGTGTGTGTGTGTGTGTGTGTGTGTGTGTGTGTGTGTGTGTGTGTGTGTGTGTGTGTGTGTGTGTGTGTGTGTGTGTGTGTGTGTGTGTGTGTGTGTGTGTGTGTGTGTGTGTGTGTGTGTGTGTGTGTGTGTGTGTGTGTGCGTGTGTGCGTGTGTGTGTGTGTGTGTGTGTGTGTGTGTGTGTGTGTGTGTGTGTATATGCCTTGCTGCGGATGTGCGTGAGTGATTTATGTGGCCTGTGGGGAAATTGTCCATTTGCCCAAATGCTTTGCCCAGCTGGCATTTCATAGGGTTAACTCGGCTACCCTCGCGGCCATGGGTGGCGAAGAGGGGCGCAGAGCAGGAGTGGTGATGGGCGGCGGGAGGTTAGCTACTGGTAGAGACCTGTTAGACTATTGGAATGTTGCTAAATATGTGTAATGTGCCTGGCTGCATGACGACAAGATCGTCGACTACAAGTGAAACGTTGCTGATTTTGGCAGGGGAAAAAGTAGCACAAGCACGTGCCGGGAAGTGTGTGACAGGTGTGTATATGTGTGCATATGTATGCAGTAACTGTGACTGCCAAACAGGCACAGCTATCATCTAATAATGCTGCTAATCACAGCAGAACCAGATCTCAACCCAACCCCAATCCCTCAGCTAGTTTCTCTGGCTGTAGCTACTCCTCTGTCCTCGTCTCTCCTTCAACTGAATTCACCACAGCAATCTCAACTCAATTGAATTCAGCCTTCTTTTTTGAGTCTTTCTTCATGTTGCAGAGGCTGCAATATCATTCCTCCTTCTACCTTATCACTTGTCTCTTTAATAACCTGATCCTCATCTTTATGACTAACTAACCCAGAAAAGCCTGCCTACTGCAGTTGATGCCTTTTCTACAGCGTAGGGGAAATACTCCCCACTGCAGTTAAAACCTTTTTTGTAGGTCTTAAATGATCTAACCTAGCCTATGACCTCACAATTCACCTTAGCTCTACTGGAATACTCCCCACAGCAGTTGAAACCTATGTTGTGGGGTTGGAACAACCTTACTCTGCATGTTTCCTTAAAATTCACCTAAGCCCAACTGGAATACTCCCCACAGCAGTAGAAAGCCTAGTTGTAGGTGCGGAAAACTCTGCTACTATGTATACCCATACTATCAGGCCTCTCCTCTGCTCCCCGCACCCCCTACCTAAGCTCACCTTACCCACACCACACTCTACGCTCAGTTGCAACTCAGACGCAGTGTCCCCACTGGGAACTGATTTTTTCTGGCAAGTTGGCGATCTTGTCATTGCTTTTCATTGCCAAC
The DNA here is from genome assembly GCA_018151445.1 of Zaprionus inermis. Taxonomy (NCBI): domain Eukaryota; kingdom Metazoa; phylum Arthropoda; class Insecta; order Diptera; family Drosophilidae; genus Zaprionus; species Zaprionus inermis. The sequence goes on from JAECXD010001052.1 coordinate 4,509,027, forward strand.
AGTTGTGCAGTTGCTTTTGACCAACAACAACAACAACACTTGGCTGCTGGTCAAGCAGCAACTGCTGTCGTTGTTGTTGTTTGTCTTACAAAGTGTCGCGCTTACGAAAAAGAGTTTTCTCTTTTTCGCGTCTCCAGCCAATCCATGTCGTTAGCCAATACCCCGATCCTACCCTACCCTGCCCTGCCCGCCGCAACCTCTCGCTTTAAGCTTAGCCTAGACTGCGCGCTCGCAACCTAACCTCACTTTGCCAGTTGCGGCATTTCTTTTCAGTTGCAAATTACTTCAAGTTGCCGTTGTTGTTGTTGTTGTGGAATCTGGTTTCTGTTGTTGTTGTTGTTATTGTTGCTGCTGCCTCTGTCAATAAACGGGCGAGTGTTTGCTGCTCAATAGTCTCAAGTGAAGCTTGGAAAATCAGGCACAATTTGAGGTTAGGTCGCATCTGCAGCTTGGAAATCGTTAATTTTTGAAAATATTCAAAAAGTTTTTATTTTTTTTTTTGGGCTGATTTGGCTTTGTTTTTCTTTTTATTTCACAATTTTTGGTTGAAAAATTGTTTAAATAGAATTTTCATTTGTTTTTATGTTTTGCAAGAAATTGTTAATTTTTTTTTTTATTTGCCTCACATACATTTTCGCTGGGCTCGTACTCTGCTTTAGCGCTTTTCTGCTCTTTCTTTTTGTTAATTCTTTGTATCCTTTTGGCACAACAATAAACAGAAGGTAAAACACCGAAAAAAAAACACAACCTTTTCGTTTTTTAAAATAAAAAATTAGTTTTCGTTTTGTTTTGTCGTTTTTTTTTTTTTGCTTTTTAATTTATTTAATTTTTTTTAATTTATTTATATATTTTTTTTTTTGAATTTTTATTTTTTCTTTTTCGCGTTGTCGCGTTGTGGTTCTATGCGCTCGCAGCGGCGGTTCAAAATAAACTGAAAACTGAAAATTCTCCGCAGTCGACGTTAAAAATAGTCGAAGAAGACGGCGACGGCGACGGCGACGGCGAAGTGGGCGCGGCGAGGCGCGGCGAAATGTGGGACGAGAGACGCGGCGAGCGAGCAAGCCGAACGGGCAGCTGGGCACGAATGAGAAACAAAGCTGCTGCTGTTGTTGTTGCCGCTGCTGTCTGCATGCAGCTGCTGCGGGCAGCGAGTGAGAAAGACACATTGACAGAAAGAGATAGAGAGAGAGAGAGAGCGAGAGCGAGAGCGAGAGAGCGAGTGAGTGGGGGGCAGGCAAGAGTAGAGTGCGAGACACAATTGCAATCTCAGTCCTCCGTCTGCTGTCTGCCCACAATTCTTCTCTCGCGCAATTGCTCTCTCTCTCTCTACGCTCGCTGTCTTTCTTCCCCACTCACTGCATGCCCACCTTGCCTCCCCCCCCTCTCTCTCTCTTTTTCTATCTCTTCGGCATCGCGGCCTGCATACTTATGAATGAGATTTATGTTTAGATTTCAGTGTCACGTTTTGATCCACATTTCCAAATCCAAAAAGAACAAGTAACGACAAAAGCGACACGACGAGCGTGTACGACTTTCAGATACCCTTCGCACAGCTTAGAACAGCCAGCTCGGTAGTTATTGAGCTTATCTGTTAAAGAAATGCAGGGTATTACACCGCTGCCTCCAACTGCCTGTTACATACGCTTGTACATAGTTAATATACCCTTTTCTGTGCTCGAAGGGTATACAAAAAAGACAAGAGCAATGCAGCAGAACAAAATTAAACGTAACGAGGGGAACGAGGAGAAAGAGGAGAGGAAAGAGCGTACCGCGCATCGTTCGGGGATTTACCCTGCGCAGGCTTTCTGTCTCTGTCTTTCTCCCGTCGCCGTCCCCGTCCCCGTCCCCATCCTGTCCCTACAATCAAATCAGGGCTGCGCTAACAAATCGCGCATACGCCGCGTAGGCCCAACACATAAATCAACCTGCCAGAAGTAATCGCATGGCATGAAAATAGTTAAGTGGAATAATATACTACAAAATATACCATCAAATAAGATATACTAAATTTAAATAGTCTGAAGATTGTGGGATATAAAACTTTCTAGATTCGGCAATCAAAATTTCATTTAATTAACTTCTTATATGTTTATAATCACAGGAAGAATGGATAGCTGAGAATTTAGAACTCTGATTTAGCTAAAAAAATGCTAAAAATACAAAACACTCGGATCTTTCAGATTTTTAGATCTTACAACTTTCTTATTATTTTTTTATAGAACTTTACACTTTTTATACCTATACCAAGGTCTGAGAACTTAAAGGTTTTTTATTATTATTATTTTTTTTGTTAATAATTTCCCTGCAAAAGCCTTCAAAGTTCATAAAGGGATTTAAGAGATTCGATGAAAATTATAAATCAAGTCGATAACTCTATAAAAATCGATTTTCTATGCAATTTCCCAACGAAATGCTGTTTATTAACGAAAATATGCCAAGCCTGGCATGCCTCTCTTATGCATATTTTGTTGGGTATATCGCGTTCGCAATAAATGATTATGCTGTCGAAACTTATACCTATTGATTAGGCTGCGAAAGTGAAAGCTTCGCTTTAAGCTATGATTTATTTTTAGTTCGTTGATTTCAATTTTCAAATTGAGCCAGACATACCATATGTGTGCACGTCCGTGCATGTCGGATTGCCTATGCTGTTTGCATGCTTTGTTCGCAGAGCTTAAAGCTCAAGCTCGCCAGTAACGGTAAAGCTTGACCGCAGGCATTTTGAAACTTAACGTAACGTAATCGTGAGTATTATCGTGATTAACGGTTATTAGCGCATGTTACGACATGTCGCCTATCGTTATCATTTAGTTGGCCATGTTATGCATAAGTATGTGTATTTTTCTGAGGATGGCGATACGAAAAGAGCATGAAATATGTAATATAATAACAATAAAATAGAAAACTATAAAATTTCATTTGCCCAAAACTTACCATATAGATTATATAGTATATAAAATATAATAATATAGGGTAGCCTCTTACAAAATTGCTGTGTTTATTTATATAAAATACAAAAAAAAAACTAATCAAAATAAGGTGGCAAAGGTGAATATGCGACTTAAAACTGACCACAAACCAAAAAACCGGTATGAGCGGCAAAATGACCTATTTATCTTTGCGCAACCTCTGACTGGACACCTCAATGGACTCCAGCCAAAGTTTCAGCTCCGCCGGCATCTCCGGTCGCTTTGCCGCCTCCGGATACGTCTTGAGCAGCTCGTTGACATCGCAATTGGTCAGACACTGCTTGGACAGGGCGACGGCACGCACGAAACCATCAGCGAGTGTGACAAACTGTTGCTCCAGATAGATGGCCTTGTCGTCCCACCAGACGAGTCGCGTCTGTATCTTATACGGATGGAAAATGGGTATGGTGCGACGATAACGAACACTGCTGGCACCTTGCACGGCGCCACCGCCGCGCTGACGCACAAGCTCGTACAGATTGGTCAGCGAATAGAAATGGAAGCGGGCAAAGTCCAGTTCGCGCAGGTAGCGTGCATTGTTCATGTGCCGCAAAAAGATATCCACATCCTGCGACGTGCACAGACCGTAGATCGTTGTCGTATCCGTAACTTTGCGCTTGCGCTGCAGCAAACGCCCGCCGAGCACGGTGAAGATGCAGCGTATGAAGTAATTCACATCCCACACGATATAGAGCACGAGAAGAGCCACAAGCCACGACATGTTGATCAACGCAATCCACACACAGACACTGACAGACTGTTAGAGTCCACAAACGGTGCGCTACGCTCGCTTCGTTTATCTGCAATGAGGGAAAAACGAAGACAGAAACCCGTTGAAAGCGAAAGTTTTCGTCGACTTTAATTTATGAACTTAGGCCACTCGCGCCAGCGGAGTCAATGAGATGCACTGAACCCGCCTGATCGGCAGACTGGCAAGTATATACTATATGTACATATATATATATGTTATATTATTATATATTTCTGTGCAGGTATTACCGGCATATTTACTTTCTTACTTACTTTCCTTGTCGATAAGCGGCGCGATGGCGTAAGCGAACGACAACGTTATCGAACAGCTGCGTGCAAGCGACCGTATACAACTGAATACAGCAATAAAAGCTGTGGCCAAGTCAAGTCCAAGGCAAAGAAAACTAAAAACTAAACATAACGAAAATAACAACAGCAGCAGCGCAGCTCAACGAAAGTTGCAGGGCACTCTCTCACACACACACACACTCAGAGTGGGAGTGCAAGCGAGCCCTTCCTATGCTGCCAGTGAAGCGAGAGCAGTGTAGTGAGTAAGTGTGCGAGTGCAAGAGCACAAACATTAAGGGGCCCACGACGCGAGAGCGTCGGCTGTCGAATAAACCAGCATTTCTATAGGGCTGCGTGTAGCGCAGTCAGAGAGCGCGCAGCACAGTCTCGCATGTGTGCATGTGTGTGCGAGAGAGTGCAGAGTGGACAGTGGGCATTGGCGCTGCTCGTTTCGTTTTTATTGCCGTGAGAGAGCTTTCGTGTGCTGCCTTGCGCGTCGATCGATTTGCCGCTACAGCTCTGTCACTTGCGCCGCAGTCGCTGCGCGGGCGTGACGCATGCAGGTGCGCAACAGGTCGGCCAAGGCGAGGGCGAGCGCGCGACTAGGCGATACCCTGTGCATATGGTAAATCAATGAAATTCCATAAGAAAATAATAAATTAAAATAAATATATAAAATGTCTAAACTGGAATATTTATCATCATATCGTATCGCAGGCTACTTGAAAGTTGATGTATTCCTAAAAGCAAACTTGTTCAGCATACCTAATAGACTTGTCTTCCGACGTGTCGCTAATCCTAATAATAATGCATTCATTTTGTCTCATTGATACAGTTGCTTGAATATGATTACACGGTATAAAGAGCAAAGAAATTATATTTAAAGCATATTAATACTATAGGAATGTATGTCGGCTAACAGGGTACAATCGATGCGAGATTGACTAGTTCCACAATGACCTTAGTAAATGTTTTTCCCGCTTAGAGTTTTGTTTACCCTGTTGACTCGGCCTTGTCCCGAAGTGGCTTTCCGGTCTACCCCTCTCTCTCCCACTCTCCGTTTTTACAGGTTTCTAGTAAGCTGTCTAACAAACGCATAATCCGAGTCTAGTCTAAGACATATAAGGCATATATTTAGTATTATATCCATTCCATTACTAAGTATGTATATTTACTTCCTATAATAATACCAGCTACTTGACTAACGTCATTTGGTGTTACTCAATTGAGTTGAGGGCGTATCCTAAGCATAATCGTAGTGGGGTTTTCAGTAAATCAGTATTCACATGTACAAAGTCCCTTGGACCAGCTGAACTTAAGATATTGTCATTTGAAATATTGATATTTCAAATTTGCAAGTTCATTGTAAAGCTCACCACCCCCAAATAGGGCAAAGGTACGCTGGGAACTGACAATGTAAAGTACAGAGACACATGTGATCATACCCTGTGATCAAATTTCAAACAAATTTCACACTTACGAAAGTCTGAGCTGTAATAAAAGCGGGTATTTTAAAAACGTTACAACTCTCGGCTAACATAATAAAAATTCCCAGTTTCAATTACTTGTCAACTCTGACAACAAATAAGAAAGTCCCCGATCGCTAAGTGACCTATTTACAGTGTACTTAGCCTTGATCGCACTCGACATTTAATTTCATCGGGTATTTAAATAAGTAAAAAGTAAAAAAAACACATCAGTGAAACTGTTTATCAATCCCCGATTTCAGACTAGAGAGTCAACGACACTTTTGAATGGGCCATCGATGCATGAATAATGCATGAGCCGAGTTTATGCATCTAAAATCCCGTATTGTAAAGATTAGAGACGTGCACAAACTTGTTCTCCGGCTCAGTCGACCTTCAAGAAGTTATTTCCAAAATCCAATACAAATTTCGTTGCACAAACAAAAATCAATAAAGGCGCAAAGAATGTCTCATAAAAAGCTAAGTTAAGAGATATTTTGGGTTTTTTTCTGGTGGTTTCAGTGGTTCGAGCGACTCTCAAGATTGTTTTCGTTTGCGGTATCGTTTCAAGCCAACCAGTTTCATTATAAAGATCGAGTATCTAATTCATAAGTGCAGCCTAGAACAGAAAATAATTCAAAATTAAATTGCTAATTGACTAGATCGCACCGCAAATACTGCATGCTTTAAATTAGACTTATAACATAATATAACACAAGCTAAAATCAGTTGGAAAGTGATTCCTATTAAGAAAAACACTAAAAGAATGGCAGCGGTATTTGCGGTGCTATAAAACACCGCAAGTAGGTCTACTCGTTCCCCCTTTTGCTTGGAAGACAAATGAAAACGCACTTGGGATTTTTTTTTAGAAGTCGATAGATCAAAGCACATTTTTACTAGACTAACATACACGCATACACACACACACACACACACGGGCACACACAGATGAGATGCATATCTGTCGGGTAGAGGGTTTTGTGGGGGGTTTACAGTGTAGTTTGGGCTAGGTGCACTTACGGCTAGGCCATCTCTTGATATCGACTAGTTAGGGCTAAACTTAACTTTAGATTCTGTCAACATTTGCATAGTTCTAGCACGCACACTCAGACACAAGTTACACAAGCACACACACACTCACGTATTCACTTAGATATATAGGAAAAAAAATACTTATCATAAAAAAGTACAACAATTTTAAGCGAGAGAAGCGGAAACGCTGTCGCACTCGGAATTAGATTCCGCGTACCGATCGTAAAATATATATGTACATAAAACAAATTGGCCAAGTGTCAATTTTGGAAATTGTTCGCCTGCCGCGCTGCCTCTAGCTCCAAATTTGGTTGTTGTTGTTGTTGATGTTGTTGTTCCCTGGACCTGGCCACGTTTATTTTTCCGTAAAATTCTGCTCGCAATACACTTAACGATTCTACAATGAGTGAGATCTCTTCCTGCTCGAACTTTCTCTCACTGTCTGTTTCTACTCCACTCGCAGAGTCTGCAGTTTCCCTCTTCAGTTCATTCACTAAGCGATCGTGCAGTGATCTTTCCATGCGATCTTCTACGTCTGTCTTCGCTTGAGCGCCAAATCTAAAGCTGCGCGCTGTCTTCTACTCAATTCTGCACGCGAACTGTCTTGATTGGGTTTTCGGCTCGTTCCTTCACTCCTCCTCCTACTCTCCACGCCATCCTGCTGCCGATCTGCCTTAGGATCAACCCTGCTCTCTGTTTCTTGGCATTATCCGCACGATCTGCGACTCATGACACGATCTTCGACTCATTCTTCTGCTCGATCCTTCACACGCTTCTCCACTTGGTCAGCAGCCGCTGCGCAGATTCTTGCTCGACATCTCGTTGTACTCGATCCACCGCGCCAACTCCGGTGGCAGCGGTGGCTTCAGCTTGGCGGTCAACGTGGTCACCGTCGCCGTGGCCGTCGCTGTTATCGGCGTCGTGCTCGTCGTCGTCATTGTCGTTGTGGCTGTCGTTGTGGTGGCAGCAACATGTCCGTTCTCGGCTTGTGCCGCTGCTGCCGCCTCCACAATCGCAGCGGGCACCGGGATGACCGTGTGGCCGATACCGACCGGCTGCAGGCTCGCCGTCGAGCTGAGTGTATGCCTCGATGCCTGCAGTGGCGTTGCCGAGGTCTGCAGTGGCAGCAGCTCAGCCATGACGGCATCCATGGACACATCGATGACACGTTGACGACAGATGACGATGCAGTGGATGAACTGATCCGAGGGTCGCAGAAAACGATGCTCCATAAACAGCGACTGCTCGTCCCAGTAGATGATCTGGGCAGGTTAATATGGCGGCAAATTAGACTTGGCTTAGACCCGAGTATTCCTACTTACCCGCGAGACAATCTTGAAGCGATGGAAGGGTCGGATGAAGCGACGATAGCGTATGGTAGCTGCACCCTGAAACACAGATCCGCCCAGTCGGGTAATGGTGCGATACAGCTTAGTTCTCTCGTAGAAGTCGACGCGGGCAAAGTCCAGTTCCCGAAAATAGCGGGCATTATTCATGTGATAGAGCAGGGTGTCCACATCGGTGCTCAAGCAGATGCCTGTCGAGGTAGAGGTAGCGGGAGAACAATTAAGGTTTATTTGTAGTGCTCTGGGGGAGAGGGTGTTAGCTGGAGCAGGGTGTCGACTTATATTCGAAGTGAGCCTAAATACCTCATACCAAGGAAGGTACTACGTCATTCTGAGAGTGTCTGATAGTCCTATGTGTTAGCTGTTCCATATAGGCATAGGTTTTTCTATATCTTTTTAGTTGTTCATATAACATTAAATTTTTATATAGTACTCATAGATTATGATGGAAATCGAACTTCAAAACCCTTTGCTTTCTACTTTATAGCAATTCAGGATTCTAATATCTTTTATACACCATGAATATACTCGGTTCAAACATTTCAAATCAAAGAATCGAACCATTAGTCGAATATAATCATTGTTTACATTCAAATATTGTATGTATGCACATATTTTTCGCATTTCAAAAAAAATTTTCCAGTTTTCCATTATCGAAAATCGTCTTGCATGCGTTTTCCAATCGAAATTTTGGAACATACTATTTGCACAATTGAAACGAGTGAATTTGACATACAAAACTGCATTGAAATTCGAAAATTGTTTAAATTATTCAACTTATAATTAATATTTTTGAACTTTTTTCGAGTTATACGAAAACTATTATTATTTTGTTGTATTCCAGAAAAGATATTGACTCGTCGAAATATTTGCAATATTTAAAAAAAATATATATTTAAATAGGAAATAATAGCACTTCTTTATCTATAATCATATGCTTGGATTTCAACTTATTTTAAGTTTTTAGAAATTGGAAATTTATACGGAAAACTCGCCGAATATATGATCAAAAATATATATATATATAATTTTTATAATTGAAAATTTAAATAATTTGAAATTTAATTAAATGATAATATTCTACTATAATCTGTCAAAATAAACGTTCAGATATTATGAAAATATTCCTAGCTACGTTTTGAAATTTAGAGGGTATATGCAAATGACTATATTAATCTAATATGTATTGATAAAAATAAATTTGTAATCTCTCTAAGCCGCCCAAGGAATTTTTGCCTGTCTAATTGAAATTGGATTTTTGAATGTATAACTGAAATTTGAGATACTTTCCGAAAAAGAGGGAGAGCAGGACGGTGTGTGGGGTTACGCCCCCTCTTACCGTTGACTGTGGTGGCCTCCAGAATGTGACAGCGTCGCTTGACGAAGCGCGCAAGCAGCACGCAGAGGCACATGCGCATAAAGTAGTGCAGCTCCAGCACGCCGTACAGCAGGACCATGGCCAGCAGGCAGCTGAGCGCCACATAGCAAAGCTCCTCCATGGGCGTGGGTGTGTGTGTGTGGGCGGGGGAGGTGTGGAAGGTATTGGCAGATGGATAAATCGACCGAATCCAATATGAACGTTAATTATCGCTGCGTCCCACTGCGCGAGACGCTGCCTCGACCAGAAGCCACTCAAGCGCGTTTGTGTTCGCTTTGCTGTTGCTGCTGTTGATTTTCTTTTTTTCTCTTTCTCTCGTTCTTCCTGTCGTCGGTCACAATGATTTTTCTAATTTTTTCCGTTTTGTGTGTTATGATTTAGGGGTAGGTTTCTCAGCTAAGTAAGGTGGGTTGTTGTCCTGGCTAAAGGCTGATGCTGAGAGAGGCCGAGACTCCGACTCCGACTGCGACTTCGAATTAGGTCATTCTGCTGACGTTTTGGTCGCGACGCCGCCGCATCAGGTGATTGCTACAGACACGGACACGCACACGGACACGAACACACACTGCACACATGCACATAGGCGAGAACATGCACACACACGCACAGGCACACAGAGAGCGTAAAAGAGAGAGCAGAGAGAGACGTAGACGCTGAAGTTAAATTTGAAGGATACTAAGCTAAGAGAGCGCGTCCTGCGTCAACAAGCAGAATGGAGAAACGTACGTAAAACGTAACGAAACGAAAAACAACGCAACGCAATGGAAACAAAACGTAACGTAAAAGAAGAAAACGCAACGTAACGGAAATGTTAACGAACAAAAGGAAGAAAAATGATGATGATTAACAGAAAAAAAATGGCAGCAAGAGTAATAGCAAAAGCAGCGATATCATCCACAGACACATCACTTGGCTTGCGGCTGGAGCAGTCCGAGATACGCGATACGAGAGACGGAGATACGATAATAGATTGAATACGATTTGCGATTCGCAGCGATTCGAATTCGATTTGATTTTATTAAAATTCAACGCGCCAACCGCAACGACAAATTGCGCACTGAAAACTTTTGGCTAAATGTTGCTGCCTGATTGCCTGCTTGGTCTGGCCAAGTCGTCGTTGTCGTCGTCGCTGTCGCTGTCGCTGCCCACACTGACTGCGCTGCGCTCTACTCTTCGACTCTGCTTTTCTCTCTCTCTCTCTGTCTGTCTTTCGCTCTGTAGGCATCCTCGCGGCAGCTTTCGGTCCAATTGAGCAAAAGCTACTTTAGGGGTTGAACCTGTTGCCGCCGCTGACGTCGATGCCTTAAAGCTCTGCCCCAGGTCTGCCGTCGCTGTCGCTGTCGCCGCTGCGGCTGCACTCTGCTCTGCTCTGCTCGAGCTTTGACTTCAGCTTCCGCTCTCACTGGCGGCGGCGCCAGCTAAATTGCATCAGCTTAGGAAATTCCTTTGCTCTCGCTCTCTTTTTCTCGGTGCTGCGCTCATCTGCGACGCTATCGTTCTAACGCTTTTAACATTCGTCTCTCTCTCCCCCCCACACGTTGCACATTATGCCAGTGCAAACAAGCTGCTGAGCCAGGCAGAGAGCAGAGCTGAGCAGTGCAACGCAGCGCAGCGCAGCGAAACAAACAAATACAAAGTTCTAAGCTCGACTGTTCTTTGAGCCGCTCTCATGCATACACTAACCCAAGGAGCGGGAATGCACGATGCGGCCAACGATGTGCTACGCTTACATTATTCATTATAAGAATAGAAAAATATAAGCAATTCTAGATTTACATACAATTAATATAATTTTAAAATGTGCAATAAAATATTTCCTACTAAATAGTTTGAAATATGTTTTGATGAAAAAATATTTTTTAGACATAAAAGTGCAATATTCTAAAGGGTTTTTCGAAATATTTAAAGCTAGTAAAATAAAAAAAAAATAGATATTTTTGAACCTATTTCTGACCTGCCCTACCCAAATTTAACCGAAAATCATATGGATATTCAATAGGAAATGCGATATGAGAGGCATTAACACTACATTTCGCACATCACGTATTTCGTATGATAATAAAAATCATAAAAGTTTGGATTCCGCGTACCGACTGCGACGCTAAGTACCGAAATGATCTGAATCTAAGTCAGCTGGTATCCCCCGAGTATCGATTCTATTTCTCCCTCTCTTTTTTTTTTGCAAATTGTGCAGAGAACATTGTGACACGAGCTGTCAAGATATCACAATTGTTTTTTTTTTTATTCTAATATTAATTCTAATACTAATATTAACTGTTTTAAAGTTTAAATGAAAATATTTAATATGTAACTTTGGTGATAATTGATTGAATTGTTAGTGTTTTGTAAAGCTAAAAGCCATTAACTCGTTCCTGACGATCGAATCGGCACCTAAATTAGGTCGAAACGCACGAGCATATGCTTGTCCGTATGTCTGTATGTACATATGTTTGTACCATCTACATATACATCAGAATAGTTCACGAAATTTGGACACGTACCATGGAACGTGCGAAAAATAAAAATCCTGGCGGACGGGGTAAGTGAGCATTAGTATTAAGAGCATGTTATAAGCATTATATAAGCCCTATTTAAATTGATGACGAAAATAATTAAGTATACGAAATGTATGTATGGTATGGTATTTTTGCACTCATAGCACCTACAAAATTCATCAGAAATTCGACTTTGGGCAATAAGAGTTCTTATTTCCAAAATACACTGAAAATAATACTTAAAATATATTCCGAGTTGGTGTAGCCATATATGACTTTCTGTCTGGCTACGTGTATTTCTGTCTGTCCATTATTTTTGATTATTTTTGAGAAAGCTATGACTCTAGGAACCCTAGATAGAACGCTTAGGTTTATGATAGGCGAAAGACATGGTTGATGCAAAACTTTCAAAATATCAAATTTATACTGATCCAATCTATAGGTCAAACCATGAACATAACGATAGTCTCATAGCGGGGTGTCAGACCTCAGCAGAAGGTATGGAAGGAAACGGCCTAAACTTTTGGCGCAGAAAAGTATGCCACACAAAATAGGAAGGCAAGTAAGTAATTTGGGAAATAATCATTTTCGAGAGCATACACAAGTCGTATATCAAGCAGGTCGAGAACCCCAAACGACAAGTTGTCGGCAAGCGTCCGACCTTAACTCGTTTCATCTCCAGCTAAATCTAGCCAGAGTTTGCAATAATGTATTTTAAACATCTACGTCAATCGGCGATCGCTGGAGAGTTCTTAAACGGGAAACCGAATACGGAAACAAGTGGAAACAGGTGCAAATGGCAAGTGGCAGCTGGCAGCTTGCGCCCATCGACAGTTCTCAGTCGCAGTCGATCGAGTGCGACTAAGTTTCCGACTTAGAAAGCAATTCCCAATTAGCAGGGTGCACGCAACAACAAACGCTGTGCAAACACGGGAAGTTTACTGATTTGAAAAAAAAAAGGCGACTCATTGCAGTTACATTTTCAGTTTTCACTTTATTTTTTTCAATTTTTTTTTTGTATTTTTATTTGTTTTTTTTTTTTTGTTTGTTTTTTTTTTGTATTTTTCGGGTTGTTTTTTTTTGCTCAGGTTGTTGAAACAAATTTGAAAGGTTCCAAAATTCAAGTGGAATTCTGTGGGGATAGCACAAATACAATAAAGATAGAAAAGTATAGTATGTGTATTTATGTAAGTATTATGGGGTGTTTATTATTCAAGTGCTATATACAGATATTGTAATCGTTGCTTTTTCTGTTGTTGTTCTTGTCTTGTCGTAACTCTTAATTCTTAACATTTGACTCTTTGTTTTTTAGTTGTTTTGGATTATTTTAACACATTTTCCCTAACACTTTCACTTTGAATTCAGTTTTTTTTAGAATGCTACATGCTCTCTCCGTAATTTGTTTTTTTTTCTTTTATTTTTAACAAGCGCAGCAAAATAATATAAAACAAAATCACATACAAATAGGCTTAGAGCTAATCAGTTTCTTATGTTACCAAATTTTTTCTTATCTGACAGGGTCGGGGCGGAGCGGGGCAGGGTAGGTGTGCGAAATATATGTTATACAAATATAATATATATAGTATATATGCATAATAATAGTAGTAAGCATTTATATATAATCTGTGTGTGTGTGTGTATGTGTGTGTGTGTATATATATCTAGGGTATTTACAGAGGAGGGGCATAGCTTAATAGGGGGGAGGGTTGGGCGTTGGATTGCTTTGCTTCATATAGTTTATAAACAAATTATCGTGTCATTAGAATTATTAGTAAATACAAAAGGAGAAGGGCATTGAGGGTATTACTTGGTTAATAACATTATTGTTTAGCAGCTTAGCGGCATACGGAGTATACACGTTTTGAGGTTAGAAGTAGTACAATTACGTGGTACATAGTATTTATATATTTATATGTAATTATAGACAAATTTCGGTTTCTGTATCGTTTACGGGGCCGCATATGCCATTAGAATCCGTTTCGCTTGCTCGCTCGCTGTCCCTTTCTTATTCACGCTCGCTCGCTCGCTGAGTTTTGCTCTCTCCTCCTCCTCTCTCTCTCTCTATGTCTGTCTCTTTCTGTCTGTCCGTCTCCTTCTCTGTATTCAGTTGTTGTTTAATTTGTTTATTTTTTTTACTGGATTGGATGGTCCACATTGATTATAAGGCATACAAAACACATACATATACAAAACTATCTCTCTTTCTTGTTTTCTAACATTAGCTCTATCTTTTTTCCGCATGCAGTCTCTCAAAAATCTTTGTTTTTTGTTTATTTTCTTCATTCGCTTTTGTTTGTTTTCTTCTCTTGACACTTAACGCTATCCCTATCCCTATTGCTATATATCTCTCTCTTTCTCTCAATCGGCTAACAATTCTGGTTTTTATATATATGTATATATATAATCCTCGACATCAATTTAAATTTCATAAAAAATTCCGACGAATCCCTGGTCACAAGTTAAATTTCACATAGTTTTGCGGTAGCGGAGCAGCAGCAGCAGCATCATCAATCAATCTCAACACCCTGATCAGCAGCAGCAATTCTCTCCGGTTTGTTCTCTTCTTCCTTCTCCTAATTTCATTCTCTTGCTCTCGCTTAGTTAGTCGCTTGGCAGAGTGCCTCGAAATCGCAGCGTTCCACGCTGTCCGCATATTTGCGACGCAGCGTTGAAAGCGGACAAAGATCGTCATCCTGTGGACAGCCGGGCAGGCGCAGCACGCGCTCCTGATGCATCACCAGCACGCGCGGTTCCTGTTTGGCGCAACTACAATATGGCCAATGGGTACGTTTTAGTAGAATCTCTTATAAACTGCCCGTACACTTACTCGTAGCGCACGAAGGCCAAATTGGTTGCGAACGCATCGATTTGACTGGTCCGCCAGCGACGATCCTTGCCAAAGTCCTTGTGCGTTAGCGGTTGCTCGTCTCGAGCCACGCCGAGATGCGCCAACATCTTAAGTAGTGTTCCGGAGTGCGTAAAGTAGAAGGTGGCATTGGCACGCGGACGGGGTGAACTGCAAATTGGGAACATGATTATTAGATACAGTTTCAAACGGAATTTCATAGTTAAGACAAGAGAAAGATTCCTCCTCCTGCTCCTTACTCACTCGATGGCTGCAAACATATCGGCGATTGCCGGACAGGCAATGCGATGGGTCAATTCATAGCCATAGCCATCGTTCCAGTAATACTCGAGATCCTCGGCGAATTCCAGAGCACGCAATGCGTTAACATCGAAGAAGCGACACCAAACCGATGGCGGTTTGTGGCGTTGCCAGGCCGTCTCGAATGCGCATACCGTATACATCAGTTGCACATCCTCGGCCGTCAGATCCGCCAATTGGGTGCTTGCCCGCACATGCTGCACTGCTGATTGCATTGCTGGCTCCGCATAGAAGCTACGTGCATTAAACATTGTTTCAGGATTCTTATCGACGTCCGTTTTCCAGCGGTTGCAGAGTTTATAAAACTGTAAGAAACGAGTGAGAGTAGCGAGTGTGTGTGATCATTTTGAAACGAGTTTAGTGCGACGAGTAGCGCTCGCTGCGCAACTGTAGCTACTCGTTACTGCCAGTTATAGCGAGTAAATCCGAATGAGTAAGCCCAAAGATATGCCTTGGTTATCTGATTTCCGACAAGCAGCTACTCGTTAGGCTTCTGTAGCTACTCTACCCGCTCCCCTTTCTAAAATTCCGGGCATTACCTATTGTGGGACTGTAGACAGCCACCGTAGTGTCCAGAAAACCGACTGCCAGCTGCACGCTGTACGGATGAAATGAGAGACATGTGGGATGGGGATTTCTGGAGCCCATGAATCCATCGTTGATACGCAACACGTTCTGTACTTCACCATTCAGGGAGTAGATGCTTATCCTGGATGCATTACCGCATGCAATGGCATCGGCCATGGGATGTGTTGTCATTGCAGTGATATCCGCTCCAGCCTGCCAATGATCTCGCACCGATGAGGACGATGTACGCAAATCATAGACACACACCTGGCCACCCGTGCAGCCTGTGACCAGAGTGACATCGTTAGATCGCAAGCAGGCATGGAGTATGGGAGCCGAATGCTCCCGTAAGGCACGAATGCGCGACTCGGGAGGCGGCAGGCGCTTATCGAACAGTCGCACACTGCCATCCACACAGCCGGCCACGGTGAGATCACAGCGTTTGTTGGCCACAAATGGCGATAGGACACACACGCTGCTATCCGAGCCCAGATGCAGATCGTGCAATTTCAGTTCGCGTTCCACATCCCAGATGCGCAGATAACGTGACCAACCGCCGCCGACGACCAGATGCTGACTGGACTGTTGCCAGGCGGTGACAATACCCGATCCGGCTATGTTGCGTGTCAGTTGGCATCCATGCTGATAGAAAAACAAATGGCTGGCACTGGAGCCAGAGCTGGCGGAGCTGCTGGATCCAACAGCAGCCACGGCAGCGACACTGCCACCAGCGCTGGCTGCAGCGGCGGCTGTGGCAGAAGACGAGACGACACCACTACTGCTGCTTCCGCCAGCTCCGCTGCCGGCAACGCCCGCATCCATCTTCCCATAACGATGCAGATAATGTCCGGCCGCAGCACGAGGTAGTGCATCCCAGGCGCTTATCAGACGCGTGCTCATCGGTTGCGAATCATCTTGCTGGCTGCCGCCACCGGATTGCCAGACCCGTATGACACCATCCTCGTGCGCAACGAGCATGAGTGCAACATCATGTGCGTTGATCATCTCGAAGCTGCTTACACGATCGAACATGGTGGCACTGCTGCCCTCCAGGCGCGACGTTTTGCGTGCACTGCCTCCGCCAATGCTACCGCTACCGCTTCCCCCGCTGCCCATGGATGTGCCAACACTGGTGCCCAATCCACCGCTGCCGCCTGCACCTCCTCCTCCGTGCCCCGCTCCACCTGATCCGCCCGCATCGGCATTCGCTTCGCTCGCATAACTGACCACCGAATGACGCACAAAATCATAGACCAGCACCTTCTGCTTGTAGGCGACAGCAATGTGTGGTTCATACGGCAATAGCTTCACTATAGACGGCGTGAACTGCGTCTTTCGCATCCAACTGTAGCTCTGCAGTCGCTTGATATGCATACGCTGCACGTTGCCCTGATCCGCCGCCTGCTGGCGACACGCCTCGCGACGTATGTGCTCGTTGCGCTGATAGCGATACTCCCGGGATCGCAGCTCTGTGGAATTTCGATCAATCGGCCAACACTGACGACCCTCGTCCTCCTCGCTATCACCCTCGGCACTGCAGTAGCGTTGATTGCCAGGACGCGTGAAATACGAGATGGTCCACGGTATGAACTGTGTCTGAACGATGGGTACAATTGCGGATTTGCCATCGGCACCGCCAACAACGCCGGCTCCACCATGATAATGATTCGATGCCGCGCTGCCATCACCCATGCCAGCTCCTAATCCGGCCGTATTGCTACCCGTTGCAGTCGCACCACCTGCACCACCATCGGTCTCGTCGTTCATGGAGCTGGTGCGTAGCTTGCGTTGTGTATCCCCAACGGCTGTGCTGCCCGACAATCGCAGCATCTGCACCCACTGGCTGGGCACGACGACGGGCGGAGATTCAACCGCTACACCGCCTGCGGCACTTAAGTAATTGCAACGTGTATTCGGAGATGGCGGCAAGCTGACGCTCAGGCTGCTGTTATTCAATTTTTCCAGATCACGTGGTCCGCCGGGACCGAGGCCACCACCACCACCGGATCCGCCAGAACTGGAACCGCCACAGCTGCCACTGCCCGCCGTCGCATTGGTTGCCTCCTTGGCGGTGATCATGCACAGCGCCGCATCGCGTACATGTGCGATGATCTTCTGCGCCGTTGCCGCAACGAGCGGGAAGGGATCCTGTCCCAGATTGTAGATACCCTGCCAGAGCTTCGTGAAGATCGATTGAAAGGGTATTGAATTTGTTGTGGTTCCTCCTCCACTGCCAGCACCACCACCGCTGCCAGCACAACCTGGTCCACTCGTGCTCGATGTGCTCATGTTCGAGATGGAACTGGAACTGACGCCACGTCGTATGGAAACATGACCGAACCGCTCCAAGCTGTGCGTTGTAGACGGAGCATTCGGCATGCCGTGCGTAATGCTGGCGCTGCGCTCGCCGCCGCACGAGACCAGCGCCAGGCCCGAGTGATGACTGTTCATGTGCTCCGCCAGATAGACGGTGACAAACTGTGACTCAAAGAGCAGGACCATCCATTGCAGAGCGGCAGCCAGTTCCAGACGTACCAGCGGTGACATATCCTCGCCCACAGTCTCCAGCAATGTGATTGCTATGATTCGATCAATATTGTTGGCCTGCTCCTCACTGCGATCCGTCACAGAGCTGATGAACGTGCCCAGAGCGAACACTGCAGCTGCACGTACCTCGGGTATCGAGTCACGCAGCAGCACATAGAGCTTCTCGTGCGCCAGATCACGTGCACCAGACCAACGCGCCTTCTCAAAGTTCTGCCACAGCATGCCCAGGCAAATGGCCAACCATTGACGTAGCAGCCAGCTACTGTCGTTCAGCTGCTCCAGGCATATCGAGAGCAACGGTCCCTGCAGTGCGCTCGTCTGGCCCAGCAGGAAATTGTGCACTATGGAGGCGAGCACGAAGGCGGAGAGTGTGCGATGCTGCTTGCTAACGCTGTTGTCCTGCAGCACGGACAAAAAGTATTTGTATTCCTTGACCAGATCCACCTGGCAACTGGGATCGACTGCCAGGATTTTGGCCCAGATAAAGACGAGCACGGGACGCAGTTCACGTGTAGAGCTTTGCAGCAGCTTAAGCACATACGGGAAGATGCCAACGCCCAGGGCAAGATTAACGGCCCAGGGGCCCAGATCAAGGAAGCGTGCGAGCAGCTCGAGAGCGCGCAAACGATGCACCTGCGACAATAGCACCTGCAGCACAATGGGCAACTGTTCGGGCGGTGTCCGCGACTCCGATTCACTGTCCAGCCACACCTGGAAGGCGGTCAACTGATGCTCGAAGAATGGCAGCTGTCGGTACGGTGCCTGATGATCCAGTATATCGGGTAATTGCTGTAATGCCAGGTCCACTACCAAATCCCATGCCTTCCACATGGCATGACGATGACATGGCGGCAACGCGGGCAACGAGACGGGTGTGCAGTCATGCGAACGTAGTATACGCTCGGCTAGTAGGAAATTGCGAAATAAACTCGCCACCAACAGATCCTGTCGAAACAGACGCTGGAAGAGTTCGCGTGGCAGCGTATTCCATGCAATGGTATCCGTGATTGCCGTAAATATCCAATTCAGTTCGCCCATCATGGTGCGACGATCGTTAACCTTGCCGGGAATCTTATCGATCAGTTCGCTATGTATGCGCGGCACCATGCCGAGCTTCTCCTGCATCGCATACCATTTGAGTGCGATATTAATGGGTGTCGTCAGGCAACTGGTGAAGAGATCCGCCGGCAAATGTGCGTTCATCGGTAGAATCTCATTGGCAGCACATGCTGCCAGGTGTATGCAGTTCTTGTAGCTGACCAGCTGTGATGTGGGCAGCGGTCCTACGCTGCCAACACCTCCTACTCCTCCTCCGGCTGCTGCTGCCGCCGCCGCTGCTGCTGCCGCTGCACCCGCTGCCGCCTGCTGTGCCTTCTCCAGCTCTTGCTCATGCTGCTCTGCAAAGGGTTGAAAGGAATTGATTATGATGCCAGCATTGGAACAATCATACACATATATCGACGGTGCTGCCATCCAATTGATCAGCTCGAAGATGCTCAGCGGTATGTACTGCGTGAAGGTCTTGTTGAACACCCAAATCTCTCCGTTGGCCGTCGGTTTTGGCACCCCATGACCATTGTAATGGAAGAGTATGCGTTCTCCCTTGGCATTGCGTCGCAACGAAGTGCACAGCTTTTTCACATCGTCCACGGTGGGATCATGGCATTTTTTGTAACGAGCACGCGGTTGCCAGCGTTCGTATTGCATTTGCAGATTGCTACCGATCAGTTCCATAGCCTTCGGTGCCGACACCGAACTGGGATCGATCCAGCATTCGAGACGTGAACATGGTTGGATTTTAACCACATCGGGCGGATCGACACCAATGTTAAGGCATAGCACCAGCGCCACACTCGCTGTCTTCATGCGTTCACGTATGCGCCAAGGATGACGCTCATAGATTAATGGCTCAATCGATTCCTGATGTCGCTTGGCCAGAAAACTAAGTGGCATCAATTGGTCGTGCACAAAGTTTATAATTAGATCATGAGTTGCGAATAACCTCTCCTTTCTATCCCGTATCACAGGCTCTTTTAGGAATAACTGACGTTGATCCTTTGCTTTGCGTGCACTGTTGCTGGTGCTGCTGCTGCCGCTCCCACTGCCACTGCCACTGCCGCCGCTGCTGCTGGGATTGGCAGCGTTACCATACGATTCATTGTTCTTAATGCTGCTGCTGCTGCTGCCGCTGCTGGCAGCGAGATTTTTTGTGCTGCTCGACGTCGTCGTCGCCGCCGCCGCCTTGTTGTTGTCACTGGCAATTGCCGCAATGCTCTCATTGTACAGCGGTTCCATCATCTTGTCGGTGTGTGTGTGTGTGTGTTACTCTGTTGCTTGCTTCTCTTCTTGCTATTCCTCGATTTGTTCTTTTTCTTGCTGCCGCTGCTATGTTTATTTACAGTTTTCTTACACAGTTTACGGATTCAGTTGCAGTTGCAGTTGCCAGCACATGCACATTTGCATTTCGTCTTCCTCTCTCTCCCTTTCTCACTCTCTCTCTTTCTCTCAACGTGTTCGTATGTCTGTGTGCAGCAACAACAACAACATTGGCTGTGTGCTGCTGCTGATGCACATAACCAAACAATTTTGCACTCGAACTCTCCCACCCCACCTAGGAGGAACGACTACGACGACGACAATGTGATGATGATTTTTACACGATTTCGTACTCCTCAATTGCGCCTGTCTTTCATAATGCGTTGCACGCGCTTGCACGTTTTTATCGAACACGTTTTTCTCTGTTTCGATTGCACAAATTTATAAACAACAACAAAAATAAAAACAAATGCTTTAAATTAATATCTGAAAATTGTAGAAACGCACACGCTGTATATCACAAACTACAACGCACTTGCGATTGTTCCGTATTCTTCTCCTTCTATTATCCGTTCTCTCTCGCATCAACCGTACAGCGTTGCCACATGGTGCGTCGATTTTATTATTATTGCGCGCAATATTTAAATTGCACAGATAATTACATAAACATATATATATTTCAACTTGATTGATATTGTAATAACTAAATATTACAGCTGTAGATGAGATCTATATTTATTTCTACTTACGCGCAAGACGGGATCACGATGCAAAGGCTGCGGATAGATAACAGTGTGTATGCGATGACGTCCAAATAATCCTGTGGCAAAGCTCTGCGCGCTTCTCAGCGTACGCTGTGTGGCCGTGTACTTCATGTAGAACCATTCCGGATTGTAGAGATCGGGCATCAGTTCGGGAAAACGCAATTGCATGCGTTCGGCGAGCTCGATTAATTCGTCTTCGCCCTCGGCCACCAACAGTTTCTCGTCATCCTCTTCGATGTGCTGCCAGCTCCAGCGACGCAATTGTTTTCGATCCTCGGGACAGAGCTTTGACTTCGCCTGCTGCAGAAGACGCGCCTGCAATTCGCTAAGACGTTGTTTCGCATGCGATATAACCGATTTACTCGGATTCCGGGTTCCATGGCGAATTATTGACCAAATTCGGGTCGGGTGGCAACCTTATAGCAGCGAATAATTTTATTAAAACAAACAACGAATGAGCATGTGCAGGAAATGAAAACAGAATAGGAACAGCTGTGAGTTAAATGCCAATTTTTAAGAATAGCTATCAGCAATTGGCATACCATTATAGATCGGCGGCGTATCATTATAATTGGCGATGGCGCGATAAGGTGTCTTGGTGGACAGACGCTGCTCGATTTCAAAGCGTTCCATGTATTGACGACAGGCAGCTGCATCGCCATCATCATCATCATCAGCTGTTGCCGTGCTCGCATGTGACAGTTGCGGTGTTAATAACAATATTAAAAGCGGTATTAGAACGGTAAATAAATTAAGCATTTTCCCGAACGGAAAAAATGGTCAAGAGTTGAAAGTAAACAGGTGGTAGAATTAGAACTTAAAACATCGAAGACAAAAACTAAACACACACAACCCACTCCGCTAATCGGAAAAGTGGTACGAATAAATGAACAGGCTAAATACAAGTGAAGAGCATGTTCAAAGGGAGGCTGCAACTACAGACGGGCACTTCTACGCAATCAAATAGCACGCACATTTATACGATGGTACTGCGTTCGCGTTGCCATACTGTCAAAATATTGCCAACGAAAATAACTATCGTTAGCCACCACATTGATTACATCAGCTCGAAAATATCGATAGCTTCACAATGTTGAACACAAAACGAACGAAAAGGTAGCGAAGTGAGCTGTGTTTGTATCGATATGCAGCTTAAAATCGATAGATCGTGCCGAAAGTGCGGTCTCCAAGGATTCGTTTTTGAGTAATTTCACATGTACCAAGCCGATTCCCACAGTTATCAGTTGCAAACGACGCGCAGTCCAAAAGTTGTAGTAGAGCAATTCGTTTTATGCTTTAGTCTCCTGTTGTGATTTCAGAGTAAGCAATGATTGAGTATCAGCATGACTAGTACCAATTGTCTAGATGTTAATACGTGCGTAGGGTCCCGCACCCGATCGCATGTACAGCGTTCGGGGGAAGCCGAAAAAGCAACATCAAATACGCAGTCAAAAGCCAAGGGCCGCAAGAACGCCAAAATGGAAAATACTCTCGATACAAGTGAACCGGAGAAAAAGAAATTGAAATTATCAAAATCGCAAGTGCAAGCAAATTCGAAAAACGACGGTGAAGGATCAACTCAAAAGAAAAGGGGCCGCAAAAATCGGGCAAGAGAAGAAGAAACTGTCGATGCAAGTGAACCGCAAAAAAGGATTATGAAAGTAAAAGATATAATGTTGAAAGAGGACGACAGAAAAGTAGAGTCTGTGCCAAGGGATGGCAAGAAGACGCAGACAGCAAAAGCAGAAAGAGTGCTCAAAGAAAATACAGAAGAAATGATGATTAAAAAGGACAACAAAAAAGTGGAGTCCACGTCGAAGAGAGGCAAACAAAATCCGACAACAAAACCAGAAAGAGTGCTCAAAGAGAAGACGCTAAACATTATTAGAGATGAAATATTGGCTAAAAGAGCAAAAGAGCTTAAAGTGCAGGAGTCCACGCCAAAGGCCACCAAAAAGAGGCTAACAACAAAAGTAGAAATAGTGTTAAAAAAAGATACGGCTAACGTTATGCCAGAAGAAATGATGATTAAAAAGGACAACAAAAAAGTGGTGTCCACGTCGAAGAGCGGCAAACAAAATCCGACAACGAAACCAGAAAGAGTGCTCAAAGAGAAGACGCTAAACATTATTAGAGATGAAATATTGGCTAAAAGAGCAAAAGAGCTTAAAGTGCAGGAGTCCACGCCAAAGGCCACCAAAAAGAGGCTAACAACAAAAGCAGAAAGAGTGCTAAAAGAAAAGACCACAATCTTTATGGCGTCCACGCCAAAGGATGACAAAAATAAGCAGAAAACTTATAGAGCGTTTGTGCTTATAAAAAAAACGCCAATCGTCATAAACAACATAAACAGCAACAGCAACAATGATAATAACAATAACAATTGCTTCGAAATCATAGAGAAACCAGAAGGCAGGTTAATTCAGTTTTGTCGGGCTTGCTCGACTGTAGCCTTTACTAGTCTAATCTCACACACAATTAATTTAATTTCTCTTTTAGGCCACAATAATTCTGATGTCGAAAATGTATTGGAACAATCGAGCCAGAGCAGCGCAAAGAATCGCGCGGAACTGCTCAAAGTGCTGAACGCAGAACTGGGAGCGGATGCGGACAGAGAGCGAGTGGAAGATAGTGATACGAGCTACACTCTCGACGATCTACGTCAGTTTGTGGCCAGATCGAGCATTAGCAAGCATTTCACATTTGCCAGCACACTGGAGAGTATAACGCAGGTGAGGCACCATGGTCGCACCATGAACCATGTTACAATTTCAACAAATTGATTTTCCTCTCGACCTTCTCCAGCTGCTGCAACAATTCATTGACGTTGTTTACCAGCTAAATAGCGTGCAACTGGATGAGCTGCTAGATCTATACCATGTAGGAATCATGATGTTTGCCGTTCGCCAGGAAGCGCATTGCATTGGTCAACGATTCGAACTGCTGCAGGCTCTGGCCGAATTGGCGGCAATGCTGCGGCCCCAACAGATCGCCTACATTGGCATGAATCTCAGCGAGCGTTTTGTTATCGGCAACGGCGTTGAGCGCATGCGCCGCATCATCGATCTGCACTTTGCGTTGCTAACGTTGGCCAGCCAAGACGAGATCAACTGCAAAATTGCCATGACCGCACTGCTGGCCATATTCTCAACGGTGGCCGAGGTGCCACTGCCCGAAGGTGAAACGGATATTGTACGTATTGTAATTTGATATTTCTTGCGCCCGCTAATCGACCCTTTGTTTTGCAGATTCAGGCCGCCTTTGCCATGGCCAAGCTGGTGGACTGGAAACAGCTCATCGTGTCGAGTCGCGAGGCGGATGTCTTTGTGCTGGTGCGCAGCTTTGGTTTGATTATCAACACGCGAAGCAATCGCTTGCCGCATTCGAACTGGGATCAGAAGCTGGGCAGCGAGATACATCGATTCTTCATGACGGTGCTGGCCACAGTGCGTTGCTGTTGCGACTACGGATTCTTTCACATGATGGTGAGTGCATTCACATATTCACTCGCTCTATGCTCGATTCTAATTGGATTCTCTTTCAGCTGGAGCGTTTTATTGCCTTCTGCGTGGTGCGTGGCGCCACAGCGCGGTAAGTGCGAGTGAAAGTTCGTTTTGGGACTCGCTTCGTGTATAATACCCTGTATTTTTTGCTTGCAGCGCGCACACGCTGGACATGCTCGACGGGAGCAACCGTGCATAGTATTCTAGGTTTATTTGTTATTATTGTTTTTGTGGGCTCGACGCTGTCAACAAGTGCGCGCGGCATGAGCTTTTGGAAAAGCTCCCTATCTGCGGTGGGCCAAGGTACGGGAACATCCCTCAACCCTCTTCTTCCCCCGTCAATCGCCTGGAGCATTGTTTTGCGGTTGGCTTAACGTCTTCAGAATAAGTTGGCTTTGTGTGAGCTTTAGTCGTGCCGGGCACAATCAAAGTGACGGACCAAGAGAACGCCAAACAAAACAAAAACGAGAAATACCAAAAATAAATAGGAAGTAATAATCGTAACAAATTAAATAATAAGGGAATAACGAAATAAATACAAGTTTGTTTTTGTTTTTTTTTTTAAGTGAAAAATTCAAGTGTGTGTGTTTTTTTCTCTTGTATTTACGTTTTACCGTTCTGAATGCGACAAGTTTTCCGGGCCGCAGGACTAGCATATGGCGCCGGAAAATGCGCCGCCGCACGTGCCAGCTGATTGTTGCGCCGCACAACTAGTGACAGGTAAGGCACGCATCCCCGCCCCTTACTCAACAAAAGCTATGAGGAAACTGCCCATACCACCCCTCCCCCCTAATGGCAGGTATCCTATGATTTGTCGCGCAATTGCACGCAACGCAACGGGACTTACAACGCTGCGGCACGCCACCTGTTGGGCACGTAAGCTCTTTCGCCGACTGATCGATAAAGTCCGTTTTATTTATGGAATATTAACGTAAGTGTAAAAGCGCGCCTTATCAGCGCAGCCCACCTACCGGACAGCCTACGCTACCTGTCAGCGATAAAAATAAAACCCAGCGAAATATTTTAAGTGTCGTGACACGAGCAGCGTGGTAGGGAAGTGTATACATATATGGCTAAATTTAGCCCAAGGAATACTTTACACGCATGATTGAATTAATTAAATCGATAATTGCACATCACGTTGTTATTGAAATTCGATTAATCCTGCGCATCGGATCGCTGAGCAAGGACTAAAAAAAAAAAAAAAATACCAAAATACCCAATCGAGTTCAAATTTCCTTTTTCAAACGCTCATCTCTAGCGGGCAGTAACGGATCGCTGGGGAAGCGTAAAACGTAAAGAGAATTTAATCAAACCAATTGGAAAACTCAAGTGCTAGCATTAATATAGTACAATTTCGAATATGATTAATCTAAGCCGAATAAATTGTGTTTATTCGCTATGACGTTGCCGTTGAACTGTTTGTGTCCCCGGTGCTTATCACCGGCGCAGACGGTAATTAATTTTTTTTTGTTTTTATATATAATAACAATATAAAAATTGTTGACAAATGACAATGACACGATGATCAGGCCACAGATTGTGCCGAAAGAAGAAACCGAAATTAAAAAACGAATACGAAACGATGACAAAAAAACAAACGCATGAGAACGAAGAATGACGAATGGCAAATCGCAAATGGCGGAGAATGGCCAATGGCAAAAGGCAAATGGCGCACATTTCTCGCATTCCTTTTTAAGCTGCTCGTTTCGCGCGTCAGGCTGGCTGGCTGGCACAGCGACAACAACATTCCACTGCTGCCGCGCACTATGGGAAGTTTGCCACTTTTTTAGGTCAAAATTTATAACTCGTAAAAGAAACAAGATTTTAAATGCTTGTTTTTGCTATAAATAAATAATCATCATTAGAAATTGATTTTATAAAAAAATTGAGAGTGAAAAATAATTATATTATTTTGGTAATTGTCTGTTAGTTGCCTTCATCTCCGATTTTAAAAATAATTTTTATATGGATAGTGCTCGATTTATCGTGAATTTAGGCAAAAAAAATTATTTTTCGGATGCTTGTAGTTTTTTTTTTTTTTAACTCGCAATTACGTCACTCTTTAACTGTTTGAAATTTCATAAAAATGCTCTTTATTATTTGTAAGCAATTATCGATAGAAACTTCCCTCTTTGGAGGCCGATAACTTTGAAGTGACGCCATCTATTGAAATTATTTGTACTACACATAGCTAACTGATCATTTCTAAATGCATCCCTGTTAAAATAATTGCATTTTAATGACTTTCAAAAAATAGGTTTTGGCCAAGAAAAGGGCAAAACTTCCTATAGTGCGCTGCCACTGCTGGCCAGCCCCAAAGCTAAGGACAGTTTTCTACTTTCAGTTCGAAATGTGAAGTCGCCTCGCGCGGTTTGCCGGCACGACACAAACATAAACATAAAAAAAGGCGCAGACACGCTTGTTCACGTTAACGTTCACTCGCTAAATGTAACTGTTGTTCAAAACGCCCGAAAAGGCCATTTAAACTAACAAGAAACGCGAACAAAAAAATCAAAAGAACATATTAAAATTAAATACAATAAAAATTAAAATATTTCAAGGCACCCGACAACAACAAAAGTAATAAAGGAAATTGAATAATTGCAAAAAATATAAAACAGAAAACAAATGGTTTTACTTAAATGAGAAAGAGAGTGAGAGAGCAAAACTAAACAAAAATAATCGTAAAAATGCATAAAAAGTGCTGTTTTTTTTAAATAATATTTTTTGCTTGTGAACATTTGCACATGAATCATAAAACTTCTCTCTAAAGCTGCGCAGCCCACGCTTTATTGGCAGCGTTGGCTTAGCTTTTAAAACAGATAACTTGTTTTCTGTCTGCGAATTCGGCTATTATCAATGTCATGATCGGTAACGTACTGGCAACCAGTGGAGCAGTGAATCAGTTGTCGCCGGCACGCTTTAATTATCCATATTTCAATTTGAGGATCTCGAAAAATAAACCAAGAACCTAGAACCTTATTTGCAAGTGTTGAATGAAGCAAATAATGAATATGGATATGAGTTTATTTATCAATTCGAAATAAAGCTTAAGCAATCGTAAAAAATAATGAAAGCAAGGAAGAATAAATATTGATAAGAGTCGATTAGATCAATTTGAATTATTTGAAGAATGAGTATAGGTACATTGAAGAGATGTAACCTTATTTGGTATTATCTAATAGTTCCCCCAAATTCTCCTAGGTATTGTGCAATATGTAACTCCAATCTTTTTCGATACACTCGAATAATGAATGTGTTCTTGTAGTATCATGTCCATTTCCTCGGTTATCATGGTTAACAGTAGCTAGATTGTCATACTTATGTATAATACCTTCGTTTTCTATTGTTATTGTTTGCCATCATTGTTGTTATTGCTGAAAAGCTATCTGCACTTACAACGACTACCAAATGCTACTAGCTACACTACAGGTGTTGCCTCTATCTATGGGTGTATTCGTTCGTGCTATTTGCACTCGGCTTGTATGGGGCACGTGTCTGTACATTGACATTTGTTGCATTTGAAATGAATAAAAAAAAAAAAAAAAAAAGAAAAATTAAAAAAGAAAAATAATAATAATTTAAGCCCGTTTCTCATGCACCTGTCAATGTTGCGGCTTACTTAACCTTTTTAACATGTTGTCAAACCCGATTAGCGCTCGCTTATCTAATATGTCAGTCAAAAATTCATGCTAATAGTTGTCTGACAGGCGGGTTCAACCGATCGACGACGACGAGGTTGCCAACTTGCGTAACGACGACGGGCGGCACGTCTTGTAGCCTGATGTAAGCGAAAGAGAATTCGCCATCGTCAAAGTTGACACGCACTTTAACCTGTGGTTAGTTTTAATATGAATGATAGTATATGGAAATATTGAGAGAAATTCATTCACTTTGCTTAGATTGAGATTTTCAACTGCCAGCTAAATGGCAAGAACTGGTTATAGATCGAAAAACTATCTATCTGTCTATGTCAGAGCTTGAGATTTGTTTTTCATATCATTTATTTTGATGATTTACGAAAGTAGAAGTGCAGAAAACCATTAATTAATTATGCTAATGTTAAGGGCCATGCAAGATCTATATAAAGATACTCACAGTATACCGTAATCTTAAGATCAGCTGAATTCAGCCTCTATAATATGACTTTCTATCCTATTTACAGTGCCGACGTCGCCGTCTCAGCGCCAACTCTGAAGTAGAAGAACCCTCAGCGAGAGAGCGAGACAGAAACAGTGAGAGAGAGAAAGAGAGAGTGGTAGTGAGGGAGGCAGGGAGATAGCAAGAGCTTCATTCCATAATCATAATTCGCAGGAAATTGACATTGAAACGGCTGCAGCAGCAGCAGTAGCAGTAGCAGCACCGGCAACAGCAGCAGCAACAGTTGCTCGCGTGTCTCGACGACATGTTGGCCACGCCCACAAATGAAAAGTCGCCGGCGCTGAACAATGGCTACCTGCAGGCAGTCGCAATGGACGAGTTAAATGCGACGACAGTATCGCCGCTGCTGGGATCCCAGCAACATCAGCAGCAGCAGCAACAGCAGCAACAACAACAGCAGCAGCAGCACAAGTTGCCGACGGTTGTCTATCTCAGTGCGGATGGCAGCGGCGCTGTGGGCAGCGCACTGCAGCGTGGCACGGCCGGCGGAGGCGGCGCAGCGGCTCCTGCGACGTCGGCGGGTGGAGCTGCCAGCGACTGGTTGATGCTAAAGGAGGCGCAGCAGAGGCGTCGCCTTCTGGTGCTGGCCATTGCGTTCACGGTGCTGGGAGCTGCCATTGGCGCCTTGGCCATTTACTTTGCTGGCCTGCAGCAGCAGCGATGCCAGCATTGTCAGCTGACGGAGGCAGGTGAGTAACAGCAGCAGCAGCAGCAGCAACAACAGCAACACGAGGCAGCAACATGGCCAGAATGTGCTGGCTTGAATTGGGTCAGGCAGCAGGCAATCAAATGGCATGTGAGGGGAGAGGGGTCTGTCACATCCTCGAAACACAAAACTCAATTTCCTCAGCCAAGGGCGAAGCAGCAGCCGCAGCAGCAACAGGCTGGGCACAAGGAGCAGCAGCAGCAACAGGCTGCCATTTGGTGGTGCCGCTTGCGACGCCTTGGCGCCTTTCATTTCCGCCTGCATTAAATTCAATTACAAAATATGTCAAACAAGCAGCAGCAGCAGGAACAGCAACAGCAGCAACAGCGGCAGCAAGCAGAAGAGCAATTGCTGCCGTTGCTGCTGCGGCTTCCTGTGTCCCTTTTGTGGTTGGCACATTCCATCAGCATTACAGCAACATCCCCCCTCCCCTTCCCACTCCCCGCTCCTTTAGCCTGAGCACCTTCATTTATTGCTCAACTTTTTGCATTCAATTCACACGGCAGCAACATTCCCCGTTCCTCCTTATCGCTTGTCATTATCGCAGCCCCCTCTGCCCCATCTCCCGTTTGCAGCCTGTCATTCATTTGCCTGCTGTCATTTCTCATTTACATTTTGGTGAGGGTGGAGAGAGAGAGAGAGATAGAGAGAGAGAGAGAGGGGGGGGGGGGGCGATGGTGATAGGGGGAGCGGTAAAAATGAGAAGAAAAACCAATCAATTGTCCGTACGGACTTTCAATCGATCGAGCTTGGAACACCTTGCGTTGTCTACTTAATTGAATGGCACTCCCAAACACACACACGCACACCTCTACACACACCCCTACACACTCACAACCATACACACACCCCTACACACGCACAACCCTGCACACACCTCACGTGCTTTTCGAATTTAGCGCCAAAATTAAATTCATTCATCGTTGCGTTTTGCAACAGGCTCTTTTTAGACCACGCCCCCCTCCTCAGCTATGCGCCCACCTTTTCTACACCCACTGCCTCTGGTTTTATTTTCCCGTTAACCCATGGCCATCATCAAAGCACACACACACACGTCAGCTCAAAAATAAGTATGCTATCTATAAATACTTTTAGGCTTTAATGGGGTCTCATCTTACCGGGCTCGTAATAGAGCAGGGAATTGGGCAAAGGGGGAGAGGCTGGGGACTGGAATGAGTCGCTGTCAGTGCACAGCGAACGAGGAAATAACGAGTCTCATATGTGCCAATCAATATTGAACAACTGGTGTTAAGGGTTTTTCCCTAGAAATTCGTCAGTTATTTTTATATCTAGGAGAAAATATACGGAGCTGACTTTATTTACCAACTTAAAAATCGAGAAAAAAAAGTAAACCAAATCAAAATTTTAAAATAAACGCAATTTGCAAAAGAAGTACGTGTAATTTGCGGTTAGCATCATTTTTGTATTTGCTGCAAATTTGCATGAATACTTAAACACCGCAAGCAAAGTTAGTACAACGCAATTGCCTTTAAAAAGTGCTTATGCAGGCTCCTGTGATATATCTGTATATAGAAAGGGTATATGTCTTATTAAGCTACTCTACCTACTCTCACTCCATTATCGCTTTCGCCTCTCTCTCTCTCTCTCTCTTACCTTCTACCTACCTTCTACATTAGCTTGCCAATTAATTTTTATACATTGTGTCCAATTTTAAAACAACATACTGTTATTTTCTTCATTGCGTCAGAACTCGATTTATATAATTAATGCAATTCAGTCACAAAAACAAGTGAACCTGCAACAATGTGTGGCAAGTAGTTGCCTTCGCACCTGAAGCCAATGAAACAAACCACAAACAAAATAATTTATCAATCTATATATATATATATATATATATATATATAGAGAGAGAGAGAGAGAGAGGGAAAGAAAGAGAGAGAGAGAGAGAAAGAGAGGGAGATTATTACGGTTATTAGGTGACCGCCACATGCAACATGTGTGTCGTGTGTCCTGTGGCAATCGACCAGGCCGGGAGACCTCCCCAAGCGTATCACTTATGTTTCGTTTAATAAAACAAATCGGGGTAGTTCCCTGAAGCTCCCTACCTACCACACTTGCCACACTTGCCTCTTCTCTCTCGCAAAAAGAAACTGCCCAGCAGTTTCAACGTGGTTCCTTGTGTCTTTCACTTAAATTAAAGCAAAGCAGGCATAATAACAACTTGTTTATACCCTACATAAGGTCGATCAAACTAATTGAACTGCTGAGCGAGTAGAGCTACCTTGATGAAATTTAGTTGAAGGTCTTGATCAGCACTTACTAGAAGTACATATATATAACAGTATTTTCCAATTTTCTATCGAAATAGTGTCTGAAAAAGCCAAAAGCGCATTTCAACGCTGTACAAATGCGTGCAAAGTTATGCAATTTTATAGAGTTTTGTAGACGGAATATATAATAATGCCATGTTATAGAAAATGAGAGTCAATGTCAGCGATAACTTGTGTAATAATTAAGCGGCAAGCTGAAATTGTTGATATAGGAAACGGGAATAAGGCTCATAGACTTGACTGTACAGGGCAACTGCTAGTCGAGCATGCCAGTCTCAACTTGGCTTTGCTTTCGCTCTTGCGAATCCCTTCAATGAAAAATTCAAATTCAATTTAACTGAGTGCTTTGTTTTTTAAAATCGAAGCCACAATAATCGCAGCGAAATGCGTCACGATGGCAAACTCAAGCTGGAAAAATTTCTCTCTAATTGCAGGCGACTACGACGTGTCCGCAATCGACGAAGCAGGAGCAGGAGCAGCAGGAACCGGAAGAAGCCTGGACAATATCTGCATGACACAAGAATGCGTGCGCACGGGTAAGTTTTCATTGGGTACCCGAGTCCAAGTACCTTACCTCTGCTTGGTGCCGATACTCCACTGCTGTCCGTCAATCAAGGGTTGACTCCAACTGCCTCCCTCCCCCCTTGCTGGCTACCTACCCGCTATTAACGCCTCTCCTTGGGGCAAATGTTTTCAATAATTTATTAGCAATTAACGTGGTTTAGTGCGCCACTTGATGTTGATTATATGGCCCAGTCCGATATGGCCTGAATATGTGGCGGGCAGGAGCGGGGTTGTGTACCATATATATATATATATATATATATATATATCTATATAGTATGCTCATGTGTCCAAATGCATTCGCCAAGTCATCAACTTGTGCTCACACAAGTCCAGAGGCGACGGCAACGTTTAACGACCTTTTTATGGGCCACAGCTGGGAATGCGACATTTGGCCTGGCCTGGTCGGGCATGGCTTGGCTTGCCTTGGCCTGGACTGATGTTGTATGTCCTGTGGCACATGCCCCCCGGGCCCCTGCTTCCTGCTCCCTGCCACATCGCATGCATGCATAACAAATGCATAATAGTCTCCTTAGAATATCAAATTCTGACTGAGTAAGTCGTTGCTACCAATCCAAATTTTCGCCCCCCCTCTTTTTCCCCCCTGCCATTATGCCGGTAATTGTCTTGTTTATGCAGCCGGAGACATGCGTTAATTACAACAATAACAACAAAAAAAAAAAACTGATATATCCCAAGGGATTTCTGGGTTATTTAGACAAAATTCCATTGAGTGCTATTTTATTTCGAATTCCATTCAACTTTAACTGCGTAGATCTTGGGTATTACGGGGTGCAGCGTGCTGAAATTTGTTGTATGTCTTGCCTATAACTTAAGCTAATAGATCTGCATGTTTTGAATGAATAGTTTGCAGCATGCTCTATAATACCATACCTTAAAAGCTTATATTATATTTTATGTATGGTTTTACTTATCTGCATTTTATTTATGGTTATTTATGGTTATTTAGCATATTGAAGATCAACGGCGGCATTTGCTGCATTATCTTTAGCCTTTGTAATGTTTAGTTGAATTTCCCCAACTTCAACTATGCAGATCTTGAGAATTACGAAGTCTAAGGTGCTGAAATTTGCTGTGTGGCTTTTCAATAACCAAATTGAATAGATCTATATATGTGTTTCAAGCAGTACGTTATCATAATAGAGCTTTTTACATTGGATGTACATGTGCTGCGCATATTTCAGAGTCGATAACCGATTGATTACAGATAAGAACACGCTCGTCTCTCGGCTGACCAGTTTAATAAAGTTGTTTTTTTTTTTTCATTCTATGCATTGATTTATGGCATAGTATGATCGTAAAATATGTCGCTATAATAACAACTAGAAATACTTGAACGATATGACAGCGCGCCCGATATACACACCCGTCGTTATGTTAGTATAAAACAAATATATATGGTATATATATATGACACAGAAACGAAAAACCAGTTTCAGCTTAGATAAAAATGGAATTAGTTTTATATTGACATGATGAAGGATAAATGTCAGATGGCACTATTTATATACAATATATACATGCCATATGGCATCATAAAAATATTGATATATATATATCTTAATCTCTGCATCGAGAGCAAAGCAAGCGTCGACTACATTCAAAAAACGTTGCTTAAAATCGAAGCTGAGTGAGGGCGTAATTAGTGCAGGGTCGTGCTGCTAAAGCACAAAAGGTCTCGTGTTCCGGCATAGTTGTGCATCTTGATTTATTATGTACGCTTGGTTTGCCCAAACTAATAGGCCCAACACAGTAGCTAAGCGCGGCGCACAAAAGTTTCACGGGGGGCGCAAAACTTGAGGGCAGAAAAGAATGGAAAGTTCTTGGAGTAAAGTTTAGGCATAAATTGCATATGAAGTGGGATTGGATGGAGAGGGGCGGGCTGCTCGATTATGATAAAAAAAAAACTTTTGCAGCTTTGAGTTTTATGATCGAACTGCCGAATTATGATACGGAATTAGGCAGCTGAAAGGGTTCCCACACGCTCAAAATAGGATGACGCGCTGCTTGATTTATGCAGGTGTAGCTTATTGTTTTTACCCCTTGTTTTTCTAGCCGCCTCACTGCTATCGGCCATGGATCTGACGGCAGATCCGTGCGAGGACTTCTTTCAGTTTGCCTGCGGCACGTGGAACAAGGTGCATCCCATACCCGAGGATCACAGCGGGATCAGCACGTTCGAGGTGAGTGGCAAGGCCGCTGATTATGTGCAGTAGATATAACTGACACTCTGCCCTCTCTCTTTCTCTCCCTGCCAGGTGCTCTCGGATCAGCAGCAGCTGGTGCTGCGCAGCGTGCTGGAGGAACCGATCGATGAGCGCGACAATGAGGCCACGATCAAGGCGAAGACCTTCTTCAAGAGCTGCATGGACATACGTGAGTAAAGAGAGAGAGAGAGGGAGAGAGAGAGAGCGAGAGAGAGAGAGAGATCGACTAGCTAATTCCATTCCGACCTGCAGCTCAGATACGCAAGATCGGCTCGGGGCGACTGAAGCAGGTGCTGAACTTGCTGGGCGGTTGGCCCGTGATCGAGCGCAACTGGCAGCCACCGCACGATCTAAGCGTGGAGAAACTGATGGGTCAGTTGCGTCTGAACTACAGCGAATCGGTTATGATCGAGCTGTATGTGGGAGCGGACGATAAGAACAGCTCGGTGAATGTACTCCAAATGGATCAGTTGCAATCTGCGCTCCCGTCACGCGACTATTACCTGAATGCGAGCAGTGCGAACGTCAGTCAGGCCTATCATAAGTATATGACACAGATCGCGTTGCTGCTGGGTGCGGATGCGACGACAGCGGCCGCCGAGCTCCACGAAGTCATACGCTTCGAGACGCAGCTGGTGAATGTGTCGCTGGCCGAGGCGGATCGGCATGATACGAGTGTGGTGTATCGCAAGGTCTCGTTGCCGGAGCTGCAGCAACTGGTGCCGCAGCTGAACTGGACAACGTATCTGCAGACGGCGCTGGGCAATGATATACAACTGGAGCCGGACGAACCGTTGGTCACGTACGGTCTGACCTATCTAACCGAAATGGGACGGATCTTGGAGCGTACCGATCGTCGTGTCGTGCACAATTACATGCTCTGGCGTCTGGTCATGTCGCTGATAACGCACATGATCGACGAGTATCAGCGCGAGCGTGTCGAGTTCCGTAAAATCCTATTGGGCATACAGTCGGAACGCACACGCTGGTCGCAGTGCGTCGAGTGGACCAACAAGAAGCTCGGCGTCGCTGTGGGTGCGCTCTTCATACGCGACAATTTCAATCAGGACAGCAAGGAGGTTGCCCTCGAGATGATACACAATATACGTGCCGCATTCAATGAACTGCTCGCCGAGAATCATTGGATGGACGATGAGACGCGAGCGGTGGCCAA
Organism: Zaprionus inermis; assembly: GCA_018151445.1. Taxonomy (NCBI): domain Eukaryota; kingdom Metazoa; phylum Arthropoda; class Insecta; order Diptera; family Drosophilidae; genus Zaprionus; species Zaprionus inermis. The sequence continues at coordinate 4,544,741 of JAECXD010001052.1, forward strand.
GGAGAAAGCGGATTCGATGAACGAACGCATTGGTTACCCGGATATACTTACCAATGCCACCGAACTGGAGCAGGAGTATGTAAATGTGAGTAACTCGCTCCCACTTCCTGTTGCTCTCTCTCTCTCTTCAACTAACTCTCTTTGTGCCTCTGCTGCAGCTGACGATCGTGTCGGATAACTTCATAGACAACGTGCTTAGCATACTGCATTGGGAGTCGGAAAAGCTGCTGCATCTGCTGCGCCAGCCTGTGGATAAGGAGAAGTGGACAACAGAGCCGGCGGTGGTGAATGCGTTCTACAGTCCCAACAAGAACGATATAGGTGTGTGTGCGGAGCCCGCGATCAATGACTGTACTTGCTTGATACCGATTTCCCTCTCTGCCACTTACAGTCTTTCCCGCTGGCATACTGCAGCCGCTTTTCTACAGTCAACACTTTCCCAAGTCGCTGAACTACGGCGGAATCGGCGTGGTGATCGGTCACGAGATCACGCACGGTTTCGATGACAAGGGACGGCAATTCGATAAGGAGGGCAACATGATGCAGTGGTGGAACAATGCCACCATCGAGGCATTTCGCGAGCGGACGCAGTGCGTCATTGATCAGTATTCGCGTTACAAGATCAACGAGGTGAACATGTACATGGACGGACGCATGACGCAGGGTGAGAATATTGCCGATAATGGTGGACTGAAGCAGGCCTTCCGGGTGAGTACATGGCGTATGCAATATATATATATATATATATGCCATTGATCTTGCTAATCCCACGTCTCGTTTCGACAGGCCTACAAGAAGTGGGAGAAGCTGCATGGCAGGGAGCTGCAGTTGCCGGCGCTGAATATGACGCACGATCAGTTATTTTTTCTCAACTATGCGCAAATCTGGTGTGGATCGATGCGACCGGAGGAGGCGCTAACGAAAATCCGATCGTCGGTCCATTCGCCCGGATCCGTGCGCGTACTGGGGCCGCTCTCGAATTCGCGCGATTTCGCACAGGCCTACGGCTGCCCCGTCGGCAGCACGATGAATCCCGCGAACAAGTGCAGCGTCTGGTAGTCAGGGACACCCTGATTAGGCTTGACCCTGACCATGATGTGTGCTTTGTATAAGTTTACTTTTTATATAAGTATTTATATACCGTATATACTACAATATATATACTGCGTAAATATCTGAATTGTAGGGCGTGTTTTTGTGCAGTCGTATTTGCTGTTCATTGTTTTGTAATTCTGTTATTTTTTCTTTTAAATATTTATATCAAAGATGTGCATCCATAAATATATATATATATAAATATATGTTTTTGTTATAGCTGTTATTATATAGCGCGATAGTACGGACATAGTATACTATATATATATACTATATAACTAATTGTATTTGTATTTGTATTGTAATATGAATGCCATATCAAAACAAACAAAAACAAACAAAAAATTAAAACTGCATAGAACACACCTCCCCGCTCCCGGAAATCGTTCGCGGAAATGTTCGACGAACGAAATGCTATGGCATTAATATTCGTAATAAAGTCAAGAAAAAAAAAAACAAAAAAAAAACGAAATGAAATGAAATGGATAACAAAAGACCCGATAAGGCATAATGGGGCTTGGATTTTGAACGAGATCTTGATTTATATTGATTTTTTTTAGCTATTGATTAATGCTTTAACATAATGCTGTGGTACTTTCAGACCTTGAATTTATATATTTATATACTATATGGGAAATGAGAAATCAATTCTATGGTAGAACGTTTCTGCAGTATTTTTGAAAGCAATTACGTTAGTCAAGCAAGTCTTATTCAGGCCTGAATCGTGTCCATACTTAGTCAAACTCAGGAATTACTCATAGTACGATCGACCATTACGCACATTGAAAACCGTAGATCATTTTCTTTAAATTGATAAAGTTTTTTTTATTGCATTTTGCGATATGTTTGTGCGATTTTATTCTTGCATATTTATGTACATTGAGCTTACACATATAAGGTATATATATTTATCGGAATATATTTGTTGTATATAGTATATATATATATATATGTATATATATTTTTGTAAAATTTCGTTGGGCAGCCCATCGGGCGCGGGCGCCAATCTAAAGCTATATAGGCCAGTCGGAGGCCCTAGTTACTCACAAATACATGCGTATATGTATATAGTTCATAGCGTATATCGTATAACGAATATATATATATAACGATTGATATAAAAATGTCTAGCAAAACACAGTCCGTGGTAGAAAGCGATATCGTTAGGCCTGAGACACCGCCGGGGTGTACGCGGTGTACTAACGATGATTACACTGAGAGCAATTGCAAGGATTTCTTTGGGGATAGTCGAAATTGTCGTAACTGGAATAGTTCCATGGGAAGGGTTTGCGAAAGCAATTGAAAGGTCAGTGGAAGACGCTGGAAAGTGAAGCTGATAATTTAGAAGTACATATGCTATGATTGTCTCTGGTTGTAGAATGAGGATCATTGAGTGAGTTTCACTGGAAAGTGAACGCTGGAAGTAGCTGAGAATTCGCTGGAAGTGTGAGTGTTGTCCCATCTATGATGTGTTTATACGTGTTAATTGCAGTTTTTTGGTGATTGAAAGCTCTTGGAATCCTAAGGAACACTGGAAGCGCACTGGAAGCGCACTGGAAGCGCACTGGAAGCGTACTGGAAGCGCACTGGAAGCCAATGAATGCACCGTGGCAGCGATATGTTTTTTTTTGGTTGTGCGACTGGAACAAGACTGGAAACAGACTGCACGATCATTGGAAGCTCGCTGGAATACAAACACACGCTTATTGGAATACACATAACTGCACCTTGCCCACAAGGAATACTGCATATCGTCGCCGTCGTCGTTGTTGCCTCTGGGAACTCTTAAGAAATGATTCCACGCGGAATTATCACACATGCTTATGCTCTAAAACGAATAAACTGATAAATGATCTAACGGATTAACGGATTAACTGATTAACTGATCAATGGGATTAGGAGGTACTTAGGTGCGCAGCGGACGACGCGCTGAGCCCGAGCGTCGTCTCGACCAGGGCTGCTCGTCGGCGCTGGCAAAGAGCAGGTAAATGAAATTGCCGCCAATATTGAGACCCGCTGCCAGCCAGAACACCTTGTGCCACTGGGTGAGTGTCTCGCGATGATTGATGATGCGCCCGATGACGAACGGTGCGAGAAAACCGCAGATATTTGCCGCTGAATTCGTGATGCCATACATGGTGCCCGCGTATTTGGGACTGAGTGCGATGTGGTTCATCTGATTGCCCGCATAGACGGCACCGCCCAAAGATCCGACGCCGGCGAGCATGAACGTGACCCACACCCAGTCGCAGCCGACGTAGGTGATGCCGATGAGACCCAGCGACGGCACCACCGACGATATGGTGTTCCACAGCTTGTACGAGTTGAGCTGTGTAATGTAGCGTCGCGCGAGCATCCAATCCGCCAGTGTGGAGCACGCTATGCCCATGAACCAGGCCGTCAGCGACGGTATGGCGTTGAGCACGGCATTCGATTGGATGTTAAAGTGCAGGATCTTGTTCATGTACGTAGGCAGTTCCGTCAGCTGTGTGTAGAAGGCCCAACCCTGGCCGCACTGCGTCAGCAGGATGGCCCACAGGGGTAGACTGCCCAGCAGCGAGCACCAGGGTATGCGATCCGCACCGTGCTGCGCTCGACGCGAACCCTGCCCTCTCTCCCGATCATCCAGTGGTGCATCCTGCTCTTCGTCGTCGTCGTTGTCGTTGTCGTTGTCCTCCTGCTCCTGCTGCTGCTGCCTGACCTCCTGCAGCGATCGCTCGATGTAGGCGCGTTCCTTCCGCGAAATACGTGGATGCTCGCTCGGCCTATCGTACACCAGATACATCCAGCAGACAAACCACACCATGCCCAGCAGCCCGAAGATGTAGAACGCCGATGGCCAGCCGCCCAGAAAGCTTTGCGAACAGAGCCAGCCCGTCAGAGGCATCGATACCACTGTGCCAATATTGGAGCCGGCATAGACAATGGCAGCGAACTTGTTGCGTTCGAGCGGCGGTATCCAATGCGCCAGCATGGCATGCATGGCCGGATAGGTGACGCCCTCGCCCATGCCCTCCAGTATGCGTACGAGGACAAGGAACGGCAGATTCCAGTGCGCCGCCAGCGGCGTGAGCATGGTGAATATCGCTGTGATCAGCACACCATAGCCATAGATTCGCTTGCCACCGACCAGCTCGGCCATGCGTCCGCCCGGCACCTGGGTGAGCACATACCCGTAGAAGAAGCTGCCCAGCACCACGCCCTGCTTGGCCTCATCCCAATCGAATTCGCCCTCGGCCAACGGCGGCGGTTGATGCCAGAAATGTTGCAGCGTTTCGTTGGGCGACGGTGTCGGTGGCACGGGACACGTATCGTTCTCCACCGTGGTATTCGTATGCGGTATCGCTGTCTGATTGACCATGGCCACAATGGCCACCGAGAGATTCACGCGCATGGCATAGACCACGGCAAAGCCCAGGAAACCCATCAGGCCAAAGATGTGACGCGTCTGCAGCAGATCATCTTCGCCAGCATCGTTGTCGTGTGCTTGAAGTATGGACAAGGGAAAAAAAAGGAATAAGTTAGTATGACACGGGAGCGGAGGAGGAGAGGACGGGCAGGGCCGGGCAGGGCAGAAGTACCTGATATGAGCGGCCTGTCGCCGCCACAAAACGCCCCTCGTTCGTCATCCGCCTCGGTATCATCATCATCGGCATCGGAGGAGGAACGCGCCGTCACAGCGTTGCCATAGTAGCAGCTCGCGTCGCGCGTTTCGTCCGTCCAGCGATGTGGCGGCATATTTTGAATTTTACCCACTGTCTATTCCAATGCCAGGCAGTGTCTCAAGCTCGTTAACTCAGTTCTGCGAAATTTGCTCCGTTTGTCGTTCTTGTGCAATTGTTAGCACATTTTCTCTTTTCTCTTTTATTTTCTTTTTTTTTTTTTTTTGGGGTTTTTTCTTTATTTCTGCACGCTGCTTGTGCTGCGCACGGGGACCAGGGCCAAAGACAACTCACCAACAGCTGGAGCGGGCAGCGACTGAAGCGTCGCGTCGCTCGCTTGCTTGGTCGCTTGCCCGCTGCGTCGTAATTTCCGCAACAAAAGCAACAACTAAAACTAAAACAGCCGAAATGCTTTGCAACTGCCGTCATTGTTGCCGCCGCGTAAGTTCGCTCAGTGCATGGTGAAACGTAGCGAAGGTTGCGTCATTTGAAGCGCATAAGACGCCATTCGACGCCTGACACACACACACACGAGTGCGCGCGCGCTCTTGCTCTCTCGGTCCACAAATTGCTGGAGAGCGCGCTTTCAAATGGCGTCACCTTACTTTGTTGCAGCACGTAGCACACACACACACACACACACAGGCACATCAGTTCGCTCCATCAATCACTCTCTGCGCGCCACTCTCTTGCGCTGCGCTTTATTTGTACCCTGTTGCCCTCCCGCTCACCCACACGCCCGTCAGCTGTGACTGTGAAAGTAGAGCAATAGCAGCCGAGGCAGCGACTGAGGCAGCAACTGCGGCAGCAACAGCGCGGCAGCAGTGAAAACAATAACAAAACAACATGAGTGCGAGCGTACAAACCAACTTGTTGTTGGCGCTCTTTGCGCCATCTAACGTACAGAATCGTATCGTATCGAGTCAAATGGGGAAAGGCGTTTGTTAAGTACAAAAAACATTGTTCAGTTTATATATTATATACGAGACACATGAAATATATTTAAATGCTTTGGAATTTATCTGCATGTTGGTACGACGTTTTTTATCTTAAAAAAAACGCAAACCATAAATACTTGTGCACTTGTTTTTGGTGTTTGAAGACTCATGAGTTTTTGTTTGCTCTTAAAAAAAGGCACTTACCTAGCTAGCATATAATGTATACTATATGTATAATGACTTAAACCACATGAAACGTGAATAATGCATAGATAATAATAGTTTATTATATTTAGTAATTATTTCAAGTGTTTAAAAATAGTTGCAGTTGAAATCGAACATAACATATTTAATAGTCTACATACTTTTCAAAATTACTATTAATCGCAATCAACTTTCCAAGTTTTTGCGCATTTAAAACAGCTTAAAAAAATTCCATTTAATTTTGAGAGTACGAGCCTTTATGTGTTGATTCATTATTTCAGTTCTCTTTTGTTCATGTTTGTGCCTTTGTATGCATGCTATAGCACTGTATTCTATATACCACTCGCACTTATGTTCGGAGATAGCACAATAGTAATCAATCGCACTATTTGTCAATATTTAGGCCCACAACTTGATATGACAATGTTCCCCGAATATATATATATGATAATATATGATATATAACAAGTTCTGCTGCTGCTTCAAGCTCATTGACATTAAACAAAAATCTTTCTAAACTGGTTTAACCGCAACAGAATTAGCCAACAGATCGAGGAGTATTTCTTTTTTTATCTCGGCAAACTAAAGTTCGTATAATTCGATTATGATATGTAATGGAATTAGCCATAGTCGGGAATGGTAAATTTTTTATTGAGCCAGAATGCGTTCAATTAGCTAGATAATGTTAATCTAACAAAGCATTGATAAATTGTAGTGGCCCCCTATTTCCATTGGGCGGGGAAGGGTGCTGAACCCGCGGAACAAAAAAATAAGCGAAGAACACACCCCCTGAAAACTCAAAGAGAACGAGATAGCAGCAGAGAAGTGGAGTAAAAGAGAGAGAGAGGGACATGGGGGGGGGGCAGAGGACGCACACTACGCATGTCTGAGATTTACTGTTGCATTGCAGACAACCTGACCTGGGAGAAGTTAACACTAAATCGAAACCAACTTAATGAATACTGATAAGATAGCAGGTAAATATGTAGAAATCTGGAAAATATATCATTAACCTTCTCAATATGATAATCAAAGATAAATCAGGTCTCACTCTGCCTTGTTCACATGTATTGAAAACAGAATATCATAAAAAAAAAATTATATACATACATACATAGAGTTGAGTACGGTACAGGAATATATAGTATGTGTACGGAATAAAATGCACATCTGGTAAGTATCTTTGGTTGTGCCTGGATCCTTGCCCGCATCAGTTGGCAAAGATGGTGCCGACAGCAAAGATGATGATCTTGCGTTTCTGATTGATCGTCAGCGTCTCATAGTGATATCCCTTGACGATCTTGACCTCGTTCTTATTTTCATTGAAAGCGGTTTTGATGGGTGACAAATCGACGTTATAGCTGTTGATCATAAAGATGCTATTCTTGAAGAGAGCGCACACCTCGTAGGCACTGGCCACCTTCTCGTTCCAAATGCTGACGGAGCTGTAGACCAGTGTCTCGTTCTGATTGATCATCGTGGAGTCTTTGGGTGTGCGGAATGTGTGCATTGTGATCACGCCAGTTGGACCGTCACCCAGAAAGTTATGCGACAAATCGCTGACCAGCATTGGCGTCGCATTTGCCGGCACTGTCTCCGGATCGCCGACAATAGTTTCGGCCTTCAGTTCCTTGAGCTTGGCCAGCGTGCGCACATATGCAGGATGATTGGCCACTTTGGGATCCAGCTGTACCATATGCTCCTTGAGGCGTTTGAGAAACGATTCGCGTATATTCTCCTGTATCAGCAGGGTGGCCACGGCGCCATCGGCGAACGGATCATGCAGCGAGTTAACCAAGTGAAGCAGAGCACAATTGATGTCCCCCTGTTCGAAAATTATCATCAAGCAGGGCTGCTGCCAGGCATATTTTTCCTGCTTCATATCGCCTTGGGACTTGGAATCCTTCTTGGGCGCAGTGGCGGCGTCGTCTTCCTTCGGCGCAGTTTCGATTGTTTTTGGTAGCTAATCAGAGCGTGTGATCGGTTACACGGTTAAAGATTACTAATAACGATGGATAGTTCAATTATGATACTTACGGAAATCTTGTTGTTTGGAGTGCACTCCAGATTTTGTACCATGCGGTATGTTATCACTGGCAACGCTTTCTCAGTCATTGTCTAGTTGGTATAGAATGAAACTGGCTGCCGATAGTTCAGTTTGTTATCGCGTGAGCACGGTCTTTTTGTCTCTGTCGCCCACAGATCGTGCAGAGTCCAATAAGAAAAGCAGCAGCGGCAGTGTTGCCCAATCGTTAATTTTTGATAATGCACAAGTTTAAACTGAATTTATATTATATTATATTTATGTAAGACGCCCAAGTGTATAACATTAAAATTGAATAGCAAATCAAAACAATTTGAAATTGAATATTTAGCAGCACTGTTAATTTATAACATCGCTATATCGATATATGGTTTAGCCGTTTCTTGTACGGGCAGAGTGCGCCATCGATATATCGATAGGTGGCTTCTGGCAATTTACAGCACTGCTATAAATTACGCCACAGCGACGTTGACGCCGACGCCGGCGTCGCTGGGGGTCCGTTTGTTTCAGACTTTTTTATTCGAGTTGCTTGGCGCTGCCCCATGCACAGTTCACAGTCAGATTCAAATTGAAAACGCTCGTGCAATGTTCGCGTAGCTCCGTCTCAAAAACACAAACATACACACTCGACTCGTTTCTCGCTCATTCACAATACGTATAGAAATTGTTGTTATTTAGTGTGCTGCACCTACATATGCATATATCGCTGCTGTTGACGCCCCAAGAATTTACTGGCGAAAACTAACAAAATATTTATTGCCAATTAAGCAACAGGACGGGACGAGCATCTGTCATCATCATCTGCGTGAGACTCGAAGACCAACAAGTGCGCATTGCAATTGCACTGTGTTTGTTCGCTCTCTCGCTCTCTGTGTGTGTGACTAACTGCATCACTGTGTGTGCGTGTGTGCGTCAGTGCCTGTGCCGATCTCTGCCTTAACGTGCATGTACGTGTGTTCGTATGTCCGTTGGCGTATGCGTATTCTTGTTGTTTTTTTTTTGTGAGTGCGTCCAACCAATTGAAAGTGAATTACAAATCAAAATAGAATTTGACAAACGGCAAACCGACAGGCGCACAAAAAACTAGAACAATTCAAAATATTTGCACGAAAATAACAAAACAGCTGGCAGCAACGGCAGCAGAAACAGCCGGCAGCGAAGTCAACGTTAGCAGCGCCAGCAGCAGCAGAGCTGAGAAGTGCAGAGAAGCAACAACAGGTTCAGCGAAAGTCGCTTTTTTTCGGACTGCGTGTGTAGGCGGCGCAACGTCTGCTGCGCAACTGCATTTCCAAATTTGGGCCAACAACAACAACAGCAACAATAAGCCTGAAAATGACCGATTTAAATGAGCTGATGGGTTCGCCATTTGTGCGTGTGAAGGTAATTATGATCCGCCAGAGGGCGTATCTGCTGTTGCTGCTTCTGCTGCAGTAACAACAACAACAACTCTGCTCGGCTCGGCGTACTTATTGGGCTGCCCGCATGGTTGGAGAAGTTAGATAATGCGCCGCTTGCAGCGCAGCTCAAGCTCAGCCGCGCCCAGTCTGACTGAGGTGTTGCTCAATGCAGCGCGCCGAGCACGTTCGCTGCTTATTAGTACAAAACGAAGTAGCAACAGCAGCCGCGGCAGCGGCATCGGCAGCTGTGACGCCGGCAGCGCTGACCGCAAAGCAATTCGATATGTTCGATTTGCAGGCAGTGGCGGCGGCAGCGGCAGCGGCAGCAACAGAGGGGGGCGCTCCGGCTTCAATTTGCAACTTCGGCGCGACTTGGAAGCCGTTGCCGGCGTCGCTATGGGGCTTCATTTGAGCCGCTTACCCAACTAAAATAAATAATGGCTCAAAACTTAACGAAACACTACTCTCCTCCCTCTCTTTCTCTCTCAGGTCGTTGCCTTCGTGCATTTCCTTCTCGTATCGAATGCGATGCTTGGAATGTGGGGCCATGGCGCCTATGAGTTCTACAATTTCTTGTTTATCATATCGATGTTCTGGACAATACATAGCAAGGACTCGATCGAGTCGGTGCAAGCGGTAAGTTGCGCTACCTGACCTGCCTCCCTTTCTCTCTCTCTCTCTCTCTCTTTCTCTAACTCTCATGTATGCATGTACTTTCCTGACTCATCGTAATATTAACAAAAACAGTGGGTCTTATCAGACTGCTGCCCGCACAAAGCCGCTCACTGATAAGAAACCCGATCTCTCCCCCCCTTTCGTCTCGTATGGCAGCTCGAATTTACTTTTAGCCATAAGTGTCTTTTATCTATAAGAACGTTCGAGTCTAGATAATATGTATATCCGAAAAAAACCTGTTGTGTCGAAATCCGAGAACCCAATTAACATATATACGCTGACTAGACCCCATACACATATATGTACAGCTCGCTTCCAAGCGTACCTCGTGTGTGTAGGTAATTCGTCTGTTTGCTTAGTTCGTCTCGGGCTTATTCATACTATAAATAACAGATGTTCTCACTCACTTCCTCATAGTAGCCAAAAGGCATCCCAGTGGGACCCAGTGAGTGCACCCTCTTTTCATAGGGTAACTGCGAGCACAACTCTTGGCTCTTCTTCGACTTTTTTCGATAGTACTCTACTTTTTAATCTGTAGTCTTCTTTTTCTTAAGATTACCATTTAGACTAGCTTTGCATTTATCTTAAGAGTTTCTAGACTATTTCTACATTCCTAGACTTGTTTCTAAGCCACTTCCTCGATTAGTCTCTGCTTTTCTTCTTTGTAATGAACTACCCAAACTAGCCTAGACTATGTTCCTTAGTTCCCCTCTAGACTTATCTCTACACTACGCTCTAGACTCTTGCTCTCTGCTCTTCGTAATTCTTTAGATAAGTAACTAGACTAACTATAAATTTGTAATGTCTCTCCCAAGACTATTCGCCTTAGTACCCCAAAGTCGTCTCTTTCTACTATTTTCAATCTGGCGAGTAGATAACGCGCTGCTCTGCTTTTATTCATTATATTACTACCTAAACTATCCAGAGACTTATCTCCACTCTTCCTAGACTTTTCTTTACATTGTTCTACACGAAGTTACCCCACGTTAATGTGCAGTATAAACAGCTTTGCGTGGGGTCGCATCATCGGAATCCGCCCCAGTTCCAATTTGTAATTCTTCCCGTCGATCGTCTGTATGTCACCCCACGTAGAGCGTATGAGTCTGCATAATGTAAACAAAGTGCACAATCGTTTCGAAAAGGGAATGCAAGTCTGATTTGGGGAGGTTTCATTCTATTTGTACTTAGTATGAGAAATAATATGATATCATAGCTAGAACTTCTTTGTAGTCGAAAATAACTATGAGAAAAGTAAAGGCAAACAACAACGACATATTGCTTAGGGTAATATCAAAATTGTAATTCCTTGCTATAAATAGGAAACCTCCGTTAGATAGGGTTCTAGAACATTTAGCAAAAGTAAGCTGGGTAGCTTCGGGGTAAGTCAAAAAACCGCAATGTGTGTGTTGCGATTCGAAAAACATGCAGATTATAATGAATCACACTATATACGACTAAATCCAACAATCAGATACACCCCTCTATCCCAATTTGGTTATAGGGTATGCAGAAACTTTGAACATATTTTTAATTGCGGCTTACTGATAAGTTCTTCAAACTTTAATAAATATACATAGGTTTCTCTGATAAAGCTACTTAATATGTGTGTATAGCATATATAATGTTTTTATAGCATATTGTATTGTATATATTATAGCATGAGTAGTTGGAAACCGGTTTCCCGAAAAGGCGGCAGAAATAAGGCGAAACACGCTCTAATGTAGGATCGCATTTGGTCAGCACAAATAACTGGGACCGGCATAGAGCCTTATATAAGGCAGGTGACTGTATTGCTAGGCAGAAATGTGTGTGTGTAGGTTAGATGCATATCGTTATGCGTTTATAGCTGGAAGAGTTAACAGTTCGCTATAGGGTTCGAGGTCTTTTGGCGTGTCAGCGTTAAGTAACAATACCCAATTTGAACTTTGACATTACCCGAAAATACCTGCCTATTGCACAGCCACGCCCCCCTCCCCCCTGCCATGACCACTACCGCCTTTCATCCGTCTCGAAGCTGTTCCAAGCAGTCCAAACGCACGCGATGCGAGTCGCGAGAAAGTAAAATCCAACTTTATTTCGATGATTTCGTAGCGGTCAGTCACACAATGATGAAAACGCGAACACCCCGCTCCAACTACCTTCACGCAGACAGGGCCCAGCCGGGGTCTGGTCGGAGTGTAGGGTCCTTGCGAGGAGTCATTAGCAACGCCTTTTAATCTACTCAACTATGCAAAAGCCAAACGCTGACCCAGAAGTCGAGGGCGACGATGGCAGCAAGAACAACAAACATTACTTATTAATTGAGGTAAAGCTGCTCGACGAGGACCCTACTACCACACACACAAACACACATACACTATCAAATCGAGCGCTTGTTTTCAAGTGTATTTCATGGTATTACGAAAATTGCCTGTAAAATATCTGAGTGAAAATAGAAAATCAAATTAATTTTATATTTTTGGTAGAAAGGTTTTTTCACAGATTTCCACGAAATCACGTTGAATTTCTTCGAAAAACGATTGATTCGGTTTAATTCTCATACGCCCCAAAGTAGGCTACCCAAAAAAAACTGATTTCTTTTATGGGATTTTTATGCGCAGTAGTGTAGGGGAGTTGTAATAAAGTTGTATGAGTTATGGCCTATAAAATACTTATACTAGGCTGTTTCCTCGACATCTTGATTAAGCGTATCGTGTTGCAAGTATATAACACTAGATGTAGTAAGTGAAAGTAGGAGGACTTTGAGTTACGTTCGTCTGGGGGAACTTAAGCATCGAATAGTTACAATTTTAGTAGAGTTGAACGAACTGATATATGGTAACTGAGTAGCCTGCTGTTGTTCTGCTTGATCCTGGCAAGTGGTGCCTGCTTTTGTGCCGTGTAATATCTGCAAATCTCAGCTAGCTACCTTATATTAATCCTCTCTTAATCCCTTGAAGACCCTGTTAGTTTAGCTCATACACTATCTGCTTACTCTTTCTCCGCTGCCCGCGGTTATTTATGTTCGCCTGGTGTCGAGACAACGGAAATTACACCGCCTCGCAACGAAATATCACCATCTTATATATTCCAAAAGAGAATTTTTTCACAATGTGCAAAGTGTGGGCATCGCCTTTTTGGTCTGCAAAATGAGGCTAACAAGGTGTGCCAGCTAACTGGTGTGGTGTGGGTGTGGTGTGTGTGTGGGCTGTGTGTGGGGTGTGTGTGGGCTGTGTGTGGGCTGTGTGTGTGCGTGCTTGCCTGCTTGAAGTTCAAATCGGTTCAAGGCCAAAGCAATTGAATTAGCTGGCCAAAGCCTTTATTTTTGCCAAGCCAAAACCCCAAAATCCTTTGCATTAGCATTAACATTATAATAATCGTTATAGTTATCGTAATCGCTCCCGCAATCATGATCAGCATTGTCATTAACATGAGCATTATGATTCTCCTCCTCAGGCGCTTGTGATCGATGCATCCAGCATTATCTTTGATATAGTCAGCCTTGTGCTTTCTTTCGACATAATGAGTAAGTAAACATTTCCTGCAATATCACCGCATCGATATATAGACTTATCGATATGCCATATTAAACACAACTCTTCTCTCTTCTCTTCAGATAAATGGGCCGTTGCCTTCAGCATTATCAATCTGATATTTCGTCCCGTGAGCGTTGCCCTGCTCTATCGCGAGTTCAACACACGTGGCGGCAGTCTACAGGGTGGTTCCGTATTCCCGACTACCCAGCAGCGCAGCTATCAGGACATCGATCGTCCCACGCAGCCGACACCAACCAATTCACAACCGGGCCCGAATGTGGCCAGCATTTTCTAAGGCAGGACGCACGCAGGACGTCGACTTGTGTAATACCCTTCCAACTACCTACAGTAATGCTTTTTTGTAGAGCGATAACGCCATCGCAAGAGATACATACATAGAGATAGCAAGATCCCAAATTTATCCGTTTACAAGTCAAGTGTGCGGAGAGAGCGACGAGAAAGAGAAGAAGTGGGGGACGAGTAGAATCGTCTTCTCGTTGACGTTTTTTTTTTGTTTTTGTTAAATAATCAATGTAAATTTAAGCAAAATGATTGTAGTTCAGCTAAAAACAATAAAGACAACCCATAATCTACTATAACCGATAACCGATAACTCACTCGCGTACACCATATGTATCGTATATGTATATTTATATATGTATTTGTAACAATAACGCGTAGCCACAAGCGTGTGGACTACGTTTTACATAATGTATAAGAGAGAATAACGCCTACGACTAAACAACTATGTAAACCTAACATCGTGCGAAGCATATTTAATAAATTGGGCGTTCTGAATACATTTCAAAACACATACACAATTCGGAATGAATGTAAATATGTATGATATTTGTTTGGATCTCTGCCCCCTTATCGCTTGCATTTCGCACTCTGTCTATATGCCTAGTTCAATAAATAATTGAATTAATGCCTGTCCAGCTGGTAGTATGTACAATGGGACCTCGAAAAGAACGATAATTAACGATTGTTGTAGAGAGAAGTTTATATGTGTATCCCATCTAGAAGCCCTCCTTGGCGGCGCGGAACTTGTATCGATTGCTACGTCCGTCCAAACAAGGCACCTGCACCAAATTGAAGTATATCGATCCCATCAGCTGCGATGCCGACGTGTTTGTCATCTTGAGGCATGAGAAAAGCATGTCGTCGCATATGCAGTGCGATCTGAAGATCAGAGAAGGTTAATGAGGGCTAAGATAATATCCTAATCTATTCGCTCTACTCACTTTGTGTACAGCGAGTCGTTCATCAACTCGTACTTGTTCTGATAGGCACGTATCTTGACCGGGCAGAGATCGTGCTGGCGACAACAGCGATCCATGGCCATTTCACTGCCCAGATCGCTATAAGTGTCGGCTATGTCACCGGTGCCACACCACTTGGTGCCTGTGGAGCGGGTGGGAGGGAGAGAAAGGGAGAGCATCGAATTAGCGAGTGAATTGATGAAAACGAGTAACGAAACTAGCGAATTGAAAACCGACGCGTGGAACACTCTTACTAGTTATTTGCCAGGCCAATAAGTATCAGCACAAAGTAACGAGTGTTTGTTAGGCTAACGAGTAACGAGTTGGCTTTGAGCAAGCGAGTAACGAGTAAGCTTTAATCTAGCAAGTAACTAGTCAGTTATTTCTTGAACCAGGTACCTACTGAACTAACGAGTCACTTCTCCCATGATCAAGTCTTGCCCCTCGCTCTACACTCGCCTTACCTGGTATAATGCCGCTCAGCAGCGAGAAGGGGCTACGCGGAAAGATGTTTGCAGCCAGTTTAAGCGAGACGCCATCTTGATTGGCCGACGAAGACGATGACAACGATTCTCCATTGCCAGCTCCTTCGTTGCTATCGAAATCGTCGCTGTCGCTGCCACTGCCACTGCTGCTGCTACTGCGCTGGGAACCCTCACGCTGGCTGAACCGATACTTGTGCCTGGCCGCATAGCTCAGCTTATCCACCTGTTCGCACTGATCCATCAGCTTGAGCATCTCATCGAACTTGATCTCCATCGGTCGATTATACTGGGAGAGTGCGTTCAGCAACATTTTGCCCTCCTTATCGTTACTGCAATTGGGAGGAATATTATAATTGTTATCAGAATATTATAATATGATTGAGCAACAAAATCTTTGGATTTGTAAGAGGCTGCGCTAGGAAATTTTATGGCTATATATCTACAACTTTATTCTAAATCTATAACTACAAATCTAATCGATTGAGAAACAAAACCCGAAGTAATTCTGAGCTGTCTCTGTAGATGCTACCGAACCCGGAAACTATCAGAGCTGCAGCTGACAAATTTTCTATTCAACTGCCTTGCCCTGCTCTCAACTATGGTGCATGCTAATGGCTGTCAGACTAGACACTCCCTAGAAGGTAGGTGATTCGCACTTACTAGATTTCAATCAGCTCGCAGCCCAACAGCAGCTTCTGGGGTCCCAGCTCGGTGACGGCGATGGTCAGATCGTGATAGTATATCATAATGAGCGAATCGTTGCTCACACGTTTTCCACTGCAAAAGAGCGTGGCAGAGAGAGAGGTGGGGAAGGGCAGGAATTAATGGTTAGTCTCGCGAATATGGGCACATGGCCAGAGCCGGAGCCAGAGCCACAGCCAGAGTGACTACGTGACGTCCATGACAATGGTCAAGTCACTCGCCGACTGATTACTAATGCCATCGGATTTCGTACTGACCTGTAGGTTTTCATTTGTCGCAGACTGCGCTGTTCGATGATCTGCTGTGTGAAGGATTGAAACGAGGGGAATCCCTGCAGCCCGTGTGGCAGGCTGAACGAGAGCGTTGGCTTGGCCAGCGCCACCGATGAGCTAAGGTAGCCCAGCAGGATGCAGAAGAGCAGCGAAGCGAGCAGCTGCAGACGCCGCTTAAATCCAAAATTTTGACGCATTTTCATAGCTGATTCAACAACCGATCCTCGCGAAAGTGTGTGAGAGGGAGAGAGAGCCAGATCAGTTGCTGCAGTGCATCCTACGGAGCGACTGTCGGGCAGCGACACGATTTCCGGTTGTCACCTGTGGAACAGTGAAACGATTGTGGTTTAGAGGTTGTTGCGGCTTCGTGCGCGCGTGGTCGCAAAGCGAAAGTCAGAGAGATATTTTATTTATTTGCCCCTGCAAGGGGCTTGGAGGCTTGTCCCGAATAGCAGCAGCTGACCCTGTTCACAGCGTCGCGACCCCGACCACGAGCACGAGCACGACCCGAAGCCCTTGGCTCGGTTCACGTGTGCGCTGCAAAACGCGCGACGTGGCAAAGCAATGTGCCGCTCCAGCTGTTGCCTGTTCCCTTGCTCCCACTTTACCCCATTCTTCCTCCAACCTCATTTCTCTCATAGCTTTCATTGTCTTCAGCTATTGACAATGGGATTGCGTGTTTGTTTTCTACTGATTGCAGACATTGTTGAATGGCAGACATCCTTTTCACACATACACACACTCACGCACCGTGCTAAACGTTCACACTCACTCAATCCTTTTACGAGCATAACAAATAACGCATACGCCGCGTATACGCAATACGTATACGCAATTCTTTGTATCATTCGAATTCACGAGGAAAACGCCTTCCGGATAAGTATTAAAATTCGCAATGTTTGTTGCTTTGATTGAAATCGATTGTACAGTGTGCAAACACGACGCACAGTGGGCATAAACACGCCAATTTCCACTTGTTTTTTGATTATCGCCATTAAGGCATCTTTAAGCAATCGTTAAATATGTTTTCCAAATACTTTTCAAATCAATTTCGATTTACATGGGAAATGTTCTCGATTCGAGCACGTTCGACTGCTTCACAGGCGCCGCGAATGTATGCGAGCACAAAGAATCGAAACCGCAATCGACAATGTGTCACGCTTTGTATAGTTTTCGACCTTGAGACGGGGTAATTTTGCCGAAATTCGATTTGTATTTCGATTTTCGAGGGCATTTCTATGGTATCATTAGCGACACAGTAATACCTACCAGTTTGGTATTGCTTACTGATCGTAAAATGATTCATATTTCATTGGGAAGTGCTTACGGTAAGCAGAATTTTGGAAGGCGATGGGGAAAAGCCCGTGGGCAGGTTGATCAGCGACTTTAAGGCTTCTCGAGAAGGGAAAATACTAATTACTGGTAGCCAGGGTAAATGGAGAGCTATGTTAAGAAGAACCGAAAATCTGTTATACAAACTGTTATTAACTGTTATACACGCTATTATACTTAGGTTGCTGTGCAGACTCTTATACAAACTGTTATATATACATGCCATTATATATTTCGTTAAGCAAACTGTTATACAACCTGTTATATAAACTGTTATACATGTCATTATACATAATGTTACTTAGACTGCTGTGCAGACTCTTATACAATCTGTTATTTTTGCTGTTATACATGCTATTATATAAACATGCTATTATATATTCTGTTAAGCAAACTGTTATACAACCTGTTATATAAACTGTTATACATGTCATTATACATAATGTTACTTAGACGGCTGTGCAGACTCTTATACAATCTGTTATTCATGCTGTTATACATGCTATTATATATTCTGTTATACCCACTGTTATACACGCTGTTATACCGAGCCACAATGCTAAAAGTACAACTTTTCACTACTGTAAACTGTTGTTGTCAAGAGGGTCCTAGCCCCTGCCATGCAGACTGTCCTACACCCAGTGTTATACAGCTGAATTATGCAAAACAAAAAATCAAATTTTACCCTTTTGAAGCCGATGCCACGGACGTCGTGTCAAATGCATATTTAATATGCTTAGCAAGTGTCGCAATTTACAGCCCTACACTTTCTCTCGTACTCAACGGTCTTGCCCTATGAAGCATATTTTCGATTCGAGTAAATAAATCTTTCACACTCGCCTGGAGAAAGAGTGTCGAAAGGGAGGAGCAGAGAGGCAGAGGCAGAAAATGAATTGTCTACACGCACGAAACATGCTAATGAAAAATTCGTTTGCTGTTTTTGCCGTTGCCCTCGAAAAAGAAATGCTCGATTGTTATGCGAGCTATACGAACAACTATTCCAATACATATATGTGTGCAAGCCTCTATATACACTACATATACACCATGTTCGTTCAGTTATGTCTTGGCCTTTATTAACGTGTTTATTGTTTGGGATTTTAGGAAAACACACAAAGGTTTACGCAAGCGTATAAGACTTGAAAACAGGCACGTGGGCGGGTGTTGGTCAGGGCGGGACGGGGCGGTGCGGAGCGGGGCCAAAGGGGAGGCGTCTCCGAGGGCCACCTGCCAAGTGAAAGTACCGAGCTACCTATTGTTGTTGCAGTTGCACATATCGTGCGATTTCAATTTAAAATGTGAAGATGACAAATCCACGAAGTGCGTGTGCGTGTGCGTGTGCGTGGGGCAATCGGGTGCGACACCTTGACAAGAGCATCGCCCCCACATGGAGCACCCTCTGCGTGTGTGTGTGTGGGTTACCTAACACCCGGACGGCGAGAGACAGCGTGGGGATTTGCATACGCGTGCTTATGTAGGTAAAGGTTGCCACATTATGATGGGTTAGGGCGGGTCAGTGAGGTCAAGGGTTAAGCTGAAGTTTGTTGAGGTTGAATAGCTTAGCCTGTAGAGCTGGGATTGGAAGAAGGGGGGTTAAAGGGGGAATACGAGAAGAAAAAATATACTAGAATACTAAAACATTAAAATTAATACTACAAGTAATATGGCACTAAGTAAAGGTAAGGCCGATGGGTAACATAATTAACTTAGAGTAATATAACTTTTGTACATACTCTATTATTTCTACTATACCATCTAGAAACTTCGAGAAACTTCATGATCCATTCAAATATATCAAAAATACTATAATCAACTATACTTTATTCACTGAAATACGTATTTCATGGAATATCGATGTCTTTGTTGAAATATCGATAAAAAGTGTTACAGTTTCCACTATAATATCTACTATACCATCTAAAAGACTGACTAACCCTAGTAGAAACGTCAGAATACACACAGTTAATATCAATCTCTATCCATTACACACAACAACAAGATCGCAACTTGAAGTGAAATTGCAGGCAAGCTCCCATCAGTAAGGTGTAATGTTATCTTTGATATATATTCGGTACAACTCCAATCTACTGCGAATAAGTTGGGAGAAACTAGGCGAAATTTCGAGAAAACCACATGCCAAGATCACACTAAATTGGTTTAGTTTATTTTTGTTTGACTTTCGGACTGATAAATTATAAACTTAGCGATGCAATCTTTGACCCGCTCTCTCAGAGAGATCTCATCGGGCCAGCAGCAGCACCTTTTCCGATGTCTGTCCAACCGGATGGACTTTCCAACTCGATGCGACCCAGCAGCGTTGGTTCATGACGCTGCCCGACATCATAATTAACAGCGCATAATCTCGTTTTAGACCGCATTAACCCACAGCTAAAAGCAAACACAAACCCGACAACATCAACCACGACGACAACAACAGTTTCTAGTTGACTGCTTCGCGGCAACGATTTCCTGCCCAGAACCCGAAATGAGACGAGTCTCATTTCCGTCGAGCCGGATCACAATAGCTGCACCCAGCTGACTCTAGCCAACCCGCGCACCCTACAATCTGCCTGCCCCTTTTCGTCGGTCTAGCTCAATCTATGACTCCATCAGCTTAGCTCACTCTCTCCTTCTTCTTTAGTTCCTTCCTCTCAGCTAGTTAGCTGTCTATCTCTTTTGGCTCTTCAGAGTCTAGTTCAGTCGCTTTTTCTTTCCCAGATAGCCCTCTACCTCCTTCGCAACCCTACACTCTGCCTGCCCCTTTTCGGTGGTCTAGCTCAATCTATCAGCTTAGCTCACTTTAGTCTCTGTCACTCTCTCCCTCTTCTTTTGTTCCCTCCTCCCAGCTAGCTAACTCTCTATCTCTGTTCCCTCTTCATAGTCTAGCCCAGTCTGTATCTTTTTTTCCCAGATGCCCTATTACATCCCACACACTCAACACCTCGCTCTCTTTAGCTGCTCCCAAAGACTTGCACGATTTGGCCTAAACGAAAACGAAACTTGAACCTGAAGCGGGGGTCACAAGTGCAGATAACTTTACTTTGCATAAGCACGAAGACAACAGCAACAGCACGTCGAGCCCCGGGTATTGGCTTAGGTCAGTTCAGAATGAGATTTACGTGTTAAAGCACGCAATGAAAGAGAGAAGAAAATAAAACTAAAACGCGGCCATGGGCGAAATTCGTTGAGGTTGCGCGCTGTTGACCCGCTAAAGTTGCCAATGTTGCTCAAGTGGTTGCAGTAAAAGTGGTTGCAGATGCGCCACAAGCGGCAAAAACAACTGGACAACAGCAACAGCAACAGCAACTGGACAACTGGTTGGCGGTTTTAACTTTCACATTGGGCGCCCAAGTTAATTGTGCGCTTTAATCTTGCTTAATTTGCTCCAGTTTTCATTTGTTTTTCTCCCTCTCCGGCTGTTTTTGTTGTTGTGCCTTTTTTCTCTATTTCATTTCATTTTGAAAGACACACACACGCTACACGTCACGAAATGCCGATTTAAACACGCTCAATGGCTCAGCCAGTCCGGGATGCTGCCACTGATCATGCTGATCGCGCCATGATTTCTATTTGCCGACTCGTTAACTCTGCCCCAACCCGTGCCCCTGCCCCTACGCCTTCTCCTGCTCCCTACACTCAGCTGGACAGACGACGACTCGTTGCTGCGTGTGAATGTGTTTAGCAAGAGTGTGAATAAGGTGAGTCTAGTGAGTCGTGTGAGTAAAAAACGAAACCGAACCGAGACAAGTATATTAGTTTTGCGAGTGCATTTGTCAGACAGCGTGTGCACTCGCTTCATTTGTTTTATTGCACAATTGAATTGGTGTTTTGTACTCTTCGCCTCACTCGCTGCACCCTCGCTCGTTCCTTTTCTATCGGTATCATCAATGATCCCTCTTTAATCAATACTTCAATTTCAAATTGTTAAGTAACGAGTATTCACCCGTTGCAATCGCAGTTAATTTGGTACTTTAACGAGCTGAGCTACTCGCTACTTCAAGAAGTTTCTTTCAGCTGACTTGACTCGTTACTCATGTATCCTATATTTAGTAGAGAACACTAAAAAGTTGTTAAGCAAGAACCTTCCCAAAAAAAAAACCCTGCATTACGAGGTCAAATTTGAATTATGCAATTGTTAAGCAATAATTACTTTATTATCTTATTTGCTTGCTCGACTATTTGCCGAGTCACTTCTTTGGCAAAAAAGTGATTAGAGTCAAGTTGAAAGTGGAGCCAGATGAATGACTCACTTAGTGGGTAACAAGGAACGAATTGGGGCAAATGATACGGTCCGAATCAAGTGGAAATAATTGGAGTAAGTTAAGTGTAAAAATTCCTATTAATGATTAAGTTATCGATAGGTATAATTTAAAGCAAATAGAGCTAAATGATACAATAGAAACAAGTTAATTGAATATAATAATACATTCCCACTTATTTGTTAACTTGATTCATTAAGTTATGCATAGCGAGTGGAAACGAGTATTCAAGTCAAATGGGTATAAATGATTCAGTTCAGAGCACTTGAACTTGTTCAAATTGCAAATAGATCAAATAGAGAATCGAAGCTTGTGAATTTAACGAGTCATTGCGAATCAAATGAGTGCAATTGATTCGTTCGATCACTTGAAGCTTCCTACAATGCGCTGGCACTCATGTGTAGGTTTAGGGTACTCATTCTAACGCGCTGGCTCAATCTCACACAATGTCGCTAATCATGGGAAGGGGCTGGGAATTGGAAATTGGGACTGAATCATGATGATGATGATCGCGATGATGTGCAAGCTCAGGTTAACTGGTTGTGCGGATCAAGATAAACCATGATGAACCATAAATAGGTTGCTGCAGCAGTTGCTGTTGTTGTTGTCGTTGCTGTTGCAGCTGCAGCTGACGACATTCCCATCGCCATCGCCATTCCCAGGCCACAGGCCGATTGTCTCTCCTTGTTGCGTGTGCCAGTTTCGCAAGTGTTTTTTTTTTTTTTTTGGCTTAAACTCGGCCACACTGAGGTCGTTGCGAAAACGCTTTCGAGTTTGCCTCGTCTAAATAAAACAATATAAATATTTTAATAACCGCGCACGGCACTCACAATTTGGCCTGCATAAATCAACAGCAACAACAACAACCACTAATACAACAAGTGCAACAAACTAAGCTTAGTCACGTCTTTTAAGAACTAGTCGCAATTATATTTAAGTATATATATATATATATTTTTTTTAGTTTCTGCCATTATGTTTACCCAAGCCAAGCCAAACGTTTTGTCGGTCAGTTTCACTTTTAACAGAAAACAAGAAAGAAAAAAAAAATAAATAACCGAAAACAACTCGCGCGCGTGTTTAAACTGGCAAGGCGCATGCGCGTTCTTGCCCAGCGTGTGTCTCTGTTGTCTCACTCGCTCGTTCGCAAACCGTTCGCTGCCGCGCAGAGTCAGCAACTGATCGATCGTGGGCAACGTCAAAAACGCGAAGCTGCAGTAGCGCCGACAGCCGAAGGCGACGACGGAAACCGAAGCTGGGGCCGACGTCGCTGCCGAAGCTTGCGACGAAAATGTGTCAAAAGCAAAAGCTGCGCTTCAACGGGCGCAGAGCAATAACAACTGCTGCAAGTTTTGACAGGCGTGTGCGCATCTCTCTCTCAGGCTGCGTGCGTGTGTCTCTGTGTGTGTGAGAGTGTGCCAGTGCGTGCGAGTGCGAGTGGGCGAGCTGCAAATGCAATCGAAGAGGCTTTCGATCGGCTGCGCCTACGCCAACACGGCCAACGGCAACGTCGACTTCGGCTTCGGCGCTGACGCTGGCGCAGTGAAAACACACACTTTTAAGCAACTTTTATGAGGAAAAGTGACAGTGGGCCACAAACTGTCGAAAAACAATTAAAAACGATGCAGAGACAAGCACCAAAAAAACAAATAAAACGTGCATTAATAATATGCGCCCTAAGCCACAGTCCACAGCGTATCAAACCATCGAATCTCACGCGGAGAGAATCGCTTAAGGGCCTCCAGAAAAGATTCGATATGAGAAACGTTTTTCGAGCGAATTAACTTATTCGGTTTTCTCATTTGGAAATTTTGTTTTGAATTGAATGTTTGGAAATTTATATAATGAGCCATAAAAGCGATTCTTCCAATTGTCTCCTAATTTATTATTATTATTTTCAAAATTTAAGTCCCTCATTGGAAACATACATAATTAATAAATGAATAAGTACTACAACAATAATCAAAATTACTAAAATTATAAAAAAAATATCCCATGTTTTAAAACATGATTGAAATTAATCAGTTTAGAGGCTAGGGAATTCCTACGGTCGAGTCTCTTCTTTCTATACTTTTTTGTGTCTTCCAACTGTCATAACTTGCCCAAATTTCATGCGATTTTCATTTTGAATATCATTCTGTCAATGTTTTCGACTCTTTATTGAGTCTGCATCATTGAATATTTAATTTTATGAATTTAAAATAATTCGAAAATTTTTGCACTTTTTCCATACATACCCCTTACAAAAGTTGACAATTTTTTTTCAAAAATTTAAAATTTAATTTTTTGTCTCAAATCGATCCCGCAAGTCCAAATTAGCATAAAAATCTATTCCTAAACAATTTCTGAAGCAAATTGTTGAAAATATGCAAGTTTTGCGCTATTTTTAAGAGTTTTTCAGTACCTTTGCACATGGAAATCATATATTGCACATAGATATGGCCTTCATTGCTAAGCAAAGTCATTAGCAAAATGAATATAGCTTTTGCTGGGCTATAATTAGACAATATATATAATCATCTAAAAGATAACTAATAGTTTCAAATAAAGAAATAAATCCTTCCCAAAGACTTCTGCTTAAAAACTTTAATCACCTCATCACTTAAATTTGTATTGCTTCGCCCACTCGAAATTATACAATAAACCATATAGATAATAATAATAATAATAATAATTTAATTCTGTTAAGATTACGACCCTAACACACATCATAAAGCATCATCGCATAAGCCATTCAAACAACGAGCTTTATGATGCGATCCAAAAAAACAATTAAAGTTTATAGATTTTTCATTTTATTTTTGAGATTTTCGTTTGGCCATTTGAACCGATGGCAATGCGAAAATATTAATGTAGTTGCATTATCATAGGCATATATAGTAAGTCGTTTATTATATATGTATGTATGTTTGTATACTATGCATAGGTATCGTTTGCTGTATTGTATAAACTGTACTTATCTACGTAATATCGCTTAACCTTAGGCATGTTAAACACACAGATTACAAATCAGTTAAGTGGAAGGCTGCCTGTTCTGCCTACAGCTGTGGGCGGGACGGGGCGTGAGGGGAAGGAAAGGGAAGAGAAGGAGAACCCAAACACGCACTTTGTACAGCTCATGCAGAGAGGAAAAGGTTGGGAGGTTGTGGGCAATCTCTTCTTCGATTGATTGATTGTTAGTCTTGCTGCTGCATATACTAAATTTACGTATGTCTCCATTATCTTTGCATCATATACACAACTCGCTACATAATTATGATTTCTATATAAATATATATATATATATATATACATATATATATATATATATATATAAATATATATATAGTAATCAAAACTCTGAACTTGTTGTTTCACATTTATTCGTATTCGTATTCAGAATTGTGCTGCAATTGAAATCAATTGATTTAACAACTGGTCGGGCTAAAATATATAATATATACACATATATGTATGTAATTGAACAATATACTACTACATTTAATTGATTATCAGTTTATCAACTATCCATATATGTAGTAATCACAAAAATGTATTCGTATTTTAGATTAAAATATATATATATAAATATAAATATATATATATATATATAAATATCCGTGTGTGTGTTTGTGTGTATACAATGCAAATTTAAATTCACTACTGAAATTCTCTCCAGATTTCAAGGCCCTTTGCTTGGCAAATACAATTTTAACAAATTTAAATACGCGTGCTTGTTTTTTCTCATTTGTTTAAACAAAACTTAAGTTTGTGCTTTGTACATTTAGGATGGAAATCAATGGAATTACTAATTATTCATAAATTTTTGCAGCAAAAAAATAAGAATATATATGTATTATAATGGCCATTGGTAGCAAAAAAATACAAAAACAGAAAGGAAAACCCGCCTCGCGATCCTTTTTGCCTCGCGATCGAGGACTCTACATAATCTCTCAATGAACAATTAAATACAAATAAAAAAAACATAAGAAATATAATAATAATGAACTCTAAAGATATATATAAAATTTATATATATATATATATATATATATATATATATATATATATAGTAGGCGTAAACGAAATGAAATTAAAACTGACTACGCTTTGAGAGAGCTCGACGCCAGCGGAACATCATGTCATGGCGCGTTTGCCCTGCCCTCTGTCGACAACTTCAATTACAGAGAAATTGCTTTAAGCTATGTAATAGTATAAGTATATTGGTGTAAGTTGTGTCTGGAGTCTGTGTTGTGTGTGTGTGTGTATGTGTGTAGTTGTTGGTGATGCTAATGAAACTGCCGTTGCTCGAATCGGGAAGCCACACTCAATACTCCCCTGGCGCAGGCGGTGTGGAACCGGAGGCTTCATTGTTGTGCGTCTTTACGTTCATGCTGAAAAACTTCTTCTTGACCTCGTCTATGCTGAAAGCCTGGTCGATTGCAGGATAACTGGATTTCTTCAGTAGGATAAAAAGATAAGATTAATTTCATGAAATATTTATCATATATTAAGATGGTGTTTACGTTCTGCGTTATGTGTTGGCCACGCAGCAGCTGCCAGTTTTCCAGGATGTGGGCATAGCGTAAATACTTTTCGAATTCGTGGAGCGTCTCGTAGACGTGGCACAGTCCCAAATAGTCATACTCCAGGCCAGAGTATGTGCGTCCGAACAGACGCAGACCTGTGTGCAAGTGAAAGTGGTTTAGAAAGAGAGGGAATGATAGACATCACGACGAATCAGCTAACTCACTTATATCGATGCTACGCAGGTATAAATCCTCCGCTTGGCGAAACTTTTTCATTTGATAATTATACAGCGAGGCGAGATGTCCAATCGACAGGCCCACCTCGTAATCATAAGGACCCAGCAGATCTGTTTTGATTTTGATTGCCTTCTGATGCATTCGCTCGGCCTCCTCGAATCGTTTCATCGTCTGATAGAGACGACCCAGATTGCCATAGTGCTTGGCCGTCTGTACATTCACTTCGCCGAACACCTCCAGCGATAGTTGCAACGCGAAATTGTGCAGCTCCTCGGACTGCAGCAGCAGATCCTCCTCATCGATGCCATCGGCTATTTTATCGAGTGCAATCTCTTCCAGCAGCAATGCTTTCACACGTTTCGCCGAGGCCAGCATTAAATGATTGCTCGGCACCAGATTCTTCATTATGTTTACAGCCTTATCGACATGATCCTGGGCACAGCTAAATTCGCCGGTGCTATATTCGTGCACATAGTAGGCATACGACAGATCCTCGTGTGCTATAGCCACATGGAAGTTCATGTTACCAAAGATGCCGCGCCGCACAGCCAGTGCCTCCTTGTACATGTTCACCGACTGATACACCGAGTCCACGTTCAGCAGGAAGAAGCCATAGTCCAGCAAGGCGTCTCCATATTTCTGATGTTTTGTGCCAAAGTGTTCGCTGCAGAAAGAGGGAGAGATAGAGAGAGAGTGAGTTTGATAATAAAAAGTGAAAGTAAATGATGAAATAGAGGGTAACGGGAAGGCGTATTCAAAATAGAAATTCGATTGGTTACAATATGGAAATCAAAGGTGTTTTTACAACTGTTTAGACTACTATTTTTTACAGAAAAGTAAGCTTTTTAAAATGTCACAAAGACTTTATAATAGGAGCAGGTAAAATCAGACTTATTGTACATTCTTCTGTTTTTTTTAAAAACTAATTTAAATATTTAGTTTAACAGCCAAGCCGTATCGTTTAGCCAATAAATCAGTATACCATGAAATAGAAGGTAAGGCTGTCTGAGGTATTGCAGGAGCGGATTTCATCTTACCGAGTACGACGCACAGCCTGACAGATAAGCAAATTGGCACGGGCAAAGTCACGTTTGACCACACAGGCCTTGGCCGCCTGACGAAGCACATCGATGGCAACGCTGGCGATGAGGAAGACGATTGCATTATTCTTTCGATTTCCAATTTGCAATGAGAGAGATTCTACTTACCGTGTGGGCGCCGATTCGGTCAGGTGTCGCATGGCCTGCACGCTCCACATGTGACTGTTGTTGTACTCGTTACGGGCGTAGTACATGGATGAGATTTGTGTGTATGTCATCGCAATTAATGACGAAGGCACTTCATCGGTAATCTCACGATTCAGTAGCAGCAGTTCGCCATATATTTTCTGTGCTAGCTTGAAATTGCAATGCGAGGATACTGCAAAGAGGAGACTGCAAAGAGAAAGCAATGAATGAATCATAAATTGAACATGGCACAGATTCGAATGCAGGGGGAGAGGAGGTGGGGAGTGCGTACCGCTGCAGGCAATCGAGGCGTATGACTAAGTCATTCTTAAAAGGCTGCATGTGCTTCAGTCTTTCGTTGAGGCACACTAACACAGAGATGCTCTCCTGCATCCAACCGGCCTCAGAGAGAAAACTGCCCAGACGCAATCCCAGATCTGTGGCCAGCGCATCCTCGTCGCACACTGACTCAGACACAGCATGCACGATTAGTGGTAGTGTATCTAGTATGGGCGGCGACAGCGGAATCTCTTGTATCACTGCGGCAGCCAAGGCGGCGGCTGTCTTCTTTTTACTGTCGCCACTGCAATTGCTGCTGCAACTGGCGACAGCGGCTGCTGCTGTTGTGGTTGTGGTTGTTGAACACGTCGCACGGCTCTCATTGCTGCAGTTCGGTCTCCCCGCTACGTCTGGCACTGCCGCAGCCGACGCCGCCGCTGCTGCTGCCTGCTCTAGATCCTCTTCTGTCTCTGACTGGGAGACCGCAAAACGACCTACATATGCTTCGCTAAGACGACGTGGCAGCGCTTTATTACTGGACATCAGAGCTGCTACAATGCGCAGCAGCTTGCCACGTGCTGGTGTGCAGCGCACCAGGCGACGAAACACTTCCAGATTGGACAGCTCCTCCAGCAGTGGATCCTTTAGTTCTTCGCGCTGTGACATCTGCAAAGGAGAAGAGGAGAAAAACACTGAATTAGTAGATTGTAAGGCTTCCCAGGTTAAAACGAAACATATGGAACAAGAATCCAACTTGATTGATTGATTGATTGATCAGCAGCTTCTAAGGATTCCCTCCCTCTGGCTTCACATAATTAATGATCCAGCAACAGTTGTGATGCCACGCAACATTGACGTTGGTCAAGTTCATTGGCTTGCAATCGGAGCAGGATGCGAGGCGAGGTGAGACACGTAGGGCAGGCCGATGGCGCGTATGCGCTATTTTTAGATGACAACAACAGCAGCAGCCTGAACAAGCTTCATTGTTGTCGTTGCTTATAATTTATTATTGTAATTGCACCGCCATTCGTACAATCTTTCATTAATGCAGCTATGTATGTGTGTGTGTGAAGCGTTCATTGAAGTTGAGGCCGAAGTTAGCATGCCCTTACTTTACCCCTTTCCCTATCGCAGGCAGATACAGCGAATAAACAAAGTCGCAAGTTAAGATATCATATCAGCTACAGGGGGCTATGGTCTATGATATATAATATCATGCCATGTGGTTTGGGGACCCGTTTTGAAGACACGCACACACAGACAGCTGTACCAGCTGTGCATGTGTACGAAAAGGTACGAATGAACCAGAAGCTTCTGGCTGTAAACATAAACAGTGGAAAGCTTTTCCGCAATGTGAGCTTTTTATTAGTATATAAATATGTGTGTGTCTGTGTGAGTGTGGGACAAATTTATATAAAAGTGTAAAAACAATAACGATAATCTATATAATTGCAATGCCGAAGCCTTAATACACTTACGAATCGCTCTCGATTGCGCAACTAACTCGGCTGCGATATCTTTATATACTGTGTATGTCTGCCTGTATGTGTGTATGCGTCGAAGTATGATAATAACTTTGGCAAACTAACAAGAATTTTAACTAAGTTTTTGACTCGATCAGGTTGAAATATCGCTCTGACGTACACGCCTGCCTTTAGATGTAACACATTTTATGATAAAGTGCGAACTCTCATCTGTTGCAAGGGTACAAGAAATGCAATCAGGAATCCAGAAAGCAACAACAACATAATGTGCATATAAAAAAACAAAAACAATGTACGGTATCAGCGTGGCGCTATCGTTAAGCTGTACACACACACACACACACACAGGCGCGAGCACGCACAGGAACGCGCGTTTGCAGGCAGCACTCACACACGTGCGCGTCTGTGTGCGTGCATGCGTACGCAGCGTAGCGTCGCCGTTACAGCAGAAGCAGCTGATTTGGAATGTTTCGTTTTTTGCCGTGTATGTTTTCACTTTTAATAGTTGCTACTACTTACCAGCTCGTAGACATCGATAAGCAGATTGCGAGGCAGCTCCGGCAGCTTACTGATGCGCTCCAGGTTGGGCACTTTGCAGTCCAGGCCATTGACAACGGCAATTAACGCCAGATCGTACAGTGTCTCGGGGCTGTTGTTGTTGTTCTGACCGGAGGCCGATGACATCAAAGCCAATAGCTGCTGTTGTGCAGCCATTTTGCTTTTGTTGTTGTTGTTGTTCTCTTTTCTTCTGCACTTTTTCTTATTATTATTTCTGTTGCAGTTGTCTCTGTTGTTGTTGTTGCTGCTGATATATTGTAGTTTTTTAAGTTTACTTGTTTTGCACAGCCAACGCAACTCGCTCGACACCGTCGTCGTGCTGCACAGCCTGGTCGGGTGTGGGTGCGTGCTGGTGGGGTGGGAAGCACAGCAACACTCTGCAACAAGTTACGATTAAATAATTAGAAAGGCACGTAAATAATACAAATGACTAAAATTTGACAAACGACATGATACCAACACACTCAGTACAACTATTGAGCCACACGTTAGAGATGCAAATGATGATAGATCAATCGATTGTTTGGCTTATATGAAAATGATTTAATCGATGTTTTTTCCTGCTGCTGCTGCCGATGCTGTTTGTTTTAGTTATCCCAAACAAAAGTTATGTATACTGCTGAGTAACACAAATAAAAGCGCCTATTTATAAACATCGTTTCATGTTTTCGATCAACTTGATTCACTGTATTACTATCGATTGGCATTGCATAAATTGCAAGCATCGATTATATCCAAATTATCTACGTGCCGACCAATTGTACCTGTCAAATGACTAACAGTTAATTGTCAATTGGTTGCAATGTCACACACACACACGCACAAACAAGCAGACATACACACGCGCAAACCTCAATGACGGATGGCACTAAAAGCAGCAGAAGCAACAACATCAGCAGCAGCCAAACTACACTTGCGCCAACTTCACTTTCTTTCGAGACGTTCTTCGGTTTTGCTTTCCTTTCTTTTTCCCCGACTGTTGTTGTTGCCCAGCGCGCAAAGCAGCTGGTGCTGCTGTCGTTGGTCATTTCACTGTTTTTGCTGCTGCTGCTCCAACGAGTTGCTCTTTGTTACTCACACACCCTCGCAGTTTCACACAAACACAAACATACGACACTCATAATGGCACATCTACACACATCCAGCCTCTTTAAAGTTGCTGCCTTGATTTGCTTCTTGGTTTATTTTATTTTATTTTTTTTAATTCCCGTTCCTAATTTGAGAACTTACACAATATCGAATGCATTTAATTGTTGTTACATGTACTAAATGTTAGACCAATGTGTGCCCGCTTGCTGCTGCACTATCTCGATCGAGTATACAATTGAATATTTTTTGCTCCGATTTTATGCCAAAAAAAAAAATTGTATTTGACTTGGGGATGGCAGTAGGGATGAGCGATAGCTTACGTATCAGTGATTGTGATGTTATAAGTACATGCAATCGTTTTGTACGAATACGGTGACATGTTACCGACTGTGAAGTCACGGTTGTATAATTGAACTGTGTTGCTTGTTTTAAATTCAAATATTGTGATAAATAAAATAACGAAATAAATAAGATTGTGCAATTTTATTAGTTAAATGGTTAATATAAAACCTGGCGCAGTAAAAACAATGCTGCACTGTTATCGATATTATAAAGGTACTAACAGCGGCACGTTTGCGCTATTAACAGTCTCCGTTTTGCGTTAACAGTGCCAGCATGGCGCCAAAACAGAACATATTCAAATGCCATAAGTGTCGTTATGCGAGTCTTTTATTGATTAATTTTACAATTTTGGTATGCATGTGAATATGTGGCTTTTGAAGTAAGCTTGCTTTTGTTGACTGAAAATATACCTAACCCAATTCATTGATGTTGCGACGACTATTAGCCTGGCATTCAAACGGCGATTCAATCAATTCAATTCAATAGAGCTAGAACAGGTCAAAGGCATCGTCCTCGAGCTCGACGAGGCCGAAATCGTTAGTGCTGCCAAACATCCACCAATGTCGTAATATATTGCGGATGAGCAGAAATCGCGTCGTCACAAATTCAAAGAAGTGAAAGAAGAGGGCGCTGGATGTGAGCAATGCGCACGAGGCGACAAATACCTCCTGTACCGTTAGCTGCTCGGTGCTGCCCTGATTCAGATTGTCCATGCAATATAAAACCTGTACACAAGTAAAGAAGCGCAAATAAGCCTGAATCGCGGCCACAAACACGCTGTGTAGCAGACGATGCCAATCGGCGCACTCGCTCACCTGCTGCAATATGACATGGGCAAGCGGCATTAGCGACGCACTGAACAGGACATGCTTCATGATCATGCCGAAACAGCGACCGCAGCAGAATGCCCGAACCATTTGCTTTACGCTCGCCCGATCTGATGTGATATTGAACGTCGCATGGCAGATCTCGCAGCGATTGTCGCGTCTATGCATGATCCAGCGCTTCAGGCACTTCATGTGTATGTAACCCTAGGGGTGCGTAAGGTGGGGGGGGTTGGGGGCGCGAGAGGTGTGGTTTAAAAGAATCAAAACATATTGATATCAAAAGTCATCCCATGCTCTTACCACACTGCCTTTACACTTGCAGGGACAGTTGATGATCTCCATGTCGCTGCGATGATAGCGACAAATACGGCACGAGTTACCAAACTCGTTGGCCGAATGTACGCTCTCCTGGGATGGTTGCGTTGCCTGTCCGCCGGACTCGGGCAACACGATGCCCAGCTGAGTGGTGGCCGCGGCTGCCGGCGCACCGGATGTGGTCGCAGTAGCTGAACAATTGCAATGCTCGTCGATCGTTGGCGTCATCGCTGTCGTCGGTGTCGTTGCTGTCGGTTGCGGTGTCGGCGTTTCCAGCTGCGTCTGCTGCTGCAAATGCGGCATTGCAGCACCACCGTGAGTCACGCGACTGAACAATCTTAGCGCCGTCGCCTCCGATAACTGTGTCTGCAGTTGCGGCAATTGCGGTTGCTGGCCATGCTGCTGCTGCTGCGGCATCTTGTACTGGCAGACCCCGCTCTCGCTCTAGCTCTCTCTCTCGTTCCCTCTTTCTCTCGCTGTTTCTCTGTCCGTCGACAGAAGCCTTATCCGATTATCCGTACGGTGTGTGTGTGTATGTGTGTGGTAAAGAAGGAGTGCGCGTAACGAACCTAATTTTGGTGTACGAATTTCACATGTAATTTTGCTAGGACATTTTACACAAAACTTAACGTTAGACTTTCACAGCATGTCTGAAATAAGTTTTATTCGATATCTGAATGCCTTTGCCCCCGAAACCGAAATCTCCCCAGTCAAGGCCAACTCGATGCAAGTTTGATTTGTTGCATTTGATGCGTGCGGTGGCAACGCCACGCAACGACAACGACGATAACAACGATAACTATCGATTAACGATCGCCCGTAACGTATGCAAAATAAATACGTGCGATTTTTTCAATGTTAATATTTATGTTTATTTTTATTTTGATATCGCATTTCGCTTGCCGCTGCTGCGAGTTAGTTAGTTTTGTTCGTATTTTCGCTCGCTTAACGTTGAGTACATACATATTTATATAGTGGGGATCATCATCATCATAATCATCATCATCGTGATCTTATCAAAACTCAGCGGGGTTAGTAAAAGTTTTGCGCCTTGCAATTGTTGCTCTTGTTCTTTTCTTGTTCTTTTTTTCTTCTTTACAATTAAAATTATGACAAAAAATTCAACAATTATTGCATAGTTTTCTTTTTTAAGTTCAATAACAAATAATAATAATAATATATAATATAATAGTAATAGAATTTATAAAAAAAAAAATATTGAAAAATATAATAAACAAACACAAAAAACGTACAAATGTTCTTGCTGTTCAATTAGACGAGCCTGCCATTTGTGGTAGTATATGTATTGAGGAGGATATAAGTATTTGGATAGGCAATATCATAGTTATATATAGGATACCGGGTGTGTGTGTGTTTCAACACAAAATGCCAAAAGTGTATGCAAATTGTTTTTGTTTTGTTTTGATTTTTTTTTGAGCGAGAGGGGTAGCTTGTTTTGTTTGGGTTGCATTTAGGATAGGTTTGCTTATAATTTAATGAATAGATGTGTTGTTGCAGCTGCTGCTGCTGCTGCTGTTGTTCTTGTGGCCCACGTGTTGCTGTTGTTTGATTTTTATTATTTACTGGCAATTGCGAAAACGACGATAGATGCTCTGCACATAGACAAAGACGCACTTCCAGTCGGGTCGTTCCATCTCCACCATGTCCTCCACATCTAGCAAAGGCGCAATGCCAGCTTTTTCACTGCACGAGAGAGATGGTTAATTAATTAATTAATTTATAAATGATTTCAATTTCAGTGATTTGAATAAACGTTAAGCTTAGTTTGGCTTATCGATCAAGGATCCAGGCAAGCATCGATTGTAGAACCGTGCACTAAGTTATCGATTATTCTCTCACTCGACTACCGCCATATCGCCATATCGCATACTTACTCAGCCACGCTGAAGGCCAACTCAAAGTTGTGTCTGCGGGTTTGTTTGGTTAGTGTACTGTAGTCAAATGCATCTGGCAAGAAGTGATGTATCAGCGCACAAAAGGCCAAGCCGTCTGACCAGCTCGAGCTAAAGTTGCTTATTTGAACGTTCTGCGAATAATATATGGCATATATAAATATCAGTAAATGTAATTTGTGAAACGGGGCGGGTGCGGGGGCGATGGATGCGGCGCATGGATGGCATTAATCTCTTTGGCAGCAGCAGCAGCAGCAAATTAAGCGTTTGTTTTTAGTCTATTTTATTTTATTTTTTTTTGTTTAGCTTTTGTTGTAAGAATCCAGCCCCAAAAGCAAATGGCAACAACGACAACAACAACAACAATAGCAACAATTGTTAAAAGCGGCAACAAAAGCTGGACGGAAATAAAGAGCTGCGCTTTGCTTCCTCAGCTTCCTTCGATTGTTTTTTTTTGCCCTTCCAATGCCTGCTTCTCAACTCAAGCTGCTAGCGTGCATTTGTGTATGCTTGTGTGTGTGTGTGTATGTGTGTGTGTGTGTGTGTAGATGAGTTGCTTAAAAAAAAAGCTCAGCCAAAGGTTAAGCGTTGTTTAATTATTATTTTTTTTTAGTTTGTCGTAGATTTTGTACTTGTTCGTGGGCCTAAGCGTTAGATTTTGTTATCGATAACTAACGAACGGCGATAAAATTGCGAAATAACGAAATTAAACGAAAAAAAAATAAAACAAAACGAAATTAAAATAATCATAAACATTCAAAACGCAAACAAATAACTAATCTATTGGCTGTGGCTTTGCGCTTGCAGTTGCTATTTAAGTTTAATTATATTGTATATTTTGGTTTTTTTTTTTTTTTTTGGTTTTTGTTGGTATTTTCTAGGTTTTTTAATGGATACCTCATATTCCTGCGTTTTGTGCTGACACCACTGCAGAAGTTGATCCTTGACAGTGGCGGCGCGCTTATTTAATGCCGGATCGGTAAATTTGAACAACGGTTGTGCTGAACCGCCGGGGGTCGTAGGTGTGCTTGTTGTTGGAGATGATCTGAACGAAATGATTCAAGGTTCAAGAGGGGCAGACGTTTTAGCGAAACTCTCATTTTGCAATCGGTTTTCTTAAACTGAATAAATTGTTTTGTTGTTTTTCTTACAGCTCTTGTAACTTATCTACATATGTAAATTTTGTGTTTCGAATTTCGTGAAGGCAGGTGGTGTGTGTGTGTGTGTGTGTCGGTCAGTATGGAGGTGTGTTTTGTGTTAGCAGGAAACAACAACAAATATTACAATTTTTTTATCTTATACTAAAGAAGAGATCGAAACAGCTAACGGTTTTATCTGTCGCAGTGTGTATCGATTGGTGGGGCAGAGAGAAAAGTGAGACAGAGAGAGAGAGATACAGAGAGAGACAGGAGTGTAGAGTGCGAGCATAAGACAAAAGAGATCGAAAAAGTACACCCAATTGTTGGAGCGAGACAGAAGACAAGCCTAAAAAGTAATTTATAACAATTTACGCATTGACCTACAACAACAAATTCAAGGACATTCTTTTTTTAATGCCGATCACCAGCACCAGAGTGTGAGAGAGAGAGAGAGAGAGTATGAAATAAAATATAAGGCGAAATTATCGATTGATTCTTGTGAGTTTGTGTGTGTGTGTGTGCTTACTCCTTCACCAGATGTGTGTGTGTGTGTGAAAGAGAAATGCGGGCGAAATGTAAACAAAACTCGCCGCGCAAAGTTGCCAGATGGCGCAGCAAGTTTGAATTTGAATTTGCCAGCGTTGCCAGCCTGCAGGCGTGTACATTTCGCCTGCATTTCTCCCGATTTCGGTACACTACGTGGTTTAACAATGTTTACGTGTATTTTTTGGTGGCATGTACAATGTGAATGTAATTATGTTAATTTTGAATTAATTAATTATCGCTTACTTTTGCGCCTGTTGCTGGGCAGCTGCCTTGTCGAGCTGCTTGAATTTGGCCAGCGGCGAAATGTTTTTGGCGGCAGCGCTGCCGCTCACAGTGCGTGTGGTAACTGCAAATACAAAACTACCTATAAGTTGTCCTTATTATTGAAATAATTTAATTTGTCTTACCCTTTGTTGTTGTGGTGGTGACAACTGCGCCGCCATCCTTCGACTTGGTCTCGGTGCGTTCACTGGTCGTTGAGCTTTGTTGCTTGTGTTGTGCTGTGTATGGTATATTGGATAGAGGATTTTAGACGAATTGTTGTTGTTGATGTTGTTGTTGGGCGCGCAAAAACGGGGAGAAAAGAAGAAGCAATAATTACAACAATTAGTCAATCATGCATGCAATCAAAAATTATCATCATCATCATTATCAGTGCAACAATGTACAATAAAAACGAAGGGTTAAAGTTATAGAAAATGTTGGGAAAAAAATAGGTTAGCTGTGTTAGAAGAAATAAATGTTTTTTGTTTTTTTTGTTGTATCTTGGCTTAGACTAGACTACGAGGCAGGCAACAAAAACTGTACGTAGATAACTATTAATTATTTTTAAATTTGTAATTTGTATTAAGTTTGTCAGCGCTACACAAAAAAACAAAATAAACGGTACGGCAACTCTGGCAAGCGGCGATTACATGCCGCGCGTTCCGATAACATGTACAAAAAATAGATCACGCACACAGACACAATTATAATAAAAAGGCCAAAAATGATGAGAACGAAGCGATCAAAGAAACGAAACGTTGCCGGCGACGGCGGTTTTCGGGTGTCTGTGACGCTGTTTCTGCTGTTGTATTTGTTGCTGTTGTTGTTGGTGGTGGTGTTGGTGGTGCTGCTGTTGCTGCTGCGGTTGCGCTGGTGGTGCAACTCTGGAGTACTTATTATAATACTAATAGACTAGATACGCGCGCTGAATAAAGTGGCAAATGAAACGAGACATGCGAAAACAAGTTGATTTTTTGTTTGTTTGTTTCTTCATATTGTTTTTTGTTTAATGTACAAAACAAAGAGATCAGCAACAAAATGTTGAACATGCGAACAGAGAGAGTGAGAGAGAGAGAGTGTGTGTGTGTGTGTGTGTGTGTGTGTGAGAAGAGAGCGTAGAAAGCGTAGAATGAGCCAGCACAGCAAACTGGGCAGCTGAGCTGTAGCTTACTATACTCTAGTATATGGTACGATAATCGACAATAAGACGATACAAAATATGGTAGATAAAAAACGGAAACTCTATTGTAGTGTCGGGACAAAAAGTATGTACAGAGGGAGCTGCTGAGAGACAACAACAAAAAAAAAAACAAAAATACAGCGAGAAACAGTCCAAAAATTTGTCTGTAGGAGGGACAACATGGGAGTTCAAATTGTGTGTAATGTTTCTTTAATTTTTTTGTTTTATTTATTATTTTATGTGTGTATTTTGTTTTTTCTTTTTTAATTTTTTGCTGGACCAACCAACCAATCAACGGAACGGAAACGTAATGGAAACGAAACGCAACGTAATGCAAAATGGAACGAACGAGAAAGCGTCTAACTTTTGTACACTTGCTTCAACGGAGAGCGGTGGGGGCGGAGGGCGTGTGGCGAGGGGGGGGGGCAGGCAAAAAAGGTATAAAACAAGTAAACAAATATACAAATATATGTGTGAATATATATCAAGTATATATATGTATGTATGCATTGTTGCTTGAGTTTATGCAGTTAGGCCGGGCGTGGGTAGCAAATTAAGTAAGTACATGGAACGCGCGCAAATAAAACGTGGTGGCAACGCTGTGTTGGGCATTTTGTACAATTTTCGTGTTTAATTTTTTTTTTTTTTTTTTATATTTTACTTTCACTCACAAAGTGTGGCCGTTTTTTTTATTATTTTGATTTTTGCTGCTTCTTTCTTTCTTTCTTTATTGTTGGCATCCTGCGGTTGGGGCAGCGCAGCAAACTCGCCAGTGCGTGTGTGTGTGTTTGAGTGTGTGTGTGTGTGTGTGTGAGGACAGAAATTGCATTTGTTTTCTATTTGTGAAAAGCAAAAGAAAAACCCCGCATGTGGTCCCTCCTTCTGCTGCTGACTGGAAACTGACTCGTCTCGCAAGAACAATGTGGAACGTGTTTCGACTGCTCGTGTGTGCGTGTGTGGAACTAAAGAATGCCTAAGCCTATGCGCATAACAGTAGCGAGTTTAAGTTATCGGTAATCGGTAATCAGTACGGTTACAGTTCGGCTGAGTGTGTGCGTAGTGTAGATGTATGTGTGTGTGCGTGTGTGTGTGGATGTCGTTTGGTGGGTCCAGTTGCGTCTCGCTGGGCGGCTCTCAAACTGGAATGGCTGTATGTGTGTGTTTCGGTGTTTTTTTCTGTCAAACAAATCGAACGTGCTATCGACATATCGATATATCGATATCATCACTCTCTTCCATCTCTCTTAGGCACCCAGCATCAACTGCTCGAATGCATCCTCCACATTGCTCTCGTCGAGCAGATTGAGATGCGCGATATGCGGCATGGTTGCACTGCGACTCAATCCACCGCCACCGATTGCACCACCAATCGCACCGCCAGCACCGGCACCGGCACCGACACCACCAACGCCAGCACCGCGAAACAGACCCGCCTGCGAGACATTACCGTTCGAGACGGAGTTGAGCGAGCTGAGCGATTTGCGAGCCGTCGATAGTTTCTCGCTCGTCTTGATGCGATTTATCGCCGATTGCGTTTTACGTTGATTCGTTGTGGTTGTTGTCGCTGTGGTTGTCGCCGTGCTGCCCGCCGAGAAGTAGGCGGCCACTGTGCGTTGCTTCTCGCCCAGCTGCTCCTTATCGATGCCCGCCTCGTACAGCTTGGGCACCGCCAGCGCGTGACCCGACTTGCTGCGACGCAGCTCGCCACCGGGAGCGATGGCACCGCCACCGCCAACACCACCGGCTGCTGCTGCCGGCTGATTGTAGCGCACTGTCGGCTGTTGCTGGCATATCTGATGCCACGAATCGCATTTGCTTAATCGATTCAACCTCGAACCGCCCGGAGCGCCGCCATTGTGCAGCAGCACATCCTCGTCCTGGCTGCGATGGCGACTCAGCGAGGTGAACGCGCTGACATTGTTGAAAACAATGTTGCGCGGTATCTGCTCCTCCGGCGTGGGCTCTGGCACCGCTTGTGCTGTGTTCGGTGGTTTCTGCAGCTGCTGTTGCTGCTGCTGCTGCTGCTGCTGCTGGATGCTAATACTGGTGGTGCTGTGGGAGGTGGTGGTCGTGCTGCTGCTGCCGCCGACTTGCTGCTTGCCCACCTGCGGACTCTGATAGGCATTGGGCACGTAGTGGTGTCGCTGTGGTGGCCCGAATTTCTTGAGCAGCGGCGCTTGCTCCTTGGGCAGCGACGACTTGACAATGTCGGGCGTGTCGGGTGGTGCGGAGGATTTGTATTGTTGCTGCTGTTGCTCATATTGGATGCTCGTCGTTTTGTGGATCTCACGCTGCTCGAGCACATTGCCGAGACTCTTGCGACGCAGCGCCTGCAACTGTTGCTGTTGCTGCTGCAACTGTTGCTGATGCTGTTGCAGCTGTTCTTGATTCTTGTTGAACGTTTGCTGCAACTGTTGCTGTTTGCTTAGCTGAGATTGTTGTTGCTGCTGTAACTGTTGCTGCTGCTGCTGTTGTTGTTGTTGTTGTTGTTGCAATAGTTGCTGCTGTTGCTTCAACTGTTGCTGCTTTTGCAGCTGTTGCTGTTGCTCTTGTAACTGTTGTTGCTTGAGTTTCTGCGCCTGCAACTGCTGCTGCTGTTTCTGTGCCTGCAACTGTTGCTGCTGCAGTTGTTGTTGCTGCAACTGCTGCTGCTGTAACTGTTGCTGCTGTTGCAACTTTTGTGCCTGCAACTGTTGCTGCTGTTGCTGTAGTTTTTGCGCCTGCAATTGCTGCTGTTGCTGCTGCAGCTGCTGCTGTTGCAATTGTAGCTTTTGCGCCTGCAACTGTTGCTCCTGTTGCTGTAGTTTTTGCGCCTGCAACTGTTGTTGCTGCTGCTGCAATTGCAACTGTTTTTGCTGTTGTTGCAGCTGCTGCTGTTGCTGCAGCTGCTGCTGTTGCTGCAGCTGCTGCTGTTGCTGCAACTGTTGCTGTTGCTGATTGCTGATAAGTGATTGCTGTGACTGATGAAGATGTTGCTGCTGCAACGGCGGCAACTGATGCTGCGGCTGTGGCGAGTAGTGCAACTGCTGCTGGCTGCCGCCAAGCGCTGGCGACAACTGTTGCTGGTAGTTGCTGCTGCTGCCGTTGCTGCTCAACGATTGCTGCGACATGATGCGCTGCTGCAGCGGTTTGGGATCGTAGCTGCACTCGCTGATCGTGTGCGAGCGTGTGCTCAGCCGTGGACGCGCTGTGGGCGTAGCCAGCTTCGGTTTGTTGCTGCGATCGACCGGAGGAGGCAGCGCTGGCACCACCTGCACAGTCTGCACATGTGCGGGATTGGCCGTCCAACTGGTCAGCTCCGAGTGTTCCGAGCTGCGTCGTCGTCTCAGCTGCACGCTGCTCGAGTCCAGGGACTCATCCGCAGAGTCTTCCACGGGATAGGTCACCACATACGACTGCTGCTGCTGCTGCTGCTGGTGGGTGGGTGATGGTGGCGCCATCTGCGGCTGCCGCTGGGGCACAAACTGACTGAGCTGCGGGAACAGCGGCTCCAGCAGCGGCGCCTGATACATGCGTCCGTCGGGTGAGAGGCAGCCGGGCTTGTAGGGCGAACTGGGCGCAGTTTGTGGTGCCTGCGGTATTTGTGGTGCAACCACCGAACGTGTCACGCCCGCACTCGCACTGCCATTGCCGCCGTTCCCGCCCAGCTGCTTCATGGTGTACAGCAGCGACTTGGCTGCCCGCGAGTTGCGCCCGAACACCTCGTCGTCGCTCACATGAGCGGTGCGTCGTCCGGCAACCGTTACGGCCGTCTGGCTGCGTGGTTTGCGCATCACCTTGATCTCGGCACGATACTCGTGCATATTGTGATCCGAATCGAGTGTGTCGAGGTCGTCGGTCAGGCAGCTGATCGGACTCTCGACGGGGCTGGCGGGCACATAGGTGGGATTGGCCGTGGTGAGCACCAGTGGTGCAGCCAGCGGATTGGTTAGTGGTTCCAGCGCGCTGCTCAGACAGGGCTGACTGCGATAGTTGGTCAGACGCGGCGGGAAATCGGCATAGCTGAACGAGATGTTGGTGGGCGGCGGTGGTGGTGGTGCTGCTGCTGCGGCTGCTGTTGGCATTGGTGGTGCACTATAGGGCGGTGCCACGCCCACTGGCTCCATGGCATTGGGCAGCGAGGGACGCTTCTTGAACTCGCTGAAACTGAGTGGCGGCACCTTTGCACGCAGCGAGTTGTGACGCTGCACGTAGCCACCGGATGTGGGTGGTTGCGATTGCTCGCGGTTGTCATGCAACGAACGCTCCTCAAAGTGGTGCGCTTTGCGCTTGAAGTCGCTGTTATCCACGCGCGGCTTGGCCACCCAGGGTAGACCTATGGGCGAGGTGGAGTTGGAGGCGGGCGAGGGCGTGTTGCTGTAGCTGCCACGTGGCTGCAGGTGGTGCTGCTGTTGCTGTTGTTGTGGCGGTGCTGCTCCTGCTGCTACGCGATTGCTTGATTGCTTTTGTGCAATTGGCTTGTATATGGCTGGGGGCGGTGCCACGCCCTGATCGATGGGCCTGAAGACAGACTGTGGTGCGTGTATGAACTGATTGAGTGGTGCTGCCTCTGCTGCTGCTGCTGCTGTCGTTGGTGTTGCTGGCGTTGCCGCCGCAGCTGTGGCTTTTGCTGCTGCTGCTGCCGCTGCCTGTTGCTCGCGTTCACGCTGCATGCGCAGCTCCATCTCCTGTCGTCGCTGCCGCTCGAGCTGCTCCTGCTGCTGTCGCTGCCGCTCGAGCTGCTGCTGCCGTTGCACACGCTGCCGCTCCAGCTGCTGCTCATAGTAATCTCGTTCCAGGCGGGCACGCTGCTCACGCTCGAAGCGCGCCTCCTGCTCGAGATGGAGTTGCCTCTCCAGCTCCTGCCGGCGCTGACGCTCGAGCAGCGCTTGCTGCTGTTGCTGCTGCAGCTGCAATTGTTGCTGTTGCTGCAGCTGTTGCTGTTGCTGCTGCTGCTGGTGCTGATGATGCTGTGGTGGCTGCGGTGGTTTACCCTTGGTTGCTGTTGCTGCTGCTCCCGTCTCGAACGTGTGCTTGATATTCCCGAACTTGTGCGTCCAATTGGACACAGAGCGTGCTCCGGCCCAGCCGAGACCACCCTGATGGTTCTGCTTATTGATGAATGCGAGGAACTTGTGATCGTTCTCTGTCTTCGGCTCGAACGGTGGCACCACGTGCTGCACACGCCGCTTTACACTCACCTGCACGGCACGTTTCAGGCCCAGATTGGGACCACCTTCGCCCGCCTGCGATCGATGTTGATCCTCCAGCTCGGAGTCACTATCGGCTGCCTTTGCTTTGCTTATGTCGATGGTGTTGGCGCGTTTCATTAGCAGCTTCTTGGAGCCATTGAAGCGTGTATTGTTGGGCATTGTCTCGGGCGGAGCTGGTGCCTCCTGCTGGCCAGTATAGCTGGCAAAGCTGACGGCATAGTCGCCGGACAATGGTCGTCGATTGTTGCAGTTGCTGTTGCTGCCGCTGTATGGCTTGAGCAAGGCCTGTGGACGCTGCTGCTGCTGCACTGCAGCTGCAGTGGCCGCCGGCACAATTGCACTGGAGCTGGCAATCTTCTCGAGCGGCACCTTGCAGGCATCCAACATTAACATATCCTCCATGTAGCGTCGCGCATCGGCCAGC
Organism: Zaprionus inermis; assembly: GCA_018151445.1. Taxonomy (NCBI): domain Eukaryota; kingdom Metazoa; phylum Arthropoda; class Insecta; order Diptera; family Drosophilidae; genus Zaprionus; species Zaprionus inermis. The sequence continues at coordinate 4,588,106 of JAECXD010001052.1, forward strand.
TCCTCCCGACTCACGCCCACCGTGTGCCTTGCACTACGCTGACGCCGCTTGCCGAATCTCTGCCGGCTACCCGTCTGCTGCTCCGCCAGCTCCTGCTCGGGCGGACTGTCGTCGTGACTGTCCTCGGCCGAGGCCAGCTTCTCGGGCGCACTGAGTCCACACTGCAGACGCGCTATTAACGACAGCAACGCTTCACGCTGCCCTCCATCGACGGCGAGCTGCTGTCCCAGCTTGAGTGAACACTCCAGGCGACTCAACGCATCGGTCACTTCTTCGAGCAGACCGCGATTCGGATCTGTGCTGCTGCCGTTGCTGCGCTGCTGCAGTGTGTCGCGCAGACCGGCTGCAAGCAGGCGCAAATCCTCACCAGATTCGGTGCCCGAATCCTCTTTGGGCGGCACGCTGAGGCGCTTCATTTGCTGGCCAAGATTGGCGGTGCCTTTGCTAGTTGCTGCTGCTGTTGCTGTCGCTGCTGTTGCTGCTGTAGTTGTCGCTGTTGCTGTTGCTGTTGTCGTGTCTTTGGTCTGACTAGGTCTCTGGCTACTGCTCTGACTACTGCTCGCTTTTCTATTGCTACTGCTAACGCTACTGGTGGCTCCTACTGTTGCTCTTACTGTGGCTGCTGCTTTGGTTGCTGTGGCTGCTGTGGCTGCTGCTGCTGCTGCTGGCTTTGACTGTGACAGGGACTCACCCTGTTGCCCGTCCACCTGATCGCTGCTGAGCTCAACTTGGGACAATTTCTGCTCCACTTTTGTGGTGCTAGTTTTGGTCTCCTTTGTCGCTTTAGCTGCTGCTGCCTCCTGCTTCGGTGGTTCCTTCTTGGACTCCGGCTGCTTCTTGGCTTCCGGCTCCGGCTCCGGCTCCGGCTTCTTGGGCTGCTGCTGCTGCTCCTCCTCGTCGCTGTCGTCGCTGTCGTCGCTGGCGGTCACCTCCTCGATTATTTCCTCATACTCGCTGGCGCTGCTGCTCTCCTCCTCCGCTTCCTGCGCAGCGGCGGTTTTATTGTTCTGCTCTAAAAACGCGCAACGCACAAATTTTTGTTTTATTTCGTTTTGTTTTCAAGCAACGGCAACAACAAAGGAACGACGGAATACGGGTACAAAAAGCAAAGCAGCTGGAACAAGTGGCATATGGGCCGGTTGAACTTGGACCGCCCTGTATGTAGATAAACGCGTAACGAGCGAATACGTGGAGCGAGTAACGAGTAACGAGTGGAACAAAATAACAAGAGAACGCAACGTTTGGGCGTATTTCTGTAGAAAGTAACGAGTGACAGCTGCCAAAAGGGGAATGACGGCACAACGAGTGAACGTTTTCGATGATAGAAAGAGATAGATAGAAGGAACAAGTAACGATTGCGATATGAGAACGAACGAGTAAATTCTTAACGAGTAAAACAATTGACGAGAACAAGAACTGAAACTGTATGAGATAGATAGATAGATAGAGAGAGAGAGAGAGAGACTTATTGATGAAAGTGTTTGTTGCTTGATGATTGACGGAATGAACGAGCAAATGCTTGACTGGCAGACTGAACAAATTGATTGACAATCAATTGAAATACCTGACCTGGTAATTCACTTGTACGAGTACGCGCGAGTTTGTATATCTACAAGATACAATCCAAGAAAGAGAATAGACAATACAAAAAGCTATAGTAAGGTGTCCGAGACAGCGAGAGAAAGAGAAAGAGAGAGTCGTAGCGAGTATGTGATATAGACAAAGAGAGATAGAACTGTGTGTAGTTGAAGTACTTAAACTAAGTGCGGCAACTGCAGACTCGAGTCGTGTGCACTGTACGTAATCATCCGTAGTTCACCCTGAAACTGTTTGATTAATCCCTGATCCTTGGGTATTAGTGTGCAAAGTTGTTCTGTGCTTTGTGGTTAGGTGTGCGGCAGTTAGTCGAATTACATATTTCACTTACCTTCGCGTTCCGCCATAAGTTCGCGTAAACGTGCACGGATCTTGCGACGCTCCTCGTATGTGGAGGCCTGTTCCAGCTGAAGTTGCAGAAAAAGAAAACCAAAGTAGAAGAAACATATGAAGTAGGCTACGAATACGTTGTACAGCTAGGGATTTATGTGGAATGCTACGCAGACTGATACAATATAGTACTAAATGTTTTGTTTTCCACTTTGATTCGGTTTACCATTCTTTGGTAAATCTGCATAAATTATACACAATTTATGTGGAAACGTGCGGAATGCGAAGCACAGAAATAGACAAAATATGGAATTGAATTTCTGCACATAAATTGAGCAAGAAAAAAAAAAACAAAAGAGAAGCAAAAATTCGCAACTGGAACATGGCAAATACATATGCACAGTTTATACCTCGGGCCTAACCTTATTTAGACTAACTCAATTCGACCTAACCTCATCTAACCTAATCAAATTAAGCCTAACCTCATTTAAGCCCAATCTTATTCAACGGTGGCTCTTACCAATTGCCTGAGTAGCTGCTCGTCCCAAATGTCCTCGATGTCACAAGTTGTGCGTGTAACTGGTGCTGAGGATGTCAGTTTCCTGTTGCTGCTGCTGTTGTTGTTGTTGCCTGTGTTGCTGCTGCTGCTGCTGCTAATCGTGTTGCTGTTGTTGCCAGTTTTGCTGCTGTAGCTGCTGCTGCTGATGCGCGTCGTTTTCACCTGCAAAAGGAGGAAAGAAAAACGTTGTTTATCAACCGGAAAATTCGGTGAATCGCGATTTGCGCGCGCACGCCCCACGCAGTCCGCACAGCACAGTGCGTGCCGAAAAGCGAACGCCAGCTGTTTTTGACCATTACGGACTATGTTGGCCCATTGGCTTTATTTAGCCGATGAGCGCATTCGCCGGCAACGGCAACGGCAACGCCAGCCAAGAAAATCGTAGCAAGACGAAGAGACAGAAGAGAAGAAGCTGAAAAAGGCTGAAGCGATTTCACAAATTGCCGCCACCGCACGGCCATGATCGCGGATGATAAGGCAGAAAAACAAACAAAAAGAAAAAGAAAAACAACAACAACAACAGAGAGCACAAAAACAGAAACTAAAGCGCATAAAAATCTGTCGTCCTTTGCCATGGCCAGCAGCAAGAGCAGAAAGAGAAGCGAAGACCGATGAAGACGCCGATGTGGTCGCTCTTCCGGCTGCGTCGATTGTCGCCAATTGCCATGAGCCAATTCATCTTGTGTGCCTCTGTCGCTGCTATTCGTTTTTCGCTTTGTGCCTTGTCTCGTTTCGTTTCGATTCGCTTCGCTTCGTTTTGTTTCCGCGACGAGCATACCTGGCGTATGCGTAATGCAGAGCATATTGCGCATACGCCGCGTAGAACGCGCTAAGCATGTTCAAATCAACAGCAACATTTTGTTGCGAATCGATCATTGAAAACAAGCAACGTCCCCCTACAACGTCACATTTCCATTGTGCCTGTGATTCCTAATGGATTAATCAGATATACGGAAATTCCATTCCTAAAAATGAGCAAAAGATTATGCGGAAATCGTAAAGCCTTGTACATGCATATTTTCAAATATTTCCCATTTTTAAAAGAAATATCTACGACCTATTTCCGCTTTGGTGAAGTAGGAAGACATTTAAGTGCATTGCTTGCATAGACAATTTAAATGTCCAATGTTTTATATATGTATATATACATTTTTACTCAAATTAACTTAAGGAAATTAAAAAAAACTCACGGAAACTCGAGAGAAAATCAAGTAAAATCCAAATAAAATTAAGATAAATCTTCATACAGCAATATTAATTTTAAAAAACTTATCAAACCCATAGAAATTTGTACAACAAATACGTTTTATAGCCCTCTGTCAATACTAACCCGATGCCTGCTTAAAAATATGTGTATTATTGTAACATACACACATTATCTGGTCAATGAATCAGAAGTACTTAGCCCCCTCCCCCAAGCACATAAAACGTTTGTAGACCCCGATATCGAATATACGAAATCGTATAATGTGCATTAATTAAGTATACGCTGCGTTTGCCCGCAATTGACTTTTGTGCAAAAAATAAAAAAAAATAAATAAAAAGGAAACAAATTGATGAGGAAAAGCGAAATTAAACGAATCGCATTCCTCGTTGTTCGCCAGGCTACCCCCTACCGTATTTGGCACAGCCCAAAACAACTGACAGCTGTCCGAGGCCCGGCTCCCCTTCCTCCCGGCCTGCACCCGCTGAGAATGAAATTTTTGGTTGTTTATAACAATTTGCCCAAATTTGGTCAGCGCAATATTTCAAAAAGCAAAAAGCGAGAGAGAGAGAGATTTCGAATATTTTCGAGAGATGCCAAAGACAGAAAGAGAGTGAGAGGCCACAACACGCGTTGCTATTTATAGTTAGAGAGAGAAAGAGAGAGAATGAACGATATATGGTGAGGAGAGCAAGGGGAAGAGGTGACTAAAGAACGAGAGGCAGCGAGGTAGCATTGCTTTCATATTTTATTTTTTTCAACGCATTTAAGAAAAACGATTATTTTTGAATACAATATATTTATTATTTTCGTGTATTAGTCTTAGCACACAGTTTGGTGGTGTGTTTTGCGACTTAGAGCGTATAGCCATAACGGATTAGTGGTATTACCCACGGCCAATAAAAAAGTATTGCCTGAAAAATAGCTGAGAAAATTCTGCAACGGTTTGTAGAGGGTATTTTGAAGTCGAAAATTGGTTTCTGCTGGCGCGCAAGCACAGCATACTCATTGCAGCATTTCACACAGTTAGGGTATTCCACACACACACACACACATGCCCTATATATCACACTAATCCACACAATTTGTTGCTTTATATAAGCAAAGACAGCAAACAAAATAATCCAAAGCAAAACCAATTTGCTAAACATTTTTTCAAAAATAAAACCAAAACACAAAACGAAAATGTTCGTTTTCAAAACAAAAATAAAACAGTGCAAGAGAGAGGCGGAAGGGAGCAGGGAAAGGGATGAGAAAGAAGCAATAGAATAATATAAAATTCGTTTTTTCTTTTCCTTTGCCGTTTGTCGCATGACGATTCTAATTGAAATTTTCATTTGAATTTTCGATTGTATTTTTATTTTTATCATAATTTTACGTGTCGTGACGTGTCTCTTGCTCGGCTTGTTGTTGTAGTGTTTGTTGTTCTAATTGTTGTTGTTGTTGTTGCTGTTGTTGCTGCTGCTGCTGTTGGCTGTAGGCTTGCCAAGCTATTTGGCGCAATTCCGCTAAAGCGTAACAAACCCCATCAAAAATTGCCGCTAAGCAAAAAGGGGGCCCGCATTTGGCCACGCCCAGGCCGGCCAACCCGAAGGCGGGCGAAGAGAAATGCTGGTGTGGAGTGCGGGAACGGTGCGCGGAGTGGGGGGGAGAGGTGGTGTGTGGAAGTGACAGAGGGGTCTATGCCAAGCGAAGCATGGAAATGAAAATGGAAATTGCAGTCCGAAAGGCAGCAACAATTAAAAAAAAAGAGTTGCTGCCGATGGCAACGGCAACTGTTGCTGCTGCTGCTGCTGCTGCTGCTGCGTGTTGTTGTTGTTGCTGTGCAGCTGACCAGAGCGAATGCTGCAGTCAGCTGCAGTTGCTGCTCAGCTGGCTCACATTGGCTTTGACACTGTCGCCTGCCTGTTGCTGCCGCAGCCACAGCAACAACTATATGATTAATGCTGAGAAATGTGTCTAGTAAACAACAACAGCAACAACAACGAAAATTGCCGTTAAATTTAGCAAAGAGTTGAGTGTGGAAGGCCGTGCAAAAGTTTTCTCTGCGTTTTCATCTTCAATTTCGTCGTTTCAATTGAATTTTCGTTTCAATTTCGGAGGCCTTCAATTTTCCAATTTTCCATGATATTTTTCCACTCGTCGCAGCAACAACAACAACAATGAGAGATTGGTTTTATTTTTTGTTTTTTTTTTGGCATATTTTTAGACACATGGAAAAACGAAAAGAAAGAAATGAAAAATCACACGCAGCACGCAGCGAGCGAAAATGAAAGAAAAATTTGACATGCAAAATGTGAAGAGTCGAGATAAAGATGAACAGGCACAACACACACACACACACACAACGATTATGAAACTGCAGAGCAAGAGAGAGAGAGGGAGAAAAGCAGTGTGCGAGAGATTTGCCATGACTGGGAAAAAAGCTGTAAGCAAACACAGTTAAAATGCGGGAAAAACCGGCTTTCCAGCCAAAAGCCGAAGCCACTTGCCGCTAGAGACGTAAACTCCGAACAAATTTTTCACTCTTCTCCCTCTGCCCCTCTCCCTCTCCCTCTCCCTCTCCCTCTCCCTCTCCCTCTCCCTCTCCCTCTCCCTCTCCCTCTCCCTCCCCTCCCTCTCCCTGTCACTCTTCTCTATCTTTCCCACTCTTTCACTGGCAACAGAAGCTGTCTGCAAAATATTATTATAAACATGTTGCGCTCGAATGAGTTTTAGAGCTATTAAAAAAAAAAACACACACAGAAAAACTGAATAAAGCAACCGGTTCGGAACCGAACCATGAACCAAAACCTAGAAAAATATGTTACTCAGCGGGTAACCGACTGGAAGTAGTGCAAAACTGTAAAGGTTACCGAATTGATGCGTTCTATTTGCGCTACCGGATTGAAGTAACTCGGCTATTTGTTGAGTTAGGCTGATGGAGATTGAGTCGAATCTCGAGGGTACTACAGGGCAATAGGCAATAGGGTAATAAGGCTACTATCGAACTACAGAAGAAGAAGTTATACAATTAATATGCATATAGGGTAGCGGTCCAAAAGCGAACTCAAGTTGTGAATAGATTGAATAAACTGCAAAGATTTCTTATTCAGTCTGAGGTCAATTTTTGTATAATGACTTGTTTAGCTTTATTTTCGGCATTCTTTAGAGGGCATTGTGTGATATATGTGATCTTCTATTATAATGTGACAGAGTTTCGCATCTCGTATCTCTATTAGTTCAAATCATTTGTTTATTTGCATAATAAAGAGTCCAAGTTTCTGTTCGCCAACTATTATTTCATCAGCTCGTTTCTGGAGCATCATAGATCGTTCTATATTGTTGTTCTTAGTATAATACAACGTTCTCCCAATTCTTGTGTGTATTTTTGGGAATATACACGCTTTATTTATAAACTTTCTCCTATCTCAAATTTAAAACATATTATGCTCTATAGTTCCAGTGTGTTTAATGGCTTTCCCGGCAAAAGTTTCCAAAAAGTTTCCATCGTTCCCCTAATGCAAAACCATCTAACTGCGAGTGTGTTGGTGTGTGTGTGTGTGTGTCTATAATAAGCTCAGTGTTGCGCTGGGATGCAGCATTGTCTCGGGGAATGGATGGATGGATGGCTTAGTAGTGATAAAGCGAACTGGGACCGACTGGGAACTGTTTGTGATATTCGGTGCACACCCGAGAGAAAATCGGAAGGAAAAACGCGACCACGCGATGCAGCTATATAGCTATAGTTATAGCCTACGTCTGTGTGCGTGTATCTTTGGCTATATTTGTATCTTTAGCTATATGTTTAGCCGTAGACGTAGCCGTAGCCGTAGCCGTAGTCGTAGCTGTTTCTGGCCACTGGGCGCCCCGTGTTGCCCAAAATGCTCCAACTGCCTGCGTCGTCGTCGTCGTCGTCGTCGTCGTCCATATAAATAGTGTCTAGTGCTTTGCGCTATTTTTGTCGAAATTTTCTGTACGCTTGCGCTCTCATTCATGCATCCATCCCTCTAGCCCCCGATACAATGCCCCTGCCTGCCTGCCAGTCCACCCTTCACCCTGTACACCACCTGCTTTTGCTTTTGAAAAATTTTGTATTTATTTATTTAGTTTTTCTTTTTTCGGCTTTGGTTTGGTTTTTCTTCGGCCTTTTTGTCATGCTGCCTGTGTGTGTGTATATCTTTAGATAGACATCTATATATATATACATATACACATATATATATCTTTGTATAGCTGCGCGATCTCTATAGATCTGTGTGTCGGTCGGTTGGTTCGCTTGGTTTCAGGTGCATTTTGAGGTGTCGTGACAGAAATTCTTTGCTCGAATTATGCGCACTAAAAATAATTGAAAAAAAAGGCCACGCCTACTCGTCACTATGGGGAGGCGGACGGGCGGGCGGGCGGTCGGTCAGGCACTTGCACACACACTCGCACACACTTACGCTGAATTGTAATGATGTTGCTGCTGCTGCTTCTTCAGTTGCTGCTGCCACTGCCGCTGCTGCTGCTGCTGACCAGGCTAACCAAAGTTGGCTAAGACACTCGCGTCACTCGCTTCAAACGTTCAACACTTTACAACAACAACAACAACAACAACAACAGCAACAACAACAACAAGTACAAGTAGTTAAAAGAACAACAAAAAAAAAAATAGAACAATTATTTTTTTATAATAATAATAATAACAGTAGCGAACGGTGGGGTGAAGCGGGAGGGGGAGCGGTAAAAAAAAAACTTGTCTTTTGTTGTTTTTGCTTTGCTTTTCTTGCTGGCCTCTGCTTTAACCTTTTTCTTTATGTTTTCTTCTCTTTTTTTATGACTTTTCTTTTTTGCACTTTGTGTTTTTGTTGTTTTTCTCTTTTGTATTTTGTTGTATTTCGTTTCTTTATTTTATTTATTTTTTTTTTATTTGTTTCTTTGTTTTTTAAGCTGAGAATTTCTTTTGTAGTATTTCTTGCCTCTCCTCACGCCTCTGCCGTCTCTGCGTACTCGTCTCGCTTGTCTCGTCTTTTTCTTTCTTTCTTTCTTTCTATCTATCTTTCTTCGTGAACACAAGTCGCACAAGTGATCGATGCCGCCTCTGAGTGTGTACTGAGGCGGCCAACTTGGCCGATTCCCGTTCCTGGCCAGAAACGCGCGCATCACGCAGCGCACACGGCACAACGCCGTCAAGCAGACCGCAGCGCAGAGAGACAGAGAGAGAGCGAGTGTGTGTGAGTCAAGGGGGAAGAGAGAGCGCGCGCGAGTGAGCGTCGCAGAGAGCGAGCGTGCGGCCTGCTGACAGAGACACGCACACACTGAGCGACGCTGGGAGAGTGGTGGCAGCAGAGAGAGAGAGAGAGAGACAGAGAAAAGGGGCAGGAATAGCAGGAGGTGAGCGAGAGAGGGAGAGAGAGAGAGAGCGAGATCGTAGCTAGCATAGACAAGTGTTGATCGCACACGTGGGACGTGCAGACCAAATAGCGTCGACCGTCGAAGAAGATTGAAGACCGAAGAGCGAAGAGCGTAGAACGAAGACTGCGGGCTGGCGTTGCTTGCGGTGCATTGCGCCAGCCTAACGGTACAAAATGCTGCAAGCTAACGGTGGAGTTCAAGTACCCTAGCACTATAAGCCCAGTTAACTGTAGCTCGTATATATATATATATATATATATATATATACGATAAACTGACGCTGATCAAGACTGTATATATATGTATAAACTTTATCTAGTCGTTGCTGCAGTAAAAAACGTTTGATTATGGGCGTGGCAAATACGAATTAATCGGTCTAGCGCCCTCCCCAAGCGATTGCAGTTGCAGACTTACCGCTTGGCTGTTTCCATTGCTGCGATTCTGCGTTTGCTGTCTCTGTCCCACTGCTGGCAACATGCTCTCGACACCCTGCATGATCACGCTGGCGCCGAGGAACTTGTTGAGCAGAGCACGTGCCTCGCTGTCCTCGGTACTGTCGCCCGGCTCGACAACTGTGAAGCGAACGGGGAAAGAAGAGAAAGCATATGAATGAGCATTAGTTGTAGACTCGATGAGATCAGACTCGAGGGTGGATGGATCCAGGTCCGATAGACTCGATGGCATAAGTAGACTGCGTAGAAAGAGATCACGATCAACTCACCATTATCCGCATTGCGCATACGCTCCAACACGTCATCCACACCGCTTACTTGACGATCCTCGCCCGTGGTGTTCAGGAAGGAACGTGTTGCGCTGCTTCTGGTTGTGGTGCTGCTACTGGTCTGACGCAGCTGCGGCTGCTCCAGCTCAATAACGCTGCACACATCGTTCGATTCACTGTCCTCCGTCTCATCGGCGGTCAGTTCGTGTTCGATTTGAGATTCGAATTGCGATTGAGATTGCGTGTGATGCGAGGAGGAAGAATTCGACTCCTTGCGTATGAAACGTTCGCTGGCATCACCGATCGCCAGCTGTGCATCGATAGCATCTCCCGGTGCAGTGATCTGCTTAAATTGACGCTGCAATTTCACATTCGACGAATCTGTCAAGGATTTACGCTCCAGCTGCTGTTGCAGCGTAGCTAGCTCCTCCGGATTGCTGGAGTAGATTAGCTCCTTGCGCTCGTGACGCGGCGGTGACTTGTCATCCGCATAGAACTGTTCCTCAATGACATAGCCAGTGACTTCTGCATGCAAAAGGGAGAGGAGAAGGTTCTGCTCAGATCTCTTCTTTTGGGACATAGCCAGCACTTACCTTGCTTTGTCTCACTGGACGCCACCGGCTGCGTCTTCTTCTTCAGAGCCCGTATGCCAAAGAGGGGTAGCCCGTTCTCATCGGTGGGTCCCACGCCATAGCTGGACGTAATGGAGTCCTCCTCACGCCGCTTGGTAGTGCTCGAGCTGAGACTGCTGCTGCTGGTGGTAGTGCTGCTGCTCGCCGTGGTGCGTGTCGTCTTGCCCGCAGACCCCTTCCGTGGCGTGGGTGAAGACGTAGGCGAACCGGCACTACGCAGTACCTTGCTACGATCAGCCCAAATGGGACTCGGCTTGCTGCCGCGTCGATCCGGCGATGCGGGTACATTACCGCGTGGACCGGTTGCGCCAGCGCGTGTTGTTGTCACTGTGGTGGTGCTGCTGCTGCTTGTGGTGCGTCGCTGCTGCGGACTGGCGCTACGATCGCGTGGCTTAACCGGTGGCTTGCCATGTCCCGTGGAGCTGTCCACCTGCTCGACGCGACGTGTGGTGGTGCTGCTCGCAGTGCGCGGCTTGCTTTCCGGACTGTAGCTACGATCGCGTGGTTGCTCGGTTGTGATGCGACTGCTAATGACAGTGGTGCTGCCACTGGTAGTGCTAGTGGTGCTGCCACGCTTAGTAGCGCTGCTGGTGCGCACCTCCTTGATGTTCGAGCTCTCCGGGCTAAGACTGCGATCGCGTGGTTGCTCCGGCGTGCGTCGCTGCGACAAGGGACTGCGACTGGGCGTCGAAGTGGTGCTGGTAGTGGTGCGTACCTTGCTGTCTGGACTGACACTGCGATCGCGTGGTTGCTCGACGTTGCGACGAGGCAGCTGTGGACTGCGACTGGGCGTCGAAGTGGTGCTGCCAACGCGCGGCTGCACTGGCTCCAGCGTGCGTCGGGTGGTGACCGTGGTTGTGGTGATCGTGCTGCCGGTAGTGCCGGCATTGATCATATTCTTACGTATCAGTCGCATCTGGGCGCGTATGCGACGACGCAGCTCATAGCTGGTCACCGTCTCGAGCAGCTGCTCCAGCTGCACCAAATCGAAGATCTCCTCGATGTCGTCGAGCTCCTCGTTCGGCTCGTTCGAGCGTGAGGTGCTGCGTCGCGGCACATCGAACTTGACAGCCGCATTCGGGTTGCGTGGCTCTACTGCGGTCTCGTCCTCGATCGATGACTTGCGCGAATAGTGCGTCTTATTCACCTCCAGCGAGTCGCGACGTATGTGCTCCAACGAGCTCTTCGTGTGATCCATGTACGAGGGACGACGTCCCGTCGGCTGATCCGCGGTGGTTGAGCCCGTCGGGCTGGGCGAGTGCTTCTCGAAGATGTTGCGACGCGATGCCACTGTGCGTCCCGCCGGCGATTGGCTGGTGCTCGGGGACGGGCTCGGGGACGAGGTCGTGTACGAAGTCGGAGTCGGAGTGGGGGTCTGGCCGGGCCTGCTGCGTTCTAGAAGTGGTTCAGTGGCGCAATCAGTGGACGAGCTGTCAGGGTTGGTTTCTTGGTTAGTTGGACTATGTGTTCTTTTGGTTGTTGTATGCTTGGTGGTGCTTTGCTCAATGGTGCTGGCTTTAACTACGGTGCTGGAGTTGGTTGGCTTGCTAGGGCCATTGGTGGTTGTGATGGTGGTAGGGCGTCCGGGGCGGGGTCCGCTATTGGGTTCTACAGTGGTTGGTTTGTTAGTGGTGCGTCTGCCGGGCGTTGTGGGTTGTGGGCTGCCGCTGTAACGGGTTCCGGGTCTATCCAAGTCATTGTTGGAGGTTGTCGACTTGGTGGTGGTGGTGGTTGTGGTGCTGCTGCTGGTGACGCGCCTACCGGGAGAAGTGGTATTGGGACTGTGCTGACCGGGTGTGGTCGCCGAAGGGGATTTGCCTGGCTTGGTATTGCTGCTGGGTGTGCGTTTGCCGGGCGATGTTGGACTAGGATAGGACGGTACTGAGCCCACCTCCTCGACATCCACATCTACATCGCTGATGACCCACTGCTGCTCCGTTATGTGCTCCCTACGTTTGATGGTGCTGCTGCTTGTCGTGCTGTGGTTGCTATTGCGGCGTGTTTCCGTCTCTGTGGTCGACGGTTTGTTGCGCAGTGGCTGCTTCTGCGGTTGCTCCGTCGGCTTGCGTGGTGCAGTGGTGCTGCGAGTGGGTGATCGTGGCGTGGGACTCGGACTGCTCACGTTCGTCTGCTGATTGCGATACGAGCGACGCTCCTCCGTGATAAGTGCAGTGCTCGGTGAACCTCTTGGTTGCTTGCCGGTGGTTGGTGTGGTTGCACCTGGCTTGCGATCCGCTGGACGCTGCCCAAAGACCGAAGGATGATTTAGTATGTCCTTCTGGCGCTTCAGCTCAATGGCGGTTGTGTGATGCTTCGACATTGGCTGCAGTTCATCATCCGATTCGGGCTGCATCATCGGCTCAACTTCCGATTCCGAGTCCACAGGTTGCTCCGGCTCCGATTCTTGTTCCAACTGTGGTTCGGTCTGACGCGAAATGTGCCGCTCTATGTTGGCCACCAGCCGCGGCGACTGCTGTGGTGCAGTGGGTGCCAGTTTCTCGGCGGTGTCGATGAACTTGTTCACCTTCTGCGATACACTTAGCGTGCAATCGTCGTGAAGCAGTTCCTCGTCGACAGCCTCGTAGTTCGGACGTTCGATTTCACGTGTCTGTTTTGTAACGGCAGTCTCGGCGTTCTTCAGGAACCGATCGACCTTCTGGTCAATGGTCAGCAGACACTCATCGCTGGCCGAGACCTTGGCATGCTCGTCGAACTCGCGATTGAAAGGAGTCGACGTCTTTGGCTGCAGCACCTGTTCCGCGCTATGCGTAAACTTCGAGACCTTCTCGTGCACACTGAGCAGACATTCGTCTGTATCGATACTGGTTGGGTAATCCAAGCTCTTGGGTGCCTCCACTGTCGGATTATCGTGTATGTCCGCATCGATACCGTTCGCATTGCGTATCTCCGAGATCTGACAGCCGACATAGGCGTTCGCTTCCTCCTCGAAAATGGGAATGTTCGTTACAACGGGCTTCTTTCTGGGCTCATCTTCGGGTTCCTGTACCACATCTGGGTAACGTGGCTTTCCAGTATCCAAGTAAGCTGGCACCGGGGTAGGCACAATGCGATCCGGTGACGGTTCGCGTGAGCTCTTCGCATGCTGAATATCGATTATGACATTCTCCATATCCTCACTGTGAATCAGTTGCTCGCTGAGATTAATCGTTTTTGTGGTGAAGCACTTGCTCGGACGGTTACGCTCAGGTACGCGTTGTGCCGAGTTGGGATTCAATGAGCTCATCTCCGGCGTCGGCTTGCTGCCGTTGACTACCTTGATGACATTCTCGCTAGTCGAACGCGTCACCTTATCCTTGTCGCGACGTGTCACGCGCGGCACAGGCGCCGATTCCTTGCGCTCCGTTACGGGCAGCTTTCGAATTGGTGACGGTGCGACAGGTTGCTGTGGCACCTTGCGCTCCATTTTGGGCGACATGTGATCGATAATGATCTCAGTGTGCACAGAAATGTTACTCGAACGACGACGCTCGCTGGGCACACGATTCGGGCTCGTGTCCGGCGAGGACGAGGACTTGCCGTCCACATCATCGGGATGTGGTTTCTGTTTGCGCGGCGATGAACGCAGACGATCCTTGATGTTCGGTGAATTCTCAGTGGTGTGTGGTTTCTTGTCCCGTTGGGTGGTGTTGCGTAAGGAAGTTGTTTGTGTGGTGCGAGTCTCCTCCACCAGGCTATCCCGTTTGGCGGGTTCGCGGCGAGGTAGCGACTCCTTGCGTGGACTCTTGGTTGGCTGCTTACTTGTGGTGGAGGTGGTGGTGGTGGTAGTGGTGCTGCTGTTGTTGGTCTTAGCGGTGCGAGAGTTGCGTCGTTCTGTTTCGGTTTTTGTGACCTGCGGTTTCTTGGTTTCCGGACGAGGCTGCACCTCCTCTGGTTCATTGCTTTGTGGTTGTTTCTTTTTGGGTACAATTGTGGTGCCAATGGTACCAACGGTTGTGGTCTTACTTGTCTTCTCTACCACGGTCTTGCCATTGCAGTCAATAATCTTTTCTGTCACGTAGTGTGGACTCTCTGGTTGCTTTGCGGGCTCCCTGCGCGTGGGCGAAGGCGACTTAGAGCTGGGTTTGCGACCTTGTGGCGACGGTGATTTTGAAGGACGCTTCGTTATGACAATAGTCGTCTCTTCGTTTAGGGTTACAGTCTCTGCATCGTCTTTAGGATGCCTACGTGGTGCAGACTCATTCTTGGGCTGTCTTCCAACTGGAAGACATGGCTCATCCTCATCCGATGGCCAATTGTCAACTGGACGCCGTGGTTCCTTCTGATTTTCGGGCGCCGATGGCTTACCAGCTGCTGGACGTGTTTGTTCTTCAACTCTAGTAGGACGATCCCTTGATGGCCTTCTATCAGCAGGTAGTAGATCCTCCTCATCTCTTGATGGTTTTGAGGGTTTGCCCGCTGCAGGCCATGGCTTGTCCTCATCTTCGTAGGAGTTATCACCGACAGGCCGCGGTTCCTTCTCGTATTTAGGTACAGAACGTGGCTCTTCTTCCTCTCTTGTGGGCTTCGATGGCTTACCAGCTGCTGGACGTGGTTGCTCCTCCTCCCAAGTGGGTTTTCCACTTACAGGACGCGGCTTTACTTCATCACTACAGGGTTTTCTTGGTACATAACGTGGCTGCTCCTCCTCCCTTGTGGGTTTTGAAGGTTTACCAGCTGCTGGGCGTGGCTGCTCCTCCTCCCAAGTGGGCTTCGATGGCTTACCAGCTGCTGGACGTGGTTGCTCCTCCTCCCATGTTGGTTTTCCACTTACAGGTCGCGGCTTTACTTCATCACTAGAGGGTTTCCTTGCTACAGGGCGTGGCTCATCAACCTCCCTTGTGGGTTTTGAAGGCTTACCAGCTACTGGGCGTGGATGCTCCTCCTCCCAAGTGGGTTTTCCACTTACAGGACGCGGCTTTACTTCATCACTAGAGGGTTTCCTTGCTACAGGGCGTGGCTCATCAACCTCCCTTGTGGGTTTTGAAGGCTTACCAGCTGCAGGACGTGAGGCTTCCGGTGCTTTTGTAGGCTTACTGCGTGGTTCCTCGTCATATTTAGGCGTGGATAACGGCTCTTCATCGTCCCATGTCGGCTTTGATGGCTTACCAGCTGCAGGACGTGTCTTCAAATCCTTAGGTTGCGGCTCTATCTCATCTCGCAATGGTTTAGTGGGCTTACCAGTTGTCGATCCGATCGGCTTCTCACCCTGAGGTGTTTCTTTACCCTCCGTTTTCTTGGTCGTTACGTAAGTGTTGCTTTCCTCCGACTCGGTTACATCCACGCTCCACTCACTACGGTGGTGCACTTCAGATTCTGGCTCTGACAGTGGTTCCTCAACTTTAATGACAGGCTGAGTACGCACCACATATGTTTCTGTAATCTGACGCGGTTTCTTATCCTCATCATCGTCATCGGGACAATCTTCGATCTTAAACTCGAAGGTTTCGGTTTCTTTGCGTATTTTTGTAGTTTCGCTATATTCTGTCTCATCGACTTCTTCGTCGGTATCATCATCATCATCCACATCCTCCTGAGGTTTCTGCGTAAAGTTGCCTTGGGTATCGCCATCCTCTTCCATACCCAGAATCTTGCGGCAACGATCCTCGAAAGTCTCTCGGCGACTGAGACCCTTCTTGCGGTAACAAGGCTTGTTGTCTTCGGGCTCAGGACTCTTCGAAATGAGACCGCCGTCAGGAGTTTCCGAAATTGTGGGCTTATTGCTATCCAGCAAATCCTCAGGTTCGGGTGCTTTACGGCTCGGCTGTGTCTGACGTTCGTTCGTTATGAATTCTTCGTTGAAATTCTTCGTTGTGTTGGTCACCTGCTTAGTTACCTTTTGGGTGCTCGTGAAGAGTGCATCTTCCCTGATCTGGGACGGTTGCTGCTTGTCGGGTTTCGATTGAGGAGTTTGTCTCTCAGGGCTTTGACGCGGTCTATCGTTAGGTCCGCTTGGAATCGGCTCATCTTTCGGCTTGAGAGGCAACTGTTTTTCGGATGGTTGACGTGGCAGTTCCTGGGGCTTGGCTGAAGTTCGATCCGGGCTGGAGCCATGTGGCAGCTCCTTGGGAGAACTCTTCCAGGAAACTGTCTCTGGTAGCTGCTTTTCGGGAGTTTGACGTGGCGAATCCTTTGAGAATTTGGGTTGCTGATCCTTGGGAATGCTAGCTGGAGCATCCCTGGGTGAAGTCTCCCATGGACTTGCACTGGGTAGCTGTTTTTCCGGAGTTTGACGTGGCGATTCCTTAGGGCCCTTGCTGGGTTCTTGATGTTTAGGGACATTCGGTAAATCACTTAGCGAACCAGGCTGCTGCCTCTCCGGGCTTCCACGTGGTGAATCTCTGGGAATTTTGCCAGGTATCTCCCTTTCAGGACTAGCTGGTACGCCATAAGGAGCTGTTTTCCATGGAGCTAACTTGGGTAGCTGCTGTTCGGGACTTTGTTGTGTTGAGTCCTTGGGACTTGATCCAGGTTGTTGCTTTTCGGGACTGACATCCTTTGGAGATGTCTTCCATGGAGCAGTACTAGGCTGCTGCTTTTCAGGAGCAGACGATGTATCCTTTGGAGAGTTCTGCCATGGAACCGTAGTAGGTTGTTGCTTTTCGGGACTGGCATCCTTTGGAGATGTCTTCCATGGAGCAGTACTAGGCTGCTGCTTTTCAGGAGCAGACGATGTATCCTTTGGAGAGTTCTGCCATGGAACCGTAGTAGGTTGTTGCTTTTCGGGACTGACATCCTTTGGAGATGTCTTCCATGGAGCAGTACTAGGCTGCTGCTTTTCAGGAGCAGACGATGTATCCTTTGGAGAGTTCTGCCATGGAACCGTAGTAGGTTGTTGCTTTTCGGGACTGGCATCCTTTGGAGATGTCTTCCATGGAGCCTTACCCGACTGCTCTCTCTCGGGACTTGCACGTGGTGAATCCTTAGGAACCGTGCCAGGTAACTCTCTTTCAGGACTAGCCGGTACCTCGTAAGGCGCTGTTTTCCATGGAGCCAGCTTAGGTCCCAGCTTTTCGGGAGTTTGACGAGTTGAATCCTTGGGACTTACTCCGGGCTGCAATGGAGCCATTCCAGGCTGTTGCCTCTCGGGACTTGCACGTGGTGAGTCCTTAGGAATTACGCCAGGTACCTCGCTTTCTGGGCTGGAGGGTACTTCATAAGGCGCTGTTTTCCATGGAGCCAGCTTGGGTAGCTGCTGTTCGGGAGTCTGACGAAGAGAATCCTTGGGACCTTCTGATTGATGTCTATCGGGGCTTTGGGTACGTGGCTCTTCCTTGGGGGAACTCTTCCAAGGAGCCGTACCTGTTTGTTGCTTGTTGGGACTGGTAGGGGCATCCTTTGGAGAACTTTTCCAAGGAGCTGTGCCAGGCAGTTGTTTTTCGGGACTTTGACGTGGCGATTCCTTAGGTTGTTGCTTTTCGGGACTTGCAGAGCGGGGAAAATCTTTGGGAGCACCCTTCGTTGCAACCGTAGCAAGAAGCTTAGTGGGACTATGGGGACTCTGGCGTGGCAAATCTTTGGGAAGACCCTTTTCGGGCGACTTGCGGGGCTTATTAGCACCCTTCGGTCTGGGAACGATGCTCTCATCAATGATAATTTGATCATCGATGAGTGTCACCTGCTCGGGCTCAAACTCACGCTCTACCGAGCTGGTCTCGAACGTTGTCTCGCGCTGCACAGTCCGTCGCTCCACGCTGGGCGACTTGGAGCTGCGCCTGGCCGGAGTCGGTGCATCATTGTCAACATAGTGTGGCTTGGTTTTCTGGCTGCCGGGTCGGGGTGCTGCGGGAAGTACATCAACATCAGGGTCAGAGGGAAGAGGCACTACCGGCAATCAAGTGGATCTCCACTGTGTGTGTACTACTCGGGTGTGCTCTACATAGGATTCACAGGCCCGGCTACGTTAATTGGGATTAGTGACGACTACTGAACACCAGCACTGGCCACGGCCTCGCCAAGTGTTCGGGTTAATTTCTCTACGGGGTTAGCGGCAGGCATTGGCATTGGTCAATCGGTCAGGCAAGCAGGCAGGCGAGATTATCTCTCTCTCTCTCTCTCTCTCACGGATTATATATATCGTAGGCAGGTTAATAGGCGCACAATTCCCGTTAGTTGGCGTTACATGGGTTATTTGCAGGCAGCTCCCCCAAAGTACTCTGTTTGAACTACGGGTAGGACTACACCGCAAACATTTTTTATTATTCTAGAAGAACTATCGTATGTCATATAGACTATCGTTGCTTTAATTTAGTATTAGTTTACTTGATTATCATTTGACTAAAGCATGGCAAGCCCTACATAATTATGGTCTTGAAGTATGTATGAAATTAATTTGGTTTTTATCTAGCCTAGGCATTACTTTGTTATGCGCTTTGAACTTGAAAGCACGATAGTATGCGGTGGTATCGTTTAGATTGATTAATCAAAATCAAAAAAAAAAGTAGCAATTGTTTATCTCTGGGACAAGTGTGAATTATTGATGCATTTAATTGAAGGTCTGATCAACAATAAAGGATAAATAAAGTGAACTGCACAAACGTCAAATATATATAGTACTAAGGTTTTGTAGCAATACTATCGTATCTTACTATCGACACAAAGTGTGCTCTACTCCTTTCTGCCCCCGTTCTTGTTAATAGTTAAATGTTTGCGGTGTAAGTCCAGTTGTGTGTGTGTGTGTGTGCGTGTGGTACGTATGTGTTGAGTAGGTGTGTGTGTGTGTGTAGTTTTTTTTTGTGGCAACACAGAGAACATATCACAGTGGAATTTTTGTTTTTTCGGTATCAAGTTTACATATTTTATTAGACAAAGTTCCAAAATATTACGTGTAGTAAGAGTAGAAATAATAGAATATTGGTATTATATATCATATAGTATTATATAGTTCATACACATATATCGTATACATGTACATGTATACATATAGTACGTGTGTGGTTGCGTGGTGTGTGTGTGTGTGTGTGTTGGGTTGGGTTGCAAGTAGTAGAAGAAGAACAAGGCATTTCATATATCTTGGCTTTCTTATGCCTTACCAACGGTCTCAGAACTTGTCATCGCCGTTGCCACGATGGGTTCGTCTGTGGTTGCAGTCGGTGCGGCTGCTGCAGTCGTTGTTGCTGTTGCAGTTGTTGTTGCTGTTGCTGTTGTTAGCTCCTTATCGGACGGACCACACTTGTAGTAGGTTCTGCGCTCACAGGGTGGCTCATTAACCGGCAACTTTGCGGTGGTTGCATCGTTTGTGCTCAGCTTTGTTGGCCGAATCAAGTCGTCGTTCTGATCGTTGTTGTTCTTGCTGGTACTTGTTGTTGTTGTTGTTGTTGTTAGTGTTGGTTCATTGTTCTTGTTGTTCTTGTGGTGGTTGTTGTTGTTGTTAGAGGTAGGAGAAGTGGGTGGCAAAGAGAATATATCGGCTGGCTTAGTAGTAGCATACGTATACTGTGATTGGTTATCTGAAGGATATATAGTACATTCATATACAACATAGATTCCAGAGATATAAATTGGTTTTTATAGTTGTTGTTGTTGTTGTTTGTTTGTTTGTTGTTGTTGTTGTTGTTTTTTGTTGTTTTAGAGATTATTTATATTTGTATATATATATTGTTTATGTGTTTTTGTGTGTAAGTGTGTGTGTGTGTGTGTGAGAGAGAGATATATTCAGATAGAGAGAGTGTGTTTGTTGCGTGTGTTGCGACTAATTCGTACCTGACACTGGAGACGTCTCCACCGTGGTGGTTGTCGTTGTGGTTGTAGTGGTTGCTCCCGCCGGCGATTTGCTGTGCTCGCTCGTTTTCTGCTTGTTAACCACCACCTGCTGCTTGCCCACTGTCTTGTTGGTGGTGGTGGTGCTGCTGCTATGGTGTGTGGTACTCGGTGGACCCACATGACGCGTCACGGTTGTCGAGCTAATGCGGCTCGACTCCGACGGAGCCTGACTATCGTGCGATCCTTCGCGAGCATCGCGCCTGTACGTGCGACTCGAGGAGACGCTCGAACGCGGCGTCAATCGCTGAGGATGATGATCCACAGTCTGTCCACTGTCGCGACGCGGCTGCGGATGCGAGCCAGTGCTGGTGGTGCTGTCCGCCGGAGAACTGCTGCGCAGCGAGGCGGCAAATGCGCGATGAGCTGCATCCACTTCACGCTCCTTCTGCAGTTGGCGACGTGTCATGGTGTTGCTGGTGCCGCTGGTGGTGGTCTCCTTGGTGGTGCTGCTGCTGGTACGACCGGGTGTCGATGCAGTGGGCTTCCTCGGTGGTGACTTGCTGACCGGCGAACGTGTTGGGGTGCTGCGCGTGGGCGACCGGGCAGAGGGAAAGCCGTGGGTGCTGTAATCCTCGCGTGGTTGCGACCGACGTGCTCCTGCTGCTGGCTGCTGCGGCTGCGTCTGCAGCGGCTGTGGGCGGCGACGTTGCTGCTGCTGCTCCGGCTCCAAGACATCCTGCTCCAGTTGCGTCTCAATGATGTGCTCCGACGTATTCGACTTGCGACTGGTGGTGGAGTGGTGCTGCTGCTGCTGCTGGTGGTGCTGCTGCTGATGCTGATGCACTATCTCCGAGTCCGGCTGATCCTCAAGCGGTGCACGACGCAAGCTGGCCGGCACCTGCTCCCCTTCTCTGGGCTGAATCGCAATGGGTACACCATGCTCATCCGTGACGTACTGCACCTCAGTGGTGCGCTGTGTGCTGCTGCTCTGCTTGACGTTGCGACTCTGCTCGGACTTGACCACAATGATCTCCTCGCCGCCGGCTGTCACGGGACGTTGGCTAAGAAACTCCTGCGTTGGCTTGTGCGACTTGACCGACGGAAAACCGTGGGTGGAGAAGTCGCTCGACGGAGATTGACGCGACGGTTGTGGTGCATGGTGGTGTGGTGACTGTGGCGTAGTCGGACGCTGGCCCGGGAACTCCTGCGTGGGCTTATGCGGTTTCACCGCTGGAAACCCCTGAGCTTGGTTGGGTGCCTTGAGCTTTTGTGGTGATCCCTGGGGCGTGCGATCGTCATACTCCTCGATGGTTTCCGAGGTTGTTTCGGTGCTGAAACGACGGCTCGACTTCTTCACCGTGGAGTAGCTCTCCTGCTGCAGCACATCGTGCACCGGACGTACCGAACGCACTGCACCATCAACCACATCGCGCTGAGATTGGGTTAGGTTCTGATTCTGGGTCTGGTTGTGGGTCTGATTGTGGGTCTGATTGTGGGTCTGATTGTGGGTCTGGTTATGGGTCTGATGGGTCTTGGTTTGGGTCTGGGTCTGGTGCTGGTGCTGCTGTGTTTGACTTGGCGATTGGGTTGGCTGCACTTGCTCCGTCTCGTAGCGCTTGTTCTTGACGATGGTGCCATCGGGCAGACGCTTCACTGTGGTGATCATCTTGACATTTGGCTTGGGGTACTCCACCGTATTGGAGATAATCTCCCCGGGTTGCGACATCAGATGCTGCACATGGCGTTGATACTCGGGCGATGCCTTATCCATGTCCACATAGCGTTTGTTCTCCTCGTGATGCTGCTGTGTCTCGACGTTGCGCGTGTTGTTCGACTGCTCGCGGCTCTCGGAGTAACGTTCCTCCTGGCGTTGTTCCTTGCGCTGCTCCTGGAAGCGTTGTTCCTCGCGCAGGCGTTGCTCCTGGAAGCGCTGCTCTTCGCGTATGCGCTGCTCCTGGAAGTTACGCTCCTCGCGCTGACGCTGCTCCTGCAGTTGCTGCTGGAAACGTTGCTCCTCCTTGGCCACCGGACTGACACCGTCAAGCAAATAACGTGGCTTACCCGCTGCATGTGGTGCATCATCATCACCGTACTCCACCGTCGACGAGGATGAAACGAACTTCGATGACGAAGATGATGTGGTTGAGCTCATCTTCATTTCGGTACGTCCACTGTTCTCATCTCCAAAGACGACCTTCTCCTGCAGATGCGTGTTCGAGCTCTCCGCCGCCTGCTTCACATAGTTCTTGTCGTCGCCCTGATGCGAGGCACTCGAGCGCTGCTCGTTGCGACCCGTGAACTCCGCAGTGCCGCCACCATTGAGCTTCTCAACACCTGCATGGAATGGAACGAGGATGGGGTACATATGGTCTGAACGGCACAAGGAACAACGAAACACACAATAACTTCTTCAATCAGCTCTAGACTTACCGTCTGTCTTGGCCACCGTCTCGCTGCGATAGGCCCTGCCGTCGGGACTAAACTCCGACGAGGTCTGCACATCCCAACCGGTGGTGTTCGGCTGAGTGAGGCTCATCGAATGGAACTTGAGCTCGTGCGTCGGGCTCATCGAATCACGCACCTCCTTCGACTTGAGACTCTGGAAATTCTGATCTAACAGCGCATCCCCATGGCTGGTGGCCAGCGGATCCTTGCCGTAGCCGGACATGGTGTTGCCATTGGGTTCCGACATGCCTATCAAGCTGTATGCAATACTATCCGGCTCGTGACGATAGAGATTCCTCAAACGGGACTCGCGCAACTTGTACAGATGCGAACGGATTTGCTTCTTACGCTCGGAATCCTCCGATTGCTGCCACTGTAATTGGTTGGGAAGGGAGGGTGAGGAAAAAGTGAGGTTAAATGAGTACGATCAAGACTTAAAGAGGTGAGATCATCTGACTTGGAAAGTTCCTACGAAATTTAAAGTATTTATAGATTCTAACTTAAAAAAACTTCAAGTTCAATTCGTAATAATAATTCGTAAATTGTATTATTATTTATTTACGATATTCCTCCTATACGATATACAGCTGCATGGAACACCCTGTTTCTATTCAGCCTAAACGTAAACGAATCATTCTGTCTGTCAAGTAAAAAAAAACGACCTAAATATACTGATCGATATGGAAAAACTTTTGTTTTTTTACACGTAATAGAAAACCATTACACTCCTCAGCTAATGCCGCAGACTGTTGGGAGTCACTGTGAAACGTCCTTGGGCTAATTGAACCGGCTCAAGTGAACCGCTCAATGCCCACGCTCGGTTATTTTTCGTATATTTTGGTCGCGCGCATTGAACGAACGCGCCTTTTATGGACTCGACGCCTCGCACCGGCCGCCAATTAGCCGAGACACTCTAGACATATAAACAACAACAACAACAACAACACTGACAAGTTGATCTCAGGCAAGAGTCCCAATTGAGTCAGCAGTTGCAAGTTGCCTTATAGACAACACAACACACACACAGAGAGCGAGAGAGAGTGATGCAGAGAGCGAGGGAGGCGGAGGCAGCGCAATTCAATGGCCACCCACTATCGCAGGAACTATCGTTACGGCATAATCCGAGCACGACTTAAAGCCAAATGAATCCGGACAGTTGTCAAGCTGCACATGCTGCAAGAGACAGCTTAACAAGCATTTCCAGACACTAAGCTGCACAATTTAATGTTAATTTATGTTCACGATAGTAAGCGCGATAGTTTTGTATAAATTTAATTAATATGAACAACATAAGAATGATTTCTCAGTAATAAACTTACGTAATCACAGTTTGTATCATTACTAATTTGATTAGAAGCCGAAGAACCAACGTATCTCAAACATGCCTATCAAATTTCATAGTCAAAGCAATAAAACTTATGTGAATTTGACATTTGGGTTTGGTTTATGAACCCGTTCTGAAGAGCATCGAGTTTAGAAGCTTATTTCAAGAACTTCAACAAAATAAATCGAAATATTTGAATAGAACATATACGGTATGTTATTTTGAAATTCTGTTATTCTATTTACGCTGGAACATTACTTCGAATGTCCTCATCAATTAACGGCCCAGCTCATCTATCGTTTATCGCGCCCGACTACAGCTTATAAATATATATGGTGTGTATGCAAGGCATATTTGTCAAGCAGTCCAGTTATCAGAATGTGAGAGACGATTTTGAAATGACGCCAAAAATTATAAATAAATGGGCATGAAAAAAAAACATTGCAAAATTTTACTGACCGATAAGCGTGACAGCTAAAGCGCTGGACAGCTGGACGATTGTAGAAACTATATACAATATATATATATAGAAAATATAATCACAATTTGTCAACAAAGCTATCGTTGTTGTTGTAGGTAGTACCTGCTGCTGTTGCTGTTGTTGTTGTTAATAATAATAATCGACAGGTTTGGCGATCAACCGAATATCGTTTGGCAAACAAACTTACCACCTCTGTGTGTGTCGTTGTTCTATGTGTATCGAGCGGTGATATCACCAGCTCCAGCTCCATTAGATCAACAACAACAACAACAGCACCTTCAGCTAGTCAAAAGCGGAAAACATTTGTATTAACAACAACAATAATAGCTACAATAGGAACAAATAACAAAAACAACAACAGGAATGACAGCGAAATTTTCGAAGGCATTGTTAACGTATTTAAATTTAGAAACTTCGCTATAAAGCAAATGCCTCTATCTGAAACTGAAGTTGCAAATCTGTAGAATAAACACAAAGTTCCTATATATACCTATATATACATATGTATCTATAGCTTGCTGTACATCATTTATCATTTTTTCCAGCGTTCATAATTTGCATCTCAAGTCGCATTCACTGAGCTCATTCCGAATATACTATAAAACAAACTTTATTCAATTGAAATGTCATATAAATTAATTGAAATCATTTGAACTACTTTTCAATCATTTGGAAAAAGACCACCAACATTTTATTGAGTTTCCTCAAGATACTAGATACTTTTGTTTTCAGTGCATATATGAGGGTAGAATAAAAAAAATATATTAAAATTTATGAAATAAGAAATTCAATTATATTTTTGTACAAGTTTGTTAATTTTCCAAAATTATCTAACACATGAAACTTATGACAAATTGTTTTTCGAAAAATAAATAAATTGAATAATTGAGAATTTTGTTTTAAATATGACTTCAAAACGCGCATTATGTCATTCACATAATTAAAAAAGAATTCGACAATCTGTGAAATTTAACAATTTATTCAGTTTTCAGTTGAAAGATAAGATAGGGGAAGTAGGAAACCATCTGAAGCAATAATATACAGGCAATGATCTCAGTGTATAGATTTCTCGAGAACCTCCCAGACATGTATTTGCCAAATATGCGACTTCTCTCTGCGCTGCGACTTCAAAGGAAGTCTCCAAGAGCCTAAAGCTTTTTGGCTTTTATGGCCGTTCGGGCCAAAACGGGGCAAATGGCAAACTGGCAAAAAGAGCGCGGCGAACCGCAATAGAAATCGAAGTCTCCGGCGCTTTCACTCAAAATCAGAGCTCAATATGATGATAAAGAAAATAAAATAGACACAAAAAAGAGACCAGACAAAGATGGCTAAAATGGCAGACAGATATGGCCAAAAGACACGGCCAGATGGTGCTAGATGCCAGCGACGATCGAATGCAGCAGACTGCAAAAACATTTGCACAGGAACAGGTCGCGTGGCAGCGCCGTCTGCGTCGGCGTCGGCGTCGGCGTCTAGACCAGCGTCTCTCTTGATGCCGCAAAATGACGTAATTTCTAAAAAACGAACCGTGATAACCAGTTGGCACAGCGTCGACGCTGACGTCGCTGCTGCCGCGGCATGGCAACCTGTTGGACGTCGACGTCGTAGTCGACTGCAGCCGCCTTCACTCATCCTACAAGCCAACCCCACTCTCCGCCCCCCTCCCCGCTCCGACTCTCCCTCTCCAGTTGATGATGATGACGTGACGTGCGAGATTTTGTTGATGCGAGACTCGCCGCGAAGCTGATAAATTATTATTATATTTTTTTCTTTTCTTTTTTTTGTTGTTGTTAATTTTCTGAGCTGTCGTGTCAGCTTTGGAGGTCAACAATATTTTGTCTGTATTTCGACTATTATTATTATTCTCTGCAGTTTTCTTTTGTTTTTGCGCTTTGGCGAAATCTCTTTGTGATTGAAATTAAAATTTATTAAAATTTAATTGAATCAAATCGGCAAACGCGAATGTCGCAAAAATTTAAATTTTAACAAAGTCAAACTAGCAGAAAAAATTTTAACGAAAAAAAACTATAATAATAAAAAACACGCTAAGGAAGTGAAAGTTGTTTTATGGCCAGGGGGATTGTGGCAGGGGCGGGGGCGCTGTTTTAATTGAATTTTCAACATCTGCTCAAAACTTATGCCGGTTTGAGGAGTTTCGTATATATTTTATGTATTATGTATGTTCTGACTAGAGTAGACAATCGTGCCAATCTAAGCTTTATCTTGCATTCTGTTTACTTTCCAGATAAGATTTATCTCTTGTTGATGAAACAGTTTGTAATGTTTGCATTGTAAGTTTGTGTACTATCTGTAGCTTTTTAAAGTATTATTCTTATGTATTTTTATCTATTTTCCACAACTTTTTATACTAATTTCTAGACGAGATTTGCCTGTTCTACTGCAACAATTTACTGATTGCATTTTTCTGATTTTTATACTGATTTCCCTTGCCTATCCCTGTTGCTATTATTTGATTAACTTGTAGTATATGCCTGCTCTTTTCTACACAGAAAGAAAATATATAAAATATAATTTTTTTCTTTTATAACAGTTCCAACACTTCCTGAACTGTATCAATACGCAGATTACCCCTTTTTATGAAAAGCGCACGCAGCGAAACACTTAAATCTCTCTCGCTCTCTTATCGCAGTTCAGTTCAGCAGTTCAGGCAGCAGAATGTCAATCGACATGCAATTATCGAGCTATTCGAAATGATAGCAAATTGCATGGCGCCACCTGTTGACCTATTAACAGCAGAATGCAACATCGATATGCAATTATCGAAAACTGAGTGAAATTGTCAAGCTGTGCGCAGCGCCACCTGTCGACCTGTTGCCGAGGGGGCACGCACTGCGTAAACATCTGCCATTCTGCATGTACCGTGTATCATGTACCGTGTACCGCGTACCGTGCACCGTGCACCATTTAGCGTATACAGTTTACCGTTTGTCATTCTGTCATTCGCCATGTTTCCATTTGACATTGACAATCAGTTCAATTCGGCGAGAAAATTGCTGCACTTCGCCTCGTTAATTGCCGGGCAATTTGTTGCTGCTCGTTGTCGCTGTCGTGTCGCCTCGTGTTTAGTTTTGTTGTTATATTTTTCGGCGTCAGTCTTTATTTATAACTATTTCAATTTCATTCCAATTCAGTTGCCCCCGCACACACTCTCTCTTTTTCCCTCCCTCTGTCTGTCTATCTGTCTATCTCTTGCATGCATATTAAAGTGAGCGACCTAATTGCGAGCCGAGAATTGCGATTCGTTTGGCGAATTGTGTCATTTGCGCTGTGACGCTGACTGCGACGCCAGCAGCGCAGTCGACTGTGTCGTCTTGTCGTCTTTGCTTCTACTGCTCTCACCTGCGTCGCACGCTCTGCCGAAATTGAAACCGAAACCGAAATTGAAACTATTCCAGAACTGCGCATGTTTATTCGTGTACTCGTAATTCTTGTGCGGCTTGTCCGTTCTCCACTCCTCCCTCTATCCTCTCTCGCTCTCTCTCTCTCTCTCTCTCTCTGTTTGCTTCTTCGCACTTGCTCGAGTTCTGTGTTTGTTTTCGGTTTCAGCTGATCATTTTGTTGTTTTTTTTTGGTTGGTTGGGGAGAACCTGACATTGTCCCAGGTGAATAAAACATGCGGCGTCTGTTCTTGAAATGTGGAACGCTTTCGAGGTCTCCACCATGCATATTAACCACACTCCACTCTCTTCTCCCCCTGAGTCGAAGATGGAGTTACGGGTGCGTGTGTGGGAAATCTCGTTGGGCTCGATCGATGTAGCTTTGAAAAACTTGGAAATATCACTAAAATATGCAATATATGTACAATGCGTTCCAATTGGATTTTCTCACGCTTTAAGCATAAATCAACTAGGAAACTTGGATAATGCCTAGATAAAATAGATCTCAAGTAAAATATAACACTCTGATCAAGATAGGAAACCTAAAGTATCTGTACTTGCTTTAAAAACAACTACAAAGTATCCATTATACCATACTAAATTATATAATACTTTTACAATACTTGCAACCGATTTAACTAATTATTAAAACTCAAATTGTCGATCCCAGCTCTCATTTACATTTTACGGAACTGAGAAAACTTGTGTAAGTTGTTAATTCCCCCAACGTGATATTGATTGATCGTCGCAAGTAACGACGTGGGTGTACTCTAACAGAACTCAATGATGATCTGATTTCTCTCTCTCTCTCTCTCTCTCACTCTCTTCGGTTCGAATTAGCCCCGGGGCCATCGAATAATTATAACATTTGAGTTAATGAACGTAGCCGTCCGATTTTGATTTTGATCTTAATTTCCTTTGACTGTGATCGTATCGTATTGGCAGGGAGGAAGGAAAAACATCTGGCAAGGCCAACTGCCTGTGGCACTGGTGGAAACAGGTTCTATTTGTAATTAGATTCATTTAGAGATTGGCATACAACCACCCGCGTTACTTCACAGTTACCCTCTGGCCTACGCGGGTGAAAACATACGGTTTCTGACTGGGAAATATCTAGATAGAGCTAGAAAAACAACTGCCATACCACGGCGAAATTTGCCAAAGTTAGAGCTAGAATAAAACTACATATGCGATATGCGATTACTATATTCATTTACGATTTTCGCTTACGATATTCATTTACGATATTCGCTTACGGTATTCATTTACGATATTCGTTTACGACATTCATTTACGATATTCGCTTACGGTATTTATTTACGATATTCGCTTACGATATTCGCAATAAAAACTACCTCATTTTCCACCTGAAACAACAACAGCTTGCATATCTTGATAATGCACACACAATAACGAACACCGCATACGATTTTCGCATTCTCTGCGTTTGTAATCGCATTCTCAACTAGCCGCGCTAAGTACTTAGAGAGGGAGGGCGAGCAAAAAGGCGAGAGATAAGAATTCTTTTGTTTGTTTACAACTTGACGCCAACAAAAACGCTGACAGCGCAGTCAGCGTCGCTGACTAACTGAGCCCGCGTCGTTATGCAAAGGTAACGGCAGGGGCAGCGCCAGCAGCAGCAGCAGAGGCGACAAGCAGCAACATGTCGCCCCGCCACAAAAGTGTGAAAGTTATTAGCGAAAAAGGTGTGTAAGAGTGTGTGTAAGTAGGTGTGTGTGTGTGTGCAAAATATTAGTTTACTTGCTGGAATAATAAATTTACCTCTCGACAGGTAGCTAATCACAGTCGCTGCCGCTGCTTCTTCCTCCTTCTCGTTTCGTCTGACACAAAAAAGCACAGGGCCGGGCTGCTGTAGGCTGCGGGCAGGCAGGGCAATACAGGAGCGGAGTTTGCGACAAAAAAGGTACGAAATTCTTTGCTGCTCAAGCTGTTTTCGTTTTCGTTATTTATTTATTTTCTTAATTCGCTTTACGGAATTTCGCCCAATGTTGTTGTTGCACCGGCAAATAATACGCACAGCAGAAAGGCAAAAACACAAACACACACACACAGGCAATCAGGTAGGCAGACAGGCAGGCAAAGTAAGCTCCGTTTTCGAGGTGTGACTAATCCTGGCCTGACTCCGGCTTCGCTTCGTCTTATAAATCAAATGTCGCAAAAAAAATAATTGAAAAAAAACAAGCTAAAAATTTGGCGATTTTTTCGTTGTTGTTTGAGCGTTGAAAAAAAGTTCGTGTTGTTTGTTGTGTGTTGTTGCTTTGCTTTTTCTTCTTTTCTTCTTTGTTCACCGAGAGCGTCGGGCACGTTGCAATCGATCGAGCACCAAAATCAGACTGAAGTTCCCCCATTTAGAATCAAAGCCGCGTAAAGTGGACGACGGGGCCCCAAACCAGCCAAGCAGCCAGCCGGCCGCAGCGGCATCGCAGTCGCAGTCGCAGCTTAGACTCGACGCTGCCGCTGCGCAGCTGATGACGACAGCACAAAGCGGAGTCGAGGCGTCACGACGGCAGCAGAGATATGACCGAATACGACGTCGACAACAACTCGACAGCGAAACGGCGAGACAGCGCAGCAGCGGTGAAGATGACAGCGACAGCGGCGCGTCGCGGCGAAGGCGAAGAGAGGAGACGACGCGTCGTTCGTTTGCAGCTTTAGGTGTGTGCGTGCTGCTGCTGCTGCTGCTGCTGCCTTGACTTGGCTCTGCGTGTGCGTGCCCACTATCAGTGCAGCGCCCGCTGCTGCTGCTGCCTCTCTTGGCGTCGCAGTCGCTATCCGCATCTGTGCGAAACGAAAACAAAATAAAACAAACTGCCAACTGCGGCTTATGGCGCAGCAGCAGCAGCAGCGCCAGCAGAGGTGCGAGAGAGCGCGATCTCAGCGTCGGCTCAAAAGCTCTTGACTTTGCCTAGTCAAAGACAAATGGCAACAACAACAACAACAACAACAACAACTGCGAATGCGAATGCGAATTTGTAACGGCGATTGGAAGTTTCCATTTTTCTGCCGCTGCCGCTGCGCTACCCGCGCAGTTCATATTGACTTTTCTATGAAGTTTGTGCCAATTGAAGCCAATTGTGTATTCCAAAATGGTATAAACCATTTTAAGACCCATGATACTTGAGTTCTACCATTTATCGAGGGAGTTAAGTACGCTAGTTGAGCTCATATTTAAGCTTTAAGGTATTAAATGATCATAAGAAAAATTGTTTACGATTATTTATTTATTTTATTAGCAGATATCTTATGAATTCCAATACCTGTGCATAAAATAAACGATCTATTTTGTTATTTTTCATAATATCGAAAATTAGCCTTGCTTTTTTATACTTATAAAGTAGTAAAACTTAAAAATAATTAAGTTTAAGCTATCTACAGATTAAAAATCTTTTGAATTTCAGCTAAACATTTTTCTGCTTTCCTTGCAATCGAAGAAAAGCTCTGGAAAAAGCCAACCTTCTTCTCATAATATATTTTTTTAATATCAAACGAAATTATTCAAGTGCTTTTTTTGTGCTTAACAAATTTAAAAAATGTTAAAAACCATATAAATCTTTCGGCAGCTGCCGATCTTTGGGAAATTTCAACTTTTAAACAAAGAAAACATCTAGAAAATGTTTATTTCATCTCTTATTGTGTTATATTTTAATATTATGCACGTACTGTACCCTAAAAATTACAAAAAATTAGAAATAATTCTACTTCCGATTAAAACTTTTCTTTAATTTCTTCTAAAATTTTGTTAGTTTTTATTAAGTCAAAGAAAATGTCTAGAAAAAAATTCCCCATTTGAGATAGTATATTCATAGTGCGACTAGCTGAGACTTTAACTTTTCTGGGGAAACACTATTTACAGTTCCGTCAGCCTAATGATGCGACAACCAAAAAATTTGCATAACTTGGCTCATGCAAGCGAGAGTGACAGAGAGAGAGAGAGAGGGAGAGAGAATCTCGTAATGACAATGCCGAAGGGAATTGTTGACTAATCGATCGTGCCCAAATTGAGAATACTTAACACATACAGGTACACACACACACACACACACACACACTCAAACATGCAGTGAGACATGTACGAACGTGTTCGAGTGTCCAGTTGAACTGATATTCGACTGTGCGATCAAGCCAGATGGTTACAACAACAACGCGATACACATAACTACTTATATAAATATACTATAAACATTTATAGCATATAGTAATGTGCTATAAATCAGACCGGATCGATGGGTATTCGTGCCGTTGTCGAGGCTGGTGG
Source organism: Zaprionus inermis (assembly GCA_018151445.1). Classification (NCBI taxonomy): domain Eukaryota; kingdom Metazoa; phylum Arthropoda; class Insecta; order Diptera; family Drosophilidae; genus Zaprionus; species Zaprionus inermis. Next base: position 4,620,147 of record JAECXD010001052.1, read on the forward strand.
GTGTTGTTGTGGTTTTTGTTGCATTTCCAATTCCGATTCCGATTTGGATTTGGATTCCAAATTCGATTATTTTTTTTATTTTGCCAACACGACGCGTCGCTGCGACGCCTACGCAAGCGGAGATTAGTCAGCTCCGCAGCAGCAGACGCTGCGCAGACGTGGTGGCTAGACGCCAAGTGGATAAGTCGATAAATCGATAGTCGATAGGTCGATGCAGCGTGGGAAGTGCCTTAAGCACTCAGTCGATAGCTCGATAAATCGATAACTTCTGCGTTGAATCAGTTGCCATAAGCGATGTGTGTGTATGTGTAAGCGGCAGATCTGCCCAGACAGATGGCCATAGCGGGTGTCGCTGTGCCAGTTCGGCGCAGGTTACTGCGACGCGACGCAACGCAGCGCAGCGCAGCTGCAGCCCACGCAGCCGCCTGCTGCAAATCATGGCCAAGTGATTGGCAACTCTCAATTGCGAATTACGTATTGCCAATTGAACAGTGGGACAGTTGGCAACTGGGGCAAACTATGCAAAAAGCGTTGCCAATTCCCGCAGCATGCAGCAGCGTGACGTCAGCGTCGACTGCAACTGCGCTGCGGTCAGTCGAGTTCAACATTTGATTCATGCGCCATGACTCATCGCAGGCAGCATCCCAATTCGCCGCAAAGAGAGCGGAAAAGAGAGGGCGAGAGCTCAAGCCGGCGTCGCAGCTGTCTGCGCTGGCTGCGTGGGCAGGCTCAGCTCAGCTCAGCGTCGACGTCGTCGTCGTCGTCGTCGTCTATTTTTGTACAATTTTCGCATTTATTGTGTTTATTATTAATATAGATGTTTCGCTCGCGTCCCGCATCGTTCATCACTGTTGGCCAAGTTAAGCGACACCGACAGCGACAGCGTCATCGTTTTTCCATTGATTTCTGTTTAACGACTTTTTAACGATTATCGCCAAGCAGCAGCGTTGTCTAAGCCAACTCAGCGCTGTGCAGCCCACACAGCCAGCCGAGCCGAGCCGAGTCAGACCAAGCCGGGACTGGCCAACCCCATAAATGACCCAATTTGGTCAGGTTGAACTGGGTGCCCGCCTGCTTCGAGACTCTCTCCCTGTCTCTGTCTGTGCGGCTTGCGTATCTCTCGGCTCGTTCGAGAACATCTCTCGGATCTTCTCTAGCCGTCGCTTCTCTTGTTGTTTGTGTGCTTTAAAGGCATTGACTGAGGCAGCGAACGTTGTGATGGCGAGGGGAGGCAAAAAACTGACAACAGGTGGCGCAGCCAGCAGCTAATTTCACATTCATAATACTTTAATGCAGAATCAATCTAGCTATCAAATAATGAAGATACTGTTATTCCCCATGAATATCAGATGATATTTAAAAAAGTTTTGAAGAAAAAAACTTTATTTAGGGTCCTACAAGGGACCCATGGCAGCATGGATGGTCCGAAATTTTTCAAAATTTTAGATTCATAATATTTTGATGCTGAATGAATCTATGGATTAAATCATGGAGATATTGCTATCTCTCATAAAAATCGGATGATATTTAAAAAAGTTATGAAGAATGGAAGTTAAGGTAGGGTCCTACAAGGGGTATCATGGTAAAGTAGCAGCTTAGGTGGTCCGAAAATTTTCAAAATTTTTGATTCATAATATTTTGATGCTGAATGAACCTATGGATCAAATCATGGAGATATTGCTATCTCTCATAAAAATCGGATGATATTTAAAAAAGTTATGAAGAATGGAAGTTAAGGTAGGGTCCTACAAGGGGTATCATGGTAAAGTAGCAGCTTGGGTGGTCCGAAAATTTTCAAAATTTTAGATTCATAATATTTTGATGCTGAATGAATCTATGGATCAAATCATGATTATATTGTCATCTCCCATGGAAATCTGCTAATTTTTAAAAAAGTTATAAAGAATGGAACTTAAGGTAGGGTGCTACAAAGGGTATCATGGTAAAGAGAGTGTCCGAAATTTTTAACAAATTAAGTTCATAATATTTTGATGCAGAATCAATCTAGAGGTCAAACCATGAAGATACTGGCATCTCTTATGAAAATCTATTCAGATTTGATGATGTTTGAGATGTTGAATGTCGCCATAGGGTTTCTTATATTTTGACAAGGTGGCAAGGGGGTAGTATGGAAAGTCCTATATTTTTCAACATTAATTTATGCAGATCCGTGATCTACATAAGCATACATACAGCTAGTAAAATACAAAAGCTTCTCCCGGGTCCCCAATTGAAATGCCATTGAGATCTCAGTTCGATCAGCCTCAAGTTCCCCCGACATACATGCACACTAAAAGGCTAATTGATACGTAACTCTGGCTATGGCTCTCACTTACCATTTTTCTGAGCAACTCCTCGTTTTGTATGGCACCCAAATCGCATTCCAACTCCATGGCAAAACTCAAACTTGCAACGTTCGGTGGCGACTCCTGCGAAATAAAAAGGAAAAACCATTTAACATGCGCATAAGTAATGGGTAAAATGTCGGTTGGAAGGCGGCAGTTTCAGTTGTTTTTTCAGCCATCCGATGATGCAATTCACATAGTCATATACCCTGTACAAGAAGAATTGCCGAGGAAACGAATGTGGCGTATGTTGTAGCCACACTGGAATCTAGGATTAATAGTTAAATTTGCATGCCTTGCTCTAAATTCAACTGAATAAGTCGAACCCGACAGTGTATTATAATGAAATTTGATGTGGAAACTTTAATAAGTGTATAGATCGTATAAGTAAAGCTTCAACTCCATCGGACAACTTATATAGTAACTAAAAAATAAATAGAAGAAGTAGATGTATGTTCCTATTGCACAGCTGTTTGCTGATGTATCTTGGTAATTATTGGTAGAAGATGACTCCACATCTTTTTACAAACTTCAGCTAGTTTTGGTGGTTATAATTGAAGTCCCTGATACGATTTCAAGGAAATTTCGTATGCACTTTCAGCAACTTTCTACAATCTGCAGGTCATCTGGCAGTCGATCAATCAACGCTTTTGCCACTTGCTGTTGCCCATACAAATGCGAATGCATTTTTCATTTTGATTCATTTTCAGTTGTTGTTTTTCGATGTTGCTGTTGTTGCTGTCGCTGCTGTTGGTGTTGCTGCTGTTGCGGTCTCTCGAGTGTTGTACACGTCGCGTCTGTCGCGCCAACAAACGTACATAGATTCGTTAATATTATTTTCAATTTATCATGATTTGTTGCTTATTGCACTCTGGACGAGGCGAACCAGATACCCCGAAGTCACCCAAAATGCCGGGTGCCCCCAAGGGGCTACCCCCTCTCGATCTGCCCCGGCCAGCGGCACCTTCTACTCCTCCTGCGCCTGCCTAGTTGGAAACAAGTTGTGACATTTCCCCCGTAAATGGTTAAAATGAAACATGGCAAATGGCAATAAAAATGTTGCTGTTGTTGCTGCTGTTGCAACTGCAACTGTTGCTGCTGCTCATTGGCCTGACGCTTGTTGTGATTAGTTGCTGTGTGGCCGCCAGCGACGTCGCGTATTTTGGTTTCAGTTTTGGTTAACATCAACAACAACGATGTTCGGTCAAACGGCAATTGAAATCCACAGCACGTTCTCAGGCGGGGGAAGAGGGTACTGGTACTGGTACTGGCAGTGTGGTAGCCCCGACCGGGGCCGGTGCGGCGTCCGGCGGCCAAAAGCCAAACAAGTTCAAAACCGCAATTGGGCAAATAGGCTGAATGATCAGTCAGTCAGTCAGTCAGTCAGTCTAGCAGTCGGGCAGGCGGGTAGACAATCAGTTGATTAGGCAGCCATACACGGATCGGGAGACTGATCGGGAGATGCATCTGTAGACTAGGTTGAACTTGAGAGACACTACGGCAACCCTAGCAAACACTTGAGCAAGGGTACACCAACCTGAAATGCGTGTTTCGCTCTTTTTAAGCCCTTAAAGAGGACGCTGGGTGCTGAAGTATCCTATGTATAGATCTCTCTTTTAAGAAAGCAGATCGCTTCAGATCGGTTTTCTTGAAAATCCTAACTACTCAAGGCACATAGCAGATATATTTTAAACCTAATTCAACAAGATACCTTTCTATATTTAAATAGCCAAGGTTACCAAACTTACTGTAACAAATGCAAGATCAGTCTGCTGATAACTTGTAACCAAGAAAGTAACCCAAGATATGTCCAAAGATTATACAGAGAAATGAAAGTACTGGAATAATCCTTAACAAAAGCCTCAAAAAGTCAATTTTAATCAATCTTCAATTAACAAGGCATCAAGGTCTTTCATCTGCAGTAGAATTGAAAAATAAGTCTCATCCTAAAACCTGAAACAGTCTCAAAGTATTCACTCAATCTTATCTGGATAAAGCTTGCATATATGTAATGCCCAACAATTAGCAGATAAATCTCCACTAGATTCAGACTTGACTTATTTAGGGAGCGCCGCCGTAAAATAAATAACTTTAGACAAATAATGCGGATTTAAATAACAATAAACAATTTGGACCTTGGTGCGTCACTTATCAATTTGCCCGCTTATAGTATAATTCATAAGTCGCACGATTTGCATATATCGTCTAGATGTGTTTTTTCAATGCGCGGGTGATCTTTCAATTTGATGGATCAAGTGAATTATCGCACATCGATGTGAGAATCGCGTAGGAAGGCGTGTGGCCAATGGTCCGATAAACGATAAACGAGACGTGGCGCGCGCTCATAAATTTCAAAAAGAAAAAAAAAAACAAAAAAAGAAAAGAAAGAAAACAATTTTTTTTTTGGTGCGAACTGCTCGTAAATGTTCGTAATATGGCAACGTGCTCAATTCGAATTAATTTGTCAATTCTTCTCGGATTTTTGTGTAGATTTACATGGGTTTTCTGTGTGAATTACGCTTGATTTATGCGCTTGCGCCCACGCTTGGCTTAGTTCTCTGCGCTCTGGCCCACTGTGCGTCGGCAAGTGCAAGTGAGAGAGAGAGAGAGAGAGTGCGCCTGATTGATTTGCCGCTAGATGGCGCCCGTGAAACCACAGACAACGCCAGCTTAGAACATTTTTGTTCGTTCGCAGTATAAGTGAAATTTGCATGTGTGTGACGTGTGTATCGCATGTGTATGCTGTGTGTATGCTGTGTGTGGGGCGTGTGTGTACATTGTGTGTGTATTGTGTTTGCACTTTGTTTGTGTGTATTTTGTGTACTTGGTGCAACTTTTGCGATTCTCACCTGCTGCTGCAGCTGCTGCTTATCAGAGACGTTGCTGGCGTCGCGGCTTTTGTAACTGGAGACAAACAAACGGGCGTGCGGAAAGGGGTAGCTTGACGAGCGAAGGTGAGGAGGGGTGGGGGGACAACAACTATTGTTTGGATTCTATGTAAGCAAAGCAGGAGTGTGTGTGTGTGCGTTAGGTTCTACAATTCGCGGAAAGAGCTCGAATTACGCGTCTGCGTAAACTGACAAACGATCGCTGGGGCCGGCAGAGGGCGCCTTGTCGGGGCGAATGATGCAGTATCGTAGGAAACGAGAGAGACGGGGGGGAGCACAAAACTTTTGATTGATTTGCGGTTAAATGTTTATAACTGTACTTATTTTTTCTTATTGTTGCTGTTGCTGTTGCCGGCACACGCGATATTGCAATATGCGATACACAAAATTAAAAACACAAAAAAAATTGTTTACTGTTCGTTGTTTGTTGTCGTTGTTGTTGTCGTTGCTGTTGTTGTTGTTGTTTGATAGTGGAGACTTGCGACTTGTGGGAGACTTGAATAGAACTTGGGTGAAAAGATGCGCACAACCAACCGTTTGGCACGAGCGGAGGCTCTTAACTGATTGCACTAGCCGCAATTGTTGCTGCATTTAGGCTCGTCTCCGAGCAGAGAGATAGGCGACAACAGCAGCAGCAGCGGCAGCAGCAGCAGCAGCAGTAACTACAGCGACGTCGCTAGCTGTGGGCAGCGGTCATCTGCCCGTTCCAGTCCCAGTCCGGATGTGGTTCGCCTCGTCGCCAAAATCTCGCTGTATGTGTGTGTGTGTGGAACCCATTTACATACTATATATGTATGTTTGCTTATACAACGACAGCATCCACAAGTCAAACCTAACCTTCAACACAGACGGGCGAAGGCAAAAGCAAAGGCAAAGAAGGACTTTTCCTGTACTTGTGCTACCCTGTACACGCTAAAAATAATAAGAATAAATTAAGTACAGTTGCTGCAACAGATAGAAATCAATGTGAGGTTATGTTTTTCTGTTTTATTATCATTTTGAACTACTTTCAACTAAAAACTTCATTCAAAATAATTAATTGGAATGCAATTTAATAGAAAACACTTTTTTTAGTTAGTTGGTAACTCGTGAAAAATTATAGAAAAAGACAAACAATAAAAAAAGGTTTAAGAACATTCTACATATTATTAAATCGCTGATTTTCCGGGATCTAACTTTAGAAAAAAACTCAAAAAAATAGAATTCAAATATAAAATATACAAGGAACACCTTGTTCGTGTTTTTTATTCCATAGAAAATATAATGCAAAAAACTGCTAGTCTTTAGCTAAATTTTACCAGATTAACGACTACGTTGTTATCTTGAGTTACGATATCATAGCAATTCAGCATTCCTTTTGCTCTGATTTCCATTCCAAATCGAAATTCTTCAGTTGCCAATTCAAAGATGGCTGCATATTAAAGATAAAACCCTCAGACTTGGCTGAACTTCCCCCCGCTCCTCCTCCTCCTCCAAATTTGGCCTGCTCTTCATTCAGATATTCCCTTTCGGCAAGACCTTCACTATCGTCTTCGAGTATAGTCGGTAAATTATCGGGCATCCTGAAGGCCTGTATCGCTGTCTTTAGACAATTATACGAATGTTGTAAGCTTTCTTGTCTGGCAAATTTCGAAAAATGCATGATTTGTAAGAAAGAGGGAGAGAGACAGAGAAGAATTCCACGGGTTGCAAACACAACTAATCAGAATGAGAAACACTTGGCACGTGAAATACTACACAAAGGTAGCTTGATTAAAACTAAATAATGTTTTCAGTTCAGAGACGGATTTACAAATTTTTCAACGATTATTATGTTAAGTTAGAAATAAACATTTTTATTTTTATATAAATTGTGAAAAGTAAGAAAACTAGCTAATTTCAGAAATCATGCTAAGATGCCAAAACCTACCCACATGCCAAATCCTGGCTTTCTACCTCCGATCAAACCCGAGTTACTTGAGATAAGAAAGGGAAATATCGTGTAATATTGCATACTTTAATTAAAAACCTTATCGCAGCACTTCTACCAAATTTCAGAGTTCAAGCTTGCAAATTAGGTGAGTACCTTGCACATTTGGAATATTTAGCAGGTTCACAATTCGCATAGATGTCAAATTTCCTGACCAGGCCTATTCAATATCGTGTGCGTTGAATGTTGCTCGCCCATTGCATGAAAATAATGAGGAATCACAGATCTGACTCGATAAGGTAAGACGCCCTTGTCGTGTGACAATAAACCCAAAAAACCCAAAGTGAAAACTCCTTATCGAAATGCAAAGCGAGGCTCAAAAAATAAAAAAAATGAGAAAAAAATGAAGCACCACATGGTCAGTGGGTTATGCAGTTTTGGCCAAAACCACTCACTCACCACTCCGACTGGATATGCAGTTGTTGTTCGCTTTCGGATGATGTACGGATCGAGTGTATGTCTGTGTCTGTGTGTGTGTGCGTGCATTGAATGTCAACGTCAACATTCAGTGTCAATCAAATGAAATCACCCGAAATGCAGCTGAATAAAATTCTAGGAAAACATTTTCAACATGCAACTGGCACAAGGAGATCACCCGCAGCAGCTTGGGGCGTCGTATGCAGCTCTAACGGTATAGATAATGCAACAGCTGCGACATAGTGAAAGCTTTTAAGCTGCAACCCTGAGCCAGCCGCTTGTCCTTGCGTGGGCAGCGCCAGAGCGACTTCAGGCTGACGTCAGCTGAAGACGGCGCAACTTGTGGCAAGTGTGCCTTAAAAGGATGGGGCAAGTAGTGCGCAGACAGAGCGCGATCGGGCAGGCAGCGGGCGGCCACAGAGGCACAGCCAAAGATCACGCATGAAAAATGCACAAAAATTGATTTTAATTTATTTTAAGTGATTCACGCTGAAAACGAAAACGCAATCGAAAACAAAAGCAACAGCAAAAAAAAACCTTGAATGCGCTAAATTTGTCGCCAACAATTCGAGGAACAACAACAACAACGGCAAGTGCAACAAGTCGATTTAAATCGCATTTGAAACATATTTATTATTTATTTATTTATCGCTTTGTTTATTCGTATTCGTTATGTGTGTATATATGATCTTATAATTTGTTATATGATCTCAGCATAATACGCATGGTTCGTTCTTATAGCGCAGATGATGGTCAATAACTCTACAACTAATCAGTGCTAAATACAACTTAGTTATATTATTAACTGGGTGCACCCCATAGCTGTCTCTCTTGCTAGATAGATATGTGTAAATATCGTATGTGTATCGTATATGTGTGTTTATCGAGATGATATCAATATGAAAGCAACAATTGAATACAAAAAAAAAATAATATAATGAGCGCAAATATCTATGTTTGTATATAGGTAAATGTAACTATGTATTAATATGCATACAAATGTATATAAAACTATATCATAATTGTCTGTAGCCGCCTGCAGAAGCATAAATTCAAATATGGAAATGTTTGAATGATTTTACTTAGGTATTTCGAGTATCATGATGCACTTCTCAGTTGAGTCGATTCACTTTAAAATCACAATATTCGATGGATAGAAAATGTATAATTTCTAACTAAAAAACTGCTAAAATAACTGAATAATAGAGAACTAAGCAAATCACTATATAAACAAAAGTTTAGCTAAATATCAGTGGGAAAGAGAGCTTAATTAATGATCTGAGATACAAGAGATTCCTATATGTGGATGTAGGTTACTGAACGTAAATATATAAAATCACAAAATTACATTAATCATGCGAGAAGGTTGTGAAAATCAATAGACTTATAGATAGTTACACTCCAACCGAACTGAGAAGTGCAAGGGCAATAACATCTGATAAATTTGTATATCTATTTGATGATTCAAATGAGAATGATTCGATTAATAATCACAAATAGACATGCAATATCCGAGTGAATTGAAATGATCTATATAAATTCGCGGTAACAAATTGGGCTGCTTTTTTCGTTTAAACAATTTTGGCACAACTTAAACTTATTTACGCTTACTAAGGCTAACTAAAATTAATACTAATAGGTGTCTTGGAAGTCGAAACTACAACATATGTATGCGTATGTACACATGTCTAATGGAATCATTATTATAGAGTAGTGTGGCAATACAGTGAGAGTAGAACGTGATATTACGTGCTAAGTTTATATATCTATATATATATACTAAATACAATACTTATATAGTGGAAGAACAGTTCAAACGGTTCCTATTTGAAAATGGAAGAAAAGGAAATTGCATTCGCATTTGCGGTTGTTGCGCTACTTTGATAGTTACATCGTTCGTTTCCTTTGTTGTTGTTTTTTTAGGGTTCGAGCAGCTCGAACGCTGGACAAAATAAAAATTGTTAAAAAAAACATATATAAAATTGCACACACATTGAGATTGATAAAGATTGTAATGGAAGAAGCGATTAATGGGTAGGGAGTGAGATGGGGGGGGTGAATGTGATTCGTCCGAATTCAGTCCGTTACGCCCAGATGCACCAGCTGCTGCATGGTGCGCTGTAAATAGGTGGGATCCGGAAACATATTGAACTGCGTCTTGTGATCAACGCTATTCCAGATGACAACATCCTCGCGTCCCGTCGTCACCGAACGTCCGATCGAGAAGAGCAGACGTCGATCGAAGGCGATCTTAAGGAAACGCAACACTTTGCGACCCAGCGGGCAGTCGGGCAAGTAGCAAATGCGTGGAAAGCCGACGGCAAAGAAGGCACGACCCGGATGCGGATGCTCGGCGGTCTGCAGACCCGAGGCAATGCTGAAATGGTGAATATAAGCGTAAGCGTCAAATAGAAAGAGAGAGAGAGACAGAGAGCTATGCTGCTTACTCGTAGACGATCTGTATGGTGTTCTGACCCTCATGGCCGGGCAGGCTCTTGCTGATAATGCTCCAGGACATGCTGCCAATAGGCTGGTTGCCCACCTTCTCGCCATATACGATGCCACAGACGGGACACTCAATAAACAGGTTTTGCTGCAGAAGAGAGAGAAAAAGGAAGCGAATAAGCAATAGTTTCCATGCTTTAGAAAGAGTTGGCAGCATAATAGAAAGTAAGCAAATTATAGTTTAGAATAAAAAGCTTGGCATTTTCTTTGAAATGTAACCCTGATCTTGTAATCTCCACCTGCCTGTAGCCTCCTCCTTCACCTCACCTTATTCAACTCATTTTGTTGCGCAATTATCATCCCGTTGAGGCACTGCAAGTGCATCAGATGCTGGCAGCGACTTAGCGAAATGGCAGGATTCTGTGCCGAGTGCACTAGCTCCTCCATGCACATGGGGCACGGCTGTGCATTGGGCCACAGCGGCGGCTCAACGACCTTAACAAAGCGCGATATCATATCGCTGGCTGGGTCCACGCCCACAATCGAACCAGCGATTGATTGTTGCTGTTGCTGCTGCTGTTGTTGCTGCGGCTGCTGTTGTTGTTGTTGCTGCTGTTGTTGTAGTTGTTGTTGTTGCTGCTGCTGTTGCTGCTGGTGATGATGATGCGGCATTGGCAGTGGCGGCGGCACCGGCGCTCTCTCGCCCAGCGACGATGGTGGCAACGATGGCACAAAGACCTCATCGCTACCAAGCGAACAGTCAAGCAAATCGTTCACAGATATGGCAAAATTACGGCTACGCAAGCTCTCCTTGCTCTCATGGCTTAAATATGTCGACACGGTGTCCACACTCGGTCGACGACGATGCGACTTGACGCTGTTCGTATCCGTATCAGAGGCACGCGTGCGCGAACGCGACCGATGCGAACCCATACGGCTGCTACGTTGTGACTGCAACGATCCCTCCGAGCAGCGGCTATGATGGCTGTTCATCGACGAGGTGAGCATGCTCTTGCCACTGTGCGAGAAGTGCGCCTGATGCTGCATTAGATGCAGCGTGGAGCCGGCCACATTCGAGCTGGATGCTGCTGTCGACAGGTGGTTATGATTGTTGTTATGGTTGCTGCTATGCTTGGTGCTGCTTCCGAAAATGTTGAGATTGTTGAGTATCTGGCGCAGATTCGTTGTGGAGATTTCGCTGTGCTTCTTGTGCGATTTTCGCTGTTGATGCTGCTGCTGCTGTTGTTGCTGTTGCTGCTGCTGCTGCTGCTGTTGATGATGGTGCTGCGGCTGCTGCTGTTGTTGTTGTTGTTGTTGATGAAGATGATGATGTCCATGCGTGGTGTTGCTCACCGCCACCGACATGGGTAAAGGATGCTGCTGTCGATGCAATGGCGGCAACATTGCACCCATTTTGGGCAACGTATTGTTTCTCTGCTGCTGCTGCTGTTGCTGCTGATGACTCGCGTAGTCGTTGCCATTGCTGTTTGCCTTAAACTGCTGCGCCTGTTGTGGCGTCAGCTTGACCAGCGGATACGGTGCCTGCTGTGTACGGCGTATACTGCGCAACGGACCGCTCGGCTGTCGCATTTGCGTAAGATTGCAAAAGTTAATCGTATATGGCAGGCTGATGTTCGTGTTGCACAGATCCAAAGTTTGTTCGCCCTGCAGAAAGCAACGATTAATGTTAAAACGCATTAAAAACAAATAAAATAGAGATTTGCTTATAGTTTATGAACTGTTTCTTTTCTTAAGATTCATTGAAATAAAACATCGATTCATGTTTGCCTGGCAAAGGACTCGACTAGAAAGTGCTAGAACAGATCATAAAACCATAAAAATGTCCAACTTACTCGTGCCCACGCATCCTCAATGATGCACTGAACATGCATGATGTATGGCCGCCAGTCACAGTTGCTGTCAGTGCTGTTGCTGCCTCCGGCCGACCACTCCCATTTGGTGCCCTTGCCGGCCGGACTGCTCGGTGCGTAGAGCATGCGCCGCACACCGATTGTCAGAAGTCCTGCCTCAGATTCCGTGTCCGACTCCTGGGTCATGGTGCGCACATTAACATAGTACTGCTCTAGGCTGGGATCCGCATCGCTCAGCATGACGCGCGTCAATTTCTTGGCATGCGCACGCTCCAAGTGCTGCGACACGGCCGGCGAGTAGGGCAACCATTTGCCACCGCGAGACTCGAATTCCCAGACGCAAACGGCGTGTGTATGATTGACGGGACAGCCACCGCCACCGCCAACGCCGCCACCACCACCGCCGCTGCCGCCGCAAGCAACGCCACCAGCCCCATTGCTGGCCATGTTTCACTTTGTTTTATCACTCACTTCATTTTTCTTCTTTTGTTGCATTCATCAATTCAGTTGTTGTGTTTTTTCTTCGTCGTATTTGTTTACGATCGTATTTTGTTCACGTTTACTCGTTCTCGTTCTCTGTTTATGCATTCAAATTCGGGTGCGATCGGTGCGCTGCTGCTGACACTGCGACGAAGATGGAACACAAAATAAACAAAGAAATTAAAAATGGTGGCCCTGTCTGAGAGCAGGGTAGGTAGGAACTGCACTGCAGCGCACCAACAGCTAATTTTCTTGCAGCACGCGTCGCAATTGGATCCACACTTTGTACGGCACTTGAACTTGCTCATCAATTGGAATTGAGTTTAATTAATTTATATGCAAATTTCAACATTTGAGCGCAAGCGCAAATGTTAATGCAACAGGTAGGGTAAATTAAAGTTAGTACAGTGTGACCACACACTGTATGCACTGCGAGTAAGTGCAGTATGTTTTTAGTTGTTGCCAGTATTTTCTGTAGCGTTTCTTTTAGCGAGTATCGATATATCGAATAGCCATTCGAGCAACCCTGAATACGTCACCTAGTGTTTCATACATGCAAACTACTCGAAAATGCAACCCTGTATCGGCGAAAAGTCAATTTTGACAAGCAGGCTACTTCCGCCGCTCTCGCCATTCCTTTACCTTTCTGACGGGCAGACGTAAAGCTGGTCTTTTTAAACGACCCGCAATATAATCTGCATTTTTTGTTAGCATCTTTAAATAAAACTGCGTGAAAATGGTTGTTAAGAAGGTAAACAACGTTACCTAAACGAATTATTAAAACGTTTTGTGCGAAAAGTGCCGAGAAAAGTGTTTTCTTTATTTTTTTTTGTTTTTTGTTTTGTTTGTTATTGTGTTCGTGAATATATATGAAAGAAACCTAATAGCACATACACTATGTATGAGCTTATATGTGATGTGCACATAACTAAACTGAAACCATTTCAACTTACAGCCCAGGCCAAAGAAGAAGCCAGTGACCAAGAAGGTGGCCCCTGCTCCATTAGCTGTCAAGAAGCCAGTTGTCAAGAAAGTTGTCAACCAGCTCTTCGAGAAGCGTCCTAAGAACTTCGGCATCGGTAAGTGGTAACAACTATCGACCTGCTCTCGTTTCCAACTTACATGGCTCTTCACTTTCTGTTCTACAGGCCAGAATGTTCAGCCCAAGCGCGATCTGTCGCGTTTCGTGCGTTGGCCCAAATACATTCGCGTCCAGCGCCAGAAGGCTGTGCTGCAGAAGCGTCTGAAGGTGCCACCACCAATTCACCAGTTCAGCCAGTCTCTGGACAAGACAACCGCTGTGAAACTATTCAAGCTGCTGGAGAAGTACCGTCCAGAGTCTCCTCTGGCCAAGAAGCAGCGCTTGAAGAAGTTGGCTGAGGCCAAGGCTAAGGGCAAGGAAGTTGAGCCCAAGAAGAAACCCAGCTATGTTTCTGCCGGTACCAACACCGTTACCAAGCTGATTGAGCAGAAGAAAGCTCAGCTGGTTGTCATCGCTCACGATGTCGATCCCCTAGAGGTAAGTTTGCTGCACCCAGCCAAGATAATCATTCCCTGTACCCCATCTTCCAACTTAAATGATGTTAATTTGAATTTCTTCAACTGAAGCATGTTTAAACATGTCTTTAATGTGGTCAAATGACAGCTGAACTTATTATTATTTCCCTCTCTTTCTCCTACTTGAATTGCCTTTGCCTTTAGTTGAAAACACGTGACTAATTCATTGCGTTTCTCTGTTTATTTTTAGTTGGTGCTCTTCCTGCCCGCTCTGTGCCGCAAGATGGGTGTGCCCTACTGCATTGTCAAGGGTAAGGCTCGTTTGGGTCGTCTGGTCCGTCGCAAGACCTGCACAGCCCTGGCTTTGACCACCGTTGAGAACAACGATAAGGCCAACTTCAGCAAGGTTCTGGAGGCTGTGAAGACCAACTTCAACGACCGCCACGAGGAGATCCGTCGTCACTGGGGCGGTGGTATCCTCGGCTCGAAGAGTTTGGCCCGCATTGCCAAGCTGGAGCGCGCCAAGGCCCGTGAACTGGCCCAGAAGCAGGGTTAAACAGCAGTTGCCCCAATTATTGTATACCTAAAATGCAAGTGGACGTCGATCCAATTAGATCGAGTTTGATGATATACCCATAAACAACAACAAATAAACATTTAAGTGTACAATTTTAAACTTTTTTTTTCTATATGTATAGTGACAGCTGCTAGTGGCGCATGAACGCCTCTGGCGTTCAATAAATTTATAAGCTATTAATTCGCCGAAGTTTTGTTTTCGCCAACAAAAGGAGAGCATAAGATTATTAATTTCAATCGTCAAGTGTTCCGGAATCTAACATGGTGTTAAAATTCTAACACTTGTTTGGTTAGGTTTTTTTAACAGTGCCATTTTGAGTTCATAATAAACCAGCGGCCACTGTAACAGTTCGATGGCGCTCGATTAATATCGATAACTTGCTTCTACAAAATTTAAATTTTTGTTAGTTTTTATTAAAATTTAGAACAAGTGCAACATTAAAAGAAATATTCATTACAATTATATTTTGGCACGCTCTGCTCGTAGCTTTATGCTCTGAATGGCTTCGTTCAGAATGCTGAGCACCATGTCGACCTTCTCCAAGGTGGCATTTTCGCCCATCAGGCCAATGCGAAAGACGTGCTCCACAGTAGGACCCAGGCCGCCGCTTACTTCCAGATTGTATCTGCAAGAGAATAGGAAAAGTGCGTTAATTATATGCCCAGCTGCGGATGTATTGCTCGGGCAGCTCACTTGCGCATGGCGTAGTCGGCAACCTTGCGCCAGTCGACGCCGAATGGTACTTTGATGGTGTTGACCGTGGGCAGGCGATCCGCTTCGTGCTGCACGAACATCTCGAGGCCCAGCTCCTCAATGCCCAGCTGCAGACGGGCGGAGCATTCCTGATGGCGCTGCACCACGCTTTTCAGCCCCATCGCACAAAAGTGGGCCAGCGCCTCGCGCAATCCGTAGAGCAGCGTGGACGATATGGTGTGATGATAGATGCGCGGCTTGCCGTAGCAGCCCCAGTACTGCCCGATGAGCTGTATGTCAAAGTAGTAGACCTTTGGCTTGGACTTGCGCTGTACAATATGCGTGATGGCTCGCTTGTTGAACGAGATGGGCGTCAGACCGGCCGGGCCGCCCAGGGATTTCTGCGAGCCGGCATATGCTACATCCACTTTCCACTCGTCCATGAGGAAGTGAGTGCCGCCCAACGAGGCGACCACATCGACAACCAGAAAGCAATCGTGCTGCCGGCACAATTCGCCAATCTCGCGAATGTGACGCTGCAGGATGCCCGTCGAGGAGTCGCCTTGGGCGACAAAGAAAACGCGTGGCTTGTGTGTATCGAATGCGAAACGAATCTCTTCCAGCGTCAGTGCACGTCCGAAACTCGCCTCCACGTAACGCACATCGGCGCCATAGCGACGCGCCATATCACCAGCACGATGGCCCCATACACCCGTGATCCCTAGCAGCACCACGTCGTTGTCCTCAATCAGATTGCAGAGCGCCGCCTCCATGCCACTGTGCCCCGACCCGCTGATGCACATCGTCGCGTCGTTCAGCGTCTGGAATATATACTTGATGCCCTCCTTTACCTCGTCCATTATCTGTGTGTGTATGTGTGTGTGTGTGTATGCGGGTGGCACGAGCCGAGGCGCAGCGAGGTGTGATGAGGCGAAGCAAAAAGAGAAGGCGAGAAGGAGCAGCGATTAGTCAAGCGTCTCATTAATTCGCGTACTTTGTACTCGGTTATCGCGAATTGAGTTTTCACGTTTCGAGCTACGTTTATATGTACGCGGGGAATATCAAAATCTTATGAGGGAGTTACAAAGATAGTACTAACTCAGCTCTAGATTTTATCAATTATGGCGCCGAGTTGGAACAAAACATTAGTTGCATTAGAGTAACATTCATGGCATTCATGGCATAGTCTTAAGAAAAATTAAAATTTGTGACTGATTTTCCTATGTGAGTCTAGGATATAATAATATATTAATAAAGCGGCACAAACATAAAGACTGTACAGATATAACTATCCACAATTTGTTAAAATATTGTCTATAATGTTAGTGGGTAATGTCAAAAATCCCGTATAAATGGAGCAGTTAGACTGGACAAAGGATTTGGGTCTCTACCTGAAGGCACTCGGGATGCATGTGACCCAGCACCGGGTTACTCATGGCCTCCAGCACACGCTGCGAGCAGTTCGATGGACCCGGTCCCATCAGGGTCCTGCTGGGCACAAAGAGAGGGCGCTTGAGTACGAGGGGGGGCGGCACTTCCATTTTAGCAAATGAGCTAAATCAAAACAAAACAAAAACACAAAAACTTTCCACTAATCGCGGGTTTGACGTAACGCCGTAACCTGGTACTCTCCGTACGCGGAATCTATAGTATAGTTATATTGATCTTGGACTGGGCTTAGATGAGCCTTATCACAGCAGCCAGCCGATAGCGATTTTCGAGGATCGTTTACGTTGAAATCAAAAGATCTAACTGAAACATGGAAACTAGAGCTCGCGGGGATTTATAGCTCGAGTCGAGTAGGCCAGAAGATGCTTATCTCTGGAACGAAATCTACGCTGAACGCACTTGAATGCTGAGCACGATCGCGCGCGCTCTCTCTCTCTCTGTGGATTTCGGTCTCTCCGTCTACTACGTTGTGGATGCTGCATCCGCCTACGGGCTTACAATAGGTTAAAAGCTTGGAGCGATTCGTTATGAAATTCTGGGGGTCTCTACATGGCCAATGTGTAGTCAGAGATAATCAAGAAAGAATGGGATGAGGGAAAAATAACTTTGAAAGAGCTGCGTAATGACGACAGCTTCCAGAAGAGCGTGTCGAACCAATTTGACGCTGATAATCAGATTAGACAGATTGGCAATTCCAGTAAAGATAGAGAGAAAGAGAGAGCGATAGGTAGAGTGCATGTTGTGCTCTCGTAGATAAGAAATTGGTTTAGTTGCAGCCGGAAAAGCTAAGTGAAAAAAACAACTAATGTATAGACGGAAATTCATTTCACACACTGAGGTCAAGAGCTAAAAATTCTAAAACAATAAAACAATTTTTTTAATTTGAATTTTTAAATTGTGCAATAAGTTTTGATATATATTAAATATGTATATATTAATTTAATTCATTAATTTACTATATTAAATTGCTATCGATAATTTTGCATTGAAACAATATGGCCATATTAAATGTTCAATTCAAATATTCAAACTGTTCGCTTAAACAGTGATCCCAAATTGCCCAGAACTAGCTAATTTGCTTAACAGCACTAACTACTGGCGTTGCCGTATCTTGGTTTGGTTTTCTCACAAGTTGGCAGGCAGTTCGACTAGGGTGACCGTTTACGGCATAATTTATATACTTTGGTATTTTGTAATGCAGAAATTGTGCAAGGAGTGCGTCTTAATTATGGTATATACTGTTATGCTCGGTATATAATGGTATGTTTTGTTCTTGTTTTGAATGCAAAAGTCAGAATTGAGCAAGTAGAAATACCGTGAAGTGTGAGAAATCCAAAATAAACAAATGGCACAGATGAAACAAGACGAACGGAATGCTATCTGCAAAGGAAAATGAAATATATACCATGAATGGTATATTTTATCGTTATCGGCGCGGTCACGCTGGGAGGCAGTCAATATTATGCGAAACAAAAAATCTATAAAAAAGTAGAGCAGCAGCAGCAGCAGTTGGGGCGGGGTAAGCAGGACCAGCAGCAGCAGCAGCAGTAGCCGCGCCAGAAGCATGGAACCGCCAGCCAACGTTGCCGTAACGAGCAGCGTCCTAGCGAGCTGCTCAGTGGAGAGCGCAGCGGATGCTGCTGAGCAAAATAATCAAATGACAACAACAACGCACAAGAAGGCCAACAACGATGAGGACGAGGATGATGATGAAGATGAGGATGATGATGAAGACGAGGACGACGATGAGGATGATGATGCCAAGGATGCGTACTACGAGGCGCGTGATGAGCTTGAAACGGCATTCCAAAGTGCGTTGACTCTCGCCAGTGACGTCAGAGTAAATATTTGCGATGCCGATGTGGAGCAGAGGGGAACGCAAATGTCAACTGAAGATGCGCGCGCAGAGCAATCGCCCGTACGGGAAATGCACAACGAGTGCAGCCAAGGTAAGTGCGATGATGCGATTTCTTGTGACCTTTTTGCATGCTCGAACTAATTATCTGATTTACTCTGCTCATCCGAGCAGGGACAGACAACGGGAAACCACAAGCCTCAGCAGCTACGGTGGCTCCACAAGCTGTCAAGGAATTGACACGGCAACGACAACCGCATCAGACGCTACTCTCAACGAAATCCTGCGAGACTCCTGCATCGGGAACGACGCTGTCGCCGAGCAGCTCATGCAATGGCAGCATCGGTAGCGAAGGCAGCTGCAGCGTTGGTGGCGGCGCACGACGCAAATCGTGGACGTTGTCGCCGCAGAACTGTAGCTCCAAGAAGAAAAACAAATCGACAAGCACCTCCAACGGCGACAGCTTTAATTTGTGGGTAGCGCGTGAATGCTTTGAGACGGTGCCTGCCGAAATGGTCGACGCGCTGAGCGTGGCTGAGCTGCAGGAGCAGCAGCAGCAGGAGGAGGCAGAAGAGCAGCAGCAGCAGCAGCAACAACAGCAACACCAGCTGCACTTGCAGCACGATGTCGACGACGACGATGTGGATGAGGAAGCTGCTGCTGTCGAGAGCCTGCTGGGCGCAGCGGCCGCACTACAGGCAAGCGCTAGTGCCAGCAATCGGCATAAGCCGCAAGCTCATCACCTGCGTCAGCCTGCTCAGCATCGTCCGCTGGAACGATCGTGGCCACCGCGTGCTATAGGACGCGAATTGAAGCTGCAGGGTGACGTCTTCAAGTTCGATATACTCGACATGGACGAAACGCGACTCAATTTGGAGGATGTGCCCAGCTACAGCGGTGCCAGCTCGCCGCTGCGTCTGCACGGCCAGAGTCCTGGCCCGGGTCCGGAGGCAAGTCCGCCGCCAATGCGCTTCAAGCCGTTGTTGCAGAAAAAGATTGGACCGGATAGCTACATCAATACGATCAGCACGCAGAAGGTGCCCGCCCACTTGACCTATGAGTTTCCCACGTTTCCGCTGCAGGAGCAGCACAACAGCCTGGCCGCCGCCGGCAGCAGCAGCTCGAGCGGCGCAGGCAATGTAGGCTCCAACGGCAGCATGGCTGCTCATCATTTTCCCTACTTGCGACAGCATCGTCCATTAACGCGTGCCCTCTCCAATGGTAAAGGCAACGCCGCGGATGAGCCTCATCAGGGAGGAGGCGGCGGCAGCAGCAGTAACTCGCCGCGTCTGCTGCTCTCGCCCAAGCGTCAGCGTAGTCCACCTTCGGGTTGTTCCACACGCAGTGCATCCCCGCTAGATTTGAGTCTGAGTCCCGAGCATCATTCACCGACGCGAGGACGCGGCGTGGGCGGACTGGAATCGATGCTGCCTCTGCCCTTGGCAGCACCACCGCCAGGCACGCCCACATTCCACGCACAGCGCCCGCAGCAGCGGCTGCTCAAGCGTGTTGGCGGCGGGGGAGGAGCAGCCCTGGCGGGCCCTGGACTCGTGTGTCCACCAACGCCGACGCATCATGCGCGCCGGCATGCGCGTCTTCAAGCCGTCACTGCCAACTCCGCCGTCGTAGCGGAGTCTACCTCTAGTCAATTGGATTATGGTCAACTACAGACGCCGCCAGGTTCGCCTGCTTTGCACGGAACGGAAGACAGCGAATGCAATGGCGGCATGGTGCATCTGAGCAGCACGCGACTGCCCTCCATACCGGAGCGCACTGCAGCAGCAGCGGCGGCGGCGGCGGCGGCAGCAGCTGCAGCGGGTGCTGGCATTATGGAGAACGTTGGCGGAGCTGCATCTACGACGGGAGCAGCAGCCGGTGTAGCGGAGCCACCGCTACCACCGGCATGGGAAGCGCGCATGGACAGTCATGGACGGATCTTTTACATAGATCATACAACGCGCACCACATCTTGGCAGCGTCCGGGACCGAGCACGGGACCCGGCGGACGTGAACAGCATCATCGCCAGCAGCTGGACAGGCGCTATCAGTCTATACGTCGCACAATAACCAATGAGAACCGTCTGTCATTGCACTCAGCTGAACCGTCCACTGGTCACGCCCACAGCCAGCTGTATAATCTGCCGCGTGGCGGAGCACAGGTTGCCATAGCCGGAGCAGCGGCAGCTGGGGGAGGCGCAGCTGCAGCTGGAGGAGCAGGAGCAGCAGCTAGCACGATAGCAGCTGGCGCATCAGCCACAGCAAGTGGCGGAGCAGCTGCCGCAGCTGGAGCTACTGCCGCTGCGGCGCCGCCCAATGCACTCAATCTGGCCATTCATCCGGCTGTGCTGATGCTCTGCCGGCCGGACTTCTACTCGCTGCTGCACACCAACGAGGCGGCGCTGGCCATCTACAATCGCAATGCCGCGCTCAAGCACATGGTCATGCGGATTCGCAGAGATCCGCAGTGCTTTCAGCGCTATCAGTATAACAAGGATCTGGTCGCGCTGGTCAACACGTTTGCTCAGCTTGGACGAGAGTTGCCCTCGTGCTGGGAGACCAAAATGGATCAGTCGGGCAAGCAATTCTTCATCGATCATCAGCACCGTAAGACCAGCTTTATGGATCCTCGCCTGCCTGTGGATTGTCCTCGCGTGGTCAGGCATCGCCAGCAACAGCAGCAGCAACAACAACAACAGCAGCAGCAGCATCCGGCACAGTTCCTGCCCTCAGATCTGGTCGATGGCAATTGCCTGTCCGGCACCAGTGGTCACATTAACAGCTCCAACTCCAGTTCCTCCGGCGCATCGGTCTCGGTATCGGGTGTACCACCGCTGCCGCCGCCACGACCCTGTCGCGGCACAGTACATCCCTCAGCGGCCACGCACAACTGTACCACAGCAGCGGCCATCGCGTGCGCTCTGAGTTTGGCCGGCGGTGCAGCCGGCGGATCCAGCATGGGTGGCGGCGCCACAGCCGCCGGCTACGAGGATGTGCCCATCGCCTACAACGAGAAGGTGAGTCTCCGAGAGCTTAACCAGCGGTTGAAACTGGCAGTTATCTTGTAAATGACGGTTTAATTTGCGGGTTCAATTTGAGTTTACCAGATACAGTAGAGGATTTTACAACATGGTTATAACTTGATTAATCTGCCTGTCAAAGACTTAACTGTCGGTTAAAATATGTAACTTACAGTTAAAAGTACACTCTTGCAATTAGGCTTTAAAAAGACCGAGTGCTTGGTCCAGCCTGAGATTATATTTGTTTATTCTTTGAGTTAATCTGTTAAAGAAAGAAAGTTAGAGAAGAGTTCTCCATTGTGATCTCTGGCAGCTCTATTGCTTAAGTTAACCTGCAGTTAGAGGGTTTACTCGATGAATCCCAAGATAAATTTCCTAATTATTTAGAACTCGAGAATCTATTTAATTTAATCTTAACTTCCAGTTAACTATAGTTATTTCCAGTTAAGAACGTGTCGCTTAGCCTTAGGCTTTATTTACTCTAACTATAATTATACCATATAATGCTTATACACCGTACTATGTTCTTCCAGGTCATTGCATTTCTGCGTCAACCGAACATACTGGAGATACTGCGCGAACGTCAGGGACAGCATATGGTGTCCCGACCGCTGCGCGAAAAAATCAACATACTGCGAGTTGAGGGTGTGCCTGCCCTGGAACGGCTGGGTCATGACCTACAATTGACCATTTTGCTGAGGTGCGTAACTCATGTACTACTTATTTATTTGTTTAGCAAGTCGAAGCGGTTGATTAACTAGGTCAAATCGAATAGTTCAATGCAGTTTGCAATTAGAAAATAGGTCGATTGACGAGGTAACAGGCTTGAGAGTGGATCTAACCAAGCTAACAGAGCTGAAGCGGGAAAATATGTCTCTAATAAGGTGCTCGTCTATAAGGTGCTCCAGCAACTGGCGCAGGGCCTTCTTGACTTACTCCAAACATAAATGATATATTTTGATATACTTACTTCGATTTCGAGTTGTGGACGCCGTTCCGACCTCTTCGAAGTCATCGTCTGCACTTGGCAAAGGCTTTGGCCCAAATTGCCATAAATTGATTGTTCGTTTTCGGCAAGCTGAGCTGTGCGGTTCGTCCTGCTTCAGTGCCTCCAGTGCCTGCTACCCAACTACCTCTCTAGTCGTTAGGTGTTCTCGTACTACGTGGCGCATGTGTGTTAATTGTGGATTGTAAATTGCATTTGAAAATCGACGCGCTGCGAAGGTTGTCTTAGCTCATTTCCAAGCGCAGCCAACAAGGTTAAACAACGCATAGACCAATCGAGAGACCGACAGACAGACAGACAGACAGACAGACGGACCGACAAACGGTTAGACCGACAGGCAGAAAAGCGATCGATCGACTAAGCCTTCCCCATTAGCTGTACAATTTATTGTTTAATTGCCGGCAAAAAAAACTAATAAAAAACGCTATGAATTTTCTTCAAATTTGTCGAGTCAAACCACAAATATTAAGGAAATATTCACATGCATTTTCTGACCTTAATCCGATCGGCCCACAGATTAAGCCTAATCGAGCTGCAACTCCACCTGCAAACACTCCGAACCGCTCGCGAGCACACTAATTGAACAGATTATTGCGCTTCATTGCGCCGCTAACCAAATGCGAATTGGCAGTTGCAGCAAGTGGGCAGCCCCCCTACTCCCTCTCCTCCTCTATACCAGTCACACGTCAACGCACCTCACTAACCAAATTTGGTCAAATTTTTCGTACAAATTTCCCTTAATTTCTACCAAATCAAACTGGTCAAAAAACCAAATCTAACAAGTTATTCCCCATCTGAATTGGTTGCATTATGACCAAAAACTGCTCGAAAGATCGCAGCGAGTGGGCAGTGCCATTGTTTCATGGCAATTTAACGGTATATATATGTCAGATCTATAAATTTTAAGAGGTTTCTGATATCAATTATTTATTGACTGAAAAGCGTGAACGAGCCGGCGACAATGCGGCACAATTAATACCCTGAAATTATGCTAGAAGCTGATTCAAGATCAAATAAAGCCAGTATAGGGTATAATGGGTTAAAAATGAGAAAAATATATGAGTTTATTGCAATTTTTGCAAAGTTAAATGATTTTAAAAATTGAAATTAGTGAAACCAGAAAAATGCTTTTAAAAATTTAATATAATTCGAGAAAAAAGTGAATATGACTTGGAATATCACTAGTATTGCTCGGTGAAAGTCTTGACATATTGACTTCATATTTATTTTGTAGTTTTTTCTTTCTCTTTTTAAACAAAATTAGTTCTTGTACAATGCTTAAAACTTATTTGTCGAATAACTCAATTTATTTCTGACAGTTTTTTAAGCTTTTGTTAAACCCCAAATAATTTTGAAGGGAAACCTTTGAATTCATGTACTTTAGAGACAGTATCTATCACGGCATATCGATAATCTTTGTGTTTTGTGCCTACTCTAACAAAATACCAAGACATACTATTTTTACTTATAATATCTTCTTTCGAATATCTTTATTATGATAGCTTCACTTTAATATCTCCATTTTTGAGCTGAATTTCACTTAGTATCGCTGCAGAACAGTTTCAATAGTTTGAACTCTTAAGCACCTTCTATCGCCCCGACTCATGCATACCCTGTGTGTCTATTTATTACGAGAACTTAAAGTTTCTTTCACGAATTATGTGCGAGTTGCGCGTTGTGAGTTTTAATGGGGGCGTTTGGACACGCCCAGCTTGCGCATCATAAAACAGCTGGCAAACGTTTGGCTAATCCCTGCCCCTCCCCGACGCAGGGGCGCAGACGACCCAATGCGCGGGTTGGATAGGGGGTCAGTTTAACCCAAATTTCAATTTTGCCAATAAACCATAATTTATTGAACTGGCTGAGGGGCAGGCAGTGAGTATAGCGTCGGGATGCCGCTCTAAGGAGAGGAGGAGCTGAGCTAAGCTTGGCCGGAGGTGTGGCAGCGACGTCATCTTCATTGGAGCTACAATGATGATTATTATCTTCGTAATGATGCTGCCTATGCCGCTGCTGCTGTTGCTGCTATTGCTGATGATGATGATGATGATGTTGCTGACACAACTGAAGCGTTGACAAGCTGCGCTTAAGCGTGTTGCTGCTGTTGTTGCTGTTATTGTTGCTATTTGTGTTTGTCATTTGACCCATTGAAGGCGAATCTTGCCTGCCCTACCCCTGTCCCCCCCCGATAGTTGTTCTCGTCGCGCTTGGTTAACAGTTCATTGGATATGGGCGAGAGTCTGGCTGTGGCTCGGGCTCAGGGTTTGGGTTTGGGCACTTTGGGTTTGCGGACACGAACAGTCGACTGTCACTGTGTGCCCCACATGCTGTTGCAACATTATTTTGGGCGTGCTAAATGCATGGCTTTACTCGGCGCTTTTCTTGCTCCGCCTCCTCCTACTCCTCCTTCTCATCGTTGCCCTGCCCATTCCCTGCGCGGACTGACTGACCATGCCCTGCACATGCGGCCCTGCCGTAATCGTTGAGCGGCGTAATCGAAGTGCAGTGCCAAGTGAGTCAACCCTCCACCCTCCTCAAGCTTTGCTCTTCCTCTCTGCTGCCGTCGCAGTCGCTGTTGTCGCTGCTGTCGGCGTCGTCATCGCCGTTTTGGATTCTTGCGGCGACGTTCAAGTTCGGCAATCGTCGCCGCATCGTCGTCGCCTCGTGCTGTGTCGGGCTGCACTTCGGCTGCGCCGCCTCAGCAATAACAACAACAACAACAATAACAACAACAAATTACAATTAAATAATTTTTCTTTGGTTCTTGTTCTCCGCCGCTGCTGCTGCTGCTGCTGCTGTCGCCGTCGTCGCCGCTGAGTTTAATTCCATTTTCATTTCCAATTTCATATTTATCGGCAGCGCGCTAGACAAACGCGTCCATTCTGCGCGCGCCCTAGTAACGAATCGCCCGCCCGGCTTAGCGCCGTCTCCGTCTGCGACTCCGACTCCCAACACGTCTCCGGTTCTGCAACGACTCCAACTTCAGCTTCGACTGCAGCTTGGAGGCAGCTTGTGCCATCGCCGTTGAGTCTCGCTCGTGTTGCTGCGCTATCGCTCTCGTTCTCGTTTACGTTCTCCTTCTGCCTTATTCAATTTCGAATTCGATTCGATTTCGCGCGCGACGAAAATAAAATAAAAAAATTCGAAACAGAAGCATTTTAACTGTCCGCGTGCGAGCAGCTCGCGAGCCCCCGAAACCGACTACCTGCACATAAATAAATAAATAAATAAATAAATAACTAACTAAGTAGCTAAACTCGGAAAACTGAATAGAAACAAAACGATCTACTTAGTGCACAACGATCTGAAAATTGCATTCCGCGCGCATTGACAACTCGTCGGCATTTTTCATCGAAATTTCGAAATATTTTTTTTTTTTACTTGTTTCTCGCCTGTGCCGAACTATCGATCAATCGCCCGAAGATCTGCTCTGGCATGTTTAACTATTCCGTGCTGAAGGCTCGGGGAACACAACATCATGGGCTTCCTAACGAAGGCCGCCTACATCGTGTGGGCCGTGTAAGTACGAGCAAAGAAAACTCCCCCCAAAGAGTTCCCCCGCAACCCACCACACGGCATGTGTCACAGTTGCTGCTCGTATCGTATATATTGAAGTATTATTGTCCATGACTAAAGCGCATAAATTACACGCATTTGTGAAATAATCGCACTCCCTGAGCCGCAAATCCATTGCAATCTGTATAGCTCGTCTGTATGCACACATATAGAGACGAGCGGGGGCCCTTATCTTTCGACGAAACAAGTTGTAGTTTGCCGGCATAACGGCGACTTAACGAATCTACAGACAATAATCTCTATATCACGATTATTGAATCAATATAATATTTAATTATGTACTAGTATTTATTTGAAATCTCTCGAAATATCTTTGAAGATCACACGCAGAATGCGAGGATCGATTTTAATGTGTAAATAAAAAAGTTTATTATCAGTTTGAACAGTTCGTAGATATTGAAATGCAAGTTTTAGATAGCAAGTAGTAGTCAATACATTAAGATAGAATACTTTTGACAAAGCTTTCCTAAAGATTTCAAATGTTTTACGTAAGTTTTGTTGGGGTTTTTGCACAAATTCTGATAAGCTTGATAATCACCTACCTTTCTTGTAATTCCAAAAGTATAACTATAGTATTTTTAAGTATAAGTCGAAAATAGGTTGAAATACTCTATAAACAACTCTAGGAAACAACTTAACCGATTGATCTCAAGTTCTGAGATCACTGAGAGCAAACTTTATCAACTATATGAATCAAATCTGGAGCCAATGATCATTTATATCTTTTTTTGCCAAATCAAAAACAACAACCCCTAAGATCAATTGCCTTTGTAAGCCCTTGGCAAGCTTTTGGAGCTAGCACAACCCTATCTCATTATCTGAACTGTTCCCACACATTGTACGGTCGGTCACGTCAACATCCTGGGTTATCGTATTACTCTCGACTGTTATGGGGACTGCAATCGTGTACTATATATGATGGAACCAGAGGCATGAATCACTTTCCATTCAATAGGACGCATTTCGCGTCCACAAAGCACTTTTCTAGTGTAACCGGTGAGTGGGTGGGGGGTGTTGTGTTGCGGAGGGGTAGTCAAAGAGAGATACTCGTACTGCGTCGTCATTCATGAAGCTCAGTTCCGTTGACTTCCTGAGCGACCGGTTGCAGTTCTTGCAATGGAATGCACAGAGTGAGGCACAGAGGGGGATCGAGCAGGAGGCAGAGAATTTACATAGTGTGCAAGGGAAATATCCCAGGGTATCCGGTTGAAGGAATGCTACGCAAACAAATCGCAATCATGGCAAATCTAATGCCCTGAGAACAAAAACAAAACAAAAAGAAGAAGAAACCGAAAAAGAACTTGAAGATCTGCTCAAGGATCTGTGCAAGAAGTATTAACTCAAGTGTTTTCCAGCTCGTATTACGCACACACACTCGCACACTCAGCGAGTACGAAATTTGTTGAGACTCTTATCGGCAGGGAGAACAAATTGGGGTTGCCACATTGTCAATTGATGATAATCGATCAACTGTTGTAACTCTTGTTGCCGGATTACGAGCCACTCGGTAGCACCCATTTGGCTTCCCGCTCCCCTGCTCCTTACTTGATTTTCCTTGCTCTATATATGTATATATATAGAGGCCCATACCATATAACATGCCTACCATACACACGACGCACTTGCGACATCGGTTTGTTATTAAAATCGTAATAGCCCACAATGGTTTTATCACCATCGGGCCTTATCATAAACGGCAACAACGTAGGTTCGTATCGTTCCTCGCTCTCGCGTGCTACTACCTTCAGCTCTCTCGCTCTCTCTCTCTCTCTCTCTGTGTGTGTCTCTGTCTCCCTTTCGCGGCCTGCATTGGGGGAGGGTTACTGCAACACCTACTCGAGTATCCAAAACGGGCCGCAAAACCAATTTAGTCTTTCGTCTGCCGCAACGCAACAAGTTCAACCAATTTTCTGAAAGAAATAAACGTTTTTTTCGGGATTTTTTTCTTCATTTTTTTCGACGTGTTTATTTTCTTGTATTTTGCTGCTTTTATTGTGCACTAATTGAGAATCCATTAGGGTTTTACGATCGCGTAGCGCAGAAGGGCGCCACATGCAATGGGACTCTTCTCCAAGTTCACCTACACCTACAACACCATGTGGGCCAAGTGAGTCAGTTACCATAGTGCACATCGCGCACACCTGTCGTCTCGGGTTTTCGCATGCAAATTTTATTAAATATATCTCAGGAATTTTGTTTATATTTTGAGATAGCACAAGAAAGGGCACAGAGTCTACAACAAAATATTCAAGTATTTTGGGGTTTTATACGAGACGCGATGGGACGCGTTTGATTTTGTGTCTGAAATTTCGTCGCTGTGTTCCACTGTGCGAACGATCGTCTAGGCCCTTCATGTAACTAGAACTCCCGACTGTAATTGGAAACGCTTCGAATTTTATATTTTCGTTCGTTGTTCTTTTTTTTGCTCTTTTATTGTTGGGCAACAATGAAATTGAAATCAAAACAATATCCCAAAAGATTTTTACATAGTATAATATTGTATAATACTAAAACGTAAATAAATACAATACTCTTTTCAAGTGGTTCTCGAGAGGGTTGCTCGCGTAAACATATCGTAAAAAACATGTTAAATTTGTATATTTTTTCACTACATTCTCTAGGTACACCCTGGGTTACGCCCAAGCCAACACTTACAGGGTATAATCTTTCTGATTTCTATGCGCCTTTTGACACTTCTCTACGTATTAGCCTGCAATTCATACATGCGATAAAAACCCACCTAACTGGGACAACTCGAGCAGCAACCCTGGCCACCTAACTCGTTATCTCCTTAAATTATTTATACTAATGATAAATACGTTGTACGTACTGCCGTTTCCTACTCTTTTGTGTCTTGTACTCTTTCGTCATTTATTTGATTACATTCGTATGCATCCGCCCAGTTAGGTTTGCGATAAACCAAAGAAGCGCACGATATGGTTCAATAGCCCTTGGCTTGGAGAAATGCAGCAGTTTACCCGGTGAAGCTGGGAAGAGATGAAGCAGGGGGGAAGTGATAGCTGCAAGAGTAGTGCAAGCTTAGAGAGAGTTAGTTCAGGGATTATGCCTTAAAGTATATTTATTGCCAGCTTGAAGAAGACAACAGATAAACTCTAAATTTGGTTGGGACTCCGAAATTCTATTGCGTTTAGCAAGACCTTCTACAGTTCTTCTATCTCCTAAGAGAGAGCGAGAGAGAGAGAGTTCTCTCCATGTTTACACAATGAAGTTAGTTCATGAATTTTTCTCCACACACTTCACTCGCTTTACCGCTTCTCTTTCCTTCTTTCACTCCTCTCCTCGCATAGATTCGCTCGCTTATTCATTCATTCTGAAAACGAGAGAATTTCAATTGAAATTAACCGCACCCCAAATAAAAAAGCGATGACCTATCGCTACGCAGTGCACTTGGAACTGCCCAGAACCAGAAGTAGTAGCTCTTTCCCCGCTCTGACGATCCCCAAATCGAATTCGATTCCGAAAATTAAACTGAAACCGTAGTCGACCCGCAGACGCAGTTCTGATGGTGTAGAGGGTGCTTGGTAATGATGACAGCACTTCGCACCCGTTGGATATCGCAGAGAGAGTGTAACACACACACACACACGCACTCACACTCACGCTGCGAGCTTGTTTAGCGTTTTCACGCATTCGCGAACTTTTCGCGGCGTTTTAATTCAAGTTAATTGCAATTTCCTGTGTAAACTTCAATCAATTTGAAAGTAATTTGACACGACTCATTATGGGTATTAATAGATACACATGTATATATCTATTTATGTATGTTAAATTTTATATATATATATATTGATATTATTCATTACCAAAAACGTGCTCATTTTCGAAATTAGTCACTTCCGCTCTGCGGCGTCAAAGAGGCGTTAATTGCACTCGAAACTGTTGTCACTAGTGCGCGGTACTGCCCTGCGCCGGCCAGGCCCGCTCCGCCCCGCCCCGCCCTCTCTCGCCCTAGCAGACCGCAGCCCAAGCACCGATCGCCATAATTTGCGTTATTAATTGACCAATTTCCATTTTCAAATTCAAGTTGAAGGTCAAAAAAAAAGTAAGCGCAAAATAAATAACGAGAAAACAGCTAAGAAAAAAGAGCTAAAAAAAACAACAACAAATTATGCATCGGCAATTAGAATACCCATATTATGATCTCGCGAACCGATTATTGACTATCGGGAAAAGTCTCCGGGGGCAAGTTCTACGCCACGCCAAGGTTTCTTCCGGCTGCGCTTTTTGCCGCGTTCTTTTTCTCCCTTCGATTTGTTTTTGTTTCTTTTTAGCTAAAAAATCAAGGCAAAATTTGTTTTTATGGCTGCAATTTATCAATTGCAGTCGGCGATGCGATAAATTTTGCAACAAGACTATCGTTTAGTTCATTCTTCAATTTGCTCATATTCTAAAAATACTCTTACGATACGTAGTTCGTTAAATTCTTAATTGGACGCTTTATTTTTGACACACAATCTCTTTCGTGCTGGCCATGCTCATTATA
Source organism: Zaprionus inermis (assembly GCA_018151445.1). Classification (NCBI taxonomy): domain Eukaryota; kingdom Metazoa; phylum Arthropoda; class Insecta; order Diptera; family Drosophilidae; genus Zaprionus; species Zaprionus inermis. The sequence continues at coordinate 4,650,736 of JAECXD010001052.1, forward strand.
CCCTGTAAACTTCTTAGTCATGTGTTCGTAATGAGCCACATTCGATTGGGTTATTAATTTATCAATATTTACCTCAAATTATTAAGCTAATTTTGGCTTGTTTGTTGGGCCTAATTATAAGGTGAAGGGTTCAAGCGATATGTGTTGCTATTGTAATCGAAATGGACGGGACATAAATTAATTATTTGCAACAGTTTTGAATAGAAATCGTTATCAATTATCGATAGCATACTTGATGATAGCATAAAAAGCATAAACTCTTTGATATATATTACGCGGCTTTTCAGAATTTTGCTCATACTATCGATAGCTTTGATAGCAGAATCGATAGTAATGGCAGAGTGTTGCTGTAGTCGGTCATAACTCGGCTTAGGTGTGCAACAGGTGTCGTTGTTAATTTGGCTCATTAGTATATTGTCAGCTTAGCGCGAGAACAGACCAATCAATTGCGGCCAATGCGAATGCGCCATGATTAATGCCGCTGACGTCATCAATAACGTAATGCCAACTAACTAATCCACCCTCCATCTCTATTTGCAGCCTATTCGAGCAGGAGATCATGAGCTATGTTCCTATTGAAGAGCGCAGTCCGCAGGGTTCGCCCGTGCTCAGCTCGCGCATGCCACAGCGCGCGCCACCGCCTTTCCGACGTGACTTCGAGGCGAAGCTACGCAGCTTCTATCGCAAACTGGAGTCCAAGGGTTACGGTCAGGGGCCGCACAAGCTCAAGTAAGTCTCGTGAGGTAAAGAATAGTTGAATCAACTTAACTGTTTCCCTTTATTGCGCACACAGATTGCACATACGTCGCAGCCATCTGCTGGAGGATGCTTTCCGGCGCATCATGTCCGCGAACAAGAAGGATCTGCAGCGTGGTCGCTTGGCCGTGCTGTGGGACACCGAGGAGGGTCTCGACTATGGTGGACCGTCGCGAGAATTCTTCTTTCTGCTGTCACGGGAACTCTTCAATCCCTACTACGGCCTGTTCGAGTACTCGGCCAATGACACATACACGGTGCAGGTGTCGCCGCTCTCGGCTTTTGTTGATAACTGCCACGACTGGTTCCGTTTCAGTGGACGCGTGCTGGGCTTGGCCCTGGTACATCAGTATCTGTTGGATGCGTTCTTTACGCGACCCTTCTACAAGGCGCTGCTACGGCTGCCTGTCGCTTTGAGTGATCTCGAGTCACTTGACAACGAGTTCCATCAGTCGCTGCAATGGATACGCGACAATGATATTGGCACCGGCATCGATCTGGGTTTGACCTTCTGTGTTACCGAGGAGCTGCTCGGGCGCGTTGTAGAGCGTGAACTCAAGCCCGGCGGCAAGAACGTCATAGTCAACGAAAAGAACAAAAAGGAGTATTTGGAGCGCATGATCAAGTGGCGACTGGAGCGAGGTGTGCAAGAGCAAACGGAATCGCTAGTGCGCGGCTTCTACGAGGTGGTGGACTCACGTCTGGTCTCCGTCTTCGATGCGCGCGAACTGGAGCTGGTGATAGCCGGCACAGCGGAGATCGATACGAACGATTGGCGACTGAATACCGAATACCGTTCGGGCTATCATGATAATCATCAGGTGATCGTGTGGTTCTGGCAGGTCATCGAACGTTTCAGTAACGAGCAGCGACTGCGTTTGCTGCAGTTTGTCACGGGAACATCGAGCATACCCTACGAGGGATTCTCGGCGCTGCGCGGCTCGACGGGACCGCGTCGTTTCTGCATCGAGAAGTGGGGCAAACCGAATGCCCTGCCCCGTGCGCATACCTGTTTCAATCGTCTCGATCTGCCGCCGTATCCAACGCCGGAACTGCTGTACGAGAAGCTGCTGCTGGCCGTCGAGGAGACCAACACGTTTGGCATCGAATAGGCCCGTGATATTTTGCCCACTTTGGCTAAGCTTTTTTTAAAACGTAATCATCAGGCTTATGTACTAGGTGTATTTATTAGTATTGGGGCTAAGAATGGCCGCGGCTGAGTAGCTGCTAGCCAGCCAGCCAGTCCAGCATGGCCACTCATCCAAGTCATAGTTAGATTCTGCTAGTTCTGCCAGCTAAATCGATCTATCGATCCTCACTGACTGTTTTAACTTACATCCCAAATTGTTTGCTGGCAATTTAGGTTGCCTTTTGCCTTTACCGTTACAGTTACCGTTACCTCAAACTCTGTGTTTTTTTGCCAGCGCATACGTGCGCCGCACATCGCAGTCATTAGTCCTAAGATACACAGAAAACTTTGCTTTTCGATCATTCCTTACTGCCTGCAGAAACTTTCAAACTTTGAGCATGATTTCAAAACATTCCGGAATGTAGAAGACAAAAACAAGCTACAAACATAAACATACAAAAGAAGACCTTAAGTAAACCAAACCAGAACAAAACAAAGAACGAAAAGTGAAATTTAAAAATACAATTATATGATAAGTGTGGAAGGGCGAATATACTATGTAACGCCCTACTGCCTGGAGATATTCTACGCCAATACTTAAATAGCTTGTAATTCTTAGTTCTTTAGCCTTAAAAGCTCTATAGATGTGTGCGTTATTAGCTATTCCATTTCTCGGTTATAGTATTATGAAAGATACGTAATATTAGCTATATGAATATAGTACATAGTATACTAAATATACAAATACTTGAAACTACAACTACAATTAAGTTAAGTAAATTGTTTTAAAATTTACAAAGAGTCGACTATTATGCATTTGTATTTGCCAGCGATTGTGTGCATGTTCGATCATGGTCGACAGTGTTGTCTATATAGTGATATATAGCATATGCAGTATTGCCGATATCAGCTTCGACATCCAGTACACTCGAAGCAAATGCAGATCAGGTCCAGTGCGTTGCTTTGGCTTTATTGGTTTTTCCGGCGCATACAAAATTAAGATTAACAAATTAACGAATTATTAACTATGAAAAATACAAACAAAATTTATTGAAAAACCAACGAAACAATTCGATTAGCTAACAAATGATAATGAAATCAAAATCGATTAGAACACCCACATCGCCCCCCCAAGATACTTAAGATTGAAGACGAACAAGAACTACTAAATGGTGATTTGTTTACATGAATTTTTTCGCATTAGTTAAAACGCAAGCAGAACGAGAACGAGCTAGAGAGTGTGCACGAAAGAGAAGGGAGCATACATTATTATAGAGAAACGCTTTTTGAACTATGTACGATATATATTATTGATAAATGAGAATGTTTTAATTGAATTATTAATGTGCGTGTATTTATTGAGTAAATTAACTATAATTAAATAATAAATAAATGTGAGCCTTTTACTTCGAAAGCTAAAGATGGTCTTTGAATTGGAAATGAATCGGGAAACTATTTATGTTGATTTAGCACTCTTCAAGAGCGGATGATCCTTAAGTTTTTGCAACATTTTTAAAAGAATATAAGACGCAGGTTATCCAATTAAAAAAACACTGATCTTTTTCGTTTTCTATATATTTTTCCACAATTTCTTTAGGTTTTATTTTTGTTTTTTGGTTTTGTTTGTTTCAATTTTTTGTTTCTTTCAGCAAATGAAATTCGCTTTACATACATATATAATAGAATTATTTCTCGATTCCGGTTCGGTAATGAAATGATAACATATGCACTTAAGTTTTCGGTTCTTCTATTTTTGTTATTAATTTCGTGACTGTTCTTGGGGATTTCCTTGTTTCTTTGACTTGGATACGGTTCGCTTTCTTCAGTTACGCCTACTTCACTTCTTCTACTTCCTGTTCTTCTTCCTCATCATCTTCCTGTTCTAATGTAATTATGTACAGAGTTTTGAGCTGGGCATTGGAAGTGCTAGTAGTGTTAGTAGTAGTATTCATATGTGGCTATGTATAGGTATCTCTATGGTTATAGGATAGGAGAATAGCTGAGAGAGAGATAGAGAGATAGTGTCTGTATGAAGTGTGCTGTTCTCCAGAGACATTTTGGGCGAAGATCTTGTCGTGAGTTTGGCTAAGGTGCGCTGACTTGGGTGGGCTGTTCTATGTGTGTGGGTGTGTGAAAGCTTTCTGAAAGGCACAGTCGCAAAAAATGCCTGTCGCCTGCAATGTATGTCTGTGTGTATGTATGGTAAGTCTAGCTAATTGTACATTACAATTGAAGAAATTTCGCTAAATCAATTTGTCATACAAGTTACAATAATGTATATCATATATATATAATTTAAATAAATTCTCTGCGCTTTCGCTTAATTTCGACTCCACAAAATATATATGTATGTATATGTGCGGGTGCGTGTGTGTATGTGTGTGTGTGTAGGTAATTGATTTGTACAGTACATATGCATATGTATATAATGTATAGGGTATATAAGTGTTGGTTAAATTTCGATTCAAGCTTTACAAAAATAGAGCATCATTTGGAATTTCGAATAGAATAATACTTTATCTCCAAAAAGGCCTTGAGAAAAAGCTGTTTAGCAAAGATATTGTGTATTTTTGTATGAGTGTGTTTAAATTTTTAAATATTTTGTAATTTATATTGAGTATGGTAATTTTTTTTCTAGTTTTTGTTTTTGTTTTGCTCTTCTCTTGGGGTAAGTGAGTCTAATGTGCAGGCAGGCGAATGTAAGGTTAGGTTACCTTTTCTCTTTCTCTTTCGTAAATGTTTCTCATTATGTTGATCACAGCTTTTACAATTCTAATGATATACATATGTGTGTGTGTGTCTGTTTGTGTGAGAAAAATGAAGTATGAAGTGTGAGTGAGTGGATCTTGTAGTTTCTTCATGTTTTTACTAAATTCGCACCAAAAATACTGTTATACATGTGTGTGTCTGTGTGTCTGTGCTGCCATATGCATATATCATACATACATACATACATAGTCATTACATACATATTTGTGTACCTATAATTATAATACTTTTTTTTAGCTCTCAGTTTTTGTTTTTAACTTTCACAAAAATGCACAAAGTTTGCCTTGGCGAAATTGTTTTTTTTTTTTTGGGTTTTTATTTTTGTTTTTCGTAAGAAAAGCTGCCAGTAAATTTTCCTTTAATTGTTTCCTCATTATTACACACAACACAACTAAATACATATTTATTTTATTCGTATTATAATGCTAATGCTTCTTCTTTATAGTGTAGTCAAAAAGTTAATACAAAATATGTTCCGATTTTAGTTTAGAGCTCTATGAAAATCGTCATGAAAAGAAGGCATGGCATCTGTCTATGTATGTATACGTCAGTGAACTAGTTTGTATATATATATTTATATATACAGTATATATATGCGTATATAGATGTCTGTATATAGATTCCCATATGCATTCTATATGCGATTTACTTAGTAAAATGTTTAGTAAAATTTCCACTACATTTACACTTGTTATTCTTGTTCTACATTTAAAAAATGCTATGAAAAACGCAATAGTTATTGAGAACCCAAAAATTCAAAATAAGATCATAAGTCGAGAACAAATCGAGAAACATTATATGTTATATTCAACATTCAACAGCTAGTACGACGGTATTTCGTTTATTTGGTTTACGTTTAACGCGGTTTTCTTCTTTATCTTCATCTCATCTTATTATTTTATACTTCATCATCTTCGAAAGCAATTCGAGTTATTTTTTTTTTTTGGTTCCTGGTGGGGGTTTCTTCTGGTTCTTGGGTTTGGTAGGGAAAATGCAGCTGGAAGGAAAACTAGTTTGCACTTTACTTCGGGCTATTTTCGATTTTCGAATTTAACAATGCTTACTCTATAGACTATGTGTGTGTCTGCGTGTGTGTGCATGCATATAGTAATAATGTATGTTCTTTTTATATAGATATATTTCTGTTTCTGATTTTTATTCTCTTCTCTTGTAGTTGATTGTAGGAAACTTGCAGCAATTTGCATAAATACTATTTATCATTATCATATATGTTAATATTATTTGTATTTTTATTTTTATAAAAAAAAAAAAACAATGAAAAGGTAGAAAATTGCACAAAGTTCTTGTTCATTTCGCTAACGCTTTCTTCTGTTTCTGTTTCTATTGGCTCCTTCTCCTTTACCGTTACGCCGGACGGCATCAACTTGTCTGTTTCGTATTTTTCTTATCGTGCCTCTGCTTTACTGTGTGCTTGCTCGGAAGGAAGAGGGTGTCGGTGCGGGGAGCCAAAGGGTTGGGAACAGGTGTGGGGGGAGGAGTGGCCTTGCCTTACGTTTTTTTTCGTTGTACTTTGCCTTCGCTTTCATAGTTAACTTTCTTCGTCAGGCTCGATTTGTTTTATTTTATTTCATCAATTAAACATTGTTTGTTTTTAGCATGTTGTTATTTATTTGATTTTTTCTCGTTTTTCACTCCTCTTTTATTCTTTTTTACTATGTTCGCATAATGCTGCTCATCTCTTTTTTAAATTAGATTACTTTTATCTAGTTTTCTTTTGTATTTTCAGTTTTCTTTTGTTGTTTCTCTTGTTTTTTTTTTTGTTTGTTTTTTCATATTAATTTAATTTAAATAAATTTACATTACAAATACAATTCTTGTTAATCGGGGGGCGGGGCGGGGTGTGGGTAGGAAGAGGTGTGGGAGTTTCAAGAAATAAACATTGTAATCATGAAATGATCGGGATATATAAATATATATATATATATACATATATATATAGTATGTATATATAAAATAATTCGCTTTAAATATTAATTACGTACATTACAAAAAAACTTGGTATACAAATACATGGGCACACCCCGCTGCACATGTGTGTGTGTGTGTGGGTGACGGTCGGGTTGTGCTTGTTCTCCATTTTCAAGTTATACAAATATGCACACACACTCTCCTTACCACACATACGCACACAAACTTATGCTCCTTATGCAATTACCATACATATAGAGAATACAAATACATACATACATATATATGTATACATATATATACAGACATTATCATAGGCGAGTTACAGAGCTGCTCCGTCCGCTACACATTCACTTGCACATAAATAATAATCATAATCATAATAAACAAGAACAGAAATTAGTCGAAATTTACAGTTAACATTGCTAAGCTTTCATCGTCGCTCTCGCTCTAGTATCTAGTATATATATATACATATATATATTTTCCTATATATATATGTATTAGCATATTTATGTTGGTATCGGTACTTTTACAAATAAGAAAAAAATTGTTTGTTATCATATCGTAATAAACATGTCGAAAAACATCTAATACAGAAAATGACAATTTCCATATCAATTTCAATTGATCATATTCGTTTTTATGCGAATTTAAAATCATAATCGTAATCATAATAATAATAATAATAAAAAAAAAAATATTGTAGTTAATAAACGAATGATGACCATATAAGATAATCTGTATACAATTTGTATTTCTTCTGTGGTTGCGATGTGTGTGTGTGTGTGTGTGTGTTTGCGTTTTCCATTCTCCGTTTTTCATACTGCTCCTGCTCCTTCTACTCCTGTTCCGACTACTGCTTTGCTGCTCCACTCCGCTCTTGGTTGCTCGTACCTCCACTATCCTGCATGTTTCTGTCAACTGTTCTATTCTATTCGGAGTCCTGTTCCCGGTCATCGAATCCCGCCAAATCGACTGTCTGCAACATGCCTCGCGAATACGCATACTCGATCAATGCCAGATGACAGAAAACATACTGATCGGGCATTTGTATAGAGTAGGCGCGCTGCGAGCGTATCTTCTCGACGGTGCCACGTATATCCGCCGTGCCCACATCCTCCAGACGCGATATGCAAATGTCCAGCGTGATGAATGTGCCTGTTTTGATTAGATAAGATTAGTTTACTGTGGATCACTTTGATCTATTGGTAACGTACCGGTGCGTCCAATGCCAGCGCTACAGTGCACCACAATTGGCGGACCGCGCGGATGGCCAGCCCAGGTGTCGCCCAGGGCGCTCACCATCTGTGCCTGCTTGTCGCGCACCTTCTGCAGGAAATTCAGCATGGCCATTGCCGAACTGGGCACACCGTAGTCCGGCCAGCTGGTGAACTGCCAATGTGATACATTGCGAATTTCGTCAGTCTGCAGGAAGGAAGTTGAAATTAGTATTATATATATGATCATAAATAATATAAATGGTTAGATCGGTGCTACCTTTAGGTTTCTCAATTCTAGCGAGGCAACCGTATAGTCCTCGTTGCACTCGACGCTAATTGTTCGCACATGGTAATTTCCAAATTCCACGGAACTATCTTCAGTCGCCTCCCAGTACTGGCCGCACTTGACTCGTCCGCGCTCCATGACGCGCGTCGTCATAACTATAACTAAGCAATGTTGTTCCCAGATCATGCGCCAAAAGTCCTGGGATGTCTTTGGTAATGGACCTGAAGAGTATAAAGAGAGTTAATTAGTGTTCTGAAGAGTTAAGAGAAAGATAAACTGCCACAATCCTCCTAAAACTCTGCAAGCTCACAAAGCCTTTTATATGTCTCAATTTATTTAAAAAAAACTAACACTTCAGTTGATAAGTTTACCAAATTTGATATATCCTATCTTTGAGTTTTAGTACACAAAACATAAATATATAAAGAGTATTCCGCAACAATTGGGTTGTTATAGGTCTGCAATAGCTATACAATATAATAATCATATAAAATTATATATATTGCCTTTTCTAACGAGTCATCTAGGTGCTTTAATATTTTTTGGCTGTATAATATAAATATTTAAAGGTTTTGCAAGTCAACTGCTTTCGTAGATAATGAAACTACCGAGAATTTCCAGTGAAATCCAATTAAAACTAACTTAACATGGCATTCTGGGAAAAATCTTGTCAAATATACAAAATATGAGAGCACATTGCGCAATATATGCTTAAGATGAACACAAATTTCGAGAAATATGCTGCTCTCATTAAAAAAGTTGATTTTTCCATGAATTTGAGTACGACGAAATTGTAGCCAAATTGGAAAACACAGTCTGGAGGAGAAGGAGGTGGAGCAAGAGTGTAGCTTCCCGTGTGTGTGTGGGTGTGTGTTGAGGGTGCGGTGAAGCCATAGCAAGACACACCCCCTTCCCTGAATCGATGTGTTGCAGCGACAACGTGTCTCACCTTGAGTGGAAATATACGCGTTCTTTTGCTTGTAGCCATCGACGAAATTCGCATTGATGTAGTCCGAGAGCTCGTCCTCTTCCTCGCGCGCAAGCACCACGCGACTATGATCGTAGCACAGTACGTCCGTATAACGGTTTTTGGTCAGATTGTAGCGCATGCTAAACAAACAAACGGGAAAATAGATTAGTTTTTGACTGGGAGATTTGAAGAGATTCCATTCGAACTCACCGCGCATGCAGAAAGGTGCCCTCGGGCGCTCTATTCCTAATATCCGCATATTCCTTAATCAGCCCCTGACGGCAACGTTCCCTCACCATTTGCACAATCTGTTCGATTGTCTTGGGATCACCCTCTTGTCCGGCCAGGCTATCATCATCACTGAAACCGGACGAAGCGCTGCTCGGCGGATTTTCTGTCCAGAATTCACCGGCTGCGCCACCACCAGCAGCCGCGCCGACAGCAGCTGCTGCTCCAGCTCCCGTTCCACCTGCACCAGCACCAGCGGCAGCGCTGCCATTAACAGCAGCAACGCTGCCAGCTGCTGTTGCCGTTGCTGCAGCAGTGGACGCCGTTGTTGAGTCGCCGTTTAGGGGCTGCTGCTGCTGCTGTATGCCGCTGGTGTTGAGCTTGAGGCGATGACTGGGACTGAGGCCGTTGATTGTGATGTTCTCGTTGGGCTCTGTGGACTGTTGTTGTGTGCTTGTGGATTGTATTGTGGACTCTAAGCCGCCAGCAGCAGCAGCAGCAGCGGTACCGACTGTAACGACGGTCGTATTGCTGTCGGCTAACTGATGCACTGCACTGATTATTGTCGCTGCTGCCGCAGCTGCTGTTGCACCATTGCTGTTGCTACTGCTGTTGTTGCTGCTGCTTGCTGCGCTGCTTACCGCGCTGCTGCTAGTCGTGTCGTTGCTGCCGCCGTTGCTTAGCGTCGCAGCAGGGCCGGCAACAATGTTGGCAAGCAGTTCGTCTTCACGATTCGTCATCGAGGCGCGACAACTCTGCAACCATGTGGCGTGATCGATTTCCAGCGTGCCCCCAAGATGCACTGGCAGCGCCTTGCGCGGCACGTGCAAACTGAGCTGTGGCACCGATACGGTAAAGACGCGTTCGCGCAGCTTCTCGCGCACAAACAGGCGAAGGATCTTGAAAGGCGCCTTAAACCACAGCGGCGCCGTTACGATTAGCACCTTCTTCAGACGCGCCGGATAGCCACCCTGCAAATAAAAAAAAAATAAAAGTGTATAAATATAAAGCTTACTAAATCACGTTATATGGTATATATAGGGCATATTTCCAGCTGCGTTGGGGCGCATGTTAATTGCAGTTTGATAAGCTCGTCAAGGGGTGTGTGTGAAGTATTAATAGCAACTTGAGGAGCTGAAGCGGTGTGTGTAGGAGCAGTGTGTTCAGGTGTGTGTATTTTGTCTGCCATGGGTCACGCTCGTTCCTACCTTCTAAAATCACTCGTTACACTTTAAAGCACAAAATTATTTCGTTTTTTAGTTTTCTAGATTTTTTCCCCCCACAGTTTTCAATAAATCAATTGAACTGATAGTTTACACACAGGCACAGGTCCCCTTGACTTGCTGGTTGGTGAACTAGATCAAGTTGGCATAAGCTACCAAAGATACAATACATAATACAATATGTAAAGAAAGTGACAGGCAGAGAGTAAATCTAATGCCTATAGGGTTACAGTAGTTCGATCACTGGCAAGCAGGTTCAGTTCGTTCAGTTTGCTTTAGAAAACCTCGAAACTGTTTCACGTTTCGCACTCTCTTATGTTTCTAGAGAAACTTGCACACTTTTACTTTCTTTTTCGACAGTTTTCTATTATTTATATATATTTTTAGTTAAGAATAATTTTACATTTAGAGGTGGAACATGAATTAGACAGGTAAATGAAACATGCCGCAACGCAGGCAGCATAGTGCGTAGCGCGGTGTGTGTGTGAGTATGTGTGTGTGAGTATGTGTGTGTGTGCATGTGTGTGTGTGTGCATGTGTGTGTGTGTGCATGTGTGTGTGTGTGCATGTGTGTGTGTGTGCATGTGTGTGTGTGTGCATGTGTGTGTGTGTGAATGGGACTGCGTGTCTGTGTTTAATTAAGTGAAATGCAAATGAAATCGCTGTCGCTGTCGCTATCGCTGTTCTCTCACTCTCCCCACACGCTCTCTTCGCCTCTTTCTCCCTCTCCCGCTCCCTCTCCATCTCATTTCGTTCTTTTTGTTGTTGTTTTGACTGTTGCGACGCGCAACCTTCACCCAGTTGCAACGAAATGTTGAAAATTTCATTGCGGGCATTTTCAATTGCAAATGGCTTCAACAACCGCATTCGACTCGGTTTCCTCTCTCGCCCCTTGCTCCCCCGCTCTCACTCTCTCCCCCTCCTTGCGTTCCACTCTTTTCCGCTTCACTTCTTCTTGTAGTCACATTTGGCCCGGCCAATTTCCAGTTGAGTCTGCACTTTGCTTTGCTATCCGTGTCATCGTCATTTATACGCAGTTTATTGGCCAATCTCACTCTCTTTACCTCTCTTCCGCTCTCACTCTCTCGCTCTTCCGCTCTCACTTCCCATCTCTCTCTCTCTCTCTGCCGCTCCCTCTCACCCTCACCCTTGGTCTTTCCTCATCATCTGCATACAGCGCAGGCCAACAAATTAAGGTCAGCGGCAACAAAGCAGAGCAGAGCAGAGAGCAGCGACAATATTAACAACAACAGCAGAGGAAGGAAGTGATGGAGAGAGGGAGGAGGGAGAGGGGGTAGACAACCAGGTGCATTTTGTGCGGCACGCTTTGTGCGCCGTAATTAGCACAGCAACAACAATAAGTTATCGTACACCTCCCACACGCGACTCGCAGCTCAACTAACTATGCAGAGATATGCAATAGAGACAGCCAGCTACAGTCGTGGACAGCATTATAGAAAAGGTTGCGGGTTTTTTAAAAAGTATAATTGTTTTAGATTGGAGAATCTTTTAAGATCAAATCGTACGTACTGTGATAATTAAGATAAACCCAAATAATTCTTTACCACGAAGGTAGAGTTATTTTAAATTTTAATTTTTGATTTTTCTTCATGGATTATAATCAGAAACATGTGTTTATATTATAAGTATGTTAGACAGGCACATTTACGTCAATTTTGCTGCCTCCAGCTCCCATGGTTGCCGAGATCAACGTGTTCAAACAAACAAAAAAATGCTAAATAGACGCGAAGATGGTACAAAAGTGATTGGAACACTTTGAAATCGAATTTAATCTATGAAATATAAAATATATATTATAAAAAGCCTCAAAGGGCGCTTCTATTATTCTAAGCCACCACTGTACTGATTCTATATCCCCATTCACCTATATCTACACTCGCGCTACATGAGTTGCGTAGATTTACAACATTTTCGCAATCATTTTTCAGCGTTAATTGGAGCGCGCTTCTATGTGTAAACTTGCAAAGGTTTCAGATGAAAATGCGGAAAATTGTGAATATGCAAAATGAAAATTAATTGCAATTTGCAAGTTGGCAAGAAAATGCACATCGCAACGTTGCCACGCGCTGTGCTAATTGGCAGCAATTATTTGATACATTTTCCACGAAAATGCAGTTTTACACACAATCCACACACGATCCACACAGCACAGCATCCACAGAGTAGGTCACGGCACCAGAAGCGACTTCAATCTCGTCGTCATCGACGACATTTTATGACCCTTTTGGGCCTGCAGCTCGGATTGCATCATCGACCTAACTGCATTTGCTTTTACGGCTCCCCATCTGCCATCATTCTTGCGCTTCTTCTTCTCTTCTGCCTCTTTCGAAGCTGCAGCCGCAGCACAGTTCAAGGCTCTGGAGCGGCGCAGCAAAGTAGGCTACACTAAGTTCAACTCGACTCAACACGCGACTCGACTCAGCTGGCAGGTAAAGGAAGGTTGGGAAGCAGGTTCAGCGGGCCGGGCAGAAGCAAGACTACTCAAAGTGTCACAACTGTTGCAGTCACACACACACACACACGTGCACACACACAACTTGTCCAGAATCGAAGCCAATTTGCATAACAGCAACGGCAGCGGCAAATGCGAATCGGAATACGAATTGCGATTCCAAATGCGAATCAAAATGAATATATTCATACAGAGTACAGTGGGGCATGCCTACTCAAAATACTTGCATGCCTATCACATGTCCGTGTCCATTACAGTCAGGTTACACTGTGCCCCTGCCCTCCCCCTGTTGCGTGTCGCATAACATCAAAATGTTCGCGCATAAATTACCCGAGACTTATGCGTGGCAATTGCTCTCTTTGTTCTCTTCCCTCTAATTTATTCGCTTGTCGTCTATAACTTCTGATTCAGTCTTTTATATATCTATAGAGGTATTATGCTATATTAAAGCAGTACAAATTGCAGGCGTATTGCGTTGCGTATACTTTATTGCTAAGGTTTCACTTTCGTTGTATAATTTCTAAGGCCTTTTCCGGCCTTATATACTTGTAGGTTGTACTTACGGCAGAGCCTATTATTATAATTTAGGAAAGCATAATTATGATTTATATTTATGTTATATTTCCATTTGCAACTCACTTATGTATTATTAAGCCCATTAATCGTTGCAAATCGCTTGAAAGTTTGAGGGCTAGCTTATTACATATAAAAGTATAAAAAAAATGAAACCCTACAAAATATCTAAGTTTGCTTAGAGAGTCGATTTAGCCAAGTACGTCGGTACGAACGCACAGATCTCCCCGATTATAAAAGCTAGAGACATAAAATTTGCCATGAGGTGTGCTGTATATAATAGGTAGTTGAACTATATTTTAAATATTTGTTGCCACGTCCAACGCACATGCAAATCAAAAATTTAGGATTCTTATTGCAGTTCTAACTTTCTGCTTCAACACATACTTATATAAGTAATGTTTGCAGCTCTTTTTCTAAATTTCAAATCAATCAGATCATATACACAGAAGTAATGCAAGTCAACGTATTAAAATTATTGGGCTAGAGGGTATTTAACTGTCGTGCTTGCTCGATTATAGCTTAAGTTACTGGTTTTTGAAATAGCTCACTGATTATTGTTTCTACTTGAAAGAATCCATAATGAATCTATATATATGTATATATATTTATATTCCATTCAGTTCTTACGTCTCTTTCAATTTCCTTTCAATTTGCATTTTCATTTTGCACAGGCTTAAGTTCTTATAAAGAGAGAGAAAGAGAGGAAGTGAGCGCTTTAGCATGTGCCTTAACTGACCTAAGCTGTGCTACTTTCACTTTCGCGAACTTGTGGCTGTATACATATAGATAACATATATATATATATTTATATAGCTATAGATAGAGACAGTTTGCTATATTGCCTGATTGTCTGTCTGCCTGTCTGGGCTAAAATCCAATAATAATAATTAAATTGTGTTATTGGTTTTGTTTCAGGGCTGAGCACGCTAGCGTGATGTGGGCGAAAAGAGTGGCAAAATAATGAAAAGAAACGGGGGGCGCAGAGCAGAGCTGGCGGGGCAGAGCAGCGAAGCGGGTAAGCGAGGGAATCATGGCGATATTTGCAGCATAATAAGCAGCATTATGACGCACCTGTCCCTAATAAACATTGACATCGTCATAAGCATGCGGGAAATCGACAACCCACACAGCTACAGCAACAACAACAACAACACCGGGGGGAAAACAACAACAGCAAATTAAGCTGAAACAATAAGCATATGCACACACGCACACACACCCCCGCACACACACGCACACACACACTCGACTGCAATCGAGTCGCAAAAGAAAGTCCACACACCGCCTCCAGCTTCGCCGTCAAGTGGCAAACAGCAAGCATGGAGGGCAGAGGCGTGGGTGGAAGCTAGTAGTAGAAGGGATCGCCTCTCAGGATGTGGGCGTGTTTGCTGCGGGGGCGTGCACTTGCTTATTGACGCACTGACAGATTGCCAGTACTGCCAGTGTTGTGCGTCGTCGTCCGTCAAGTGGGCGAGCTATGCATTCTCATCCCCTGTCAAACTCCAACCCCCCGAAGCGTGCCCCCCCCTCTGCGGCGCCCCTCGCTTAGCTTAACTCGCCGCTTGTTACGTGCTTCGCGTGCTTCTTAGCATGTTCTTTGTTGTCGTTGCTGTTGTTACTGTTGCAGGTAGCAAGTGCTTCGCCTACTTCCAGCACTCAACAGGGCAATAAAACATGGCTGGAGAGGATTGCCAGGCTGTGCAGGCAGGTAGGGAGAGGCGGGAGCGAGGAGGGATTACTAACAAGCCATTTGACTTAAAGTTTGTCTGATCGACGGAGGAAATGAAGCTTACTAGGCTTGCCAGGAGTGAAGCTATTTCGAGAAAGTGTGTGCAGGACTCCAGGTAATATGTGTAGCTATAAATAGATCAGATTAGATCAGTAGAAGGACAAAAGAATAAAAGAAAAGTTACATATAGGTAGAAAAGTCTAGCATGCGGTGCTTTTTTACACCGCCAACACCGCATTCGTAATTTATTGACCAAGTGTATTCTGTCGGCAATTCAATGTGCTCTCATTAGGTACCTTATAGATAGTGTTCACTCACTAACTTACTCACTCACCCACTAAGGAGTAGTGGTATCGTATATTATTGATTAATTCAAGTATGCGGTGTGAAAAGACACCGCAAGCAGATCTCTCTCTATAGAAGATATATAGTCAAATAGTAGAATATCTTTTCATCAACTTGTAGACAGCGCAATCATTTAGTTAACTTTAGAAAACCACAACTCAAGATCCCCCTGGCTAACAAAAAGTTTCCTACCTGCACTTTACCAACTTTCACGATTAAAACCGACAAATCGGTAACTTAAAAGCATTCTATACGCCACAAAACACATTGATTTCTCTGCGAATAACTCATTCACACCGTCTTAATATGCTTTTCAATCAGCCAATCATCAATCAGAATGCAGGAGGCAATTGTTGAATTGACTGAATGACAAAGTTTGCTTTCTCAAACATTTCAATTGAGTGCAAAATGGAAAATGGAAATTCAATCTGATAATTTATGCCACAACTGCCGTTGGCGTTGTCGATTTGTTTGTTTCAATTGTTGTTAAACAAAAAGCGACGGCGCACACACACAAAGACACACACACACACTCATATGACTCAAAGGCATTACGCATACGCCGCATGAGCCCTCGTCGAGCAATGTTTGTGATGTTTTCTTTTGTTGCTTTGCTTTTTTGCCTTTGCTTTGCGTCTCTGGATTTGCTTTGGATTCGAAAATGTTTGCTCTGCTCGCTTCTGCTGTTGGCTTTGCCCGTGAACGATGGCCAAAAACAAAAGGCCAAACAATGAGCTGGCCAACAATAATAAGTATAATAAACAAAGTGAGTGAGTGAGTTTGTGTGTGTGTGTGTCTGTACATATGTAAAATTAGCCATGGCCAAAATTGGAAATGCGTTTTAAACTTGTCGCCGCTTTTGGGCATGAAACGAATTTGTCGTCGCCGTCGACGCAAATGGACAAATGCCATACGCACAGACAGACAGACGAACAGCCAGACAGACAGAGATACAGACAGATAGTCAGATATGACAGATAGCTGGATGGTTAAGCAGAAGAGCGAGACGCGCACAAAATGCCGAATATTAATATTATTATTTTTTTTTTTTTTTGTTTTTGTTCATAGGTTTTTTTTTTTTTTTTTTTTTTTTTTTTTTTTTTGTATTTGGGACTGTCTAATCAGCGCGCCGGAAATCGACAAAGCGACGCCAGAAAAGAAAACAAAAAAAAATACGAAAGAAGCATAACAAAAACAAGAATAGAAAATTAACTGTGGCACATGCCGATGGTTTTCTACCCTTACGCATGTTACGCATGCCAATTATCGATAATCTTTCGATTTGGGGACTATAAGAACTTATGGGGCAGATCTACTATGTTTTGTTATACTATACTTTTGGAATTTATTTAGTTTCATTTTTTAATAATTTCTGATTTCTATGAAATTCGAATAGAATATGAGGTTGGCTTTTAAGTTAAAAGTTGACAAGTTTTGGCTATGATATATCCTATAGCTGTTATGCATTTCAAGCGCATTATGAGGTCACAGATGTGTGATGAATAAAATATACCCACCGTAAAGGGTATAAAAAGCACTTTTGAAATTATTTATTGCCATCTTGCATATGTTTTTTATATGACATTTGTTTTTCATTATAATATTTCGTCCATTTTCCTTGATTTTATTATTTTTTCCTGCATGGTTTTGCAACTGCAGCTGTTGCTTCTGCATCAAACAATTTAAATCGATAAATTAAAAAGTTTTCAACTGTTTTGCTAGCTAGCTTTCACTTTAAGCTATACCGCCTGGGTGTGTGTGTGTGCGAGTGTGCGTGTGTATGCTTGTGTGTGAGAGCAAACATAAATCAAAAAATGTCGACAAAGTGGGGAAAAATAATACCGCCCAAACAGCTGTGATTCCATTGACTCTTCTTCACTCCTCTTCTGTACGCTGTTTCTCTGCCATCTTCTTGGGTTCTCTCGCTCTCTCTTTCTCTGCCTCTCTGTTCTCTGCTTCATCAACATCTTCTGCCCATTTGTTGCTCGACTCGGTTATGTCATACTTACGCAGCCCGCAGCTGATTTTCTTCTCGTTCAGAATAGTAAGTTACGACAAATTCATTTTCAGTTATAATCTAATACAACTGTTTCCCTACAGTATTGACAATATTCCATGCCATACAGCACCATATATATATATATATATATATATCTTTAATCTGACTGGCTTCTTACTCATCGCATACTTTATACTATCGATAAATAGTTATTCATACTATTAGTCAGTCAAACTTCTCTTCACAAGTCAAATACTTAAGTATTTCGATAGCTTTCAAATTATTCACATATCGCATACCTATACGTATCGACTGACTTGATATATATACTATCGATAACAGTTTGTAGTACTATCGGCATAACTATTGGCCGTCGAGTGTTTTTATAGACGTAAAAAGTTTTTGGAATAGTTGAAATAATTCTCCAAGCTTCTCTGCTCAAGCTATCGCTAGTTTTGCAGTTTTTGGAAATATATCGTATATATACACCCTACCTAATGCAAATTCTAAGCTTACCAGGCGCTGATTTATCCACTTATGTTAGACGACTAATTTGTCAGAGTGCGATTAAAATGAGCAAAAAAGTAATTATAAAAAATACGTATACATTCATAATATCGACTTATAATGCATGTTTCATGACGTGTTATATGTTACTCTATAATTATATAGTAGGTAGATTTCAAGAGTGTGCTCAAAAGCGAAGGTGTTAGCATGGCAATTAGCTGCAGTTCATATCGATAAAGTCGGAGAGGGATGTATAGAGAAAATAAACTTGTTTTCTTTGACGAAATAACAAGGGAAACTAGATGATACAAATATGGTTATACATTTCTTTTACAAGAAGTATCCAGCTGACTTTAGCTAAGAAATAGTTTATATTTTCTATATACAAGCGTATTTACAGTTCTCTATGTATGATTTATACCTTACTCGGTTACCATAATACCTATTTTAGTATTACTTGGAATATATGAGCAGTTTCTATAGAAATTCGATTACTATGCAGTGCAATGCTCACACTCTCTTCCTTTTTTTTAATTAAAGGACTCTGGAGAGCGCTTAGGCCATAGATTATATATAGCGCAGATCTGGTCAACTGCCGTTATAATCTGGGAATTAACCAAGTCAAGGTAGTGCCGTGAGGCACTTAAAATAATTTACAAACAATTATTTTAATTGCACCGTGTGTACCCGGCATATGTATACCCTGCTGCATATACCCTATGTATGGTATGTGTTTATATTCATCTGTTCTGTTTATCGTATATGGTATATCGTATCGTATGGGTATCTGTTGTGTTCTTATACCTGTGTAGGCGTTTGTTGTTGTTGTTCCTCCTGTTGTTGTTGCAGCAAGTTGTTGCTCGTGTAGTCGTTGTCGTAGCAGCTGAGTCGCTTGCTATATGCAGATATATCTCTGTTATATATATAAACAATATATATGTATATATATATATATATATATATCACTTTCACACGCCTCTCTCTCTCTCTCTCTCTCTCACACTTCCTTTTGTTGTTGCTTTGGCAATTGTTGTTCTTGTTGTTGTTATTGGCTTTTGGAATATTTCACACAATTAAATGCAGAAAGCAAAGCGAAGCACACTGTGCGCGAGGGAGGTACCGGGGCGTAGGGGCAGCGGGTTACACACGTTGAGAAGGAGGGTGGGGGCGGCGCGGTTCTATTTGTGTTAATTTTCGTGCATTTTGTTCAATTGGCAATTTCATCAGCGTGTTGGCGAGATTCCTCTCTCATTGTTGTTGCTGCTGCTCTTGGCACTTGCTTTTGTTCTCGTACTCCTTCTCGTTGTGGTTGTTGTTGTTTTTGTTGCTGTTGTTGTTGTTGTTTCTCTGTTTGTTGTTGTTTATATAATGCGCTTTTCAATGTTGCGCGTTACACAATTCTGCTGCAGCAGTAACAATAAAAAAAAGAAACAAAATTCAGCGAAAACGCGAAAACAAAACAAAAACAAAAGCAGCGCTACACACAAGCTGTCACCGTCGCAGTCGCAGACAGGCGCAGCGCGGGCGGCGGGCAGAGGCACCGTGGGCGCAGCGTCACTTTTGTTTTTTTTTTGTTTTTTTGCACTTGTAGATACACTTTTTTCTGCAAGTTCTAAACACACATTGCGTGTCTCAATTGTTGCAACAATTTGTGGCACTTGCAGCAGTCGTCGTCGTCGCAGCAGCCGCGTGTCCGCCAGCACATACACACATGTAGATACACACACACACACATATGCACGCACACACTCGCACAATTTTCGTTGCTAGTTTTCTTCACTTTTCGTCACTTGCAAAAAACAAAAAAATTATTTAAACGCACCGAAAAATAATTTCACATTTCTCTTTGCTGCCTTCGATTATTACGCTTTTCTTTTGCACTAAATTCTTATTGCGAATTATTGCCTGTGATTCTGTTTGTGATTTCTCTCTCGAAAAACGGCAAAGGCAACGGTAAACTTTGTGCTCTGCTCTTATGCTGCTACTGCGCGTCGTCAAAGAAAGCTGAACTACGTCTGTTTTGTCGCTGCCGCTGCCACTGTCGCTGCGGCTGCCGCTGACACGACGCCAACAGGCGAGCAGGGCGCAGACGCTGAGAGCGCGTCGCATTTCACCACCAGCGTAAGGACGAAAAGCAGCAGAGAGAGGGTTGCAAATCGTCGAGAGAGAGAGAGAGAGAGAGAGAGCGCGTGCACAGCTGAGGGTTGTTTTGGTTTTTGCATTATGCACACACACACACACACACACATGGTTGCATTGCGACGGCAGCTGTCACTGTTAGCTGTAGAGCTGTTGCTTTCGTGGGCGGGCCAGGGTTGGCAACAACCCTGGCGCGCGTGAGCGCAGAGGGTTGAAGCCACTCTGGCCAGTTTAGCCTTGACACAAACCCCGCACGCTAGCATGTCTGCCGGTTGTGATCTTTACTGAATATTTCTATGCGAATTTTAGAATTCAATGCGGAAATGACAAAAGACAAGCAAGGGTGGGGTATGGGGCACAAAACGTGCGCGCAGCAAATACGTGCATGCATGTGCATGCCGCTGCGCCGCTGTGTGTGTGTGTGTGTGTGAGAAAAGTAGTACTACAAAATGAGGTAAATAATAGCAGCAGCTTTGACTTTGAATTTGCATTTTAAGTTCACAAACAACTCACATAAAAATAACAGACACAGACATAGACAGGCGTGCACAACATTTGCGTCAATGTCAGGCAGTAATAACAGCAGCAACAACAACAACAAAGCAGAAAGCGCACGTTGTAAAAATAACACGAAATATCGACGCAATTTACTTATTTAAGCCAACTGAGCAATGAATGAGCAGAGAGAGAAAGAGAGAGAGAGAGAGAGAGCCGCTAAAAATAACAATACTAATTCTATATAACAGATAATTGAGTAGAGTTGCGTTTTGCGTTGAAGTTACTGTGTCCAGTTGCGTGTTGCCAGTTGCAGTTGGCAACACTGTTTGTTGTTGTTGTTGCTGTTGCCATATACAAAATTTCAGCAGAAAGCGTAGAAATCAAAGCTGACAAGGGAAAACGTAAGAGAGAGAGAGAGGGAGAGAAAGAAAAGAAAATGGCTTTGGCTACTGTGCTGCGCGTAACGTTTTGTTTGCGGCTTGAGGAAATCGCGTGCGGGGCAAGTAGGGGGTGTGTGTGTGTTTAGGTTGGGAAAGATTTCTTTGTAGGGCGTAACGGAAACGTTTAACGAGCGGCGATACGCGACGACGACGACGACGACGACGACGACGCACGTTTTCTTGCAGTCTGTTGCTGCTTCCACTACCTTCTCTACTTCGCCTGCTTTTCTTTTTCTTCTTCTTCTTTTTCGCCTGCTTCGTTCTCGCACGCGCTATCGATCTATTGCGCTCGGTTCGACTAGAACTCGTCAACTGAATTAGTTAATCAAGCGAAAGATTGCCGCAAGCCGATGGCGCGCGCGCGTTTCGGCACACAGGGAGAGCGAGAGCGCAAGTGGGAGAGCGCGTACGGTGAGAGAGCGTGCGGGTGCACGAGCGTGTTGAGAGTGAGAGCGTACGAGTGAACGAGAGTGAAAATGTGTCAGTGTGACTGTGACTTCTGTGTGTGTGTGCGTGTGTGTGTGTGCGTGTGTGTGTGTGCGTGTGTGTGCGTGTGTGTGCGTGTATGTGCCTTGTGTGCTCTGCTGCAGCAGCTGTTTGAATGTGCCACGCAATAAGCCCAACGATAACCGTGGCCAATATTAGCGCTATATCTATATCTGGGTCTATCTTTGTAAATATTGATATTTATTTTATCTGATTTTATGGCGCACACACAGCACAGTGAAATAAGCGAATTTATGGCACTTCACGCTGCGTATGCGTAATATGAGCAAATGTTACGCATACGCCCGAGACACCCTGTTATTTGTGCATGCGTGTGTGTGCGCGAGAGAGAGAGATGGAGAGTGGGAGAGAGCTAGTCAGAGAGCAGGCGCGTGCCTAACGCACTGCACAGTGGTTGAGAGGCGATTTGCTTAGCATTCGTTTTAAATATATAGAATTTATAATGCATTTAATGGAAAGTTTACTAGGTATTTTATATAATAGTAAAATAATGAGGATTATTCCAATAGAATATTTTAATGTTTGGTGTGGGTAATAGAGTAATTTCAATAAATTGTTGAAACCAATTTAATCTCACGTACAACTATTTTATAATCATTTCATATATTTAGACTCTTACACAAATTCAAGCAATATATCTACAAAAATATGTAAAATAATTTATATTTTTTTATTAATAAATTTTATTAATAAATTGCTCTACCCTTGCCCCAGTGTGCACACTGACCGCGCTTTACTACCTTGCCACTTGTACTCCCACACTCTATGCATGTCTCTCTTTCTCTGCCCTTCTCTGGCATTGTTTCACATGCGCGCGCGCTCTCTCTCTCTCTCTCTCTCGCTGTCTCTCTCCTCTGTGCTGTCTGTCTATCTCTCCCACACGCACGCACTGACCGCAGCGCTGCGTGGGCTGCTCTCAAGTTTATACGCTAGCGACTGCGCTGCAGACGTCGCTGCTTAATGCCCACGCAAATTATTTGATTGCCCGAGCTACGTTACCCCCTCCCCCTCCCACCATTCTTACTTCTTTTTATTCGTTTTGATTTTAGAGAGATGAACGGAGAACGGGGGGGTTGGTGACCATGAGCTGCGTCGCCAGCCAAAGCGTCGCTGCCGGCCGGCACAAGTGCTGTGGAAGCTGGAAGCATTTACATTGTGTATACGTATGTGTGTGTGAGTGTGTGTTGAAATATGCACGCCTGCACACACACACACACGTGCACAATGCTTGCGATTTGTCATTGTTGCCGAGCGCAAAATACACACAAGCGAATGAAATGGAAAACACAGCTACCTGTTGTTGGGAGCTTAATATAACTATTACCCCAATCCAAGAATAGTCAAAAAAATTGCACTTGTTTTGCCTATTCACACTCATCGTGAATTAATTAGCATTTTATTTGGTGAAAACCTTCGCTATTCACTGTGCAATTAATATGAAATTTGCAACTTACGCCAATGTGTAATTAAGCTATGTATAGACGAAACTTCAGCTTTATAACTGCAAGCGTTTAGCCTATATATGGTTTTTTGTTTGGGGAACATACTAGCTATGATGAGCAATATATAAAATGCACATCATATGAATTCAGTATTCAGAACGTTGCATGCCAAATTTGATAGCTATGCATCTTCAAATAGTCGAGATCTGCACATAAATGTAATTTGAAATTGTGCAAAATCGAGGTTTGCAAGTTGAACCTGACCAGCTTAATCTAATGAGTTATTAAGCTATGTATAGACGAAATTTCAGCTTTATAACTACAAGCGCTTAGTCTCTATATGGTTTTAATTGCTTTCCAGGACACACTACTAATGCATTTAGGACTCAGAAAAGCCTATGACAAATTTGATAGATCTACTTCTGCAAATAGCAGAGACCTACACTTTAATGTAGTTTGAAATTGTTAAAAATCTATTTTTTACTATCACAAACTGTATAAAATTGTTCAAGCAGTGTATATTCAAGGGAGATGCCCTCTATACCCAGTCTATTCAAGCAGCTGACCGAGTTTTGTAGAGCTCATCGTAATTTATGCCGCCTCCCCAAAGTATGCAATAAAAAAATGAAATCAAAAATATCCAAACTTACCTTGAGCAACGTGAGAATCTTTTGCGATAGATCATAATCAAAATTGGAATATTTCGAACCACTCATATCGTATATGAAGACGAGGCCAGCACGCTGCGTCTCCGTATCCTGCAGCGCACAATCCAATTGATAGACAATACCCTGTAATGTTGTAGTATGCGACGCACTCAGCGGACTGTGCCGGTTGGCAGTGAAGAGTGCGATGGCAGCGCCACTCGATGTGCGTGCAGGCTGTCAAAGACAGAAGAAAAAGCGGAAGATGATGAGCAAAATGAATGAAAATAAGAGACAATTAAAAGACAATTTGGCTATGGTTAGATGAGCTTGCTAAACAATTATGCTCTACGTTCCGTATCATTATAATGTAGAAAAAGCTGAAATTTAATTGGAAAGTATAATACATTAAGATACCCTTTCATACTACTCTTTTTTCCTTTTTAGCCTAACCTCAATTTCTATTGTTTAACCCAAGGATTTCTTAAGTTTACTTTACAATTCATTATGAAACCTAAATGAAGCTTGAAGAAGCTTAGGCCGGACATACCCTGCACATACTGATACCCTGTAGCGCCCTGTATGCACTACAAACATAACTTTAAATTCACAATTCATTTTTCACCACTCCTCAACTCACCAGTATGGTGAATTTGCCCGTTTGCAGTTCCGAGCGTAGCGGCTCCAAGTCCGGATCAATATTATAGAGATATTCCCGCTGACGGATCTGTTCATGCTGCTCGTAGAGTGAGACGGCACGATGTATATCAAATTTTCGGGCGTACAGAAACTTTACGGCCGTAGTGTGCGAGATGTTGCGTCGTATGGGCAGCGCAGTCGCTGCTTGTGTTGCTGCTGCTTGCTGCGCTCCATTCGGATTGGCATTGGAATTGCCGCTGCCGCTGCTGCTGCTGCTGTTGATGGTGATGTGGAAGTTGGAAGTGCTGGCGTTCGTTGTGGCTACGGAGCTGTTGGTGGTGATGGCTGGGGCTGGAGCTGGGGATGAGCTGGATGTGGAGGAGGAGGCAGCGGCTGCTGCTGCCGCTGCTGCTGTGTTTAGGCCTAGATTGTTGCAGAGATCAATGAATTGTTTGACAGCCTGTAAAGATCAAAGATAAAAGAGGAGGTAAGTAATCGATAACTTGGATGTGCGATAGATATGTTCGATATGATATAAAACCTTATGCAAACAAGGTACAAGCTGCTCAAGCAGTTGCAACCGCTTACTATCGATACGCCATCAATCGATTATTGATCAAATTAAGCAGCCCATCCTTTACTATCGATTCACACGATTACTAAACTATTGATAATTATCACTTGATCACCCCATCCCTATCTATTGATACGCAATCAATCGATTATTAAGCTATTCACCATTATCGCTTGATGATCCGCTATCATTAATCACGCATGATTAAACTACTCAATCTAACGAAATCGATTGAGATAACTGACTTTCACAGTGCGTGTACACGTACTGATTGCACACACTGTGAAATTGAAGCGATTAGCTGTGCAATTAATAATGAAAATACAAATTGACCTCGCTTGAATCGTTTAAATGTTTTTCAATATATACCTACTTCATTGATAGTTTTCAATAGAAAATTGCCGTGATAAGAGTCGATTGCATTAACTTGAAGTAGTCATTGACTGACCGAAGAAACTGTTGATAATAATTCATAATGGGTCAATAAATCAAAAGACCGCACAAATTGTATTTTTAGGCCATGGATTCTAAAAAAAAAAACCCCGTTTTTTTTTACTTTCTGATGAAATGTGCATATTTTCGAAGGCCGTAAAAACAGGTTTATATAGTACAGTAAAAAATATACATGTATATACACATGTATACTGCATTCTGCAGCCAATCAGAGATTGATGTCACTGTGCTACTTGGGCGGGGATTTTCTTTTGAAAAATGTGTTTACCAGCGTATTCTTCGTAGTAAAGTGCATTTCAGAGATAGAGTTATATTATGTACTTTATAAACTGTGTAATATGCAAATTTAAGCAAGTTATACTATAAATAAAGCTGTTTTTAGACTATACAAGCATATGGTATGGCACAACTCACTTAACTAATTTGCTTAGTACTTTCCCACACTTATTTCGTTTTTTTTTCTTTCTTTAATAAATCCAACTGATAAGCATCCTGTTCTCTCCCCGTCGGCGAGGGGCTGTTATATTTTTGCGTATATTAGAGTGACATTAATAAAGCATGTTTGTCGAATTTCTTGATAAATGCGCTCGCATATCGAAAGCTGTTCACGTTCCGCAAAAGTGACTCGCTATTTATTATCAAGCACGCGAGTTGCTAACCTCCCACCGTACATACGAAGGCACTACCCACATCTGTGATAAGCTGTCAGACAAACTATCAAAGAGTAAAGATTAAAATAATGCCCGCAGAAATAAAAAACCGCTCTAATTAGATTTTTACCGCGAAATTATTAAATGGCAACCATAGCATAGTTTTTCGGGGAATCTAGTCATATAGGGGAAATGGGGGGGGTAACAAGAGACACAAATATGTATCCAATTAATTTCAAGGCAAATTAACCCGAATTGGGCCACAATGCACTCTAAGCAGGGAAAGAGCGGGAGAGTAAGAGAGAAAGAGAGGGCGTTAGTCATTCAACAAAAACTATGACAGTGTTGTAAAACGAGATTGTTAACTTTAACTGTAAACTTCGATTGCAATGCACATTATTCTTGGATTTTATTAAGAAAAGACAAAAAAAAAACTCAAAAGGAACTTGAAAAATAAAAAAAATTCTACTACAACTATGCTTAAATTGCTCATAATACAATACATTCCCAATAGATATATATATTGTGCAATGCGAATTTCCCCATGCAGATAAGAAATAAGCTTTAAACCGTTAGTTCTCGATTCTTTGTGGACTGCATTTATTATTATTGGTTATCACTTCTTGCTGCACATTGTGAAAGACACAAATCGAGTTGCGCTTTAATCACACTTTCGTTTATCAGTCGCCCTTTCTCTCTCTCTCTGACTCTCTCTCTCTCTCTCTCTGACTCTCTCTCTCTTTCTTTCCTTTCTTTCTCTTTTCGAAATTCTCCATTGATATCTTATGGCGCATGTGGGGAACACAGTCATCGTTGCAGCGGGAACGGAAAACGATAAAATAAAAAAAAAAAAACTTTATTTAAAAAAAATGCCCGCTAAAATTTGACGGAAAAAGGCTTAATTAACAGCACGGCTTCCACTTCCCATTCGCGCATTTCAATTTCAAATTTCAATTGCTTTCCAGTTGAATTCGAATCGATGGATCGATCGACCGTTCTGCACTTGCTAATTAGATACTTGACATGCGCCACACGCTATGGTAGGAGCTGGCAGCGACAGAGAGGGGGCTGAGGGAAGGAGATTTGTGCGTCTACTGTGATCGCGCTGACGCCACCACCCACCTGTTCCCGGCTGCGTCGTCGCTGATAGAGATGCACCATATTGTTTAGAGTATCGGAAATAGAAACAAAAAAAAAAACACAAATAGAAAAACACACACAAAAAACAAATTGAAAAACACTTGTTTAATGTTTATTTCTTGAGATTTCTGCGCTATAAAGCACGTAGCTTTATTTCCGTTATTTTTTGAATTTTCTTTTTATTTTCTTATTTTGTTGGCGGAACTGAAATTCGCGACACGACGCTTGCGATGTTTCTTTCATTACTGAAACACAAAAGCGCTAAGCAGCGATCGCTGCCAGCACAGAGGGCAGCAGAAAGCGCTGATAGCAAGCGAAGGCGACGCTGCCGACGCTGACGACGCTGCGCTGTCACACTGATGACTAGCGCGAACGAACAGTATTGAACTGCAATGCAACTGAGCGAGAGAGAGAACGACAAACAGACAGTGAGAGAGAGAGAGAGAGCGGCAAAGCCTTGTGGATCGATGGGACAGCAACAACAATTCTAAGAAACAGCAACGCATGCGCCGCTCTAACTACACGAAATGTGTCGGCTGCGACGTCGACAGCGACGGCGACGGCGACGTCGCAGTTGTCGTTGTCAACGCAGTCATCGCCCTAGCATACCGACAATTTGAGTCATCATACGGCGGCGGCTTGTCCATATGTCACAGGAGTTCTCAAAGCTCATTTGCAGTCCGCATGCACTGAGCACAATTTCGTAGTGGCATCAGCTGCCAAGCAAATGGGCAGTGTTGTAAAATGAGTTATACAATATGTAATTTGTTTAGAAACAATGTAAAAAAAACAGCTCATTATTTTGAAAAGTGTAAGCTAATTAAAATAGCTTAAAAGCAAACTCTATTAACACGCCTTAACTAGTTAATTTGGCCAGGTTTATTTCTACAATAAAACGGCATTATTTCTTCAACTGTATAATTAACATATTTATATAAACAGCAGACTTATTGAGTTCAATAAATTAAAACAAGACGATTTTTATGTTTCAGTTTTTCTGGAGAATGACAATGTGCATTTTTAAAAAGTTGCACGACTAAAAAGAACATTTTTTCTCAGTCATACGTGAGAAACCGACTATCAGCGAGAGTCAAGCTTCGAGAGCAAAGAAAAGAACGACTAAAAAGAACAAAAAAAAAAGAAGAGGAAAAAATACAAAACCCACAGCTAACTGGTGAAACATCTTTCCACGTATTATGATAAATAGCACTTGAAATAAAATTGCTGACTTATAACGACATTAAATAACTCTCTGGCCACATGTAAATAGACAGAGAGAGGAGGAGGAGAGTAACTGAGATAGAAAGACGACTAATGGATAGTAATGGAAACCCGTTGGAATATCTTTTCTGTGAGTGTATCGAGAGAGAGAGAGAGATGCCGCCCGGCTGGAGATGTTACACTGAAGATGGAGGTGCGTCACCCGCGTATTGTTTTGTTGTGGTCATCTTCGTTGTCTGTTGTTTCCACGAAATTCATTTTTATCATCGCGCCCTCATCAGGTAAAGCAGACAGATGAGGCCCAACTGAATAAATAAGCATATAGAAAGCTGATACTGCGACAAATTACCAAGTCAACCCTAGGGAAAAACTTTGTAAAATTATCTAAGGTCGCAAATGCAGTTTCAAAGCGAGAAACTCAAATTGAATATTTATGTTGTACGCATGTAAAACGATTTTCTGATCCGAAACCGATGACGTCACAAACGTGTCTCACTCACCGTGTGTGTGTGTATAGAGGGTGTGTGTGATCGGACTGGGTCAGCTTGAGCTGGCGGCATGACTATAGCTAATTTTAGCCGCAATTTGTGGCACTTTCACTTTCTTCTACCTTCTGTTTTTTTTTTTTTTTTTCAGAAAGGTTTTATCAAGTCTTGTAGGTGGGGTCAGCTGAGGGCTAAGGTGTTAGCTATGTGAATATAGTTTATAGTTATTGTGGGCATGACCGTATTTTTTTTTTAAATTAATTTTTTTTTTTTCTTTTATTTTGAACGAATATTTTTTTTTTTTTTGTTTTTTAATTTCAACGAATATTGCATATACTGCGTACTGTGACAGCTTAAGCTGCTTAAACAGGGTATTTAATGAATCATACTTAATAAAGTACAAGTTATTTTAAACTCTGCAAATTAGCGTTATTTGAGCCATACTCTTTCAGTTCTTTCCCCTCTTCAATCAAGTTACTCAGCTTTATTTTTCTCAAGTTTTTACAGGATATTTGTCAATCGTACCTTCCCTTTTATCTACCTTATCCACTCCCGCAAACTTTTACTAATTTCTTAAGCAAATACAAAAGAATGAAAAGCTTTTGTCGCAAAAGTAAACAGACATAATCAAAAAGGAGCACCCTACACTGCAACACCCTCTCCCAGCCAGCACCTTCTCCGCACTTTTTCTTGAGCTTCTCGGACTTGAAGGAGGTCAAATTGTTAAACAATTTATAGCGCGTGTAAACAGATTTGTTGCAATTGTTGTTTAACAAAGATTGTGCGGTCACAAGTCGAGGTGTGTGTGTGTGTGTGTTTGTGGAGTACTTCCGTTTTCGATGTGTCTCTATTTCAATGTGTGTGTGTGTAAATTATTGGTCATTAGCTGCTGCGGGGCGAGTTAATAGACTCATAACTGTTGTGCATGCAAAGCAACAGCAACAACAACAACGAAGTCGACGATGATAAGATAAAAGCATAAGCAGAAAAAGAGGCAAGAAGAAACATTCTAAAACTGTAAAACGTTTTGCCAACCATAAAGAAAGCCAACATAGAAGAAAGACCTCGCAGCCAGAGATGAATGTAAAGCAGCGCACTCAGCTACAGTGCTGCTTAGCTAAATAGAAGCACTACAATACCCACTGTTATATTATAAACTAGCTTAAATTAAACTCGAATCTGTAAAAACGTTTTCTCTCTTTAAAAACATTACTAAGCTCAAGAAATCATCAAAATATTAATCGAAATCTTCTTTTTCTCCCCTGTGTAAAAGACACTCTTCTGTAGAAGACACTCTTGCATGACAGTTAAACGCGTTCTGCGCACTTTGATTTCACATTTTATTCTACACTTAATTACCGCTTTCCGCTTACAAAAAGAAGAAAAACAAAAGAGGAAAAACGCAATGAAAAACTCATAGTGTGTTCACGGTTAGAGCAGCTGCGCAGGGTAGGGCGTGGGCAGGGTGAGGGCAGGGCCAATCACATCGATCAACGTGAATAAGTATTTTCGTATAGAGTGACTAATCAGCGTGTGCGATCGAAGTGAACATAACGCTAAACGTGATCCACTGCAAATGGCTTTGATCATGAACTATTACAAACGGTTATGAAATGATCATGTGCTTGCATCATCTACAGCTCTCAAGCTACAACAACAACAGCTTCTGCAACAACTGCAACATCAGCAGACTCAGATTCATCACGAGCATCATCTACGTGTTGCTGTCTTTAATTACACACTGTAATGTGACCTATTTAATATATGAAAACTATACGAGTACACGGTTTTCATATGCAGTTATCTGGTTGCCAAATAGGTCGATTTGGTTAGGTTGTTTGCTCTGAGCATGAGGTAAATTCAGACAGCGTAAAGAGAGAGAGAGAGAGAGAAGCTTGGAGAGCATTACGGAGTAGCAGGAACACAACTGATCAATAGGAAATATTTTACAAGGATTATACCATTTGGATATCACAAGAGAGCAGTTAATTACAGGAATAAAAAGGCAAAAAGAAGTTGAAGCTTTGAGAAATTCTTTAACATTTAAACTAATAGGGAATAAAAGGAATAAAAATAGATGAACAGGAATTTTTTAAAATTGAATAAAAATAAAGAAATAAATGAGCGAACTTTGAGAAAATCTTCCAGGTTGAACTAACAAAAAGAAAATGCTATAAATGCAGATCAAACAAACTGTAAGAAAAACTTAAATATTCAATAAAATGCTGTAAAACAGAATAACACTATCAAATCTTAGAAATTTGATAACTGAATAATATGAAAAATAATATTAAAAACTCAGATATGCTCAATAAAAAAGACAATTGGATTCCACTAATTAAATTTGGTAATTTTGTTATACTATGCTTATATTTCCCACACAGACTCTTGGAGTGTGAGCTTCAGTTTCGGCTCAATTCAACTGGTTTCACTGCAAGTGGAATACACTTCCCTCTGGATCCTTCTCCGGAGGCCTGCAGGATATTGCTGGCAGATTGCCGGCGGACTGTGCTGGTTACTTCCGTTGCCTGTTGCTGTTGTTGTTGTTGCTATGCGCTATGAGAGGTGACGGCCATTTGGCAGAGTTGCCACAGTTGGCCGCATATGGCCGGAAATGGACGACGGCCGCACTCAGTGCGACGCGATGCTACGCAAGGGTTGTCCAACGAGGCGGGAGGTGCATTGGCAGGCGGCGAGGGGGGCAACACTTTCGCATAGCTTTCAAAACTGTGCTCTTGAAAGCACATTTAATGTGCTTCCGCTTTGTGCGCAGTCGCGTGGAGATTAAAAAGCTACAGGAGTGGGGCGAGGGGTGTAGTCTAACAAACTGGAACTGGTCAGCGACGTCGACGTCGACGTCATTGGCCATTGGCTTCGCCATGGAAAATATTATTATCTATGCGCTGCCTCGGTCTTTGGTCTCGACTCGCTTAGATACAAAAAACATATGCAGATACACAGCGCTCACACATCTTCCATCTCCCATTGCACTCATTTGCATGTGAACAGAAAATTTCAAGAAAATTGAATTTGCGTGCCCGTTCGTCCATCCAGACGATAAGTTACACACACAGATATACTACTTATATAGAGTTGTACTACATGTTGAGTTAGTGTAGACGGAACTACGACGGAATCGCTCGCAGTCTGTCGACGGGATAAATGAATCAATTAGAAAACCGATTCGGCTTAACAGCTGCTCATAAAAGTATGCGAATGCGAGTCAGAATGACAATGCTGAACCAACTATGAATAGAGTAAAAAGGCAGCTGGTGTATACTAATATATATGTTAGAAACTAACAGTTTGAAAGCTTAAAGATTAAATTAAAAAAAATTAAAATTGCATATACTATATAATATTTTCAGCTTATCAGTATAAAAATGACTACAGAGCTTATTTTAGCTTATATTATTATAAAGTAGGAAATAGTCGCAAATCCCTATACTAATTGAGCTTTTCAGCTTACTATCTATAGGTTTTTTTACTTTACTACCTTTGAAAAAGTATTTTCCTTGATGCAGCTTTTGTTTTCTGTTAAATAAAGTATTCTCTTTGATTTAGCTTTTTTTTTTACAAAATTTCAGCACAATATATTTGTTTAGCCGTCTTTGTATTCATCGAATAAATAACTTCCTTGTCTCATATCACTTTCTTTTCGAGCTTACCGAGAGTAAAGTT
Source organism: Zaprionus inermis (assembly GCA_018151445.1). Lineage (NCBI taxonomy): Eukaryota > Metazoa > Arthropoda > Insecta > Diptera > Drosophilidae > Zaprionus > Zaprionus inermis. Next base: position 4,683,391 of record JAECXD010001052.1, read on the forward strand.
GAGCAAAGCTTTTGTTGTCTTAGGCTGATCTTGAAAGCTGAACCAACAACTTTATTTCATTGATTCGGAAGCTTATGTAGAAATGCGTGTATGTAAATACGAAACTCGATATCTTCGAAATAAAAAGCAGCTTTCTCAAGCTCATAACTTTCGGCTGTTAAACAAGACAAACACACAGATAATTCTAAGGGGAATCAGTCAAAAAAAAAAAAAAAAAAAAAAAAACGACTCAAGTCAGCTTCAGGTTTGCATCTTCGAGCTGAACTCTACTGAACTAAGCTACGAAATTGTAAAAAGGTAAAGAAAACTAAGAGGAAGAGAGAGAGAGATAGAAGAACTAATGAAACGCATCTATAAATAGCGCAAGAGTAGGAAGGAAAAGAAAACAAAAAAAAAACAAGATGCCTGCAAATGCAGCGCACAACAGGCTAAAGTCAAAGTCAAAAGGGAATGACGAACTGGAACTGACAGGCGGCGGCAGAAGGGGCATCAAAGCTGGCTTGTTGTTGCAATAATTCTAGAGTTTTTTTTTATTGTATATATTTAAATTTTAAGAGAAAGACTTTTAATTTACAATTATGTAAAATTTTTTTTTTTTTTTTTTTAAACATAATTTTTAATAAAATAAACGTCATTTAATTGGTTACTTTTTGAATTTTTAGCTATATTTTACTTTAATCGTCAGTTTCCGTTAAAAGCTGCATTTTCGGCAAGTTGGCAACACTGGCTGCATTTGAAGGATGCCAGAATGAAGAGAGAGAGGGAGCCAGAGCAGAACTGATTTTGAGTGTGAGTTTGTATGATAAATATACTTAGATAAAATTTGAGTGAAAGAAGGAGAGAGAAAAAGTGTGAATCGAGCAAGCACCTTGGCAATACACAGGAACAAACGACGATGACAGCTGCTCTCTTTGGCGTTGGCATAGCAATCGTCGTTATAGTTGTACTCTGCTGTTCTATCTTTGCGCTGCTGCGACGTCGACTGCGGGTGCTGCTGCTGCATTTTGCCTGCTGCACACAATACACAATTCACAAACAGCAAGAAGTTCTACGTCTGCCTGCCATAGACTCGCGCAAATTGTTGGTTAAATTGCGTTTTTCTTTTTTTTTCTCGATAATATATGAAACCACAAAAAATAAATAAAGCACAGAACACACGCGGCGCACGCGCGTAGTCGGAGAGAGACAAGATGAACAACAACGCGACGCGGCTGCGACGACGACGAAACTGATGGGGCCAAAAGCAGGCAGCAAACAGCAACATCTACAGCAGCGGCAGCAGTGGCAACAGCAGCGGCAGCAGCAGCAGCAGCTGCGGCAGCGGCAGCCCGAGCCACAAACAAAACAACGCGCACAGGCTGTTGCTGCCAAAGCCAGGCCAGACAACGCAAACAGAGCGCGCGACGCTGGCGCAGCAGCGCAGCCAAAGAGCGTGCGCCGACGCAGCAGCCCGCCCCATTACACGCTTTTGTTATTGCTGCTGCTACTGCTGCCACTGACACAGTTCAATGTCAGCGAACGAAAGAGCGCAGCGTTGTAGTGAGAGCGGGCGCAAAAATGAGAGAGAGTTGAAATGTTAAGCCAGGATGAGTGATGTGCGCGCAACGCATGTTAACTTAACAGCGCGCTGTTAAGCCATTCTAACGCAGCTCGCGCAGTGCGTGCCACTCATCCCCCTCCCCTGACTATCACGCTGCGTTCATGCTTGCTCCACATTGTCAAAAGAAACCGAGATAAACAAAAACAAACATGAAAGAATAACGAAATTTTGCGAAATGAAGTGCGCATTGGGGTAAGTCAAAAGTCAAGCACACGCCTGGCTGAGCAGCTTTTGTGCTTAATTTAATTTATGTAGACACACACACGCGCGCGCGTACACAGAGACGCACACGCACATGGATTTGCCTTGCTCTCTCCCGCTCGCGCTTTATTTTTATGACTTCTTATGAAAGTGTTAAGAAATTTCGCCGTCGTTTTGAGTGTCGCCATCAAAGCGAAGAGAGAAATTTCACCCGCTGCCGCCGCCGCCACCGCCTGCAGCGCAGCAGCTGCTGCTCGACACTTGCGCTGTTGTCGTTGTTGTAATACGGATTTGTTTTCTACCATTTGCGCGCATGATTATTGTTATTATTGTTATTATTATTAACATATTACGCTTTCTTATGCTCGGCCATCGATTATTTGAACAAAGCAAAGCACGGGGCGTGACATTGACACTAGACAAACGCTTTGTGCCATCACGCGTCGCAGTCGCACTCAGCTGCTCAGCTGCTTAGCAGCAGCTGCGTCAAGAGAAAAACTTTCTTTTCAATGCTTTAATTTTTTATCGCGCCAGCGTAAAAGAAATACATAAAATATTAATATACCACACGCATGCGCATGTGTGTGTACGGCGAAAAGAAATCGCATAATAAAAGTTTTGTCGTCTCACACACACAAAGTGCACAAAGCAGCGCAGCAGCAGCCGCCGCAGTCGCAGCATCGCGTTGTCAACCTACTTAGAAAGTGATCCGAATGGGATTAGTGGCGCCTCCTCCCGATTACGCAAGTCGACCCGAATTCACTTTTCAATTGTCTCGTTAGTGGTTTTTTTTTTCGAACATGATGATGTGACATTTTCCGAACGTGACCAACGGCAGCAGCAGCAGCAACAGTTACAGTGCTGTCACTGCCACTGCAGCTGCGCGCAGTCGCGGCGCTTAGAGCAGGCTGCGACGTCGCTTATGCAAGCGGCGAATTGAGCTTACACAGGCAGAGAGCTTTGCAGGACAGCAGCGAAGCTTTTGCCAAGAATGACGTCATGTTTTATGCTGCAGTATAGAGTAGTGTGGCGTTTAGTGCTACAAAATACCTTGCTTGTTTTATGAATTCCATTTTGGAAGATGACAGATGACTGCCAGATACCCTATGGAAATGTTTCACAAATTACAAAAATTAATTGAAAGCATAGTAAAAGTAACGTACTGCTAAATACCCTACAGAAATGTTGTAGATTTAATAAATTTCAAATTTTCTAGGATAAAAAACCATGAATGACTGCCAAATACCCTGTATAAATACTCTAGACATTAAACAGTATTTTATTTTGTTTTATTGACCAAACTCAAATTAATTTTGTGCTTTCTCCGTCTTATTCTACTTCTATTTGCATTTACCTATATTTATAAACTCGCTCTCTCTCTCTCTTATTCTCGTTCTCTTTATGGTAATATATAAATCTAGCGCGTTAAATCTTCCTTCTGCTTAAACCAACAACATAATTTGCGAATTTGCCTGCCGGAGCGAAAATCAGCAAAAAGTTTTAATTAACATGGCAAAAGGCAATGCAGCGGGCGGGCAGAAAAAAGCTGGGGCAGTCAGTCAGTCATACATACAATAGGTGATAACGGTTATATTGTGAGCTTTGGGCAAGATGCCAGTGCAGCGCAGAGGCAACAATAATGGTAATCACAACAAAAAGAGGGGGGGAGGGAGTTGAGGTATATGTTGGTTTTTAATTATCAGAAATGTAGGGCAAGAGCCGCGCTACACACACACACACACACATACACACACGCGTATTTGCAAAGTTAGAGCGAAAATAAGTAAAGAAAAGAGCAAAGCCAAAATAAAATACAAGAAAAAACATAACGAAAAAAACTCATTTCTTTTCACAATTTAAATCGGTCAAACCAATCAAATAAGGCAAAGTAAAAACCTCGACACAACAACCCGAACAACAACAACAGCAGCAGCAACAGCAACAACAATCCGGGTCCGTCCGGCATTATCAACGCTCTATTAGAGTTCTTTCAACTCGCTGCTGCCTTTGCTGCTTGGTTTTCTTCTACTTTTTTTTTTTTTGTTTTTTTTTTTACTTTTTGCAACATTTTTGAGTGGCAGCCCTCAGGGGGGAGAGAGGTGGGGGTATTGGAAAACGACGTTGGCAGCAGCATACGTTTCGCACCCACTGTGCCAGGCAGGCATGCAGGCAACAACTACATGCAATTGCAATCTATTGCAACTTGGCGACTTGAGCACGTCACACACACAAGGAGACGCTGCGGCTAAGCCAAAGCTGCGCTGCGACTAAGCCAAGCTGACAGCGGCAGCAGCGGAAATAAAACAGACAATAGCGCTGCGTCGCGTCGCTGCTGCTGCTGCGCCGAAAAAGAAATGAATGTAGATGAAGCGGCGGCGAGCGAGAATGCTGTGCAAAAAGCGCGATAAAGCAGAGTAGAAGAAAGCAGCGCGTTGCGTTGCGGAAGCAAAAGCAGCGAAGGCAGCGACGGCAGCCGACGCAGCAGCAGCCGCAGCCGCGTAGCGCTGCCACGATGTGTTCTCGAAGTTTGAGAGCCTCGAGCCACTCGGCCGGTCGGTCACATGTGAAGGAGAAGAAGCTAAGTTCAACAAACTGCACAATAAAAACAGCAAATATAGAGAAAACAACAACAATAATATTCCTCTCTCTCTCTCTCTCTGTCTCACTCAGCAAGCTACATGGCTATTGTGCATAAACAAATGGCAAATTGCATTGGCCGCAAGCCAAAGGCAACTTCTCAATTCACCAAATGTAAACAACAAACTCACCACACTGCCACAATGCAGTCTAGTGGCGGACGAAAAATCGATAAGACATCGATACATCAATGTATTTGAATTATTTGAATGTGTTGGAGGCGCTATAGAGATCATTAAATCTTGGAATGGCGGTAGCATGGATAGTCAAAAATTTTGAATATTATAGATTGGTTATATTCTAAATCAAAACCAATTAATAGGTCAAATCATAAAAAAAATCCATTTCCCACAAGAATCGGAAATTTTTGAGGAAATTATGAACGTTTGAATCCCAAGGTAGGTAGGTCCTGGATGGCCACGCAGCAACATGGGAGGTCCAAAATATTGAAAATTTTAGAACATAATAATTTTATGCAAAATCAAACTAGAGGCCAAATAACGATGATAATGTCATTCCCCATGAAAATCTAACGATTTTTGACGAAGTTAGGAATATTGAAAGTTCAGGTAGGGTCTTACAAGGTTAGCATGAAAGGTCCAAACTTTTGAAATATTTAGATTCACAATATTTTAATGCCAAATCAATCCAAAGGCAAAATCATTAACCGAAAGCCATCTTCCACGACAATCCGAAGATTTTTTACAAGTGTTGAAAGGCCTGAAAGGGATTCTTAAATTTAGCGGGGGTTGGGATGGAAAGTGCTTAGGGAGTTATCAAAAACTACATAATTTGTAGTGCAAAAGAAACAACAAAATAAAAAAAGCACCATCGAAATTGGGTCGACTCCCCTGGGAAAGTAAAACGCAATAGCGCAAAAAGCGAAATATTTATAATGAAAATGCCTGGCCATATAAGAAGTAAATATACATATGTACCTATATAGACTGCAATACTATATGTATGTGTTTGGTTCTAAAAATACACAAAGAGCTGTAGAGCTATTGTAGGCTGCACTGTGTGGATGGAAGAAGAAGCTGAAACTCTCACACATACACACACACACTTTTATATATACTTTAGATTAAAAGGGTTCACTTTTGTGCCACATTTCGTGAGGCTAGAAGGATGGAACTTCCACTCGCACATACTCGAGAGAAGTTGGCGACTTTATCAAGTATTTTGCAACACTATAAGTTAAGTTAAGTTAAGATAAAGAAACATTACATTGGGAAACCATGAGAATAAAGAAGAAAAGTATCAAAAAAAATCCCTGACAGACAATGGTAAGTATTGCAATCGATATAAAATAATAATAATCATATAATAACAATAATATAGTATAATAATAAATATCATAAAAGTTTAAAGTATTTACAATTTTCAGCTAAAATAGTTTCTCTCTATAGAGCATGCGAAATTCGTGGTTTGTTGCCAAATTCCGTTGATTTTCGCTTGTTTATTTTGTCGAGTACCTTGTTTAGACCAGCAGAGAGGAGGTAGAGGGGCAGATCAGGTGAGGGATAGGCTGAAGTAGGGAGTGACTAAGCATTAAGGCCCTGAGCGATGAGCACAACAGCGTCTAAGCCCCCAGACGGACCCGGAACCCGACGGCTTCGTTACGGTTTCGCTTTTGGGGTTTTGGATAATGCGACGAGGGGCGAAGGGAAAGAGAGTGGGGATTGGCGGGGTCCCTCTGCTCCATTCTGTTGCCTTGCGCTGAGGCATTGTTGTTGTTGTTATCGTTGTTGTTGTGTGTTTGTTGGTGATAGCGACAGCCGCGCGCCTCAGCAGCGTGCTGACCTATTTTCCACTACAAAACTGTGTGCACATGTGTGTGTGTGTATGTGTGAGTTTGTGTTTGCTGCACTTCGCATGTGTGTTGCCGTATTTATTTTTGCTTTTCATGAAAGTTATTGTTGTTATCTGCACGCGGCTTAATCAACGCAAATAAGGAAGCCAGTCAGTCAAGCAGTCCATTAATCAATCAATCAATCATACTGCCCAACCAGTCAGTCAGTCAATCAATCAATCAGTCAGTTAGTCAGGCAGCCTGGCAGCTTGTCAACCAGGGAGTAAATCAATCAAATTTCAGTTAATCTATCAATCATTTGATCTATCATCTCAATCAATTTGGCAGACAGTGAATCAGTAAGCTGAGTCAAGCAGTCAAGCAGTGGTTTGTTGGCTGAATCAATCAAACAGTGAACAGTAAACAATCAGGTCAAGCATTCAATCAGTCAATTAAAGTAAGATCAATTAGGCAGCCAGCTCAATCGAATTGGAGTCAATCAATCATGTAGTCAGCACAATCAAATTAGTATCAATCAGTCAGGTAGTCAGCTCAATCAAAGTTGCGTCAATCACATCAGGTAGTCACAATCAAACTAGCTTCAATCAGCCAGTCAGTCATTCAATCAGTCACTCAATCATTCCGTTAGTCATTGAATCCGTCAGAAAGCAACAACATGAATCAAAATTGCCTCACAGCAACAGGTTGCAGAAGCAAAGGCGCCAGCTCAACCCTCCCAACCAACCCAGCCACAACTACCCCCGAGTTGCACCCTCAATAGGTCACTCCCCTACCCTCCTCTCCCCACGACAAACATGAAAAGGTATTGTACTTTTTTTATTCTGGCAACGACGTCGACGGGTTCAGAGTCCGTGCACAAGGATGGACCCAAAAACAAAACGGAACCATCAACTGCAATGGGACACTAATATTTCAAAACTACACACTCAGACACTCTCCAACACACACACAGAGGCAAACTGTCTGGCTCATTTGATGAGCAATTTGATTTATGCATCGAGCAAACATGCAACGGTACAACAAAACAACAAAAAATACGATATACGATACAAAATATCGTACGTTTGTACTCGTCTCTGTATATGGCATACCATATCATTTCAGTTCAGTTCAAGTGAAATCAATTATGTATACGAGATATATAAACACAAATTGAGCAATTTCACATATGTATATGCATGCATGTACATGTTTGTGCAGGTCTGTACACGTTTGCACATGACATAACACGCAATTTGAGTTGAAGATTTGACGGAATCAAATTGGTACTTTATTTACCCCCAAGGCACCTCATGTCATCTTAAAAATACTGTATTTCCAACGGATTTGTCAAACAGCGACGTTTTCAAGTGTTATAATTACATAGTATATCATAAAGTCTATGAATAATTGGGTTAATGTGCATATAAGTCTATGAATAATTGGGTTAATGTGCATATAAGATACAAAAGAAAACAAAGGCAGGAATTAAATCTATAAAAATAAAGGAATATAAACAGGCATCTAGCAAACTCAAGGCAAATAATGGAATATTTTAAAACTCACGAAATACATATAGTAAAATATTATAATAGTACCTCCCCCAACCCTCCTACACACACTCCCCGATTGATTCTATTGACGTCCAAACGTCCATTTTCAACGGAAGCAAACTATTTGGGGCACTTCCTCTATGCCTGATGTGATGTATGGAATAATTAAAATAATCCAAAAAGTTCCAATCAATAAACGAGTGTATGTATTTGCAAAATGACTTGGCAAATTTATTTCATTTCAGGCACTTCGTATAAAAAAAACTTACATTGTATATGTATGTATGTATGTGTGTGCCTAATAATATATTACCATCGTAGATAAAGAAATAAATTACAAGTAGAGTTTTATATGCTAAAAATAAATAATGAATAGAAGTCTGAGGGGTTTCGCAACTTCCTTTAAACTAAAATTAAAAACCTCGCAAAACCTTGAGCATTTATGCTGCTATTTTTAGCTTTTTATCGTCAAATCTAGCTTCTTTTTTTGTTCGTAAATAAAATGAGGTTTTTTTCTCTCATTTAGATAAGATAGCTTACTCAAAGATACGGCGAAGTTGTATTCTTTAGTTCTCAAAGTTTGTAAACACTTGGACGCCGCATGAATGAAATGAAACGTTGAAGAAGAAGCTCCACTCTAAACAAATTTGCAATAAGTGGGAAAACCTAATGAGGGCGAGTCTTTACTCGGAAAACGTAGAAACGAGTGTACGAAATTCAAACGAAATTCATTTCGAGATACTTTTCAATGAAACACAGAGCCTAAATTGACGGCACCTTAGGCGAGAATAGGTATGGAATAAATAAATAAATAAATAAATGCGCATTAGAAAACACACACGAGATTTGCCGGCCTGCCTTCTCCAGCTATAGGCTCGACTGTGTGTGTGTGTGTGTGTGTGTGTGTGTGTGTACTAAGTGTGTTCATTGGAATTTCAAGCAGCTTCAGCTGCAAGGTCAGCGCCTTCATCTTCTCCTCCTCGCCCTCACCGCGATCCTGTTACAGAGGCTGGCGCCACAGCCAGCGTCACAGCATCGATAAAGCAAACAATGAACTTTTGCGTCAGCTGGAGGAAGTCATCGAATTTTTGTGCATGCAGAAATAGTGAAAGAGAGAGAGAGCAAGACAGAGAGAGAGAGAAAAAGGGGGACCTAGCGAGATCTTATTGAAATTGCACTGTTCTTAACTGTAAACTGGTTTTGTGCAGGGCACAACAGTTTGACAGGCACTGTCAAATGCATCAGCGACAAAAACAACAACGGAAATCACTTTCCCTACGAAATGCAGGGAGAGCGAGTCAAAACAAATTAACAGCGAAAGCAACAACAACAACAAAGAAGAAGAAGACGATGACGAAGAGAGCAGGCGAGAGAGCTGCGTTTGTTGTTGCTGCAACCACTTGCTACACCACACAACGCAAGCCAGAGCCAAATACACCACGTAAACACACACACACACGAACGCATATCCACTTCCCCATGGCAGCAGTTGTTGTTTTTTGCTGCTGTGTTGTTATTGTCCGTGATAACACGGACGTAGCACGACGACTGTATTGGAATTCATTTCGATTGCGTTGTACAGGAGGCGCCGCACTGATTCTTTTTTGTTTGCCAACAGCACGTGCTTAAAGCGGCACAGCAAAGCCGTGCAGTTGCACACACCCGCACACACACACCGAAAACAACTTACAAACACACAGGCATACACACGCTTGTTTTTGCAAGTGCCGAATACCGCAACAGATTTTGATGAAACACATTGCAACATATTCAGCACACAAGCTTCCAGCACACACACACATACTTACTGGCACACTCAGCACCACACACACATGAACAACATGTGCACGCACACCCACACGCAAACGAACACAAAGTTGAAAACACGCACGCAACGTTTTTTTGTAGTTTTAAGTTAATTCGTGTTTGCGTTTCAGCACACTTAACTTGCACTTTGCCACCGCGGCATATGTCATTTATTCTATCAACTATCGTATAGCCGCTGCATACATGTCTCTATCTATCCAATTGGTTTAATTCAATTCTTTGTTTATGCACTTACAAATTCTTGGTCTTGTTGTTCAACCGCTACCTCCGACGCCATTTTACGAATGTGAAACAGTATCGCTGATTCGTTTTCACCACACCGAACAGCTGTTTCGCGCGCTAAGTTGGCTGCGAGTGAACATCGCACTCAGATTAAGTTAGCTGCGAATAACAGCGAACTGTTATCGATATACCTATGCATACCGATCGAAGTTGCGGTTTGTGAAAAGTTATAAACAAAGACAACTAATGTTCGTTTTTGCTTGCCGCAAGATGACTTAACAAATTTCACTCGTTATTTAAATATAATGTGTTTGTCATATTTGCACTGCTTATACACACATATATGCATTAAACAAAAGGTTTTATTTTTATATTGGTGCCTAAACTTGTGGACTTCAATAAAAATAAATCGTGCTACATATATAAATTACTATATAATTTTAAACTGCTTGTCGTTTATTTTATTGCAATTGCATACGATCAATTGTGAACTGCAAATAATTGTATTTCTGCAGCCCTGCAAGTTAACAGCCGCAGCGATAACAGCGGCATTAACAGTTCCATTTGCTGACATTAACATCATACACAAAATTGTAATTAGATTCACAGCAAAGCGCAAGCAAAATTCATCGGAACAAACTAAAAAGTAATAACAAAAAGAATGTCAAGCTGACTGCTTTAAATAAATCAACAAACGGCAAAAATGTAAAAGAACACAATCGATAAAGTAAATGAGCAGAGAGAAAGAACAATACGACGACGACCACAACGACAACAACAACAACATCAACGAGACCGATATAAGGAGGGAGCCTGCAAATTGATTTGCCAGTTGATAACGCTATCGACGCGTCGCCAGCTGTGCAGCTGCAAAGCAATTTGAATTAAACCATACTGGTGAGGACTGAGCAAAAGCATTACTAGCTGGCCAGGTGATTGCAGGACACAAACGCAGAAAAAAGAGTTTGCAACGGCGATGCTGCTGCTGTCAACGTCAGCTGTGCCATTTATGTGTTGGTGTGAGAGAGGGAGAGAGTGCGGAAAGAGGAAGTGCTGCTGGCGTAAGGTGGAAACGAAGGTGTTTGCAAGTGTGTGTGTGTGTTAATGTGTGGCACTTGTCCGCCCATCTAACGCCCTCGCGGCGGCCCTACACTGCCTTCGCCTTCACCTCTGCTTTCTTGTCTTTCCGTTTTCGCCTCTTTCGTCTGTGTTTTATTTTTATTTTTTTGTTTGGGCTGTTCAATTGCTTAAGTTATTTAATGCGCACCTACAGCCATTAAAAGGTGTGCGCAACGTTCTGTGTCCGCGCGTGTCTCTCCTTCTCTCTCTGTGTGTGTGTGTGTGTGTATGCTGGTTGTTGTTGCTTTGTGTTTTTTTACCACTATTTCTAATGACAATCGCAATCGCAGTCGTAAATAGCCGTTTCTCACTTCTTGCTAATTGTCAACAGCTTTCGCTGTCGCTGCCGCTGCCGCGTCCGCCGTCGCCGTCACCCGCCCTGCCCGTTGCAGGCAGCCAGCATGCACTTTAACAAATCGGAGCTCACCAGCCTGGCCACGAATCCCGCCACCAGATTCGATAAAGAGGGTTCGTTGACAATTACCGAGCGACAGGAGGGCATTTTCTGGCGCACCGATGGTAAGTTCAGATGCCGCGGGAGGGGAGGGATCACTCACACTCACCCGCACACACACACACACACACACACACAATCAGCAGCATAAATATCGGCAAATCTCACGCCACACACACTCACTCGCAGAGCGTGCTCGACTATCGGCAGTACTATCGGCTGCACGCGCTCGATAGTTGCGTCACGCTCTTTCGATCACAACTCACACACACTTTGCTTACGCACCGTTTGCCGTCTTTCTCTCTCTCTCTCTCTCTCCCGCTCCCTCCCTCCATCTCTCTCTGGCCCTATTCGCCTGCAGTCAAGCAGGAATACTGGTGCAAGCTGCGTGGAAATCTTCTATTCTATCTGAATAAGAATTGCAAATCAACTGTAGCCGGTGTCTTTGTGCTCGACGATTGTCGGCCGCGCATACTGTACGAGCAGCATGAACTGAATGAATACGGTTTCGATTTGGGTAAGTGACGAATCTGTGCTCCGAACCAGGCAGCTAATTAGAATTCTTCAAATCTGTTCCTGCAGACTTCAGGGATAGTCCCACGCAACGCATCATCACGCACAGCGAACAGGATCGTCAGGATTGGGTGAATCAGATTTTGAATTGCTCCAATCAGCGTTTGGATTACGAAATCGAAGAGCTGAAGCAACAAATTGCAGCAGCAACGGCAGAGATCAGCAGACAATCTGTTGCCGATATGGGCAATCAAATCGATCAGGGTCTACCGATGCCGAATTCGGTCACCTCGTTAACCCAGTACCTGGACGATTCGTTGTCATTAAGTGCGCGTACATCGACAACGACAGCGACAACCAACACTGAAGGTGATCTAATACAGTTTTAAAACTGGAATACTACTACCATGTCGTGGAAATTGGTTTTCCCCATTTTCTTTTGTTTTTTCTTCCTGTTATTCGAAGAAAAGTTGCCAACTAACCAAACGAATTAACCCAAAGAGAAACCAGCAGCAACAACAAGAACAACTCGCAAAGCAAATTGCCATGGTTAATGTTTAACTTTTAGTTTGTAAATTCCCGATGGGTTTTGTTTTACAATATGTTATACTCGCACACACACACACATGCACGCACGCGCTTAACCCCCACACCCAAACACACACACACACACACACACACCTGGTGGAACACTCTTATACATTATAGATGAGTTTCCCTAACATTCTCAAAGCAATGCGAACTGTTTCTTAATTATTGCTAATCTTAATCCACGAATATCTTAAAATTCCTTGAAAAAAACACACTCGATAAAACATATATGTAAGAAAATAACCCTAAATATTTTGGTTTTGTCGTGCTGATAAACACAAAGAGTTCGCTCGTTCAACAACGAATTCAATGCGATTAAAATTTGTATAAAAAAATATGCTTTATATCCCTAGAGTTCAGGAAACAAAGAATTCGCATTAAAGTTTCGCAAAATATTTCAAGATCAAACTGTGCATAAGACATATAATGCACAATGCTCTAGCAAATCGAACAAATATAAAGCAACCTCATTCCCAACGAATTTATAGATCTTTTTTATATTTCCTAGATTAAACTGCACTTTGAAAGCGACAATCCTAATCATAACTGTGTGTCTGTATTGTTAATCTATGTGGTATATATAGATAGTATATATAATGATCTATTTTTGAACAAGTCGATGTTGATTTAGAGCGGGAAATGTGCAAGAAAGGAAAAGAAAAGAAAAGAGAGAAAGAGACCGCTATACATAACATATATAATTGCTTGTCATATTCGCAAGAAATCTGAATAAAATTTATTCGAAGAATAAAACTTTATTTCTCTCTCTCTCTCTCTCTCTGTGTATATCGTTTATATATAGATAGATATAGTATCTTAGTTTCTAGTACCGATTTGTAGTGAAAGCATGCCCAAACAAATGTCTTCCTCTCTCTCTCTCTCTTTTTTCTGTCTCTGCTGCTGCTGCTGCTGCTGTAGAGCGCGGCGAGCTCTCGGAGCTGTCGGAGCTGCCCATCTGCGAGACGGCGATCTCCTGTGATAATCTACCGCTGGACGGTTTCGGCCGTTCACCGAATCCGCGTGTCATCTGCTCAGTGCTGCATCCCGGCCAGGATGCCGGTGGCATCTTGTGGCAACAGCATGCGCGCACCGAGCTGCTCGAACGCACGCGTGCACCGCAATTTTTGTGTACCATGCGCTTTCTGCGCTCCGGCGGCTTCAAGGCCACGACCCGGCTGCGCTTCAGTGTGCACGATGTGCGTGAGCGTGTCTCGCTGACGTCGCTGCCCCTGGGACACGCCGAGGTGGCACTGGGCCTGGTGCAGGATTCGAGACGGCTGCGTTTGCCACTGACGTCGCCGCGCGGCGAATGTGGCTTCATTACGTTGACTTCGTGGGCGCCGGATGCACCTGCTGCTGCTGTCGAGGCGTTGCCATCATTGAATGTGCTGGGTCGATGTGGTGCAGCGGAGCCGCCGTTGCTGCCGCCGCCTCCACGTTCCAGCACGCAGCTGTTCGAGCAGACGCCGGCGGATCAAGGCAGTGACAGCAAGAGCAAGAAGCGAGGTAAGCCTACACACCCATCCGCCCAATCCCTTGCCTGCCATCCACTGATAATTAATCAACGTTCTTCGTCTTTCACGTAGGTCATCGTCGCACGCAATCGCTGCCACCGCGTCTGGGCGTGCGTCTCTTTGTGCCACAGCTGTGCGGCGTGGAGCGTGTCTGCGCCAATCCTCGCGTGCATTCGTATCGCCTGCACTCATCGCTGGGTGCCGACATCAGTGTGCTGGAAACGCTGTTGGAGTCGCGTCTGTGCTGCGCAGTGCCGCAGCAATTGCTCTCGATTTGGATACAACGCGAGAAGGAGCTGCTGCAGGAGATCTCCGGCATGGGTGAGCTGAGCGGCGAGTGGCGCTGGCGACAAATGAATTTGCTGGAGGAACATTTGCGTCTGCTCAAGGATTACTCGCAGGCCAAGCAGAATATACAGCAGCTGATGCGGGATGGTGTGTGCTTTAAGCGTTCCGCCGCGAAGCAGGATGAATCTCTCGAGTTTCTGCCGGTCAATCTGCACGTGCAGCGCATGTGGGCACAGAATGATACGTTGCAGCGACGTGGTGTGCTGGACATTATCACCGTGGGAGCGTTTACGCGGCACGATGCCAAGGGACGCAAGTGTGGTGGACTGATTAAGTGAGTTCATGTGGCGCAGTATAACAGTTTGTGAATGCGGGTTGCAGCACGATTAGCTTAAAATAGCATGGGACGAGGGTTTCAAAAGGGAAGTAGCAGGTCTTAGTATACAATATAACACAATATAACAGTATACGAGCTATTTATAAGCCAATTTGTACTTGTTATATAGCGCAATTGATTTCACGAGTTTATTTAAAGCAAACAGAAATGTGCTAGAACCATGCGGGCTTACAGAGGAGATTAATCATTATAGTAGCAAGTAATGCCATGTAGTATAACAGTATAACAGACCTGGAAAGCTGTGAGCAAGTAACCCACTTCAAATATTCTATGCCATGACTAAACCCCTGCCCATTAATCTCACAATTTACTCATTAATCTCTCTCTCTCTCTCTCTCTCGCTTAGACTGCTGCAGGAGAGCAAATCATGGAAGCTGGAGCAGAGCAACGCCTGCAAGGTGCAGGCAGCCAACGATGCCGTGCAGGCAACCAAGCAGCTACGCAAGGAGATTGTCGAGCTGATGTCGCAACTGCTGCAATTGGCGAGCGTGCGTTGTGCCCGCGACATGATGCCGCTGTGCAACGAGATGGTGGCCAAAACAAAGACGCTATTGAATATCTGGGAGCCCAGCATAGTGGAGGAGGCAGTCACATTTATCGAACGTCACCGGATTATCGAGGAACCCGACAATGTGCTCATGGAACCCATGTCGCCGTTTCGCAAGATCACGCAGCAGCTGAGCGCACTGGAATTGAAATCACCAGAGCTAGAGGATTTCGCCACACCAGTGGTGGCTCCGCCCGATCTGTGGCCACGCGGCGGTCAGCCACTGATGCGTTCGAATAGCTGGCATCCCAGTAACTCGTCACCATCCTCATCGCTGGACATCAACGCCATCGATACGCTGCAGCATGCGGTCAAGTCGTACAACGCGCATCTGCGCAGCTTGGAGCAATCTGTACAGCCGGATTCGGTGCCCTCAGAGTGTGAACTCTTCGATGAGCAAACAAGCACATATCAATCTTTGCCACCTACATGGTTGGGTGTCATGCCCACGCTGCCACGTGCCACGCAGCGGCGACAGCAGCAGCAGCAGCAGCCTCCCGCTGGCTTTCTGGACACCAAACTGATGAGCTCCTCGCCCTCAGCGAACTACTATCGCCCCACCGAGGAGCCTGAGCCGCTGGATCTAACGCAGCTGAATATCGAGGCCAGCGTCATGTGTCTGGTCAGCAAGCTAAAGTTCTTTTGCGGACGCTGCGATAGTCCCGCCATAAGGCTGCGTCATCCGAAGGCGCCGCTGAAGCGTGAAGGTTTCACGGTGGTGCCACAGCAGCAGGCACCCGATGTCATAGCGGCGCCCAAGGAGCACGCGGCAATCCACAATCCTCAACCGCAATTGCAACTCGATCTGGCAACGCCGGCAACAGCGGCGACGGCGGCGGCGGCGGTGAAGAAGGGCAACAAGTTCACCGATGGCCTGGATTTGTCGCTGACCACCGATTGGGTGGCCGAGCTGCGTCCGAGCATGCGTAAGCTGCGACATGCCATGGATCGTTTATTGAAGACGGCGCGATTGATGCACTCGGTGCAGCGACTGCAGCAGGATGTGTGCTGTAATCGCCTGCAGGCGAGCATCATGTACAGACGCGACGTCTGCTTCTCCCAAGCGGTAAGCAGGATAATCCTCTAGAGCGTATGCCACTAGTAACTCCCTTTCTCTCCCTCTCCCATTCAGCTGACGGCCCTGGTCAGCGCACTGATGCTGCGTCTTTGGGGCAGTGAACTGGACCCCAGCTACCTGACACTGCTGCGGGAACTCGGTCCATTGGCCTATTTCGAGGGTCTACTCTCGCTGTATGGCGCCGAAACGGATATGTGGAGTGACATGTGCATTGCGATTGAGGATTTATCGTCGGTCAGCTTTACGTTGATCACAGCGCAGACGAATGAGTTGACACCGATGCCACGCATCACAGGATCGAGACAGGCACTGGAAGTGTATCTGCCTGTGCCGGAACATGTGCATTTGCCTGCTGCGGGCATCGCGTTCAAGATCACGCCCGTCTTCTTCAACATTGGCATCAACGAGAAGGCCACGCTGGGCCATACACGCGATCAGCATCGTTCCAATTTGGACAACTATTTGCGACTGTCACAGTACTGTGCACGCTATCGCAAGCTGGGATTGAATGCCTCTGCTGCTGCAAGTTTCGGTGCCTCCGAATTGGACTCATTGCAATCGGTGCTGGGTTTCATGGAGCAGCAATTGCGCGCCAATGTCACCAAGAATGTTAAGATTCTGCACTTGGCCGAGGATGCCTGCCGTCTGACCGGCGGATTGCGTTTCACCTCGTGTAAATCGGCCAAGGATCGCACTGGCATGGCCGTCACGCTGGAACAGTGTCGTGTGCTTGTACGCGAATTTCAGCTGCCCGCCAAGCATGTGCCCTACGCACTGAGCACCATGCGCAGGTGAGTAGCAATTGCGTTTCTCTTGCCACACTCTCTCTCTCTATCTCTCTCTCTCTCTCTCTTTATTACAGCGAGGGCACTCGCATGGATAACGTCTACAAAAACATTGGCAAGCACAAATACGCTTTCAATTTACCGCAGGTGATCATGCTGCCGGCCATGTATAGGCCTCCGGTGGGTGCCTATGGCAAGGCGGAGACCTAAGGCGGCAGCTTCCAGTTACAAATTGTTTATTAGGTTAAGGCAAAGCAACTTACCAAGTACTTATGAAGAACCTACAACAACAAACAACTGTGCCAAAAATATAAGAAAAGTTATAGAGGAAAAGCAGCAATATCTTCGGCATGCCGAGGGTATTATACCATTGCAGTTGGTAGCTTAAGGCTTAAGCGATCCCATTCCAATTTATATAGAGTCTTAAATATAAGAACTATAAATGAGGCTCTTCGATTTCCACAGTTTAGGTCTATAGAAAGCTATATTGTAATGCATATAATTATTTAATTTCGGCGAAATGCGAAAAGTATATATTAGATGCGATTTTACGAGATTTTACATTTTATAAATCATTCCTATGGCAATTATATGTTATAGTATTCTAGTCTTGACAATTTATTAACAAAGCAAAAGTGCGTAGAAATGAGTGTATTAAACAACTAAGTCAATAGGAACCTATAGCAGCTATGCAATATATTAGTCCCATCTGAATTGCTCCGACCTATTTAAAGTCGTTTCAAATATATTAAAAATATTTGATATAATGTTATGTTTCAACAGCATTCATTTACCTAGACAGTTGAACCTGTTCACACTGATTAACAATATATATACCCGAAGTACCATGCTAGGAATGGGATATGTCTGTACCTAATAATACCTCTGCAAGGGTATAAAAATCTACATATATTCATAATATACACTAACGAAAGAAAGTTGAAAACTAAAAATACAAAAACATCACAAAACTACAGTGGTCGCTCGCCAAACTAACAAGATCTCTGCATACATAGCAGCTGAGCATAAGGAACTGAGCTGAAATTTAACTTCAAGCTCGTATTCACATCAATGTATTTGAAAATCTTGAATATTATGAAATCTTTTAATGATTTTCACATTAAATAAAATTATAGAAATGTCATAATGTCAACTATAAACGATTTACAGCAAGCCAAGTGCATTATATTCGAAACAGTCATACCTACATACGTATATTACTTATATCAACACATAGTGCTCCGATTTGCTACATATATTGAAAATTAATCAACATTAAACTGCGATGAGATCAGTAAGCTCATGCCTGCAAACAGGAATATATACAGTTAACAAATTAACAAATTATAATACACGCTGCACGTATAATCATTATCATAATTCTATTAATCATGTGTATAATAAATGAAATTGGTGAAAAAGGCAGCATGCCGATTGAAGCGAGCCACCACTGTAGTGACAGTTACGTCACGCAGGAGCAGCACAGCTGCTGCGAAGCTGGAATCGAGTTGTGTCTCCAATCTCGTTTCCTGCTCCGCTTGCGCAGTGAATGCCAACTGTCGTCTGTTTTAGTACTTAGTAAGGAATTGTTAAAGCATGAAAGAATTCCATATTACATTTTAGGTATTTATTTAAATTAGACTTTAAAAGATATTATGTCATTGCGGATTATGTACTTAATTCAATTCATGTACTTCCAGCAAAGAGAAAGCAACTTGTTAACCAAATACAAAAAGGCAACTAAACAACGACTAACAAAATGTGTGTTACTGGGAAAAAGGTGGGTGCAACTACTTCTAGTAATCCTGCACACGTCCCGTGCCCAGTCGCTGCTTGCGTATCTCCGTTTTCAGCCACGATGGCACATTGCGAATGGGATGCGCCATGGGGAAACGTGGCTGTGGCTCTGGGCCCTCGAAGGGATGAGTTTTGGCCAACTTGCGCTGCAGATACTCCTTGTTTAGCTCCTTCTCATCACGATGCTTGTCCATGTACAGATTGAAGGGCTGTTTCAGTGGGAAGAACTTCTGATCCGCTAGATATGGTTTGGGGAAATCATATTCATAAACAGGCTCCTTAAGCTCTGCAAGCGAAAAAAATGAATCAGTCAGGTGGGAAGAGCAAGCGATGGCTAAGATCACAAACTTACTTAGAACATTGTGATAAAACTCCGTCAGCGACTCATCCCAATTGGTCTGATAGAAAGCCAGTCCAGCCGGTGTCAGCTCATCCTGATGCTGCCGATAGAAATCGAGTGTATTGAACGTGCGCTTCTCCAGGTTGTTATAGTCCTTGGTGTCCACTCTGTGGCTACTTAAATCCAGGCGCGATTGCTGCTTGTACAACACGAAGACCATGCGCTGATAGCCCACACCTCTGGGCGGAAACGGTGGCAAGTACTCGGCGAGCACCTCGCCCTCAGCCATCTTGCCATTGGGTATGTTGGCGCTGGCGTAAAAAAGGGGATCAAGTCAGATTTGGATGATAATAGAGATAAGCTACTGCATAACCTACATGAACCAATGCAGACACTCGGCGGCTTGATTTGTGTAGTGTGCATCGGGATTGGTGGCCAGCAGCGACCAGTAGCTATCGCCTTGCGCCGGCTTGCCCATAATCGGATCCAATTGGCCATCGAAGCTGACCTGCGGTGCCTTTGTTGCCTCGGCGGGCTTAATGACATTGCCATTGTAGACGGGATTCAGATCGTAGACAATGTTCAGTGGCACACGCGGCACAAAGTACGCGCTGCCAAAGAGATGCTCGAAAATGCCGTAGTGATCCGCCAGCAGGCGCAGATCGTGCTGCCCCGTTGTCTGTACATAAGTCTGCTGCACCTTCTCCAGATCGATGAGTACTGCATGACAAGCAAGTATTACATATACCTTATATATTCACTATACAAGATAAATAGATGCACTCACACTTTTGGCTGCGCGCCAGCTGCTCTAGCTCCTTGTTTGTGCGCTGCGCCTTCAGGTGATCCAAGCGCGCCCTTAGCTGCGCCGAACGCGATGGCTTTAGCTGCGGAAATCCAATATTGATACGTGCCGTCACCTCAGGATCACTGGTATCCTCATCTAGACAAGGCGTGTTTAGAACTGCGCTGATTACAACATCAACATCGAGGAAACTCACCTCGCAGCCGCTGCTCGAGCGTTCGTGCCACACCGGGCGGCTTGCCACGCAGTGTGTGACCCTGTCGTTGGCTGACATTAAGCAGCAATAGCGGCTGCAACGCTGATGGCGTTTGTGTGCGGCGCAAGCTGCCATTTACGCCGGTTTTCATTAATAAATTGCAAAAAGACATGGTGTTTTATAAGCAGGCGACCGCCTCGCGTTTTCATCAACTTCACAGCTGATATACATTCGATAATCATCGTACGTATCGATGGTTATGCTGTGCAGTGTTGCACAGCATAAGTTCATCCGTTTGCCTATTAACTTTTTCTTACGATCTGGCAACGCTCGGAAACAAAAAGTGCTGGTTAAATTCAAAATAAAAAGCTTGAAATTTAAATTAAAAATGTTAGGTTTTATTAAAATATAATATATAATAATATAATATTGGCATACGAGTGAGATAATATGAGGAAAATGAAAAATGTTGTACCCTGGGAATTTGTAATTTCCGATTTCTAATACGATAAGCAATGTAATGTATCCATATTTACACACATATGTATGTATATGTTTGTGTGGGTGTAAGCTCTCGTAGGAAATATTTGAAATATCCAAGCTGATCAATAATTTGTACACACATACAAGTGTTGTACATGCGCACGTGTAGAGAATTACATATGTTTGTGTGTATGTGTGCAGTCAAAGGCGCCGCTCTTTCATAACGGCGCAATTGAGAGCGAATGCTGCCCGCGAGTGCCGGTGACGAGCCTCCTACACACAGACACACTCACACACATCTCTTTAGTAGACACCGCTGTTATACGCTTTACACATAAACCAGTTTACATGTGCGTCGTATAACAGTTTTGTGCTGCTGCGGCTTTTGATGCCTCTCTGCTGCTGCTGCTGCCTCTGCCGCTGTCGCCGCTCGAAAAGGACAAACTCAAGGGCAATTCATGGGCTCAGGCGGCACAAAGGCGCGTCAGGCAGCAGGACCGAATGTGAAATTCGAAGTGAAAATATTGAAATTCATTGTGCCACGCCTTCTTGCAGGCAGGCGGCAGAGCACGTGCAAGCGCATCACATGTGTGCATAAGGCTGCATTACTGTGTTTGTGTGTGTGCGTGTGCATTCCCATTGTCACACAACGTTGTTACACAACGTTGCCACCCTCAAGTCAACCCTGCACTTGGTCAAGGCACACGTCATTGCGCCACCCAAAATCGTCCTAGTGAAAAGTTTGACATTTGAGTGGCGACGCCAGCGTTGACGCCGACGCTAACGCCGCTGCCGCAGTCGCTGCCCACGCACAAAACGCTAAACTCAACTCGAAACAACGCTCTCTTACTAAAACCTAAGCGGAGAGAGCGCTCCTGCTCGCCCACTCACACTTTCCCTGTCGCGCTCAGCCACACGCCCACACTTTTATGCACGCGTGCCCGACATTGTCTCCTGCCAATTGAGGTTCCTCTCCCCAACCCCCCCCCACCACCACCCCAACACGCACCGATAAATAATGCAATACTCTCGTTGTTTTTTTCGCTGCTGCGTTAACAGCGCGAGTAAAAATGGCCGCTGCAGCTAATCGAATGTTAATGGCGGCTTTCTCATTGTCCACTCTTGATTAACAGACTGTTAAGCTTTGTTGTTGTTTGCAAGCAAAGACTGTTAATGCTCTGTTAGCAGTATATTCTATTTAATTAATGACTTTTTTTACAGTTTCATTTGAAATTTGGAGAAAACTAGCGATATATGTATATATTTTTTTAATTTGGTATCTGTAAGGACACAAGCAAACCAGCTCGTAATACGTATAGGTCAGGCTTGCAGGGAGCTCGAAGAGAGTAGCCCATAAGCTTTAAGGGTATGGAAACACCTTCAGCATGCCTTTCTTGCGTGCATTTTTTCAGTAAAATTTTCCACTGCGCACGCACCACAAACCGAAAAGGCTTTAAGCCGGCAGGCTGCGGGCTTTTTTTTCTCCTCTCTCTCTCTCTGTCTAGCCCTTCCACCCGGCCAGCGAAACTAGGCTAAGTTCACATCCATTTACAGCTGACACGCCTGATATGGTTGGGTGGCCGGGCCAAGACGAGGGAGTACGCACAACAATTATACATAATTGCAATCTTTCCACTACCTTTGGATTGCTAACCCCCCCCCCCCATAGACCATTACCACAATCCACATGACCACTACCACAATCGGAAATTGCGACGCTAATTCACTGTTATTCGATAGGTCTTTGTAGGGGAAAATATCATCGATAGATTAATTTATTTATAATACATACTGTATAATATACGTTTCTTCGTAGGTAATCGCAGAACCAACTAGAAACGATATACCCAAAAGTGTTTGCAATTCTATCTCGCGAGTTTCCGTACCGTCCCGGCCCCCAGGCGAGTCCATATAGTTGCTGATAAAACGATAAGCGAACGCGTCCGGGACTCTTGAACATATGCCAATTTGGGCAATCAGTCAATCAGTTATAGCATATATCGATCGGACCAGCGGGTTCCACACCGAGCTGCTCGATTGGTCTATAAATATTTGTACCTAGATATGGCATATTTCTATGCATGGGTATTTAGCTAGGCATGTATGTAAGCATATCGATAGCTAAGCCCCCAAAAGAGATCTGCTGAACAGGAAGACTATGGCATAAACCAACCTATTTGCGCTTGTTGTTTTTATTATTGATTCGTTTATTGTTATTGTTCGTTCGTTCGGTTCTATTTAGTATGACATTCCCATTAGCAGGGGGGAGCCCCATGGGGTAATTATAGCGTAATTAATTTGCCTACCTACCCGGCCTGTCTGTCCTCTCCCCACCGCCCCCCCTGACTGTTGGTTCCATCATCCTCTATCAGCTTCAGCCTCAGCTTGTGCACTTTTACTTTCGGTTTTACAGGGCAATCATCGCCATTCAGATTGCATCGCGCGATATTGCATTAACTTTTACGGGCAGATTTCGAGTGAGTCTCACACAGAGACTCTATAAGGCATGAGTATCTGTCAAGCTCAGCTCGCTTTATCAACGCAATTTTAATTAATTGCCACACAATAAGCCTGGGGTTCGCTCTGAGTTCGCTCGAGGAGAACCCATTTGCAACTGGTGTATGAACCCTCAGATTAATTATTTTAGAATTATATATGACACACATTAGAGTGGTTTCCTAGGTGTTCTACTTATAGATTTTATGGTTAGATTTCTCAAGTATTTGTCTAAGTATAGGCAAGAGTCGATGAGAGCGGTAGGGTAGGGTAGGGTTGGGTGTATTCGTTAGCTGCTGCGAGCAGGCTCAACTTGATCGACAGTTAGTACTCGCTACTCGCTAGTCACTACTTGCTCTACTCGTTACTCGCTAGACTTGACTGCTACACTCTATTTGATACTCCCTACTGTACTTCTGCTACTCGTTTCTCGCTACTTTTTTATCTCTGTTTCTCACTCGCTACCCGTTACTATCCACTCGCTACCTGCTACTCGCTTCTTGCCACTCTCCCACTACTCATTTGACGCTTCTCTTCATACGATCCTCCTAGCTCTCCAACTCGTTTCTCTTTATTCGTTCCTCTCAACTCGTATCTCGTTGCTCGCTACACTCGTCTAGTTACTCGCTACTTCCCACACGTTTGCCTTAGCTTCCCTCGTTTAACAAAACAATGAAAAACCTTATTATATTTCCTTCTTAAGCTGCGTGGATCATCTCACTTCACTATCTGCCCTCTGCACTCGCTGAGATGATCTTGGCGAGCGGCTCCAACGAGCTTCTGCCCAACCTAGCTAGCGCATTCGGTATTCGGGTATCGACCAGCTGCTGTGCTGTGTCCAATTTCGATTGTTTTGTCATATTTCGCTTATCACGCAAAGGCGGCAACATTTTCAATAACACTTGGCGCTTGACAGGGATCCACTTGACCCAAAGCACTCTCCTCTCGCCCGGCAACGCTTGTGTCTCATCGTCATCATCATCAACAAATAATATTGTCTTACTCGGAATTCGCGTAGCAATCCGCGATCACATTTTGGGCAAACTGTGTTGTTTACAATCTCGAACATGATAGGTGACTACGTAGCACATGGCTTTTTATGCTTTTCGCCATTAGGTGTGAGATATGCTGAGATTGCCAGGGCTGAAGTGGCGCAGGCGGGGGGGATAAGGGAACCTACGCAACCTACGGTTTTGGCCTTTGACCGTTGGCGACAGCGCACGAGCTACCTTATCGGTAGCTCTCGTGACAGACTATCTACATATGTATATATGGGTACCTGTGCAATTGTGTGTACCTCGTCCAGCTATCGCTCGACCAGTTTGGGGCAGTTCTCAGGGCGCTCGGCGTCCCGGGCCGCGTCATGATCATGAACTTTGCCTTTGTCTGGTCGCGTATTGCGCAGTTTTACAGCACTATTTACTACTTAACGGCGAAGCGTATCTACAATCTACTCAAATAACGGACTTAACGACGCAGACAGAGAAAGAGAGAGAGAGAGAGGGAAAGTGCGGGACTATCCTATAAATAACATTCAATAGTGTCTGGAAACCTGGAATAATTGACTTAGAGCTTGTCGCTTTTTCTGTCTACTTCTCCTACTCTTTTGCTTTATGCCTCTGTCTGTCTGCCGTCTCTCTTTTCCTCTCTCTCTCTCTCTTTCCCCCTCTTATTTTCTTTTTATAGCCGCCAGCAATAATTAGCAAAAATTATCAGTATAGCTAATTAGAGCTATTCTTATACGTTTTTAGTACAGACGCTACAACTAATTGTTTCTCTCTCTCTCGCTCTCCCTCTCGCTCTGTCTTGCCTTGCCTACGTCTCTAACATTTCCCTGACCTTTCCTTACACTCTCCCGCTCATGAAAAGCTTTCATAGCTACCTCGGGTTTTCTTATTTTCATACCTATCGGTCGATCAATCATTGTCAGTCTAGCTACGCTTCCCCCTACTTCTGTTCTCGCTCTCTCTCTCTACCATTGTCCTGCTAGGTAATTACCTGTCACAACAATCTGATTAACTTATTACTTTAATACTACTAAGTATATGTATCTGTTGCACTATCTTGACTATCTTTTTTTTAGCCAACAACACTTAAAACTTTCAGTGTAAATTAAACTTAAACCGATTACAGCTGTCAGTCTCTCCCTCTCTCTCTCTATCTCTTAATTTCCCTGTCTCAATCCCACTGGATAGCTCAATCAACTCAATCTTTGCACCGACGTCTCTCGGCTGACTGCAGCTCAATTGCATTCGTAGACAATAACAATCACTTTATAAATAGTTGCGAAATGACAAAGCCAAACAATTTTGCTGAATGAATCGATCGACGGACCGATCATCTATAAACAATAATAATGCATGAAAAGCAACGTAACACAATTCCACACACACACACATACACACAGAGACAGAGATACACCCGGATTGGGCTATAACGGACTATGGAATGCGCTTCATTCCTTGGGTTCGAGTAGGGGCTAAGTTCGAGTCAGGTTGGAATTGGTTTAGACGAACTTGACTTGGTTTAGTTAGGTGAATTTAATGTCTGGTATGGTTGGGTTTAACTGGTTAGCTTAGGTTAGCTAGAAGTTTATTTAGGGCTATGTTGTGTTAACTTAAGTTAGCTTAGCTAAACGTGAGTATAATAGTATAATGAGTATAGGTTTGAAATAGTAAGAAACATACGGGTTTCCTAGACACTTTGGGTAAGTTTCAGCTCTCTCTCTCTCCCCCCTGAACCGATCTACCCGAGTGTCGTAAGGTATGCAATGTCCACTTATATGAGAAATGCAGAAACGTGATCTATTCCAGGTGCTTTTTACTCGGTCACTTTTTGTGCTCGTGGTTGTCATTGTTTTCTGTTTTTGTTTATTATTCTTGTTTGTTGTGACTATTACGGATATTTGTGCTGTTTTTTTTTTTATTTATAGGCCCCCACGACGTCGAAAGGTGAATATAATTTATTATATGTTGACCTAACCCCCCTCCCACTACCGCCACACACAGCTGCAGCACGCCCGAGCCGCGTTGCAAGTGCAACAAGTCAAAAAAAGTGAATACCGTGAATACTGTGAATGTGAATACTATGCATACTATAGACGCGGGCGTTAGTTAACTCCGTGGCAATTTGCGGCTTTGTACGGTTGTTATGGCACAACAACATCGCGTTTCCACTTTTCCACATTTCCCCCAGACATGCAATGCGAGGGGAAGCAACAGATCAAATCGGTTGGGTTTGTGTGGGTGATTCTATATTGTATACATTGTATATAAGATATATTTTCTTTATTTTATATAATTTACCATGTTATTTATTTTAAATTACTAGCTATATGTGCGATGTGAATGTTTTGTATTTAGGTTGATGATCTACAGCTATTATAGTATTCTAAACTATATGTAAATATATTGTATATATATATATATACTCGATTCCATTTTCTACGTTCTGGCAAAGTCATGTCGCCAGCTTTTTTCGGTGCTTCACAAGTGTCGCAAATTGATTAAAAAGTTTCGTTTATTATAACGAAATTGTATGCCATGCATTCCCATTCCCATTCCCATTCCCTGTTCTATGATCTTCGGAGCAGTTGTCGTTAATTGAACCAAATTTCGGTTGGCAGCGGCGCGTGAGTCCGCCCGTCTCAGATGTGGTTCAAGGCGGTTCCCTCCGCCTGTACGAACGGGTACTGCGTTTCAATTGATTCGTTTGGCTTGTTAAGCGATCGTCACTCACATTCATCTATTCATTCACTCACTCACTCACTCACAGTGGCCGTTGTGGCCCTGATCTTGTAAGATCTTGACACAATCGCATCATAATAGACTTTAGACTTACGAATGTTTTGTTATCGGTGGTTGAACCCCAAGCATGTTCATGGACTTCATCGACCTGAGCGGGACGGGATCATAATGATCGCATAGACTGCGGGAATACCCTGAACGGACGGTAGTGCCATTTGATCCGACGATCTGGAAGATCCCCGAGCACAGCCTAATCGCTTAGTTACCGAATAGTTTTTCCGACTTAAGTCTCTTCGACTTTTCCAGCTTATTGTAAAATGTTCTTCAGCGTAATTAAACAAGAAAATTTTTGCTTAAAAAAGCTGTTCGTAAACAATTTGTGCAATAGCGTTTTTATTATATTTTTATTGTTTTTTTTTTTTCCAATTACAAAGCACGAACGACAGCGCCTCCATTAAACATTGAAAACAGCTCGCAATCTAATTTGACAATAAAAAAGTGTTTTCAACACAAAAAGAAAATTAAATAAAAAAAAAATGTGCAGTTGTGTGTAATAAAATAATAACGGCAATCAGTCAAAAATAACAGCAAAAACAACAATGAGGAAACAACAACGCAGCTGTTTGATCTGTTGCTGCTTTGCCGCTCCGGTGATGTGGCAATGGATACCCTGTAGAATGAGGTAGACTAGCTGCAAGTCACTTACGAAACTTAAAAAAAAACCACAATAAAAGATTATGAATTATCGCATTCGGGAGAAGCCCCGCTTGAACTGGTCGGGGATTTTCCCGCGCCCTTTCCAAGCTGTTATAACATTCATTTGCAGGGTAATAACGTATCGAGCATATACTGTGTATTTTCTGTGTTTTTTGCTTTGTTTTTCGGCAAAAACAATGCGCCCCAATGGCCAATTTGCAGTCTCATAATTGCTGCTCTTGTCGGCACTTTGTCTATCTCCCTCCCTCTCTCTCTCTCATTCTTTGTACCTGATGTTTGTCTGTAATTAGTCGAACCAGTTGGTTTTCTCAATTTGCTCGCATTTCTCGTCATGCACCGTTTATGCCGCATTCGCGTCGCCTCTACAGCTGCACGCGGCGAGTGAGAGATATCTTTGCCACGAATCTGATACGGATCGCATCATCGAGTGAGTCGGAGAATCGCAAACAAATTTAGCAAAAAAAACAAAAGCAATGATATCCATCGCTATAGGAATTTCAGATCTGATTACAGTAAACAAGACTATATAGCGCACTCAGCAATCTAAAATTATATTGCAATTTCCAATTGCTACTGGGAATCGGAGATAAGACTCGTTTACGATAGCGATATCAATTCCAAGAAACAGGGGCCGGCACCCAGAGCTATCGCAACTACTGATGCAACGCAATTTTGCAATATTTTGTTGCAGAATCAATCTAGAGGTGAAACCATTAAGATAATGATATCTTCCAGGAGAAGCTGATGACTTTTAACGCAGTTATGCGATTCTGAAATCCACGTAGGGTTTTACGAGGGTAGCATGGCCAGGCGGTCCAAACTTTCGAAAATTTTAGATGCACAAAATTTGAATACAGAATCAATTTTCAGGTCAAACCATGAAGATAATGCCATCTCCCAGGAGAATCCGATGATTTCTGATTTCTGACGACATTATGATTGTTGCAAAAATTCCGAATTTTAAGAGGAAGTCATAAGCTTTGAGAGTTGTGCTAACAGGTTTCCTCAATTATAAGTATGCGCATATTATATATCATTAAGATCTGATGATTCAGTTCCTTTTCTTAATGGCTTGGTCGTGTCCAGCGTTTGCCATATTGAACCAGTTCGGCATGCAAATTTTCTACAAGGCATATGCGATTCGCAGCCATTTCCCACTTCGTGCGCTCTCTCTCTCTCTCTCTCTCCGCCTCTCTCTCTCTCTCCGCCTCTCTCTCTTCCACTCATGCATTCCTGCATCGGTTTGTTTGTTTGGCTGCAACAGGTGAACAACATTTCAAGACAGATTTGTCGTATTGACAAACAAGTTTTGAGATCTGCGAACAAATGTATCCATAGGATACACAGATATGCACTTACACATACATACATGCACATATGTATCTGGCATATTCGAGTAATAGTCAGCAATTAGTCGTGGTCGAGTCAATCTCACAATTTGCGTTGTCTGCAATCGACAAGTCGCTGAGAAACTACAAAAACAACAATCGCCGGTCGATGTTGTTGTTGCTGTTGCTGCTGCCACTCACATGATTCGAGTGCAATTTTCACACTTTCAAAAATTTTATTTAGCATTTGCATAACCAGCGGCAAAAAGATAAACAGAGAGCAGCAATACAGAAAGAGAAAACGGGAGCGAGAGCGCAGGCTAGGCAAATGCAGCTTGCAGCTTGCCACCCTGTCTGACTGTCCGTCAGTCTGCTTATAGCCAGAGTTGCCAGCTTTGCATTAAATAAAAAAAAATAAACGAAAAGCACAAATATCGTATACAATTTAAGGGGTTAAAACTGAAAAGAATTTAAGGGGTATAAGCAATAAGATACTGGCAGAAGTAGTAGTTTTTTAGCAGTTGTATAAGTAGTAGTAGTAGTAAATGAAAATATAAGTAATGGTAATATGCTGTAGTAGCAGTAGTAGTAGTAGAAGAGTAGAAGCATAAGCTGTAGTAGTAACATTAGAAATAGAAGAGTAGTAGAAGTAGAATAAGAAGAAAAGTATGAGAAGTAGTAGCAGTAGTAGACGCATTATAAGAAGAAAACTAGTAGTAGTAGTAGCATTATAAGATGAAAACTAGTAGTAGTAGACGCATTATAAGATGAAAACTTGTAGTAGTAGCATTAGAAGAAGAAAACTAGTAGTAGTAGCAGTCGTTGTCACATTAGAAGGAGAAAACTAGTAGTAGTAGTAGCATTATAAGATGAAAACTAGTAGTAGTAGTAGTAGTACATTAGAAGAAGAAAACTAGTAGTAGTAGTAGCATTATAAGATGAAAACTAGTAGTAGTAGTAGCATTATAAGATGAAAACTAGTAGTAGTAGCATTATAAGATGAAAACTAGTAGTAGTAGCATTATAAGATGAATAGTAGCAGTCGTTGTCACATTAGAAGAAGAAAACTAATAGTAGTAGTATGATAAACTAAAAATGAGAAATATTGGTAATAATAGAATAAAAGTTCAATTACAGGGTATCTCGGGAGTGCAGTGCTAGCACACGGCCCACACAGTAAGTGCGAAGAGGCGTGTCTGTCGCTTTGATGCCCTTCAAATCAGCCCACTCACAGTGGAATGGCAAAAGTCCGCTCTCTCTCTCTCTCTCTCTCCCCCTCTGCCCATTCACACAGAACGTGCTCTCTGCTCTCTTCTTCTCCTACGTTCTATGTGCTCTGTAAGTCGGCTTCTCTCGTCTTGCTTCGATTGGCAATTGCGTATTTTGTTTTAATTCTGGGCGCGATTAAGTTAAGGAACCTACGAATATAACAAAAAAATGTTGTTGCGATGGCGCTCTTTAAATTTAGATTTTTATTTTTACCAATTTTATTTTCTTTCATTCGTTTTTTTTTTTTTTTAATATGTTTTTTTGTTTTTCAATGCCGAAACGAAAACAAAATGCGAATGCGAATATTCGCGTAAATTGGCGCCGAATTGACCCGAGCCAAAGGAATGGCAGAAACTACTAGCAGAAAAAATAACGGAATAACGGCATAACGAAATAACGGAATAGCAAAAGTGTCAGAAAAAATGGTCGCTGATAAATTGCCGCTTCGCTTTGCCGGCCACTGACGCATGCGGCAGAGCGGGACCAAGGATTATGCAGCGACAGACCGACCGACACACAGATATATACTATACCGATATACGTATATTTAGATATAGTGTAGATACTAGCTCACAACACGATTATGTATTTGGTTTATTGGGGATATAGCCGTGTCTATTTCTGACGCTTTACGTGTAGCCGATAAAGCTTTATAGCACACGCGGTTCGTGATAAAAACAACACGTCACTCCTCCACACCCCCCCGTAACACTCACAGTAGACTCCAGACGCCTGGGAATTTTGAAAATATTAAGACGTATTAACTATATAGGAAAGTTTTCATAAATTGTTTGAAGTATTCCTTAAAAACAAGATGTCCATCATGTGTAAATCGATTACATTCGTTATCACCATGTAATAATCGATTTTGTCCCGCTTAGCGTGTCAACACTGTGGCACGCTTTGTTTACACATCAAGTATACGCAGCGTATCTCATATCAACATCATATCTGACGACGTTGAAAGAGATCAATATACATACGTGTATGTATATGTGTGATTCGAGTTATGTCATTAGGCTGTAACTTCCCATATTTATGCAAATAATAGAAATCGGAAAAACTGGCTGGTCAGTCGGGTCACAAGTTTTGGTTTTCTATACCCAAACTATTCCCCTTCCCGCACAGATAGAACACGATCGTTTTGCATTTGCATTTGAATTGCGTTCGAATTCAAATGAATCGCCTGCTTTAGAAACGTGAGCTGCGCTTGCTGCTTGTGATAGGTAGGAGGGAATATATATATAGTATATATATAGTACATATGTCCAGTAGCAATGCAATTCTTTGTCTGTGCCGGGGGAATTTGCATGTGGCTGGCAAATCTATAAACAACTTTCGTGCAACTTGCGAATGTTGGGTCGACGCGGCCTGAGACACTATATAATATATATATATATATGCACTATAGATACGATTCCCGATTCTGTGCAGCTTGGAAATAGTTCTCCAATCAACAACAACAACAAATCAAGCGACAATAAATCAATCTATTCAGAAACGGTCTTCAATAAAATGTAATAGAATCGAATAGAATGGAGCACGCTCGCTCGCCCTCTCTCTCTCTCTCTCTGTCTCTCACAATCGGTATACCCCACGCTATATGGATCGATCGTAAGCCCGCGCGCTATAGAACTGCGTCAAACGAAGCAAATTGAATCATTTTCCCCGTTTAATTGGGACTCAGAATTGACTCAGACTCAGAGAATCAGTCGAGCCTTATAGTTACCGCATTAATCAGGGGAGCCAATCATAGGGCGGTCGAGGAGTGCGGGTAGGAAGAATCAATCGAGCTCTCGATTGTTGTAACTATTCCTGGCATTGAAACTCAATTGTTTTTTTAATTGATGCTTCAGACGAAACGATACATTTTCCAACCCAAAAATGTTGATCTGTATCATTGCTGATTCCTTTGAGTGTCGATATATATTTATATATATATATATATATGTACCATGGTATATGTATAAGTTTTTCCCTTGAAAAGAACTAAGTCTTGATTTATTTTTTTTTTTTTTAGCTTTGCTTCGCTTTGGGTTTTTGCTGCTTTTAAATCGATTTTATTTTTGTCTCGAAATTATTTAAAATATTCTTTTGTTTTTATTTTATTTTTTAGCTGTTTCCGTCTCGCCTTGGTCTCTGATCTCGACCTAATGTTGCACTCAAAACTGGTCGTTATCCGCGGCAGCTGCTTCATCCTCATCTACATCTTGGTATTGATAAATAATTTATAAGTGACTAAATTGCTTTTCCATTTTCATGAAAAATAGAAACACTTTTTTGGTTTTCTTTTTTTTTTTTTTTTGGTTTTTTCGCTTATGTTTTCAACAGTTTGTGTATGTGTATTTTCTTTTTGCAAATTTTTTAAAAATACATGACAAAAAAAATTTGGATTATATTCATCTTTGATTTATCGAATTGTGTCCTCAAGAAGGCAATGCGTCGCCTGCGCGCAGTTGCTGGAAACATTATCATCTGCCCTAAGATATCGAATAAAATAATATTAACTCCAAAAAAGAATTGAAAAAAACGCTAAAAAGAGAAAGGAATATACAAAAAGAAAAACGCTCGCAACTAACAGGAGGAAATGGATCAATTGTGTTCATATTTTATTTCCGTTTTCGATTCGATGCGATATCGTAAAACATCTCTGTAAGGTTGTCTCGTATATAATAATATAATGTAATTATGTATATGTATAGTATGTATATGTGTGTAGTTGGGGGGACAGGGGATGCGGGGTGGTGGAGGAGCGTTACTCGTCGTCTGCAATAACATTTAAAACTACATAATAATTAAGCACTAAACTAGGCGTAAACTCACAATGAATGTATATATTGAATTGTATATCGAAACAATATAAAACAATTGTTTAGCTGCTTAAACGTTAGTAACAAAAAAAAAAAAAAAATTGTAGCATAGACTAAACAAAGATAGATGAAGAAGAAAAGATAGTCGAGTTACAATCGATATCGATACATGTAGTGGCTAAATAGGCTGTACTATCTCCATATCATATCATAACGTTTCACAAGAGTCATATGCATATGTATACACTATAAACATTTACAATTACAAAACACATTCGTTTCTCGCTGTGTGTGTCTTCGTACGTTTTTCCTTTTAATATAATATAAGTATGTATCATTTTGTTTTTTTATTTTTTTTTTCTTATTATTCTTTTGTTAATTTTTTTGTAGTATTTTCTTGTTTTTTGTAACAATGTGCGATTCTCTAGTTTGTTTTTCCTTCTTTTCTTTCATTTCTTTCATACA
This sequence comes from Zaprionus inermis, assembly GCA_018151445.1. NCBI lineage: Eukaryota > Metazoa > Arthropoda > Insecta > Diptera > Drosophilidae > Zaprionus > Zaprionus inermis. The sequence continues at coordinate 4,716,961 of JAECXD010001052.1, forward strand.
TAGTTTGTCTTGTCTGTCCTGGCTTAGGATATGATGATGCTTGTAGCACAGTATAACACTTTTTGGCGGCGCACGAAAGTGCGCTACACAGTTTCTCTCCCTTTCTACTATTATTACTTTCATCTCTTTTACACTCTCTCTCTCTCTGTCGCATCGTGAGTTTCAATTTTCTTATCGTTTTCATTTTCATTAATTTTGCTTAGGCTTCTAACATTTTGCGGGGCATTACCAAATTTTGCAATCGAAAATCATTATTTAAATTGTTTGTTGCTCTTTTAATATAACAAATTGCATGTGTGTGTTTGTTTGTGTTTGTGTATAAGATATATATAATATATATATGCATATTAACAATTCTTTTGTTTTAACAAAATCGAGAAACGATTGTAATACTTAACCAATTAAATTAAGCATGCAAATAATTTATTTAATTAAAAATAGAGCAAAATAATAATAGTAGGATAATGTAAAGAATGGAAGAGAAAATCAAAAACAATCGCTGAAGCATACATATCGTATCTATACATAATATTATCGTATGATTACTGTTTCTTTTTCTTTTCTTTTAGTTTAACTTTCCTCTGTTTTGTTTTTATTTTAATGTTTATCTAGAACTTGCCTAATTTGTTTAAATAGTATGTGCGCTGCACTGCCGCGCCACCTAGCGGCCACACCTGGCGCGCTGGACCGGCGCCGCAGCAGTGCAGCGGCGACCAAGGAAACTAACTCATTTTGTATTTTCGCATAGGAAAATTAATTTCGAAACTGATTGGTTTAACATCTTCTGTTTTCTACCTCTTCTTCATCTGTTTGTTTTGTGTGTGTATGTGTGTGTGTTTACTTAGCAACTGCGACGCTTGCCTCCGTTTCCGATTCCAATTCCGATTACGATAACGATTACAATTAGGAAAACGATTCTCGAGTGCGTAGATTGGAAAACCGTTTACTTGCTTAAGAGTATATCCTCCCGACAAGCCACAGCCGCAACTAGCGCCGCTCCTCGTCCCGAACCATCCTCGGAGAGCATAAGATCGAAAGTGATGCCCGGCTTGATCAGCTGCGTTATCTTCTCGACCATCAGATTATGGAACTTGGGATGGAAACGATAGACACTGCCATCGACACCGACCGTCACATGCGGCTCATCCATTTTGTTAATCAACGTGGCAATGCCCGCCGAGACCAGATGTGCAGCACGCTTCGAGACGCATTCGCAGATGTAGCGGACATTGGCGCAATCACCATCGGTGGCATTCGAGAGTCCCAGCTCCTCGAGCACCAGGCGACAATTGGTGAAGTTGCCCGGCTCATCGGCCTCGATTTCGCTCACATACTTCGTGAAGAAGAGTCCACGGGTGAACAGCACCTCGGAGCCCTGTCCGTTGAAGAGTATGCCGTTCTGTGTCATCTTGGCCAGCACCAGACGCACCAGCTCACCCATATACATGCCCGATATCATCTTTTCGAACGTCTGCTTGCCCGGATTAATGCTGTGACTGTCGATATCCTTATCGAATTCGGTGCGCACAAAATCAAGTGCACCATTATCACCAAATGCACCCCACTCCGTGTTGATAAGAACATGTGGCTTCTTATTGTCAGAGAGATCGAAGAGTTCCGCCTCCTCGACCTTCTCCACGTAGCACGCATTCGAACCAGTGCCTACGATCAATCCGATCTTGCAATTATGATTCTTCCAGGCACAACTCATCAGGGTGCCCGTTGTATCGTTGAGTATGGCGCATACATCGATCTGTACATCGCCGCGTCGGGCAATGGCATCCTTTAACAATTGCACCACATCCTCATTCACGACACCAGCACAATCGAATCCCTTTGTCCAGGTCTCCAGCAGACCCTTGGTCAGGCCCAATTGACGTAGCGGGAATGAGAATGTGAAACCCAAGGGCAAACGTTCCGCATAGACATTATGCTCGGCCATAAAATTCGATAGACACTCGGCGATATGATCGAACAGCTGTGTACCCGATCCGATCATAATGTGCTGCGGTATCGCATAGATCCTCGATTCCATTTGAAAATCATTGTTCTCCTGCAAATGAATAAGGAGTACACGGAAATTGGTTCCACCCAAGTCGAGGGCCAGGAACTTGCCGCGCTCGTTGCCATTGGGTAAATCCTGTACGTACGTTACAAAGCATTTAACATTCGCCTTCGGGTGCGTATCCTTGGCCAATCCACGTCGCAGCTCGTGCAATATGCGATAGCAGAGCTCCTGCACCTGCTCATCCGATAGCAACAGCTGCTGACATAACTCGTATACCATTTTCTTTTTATCCGCTGCACTCGCACCAGCTGCCGAATTTTGTATTTGAAATGCATTTGCATTCGTTGCATTTGTCGCTTTACTCGCAGGTGCTGCTGTTGTCGCCGCTGCCGCTGCCACTGCCACTGTTGGCAGAACTCTCACATTGTCTGTTTCGTCTGTTCCTTTGCTGCTGAGACCATTGAGTTTTGTTGCTATTCCATTGCTATTTATAGACACGTTGCGCATCGCGCCATTCAGCTGCTGCTGCTGCTCTTGGTCCATTTCGCGGTTGTGGTTATTCTTCTCGTCTTTTTGTTTTCTATTTGTTTGCAGTTGCACCCCACAAACAAAAGTAATTGCTGTCTTTGCCTTCTCCTTTGCTGCAATCGTCAACGTCACAGGCACCCGAAAAAAAATTAAACAACAACAACAAGAGTTGAGAGTTCTTCGATTCCGTATCCCAATATACAGCAACGTTTTTTTCTTTGCTTTTTATTTTGTTTTTTGCTCTTCACACGCGTTTTTGGCCGCCTCGTTGATAGTTTTGTGCGCGTTTATTGTCGCTTTTAGTTTCTCGCTCGCTGTTTGTGCTTGTTTTAGTTATTATATAGTTTTCCGCTTTTATCTGGCTTCCGAGTCTCACTTTATGTTTTTGCTTGTATTTTGTATTTTTCTACAACTTTATTACAATATAATGCTGCTTTCTGTATTTATTTTCGTGCGCTGCACGCGTCCGCCGCTGTGAAATGTTCGTTACTGAATTATTCTCCATGGAGCATCGACGTTTGCCAAAAGGCACAGTCGACGCTAAGCGCGCTGCCGCTGCCGCTGCCGCCGTCGCTGCAAACATGTGTGAGTAGTGCATGTGTGTGTGTGTGTGTGCGTGCGTGTGCGTGTGTGCGATTGTATTTGTGTGTTTGGTGTACTTTGAAGGAACCTTGAAGGTCAAAATTGACAATTCATATTGGAGCGGGCGGCAGTTTCTCTGCTGGGCCTGCGTTCAAGATACATTTTTGTGTATGTGTACGCGCATACGTGTGTGTGTGTGTGTATTTTGTGGAAGAGAGCAAGCGCCATGCGAACAAAATTCACGAGAGAGAGAAAACTTACACAAGCACAGGTAAAGGCAGAGAGTGCGAGTTCGTGAGCATGGCCTTATGAATGGGCACTGTTCAAATGGGCGAACAGCGGCTGTAGCGTCACCAAAGCCAATGGATCGAGAGAGTGAGGAACGAATAGAGGAAGTGAGAGCAGAGAGCAGTCAGGTGTGCGACTACGAGAGAGCGAGAGTATAGGCGTTTAGCCTTTCTGCCGTCGTCAGCAAAGCGTGCACCCTGCAGACTCGGCGAGTAAGTTTGGTAGTCAATCGATGTTGGGCAAGCATACTGAAAGAGCTGCGATTGAAGAGATACGCGCGCATGGATATGAAGCTCATACGAATGTCGGTGTAGGCTGGCCCGTTTTATGTAGTCTTTCAGTGTCCCTTGTTGGTAATTTCGGTTGCCTTTGCCGTTGTCGCTGTTGCTGTATAACAGTTTACATAGCTGTGCGCTGCGCGACCCAGACATGCGACCTACCAGGAGAGAGAGAGAGAGAAAGAGAGAGAGAGAGAGAAAGAGAGAGAGAGAGACAGAGAGAGAACGGGAGCGGGAGCGGAAGTATGAGAGCAAGTTTTGCATGAGTGTTTTTTTTCTTTTTGTCGATGCCAGCTGCCTGTGCCTGCTTTAGTGTTCGTGGGGCTCGTCTCGCATTTTCAGCATTTGCTGCTTTGGCCTCCGCAGCCGCTTTACGGATGTGTGCGTGAGTGGGTACAAGTATATATGAACACTTATGTACACACATGCATGTGTCTGTGCACTTTACGTGCCGTTGCCGACGTACGCGCTCCAACAGCAACAAAGGTATAGCCTGACTACTTTTTGTATGCCGTATGTGTGTGTGTGAGTATTTTCAACTCTAAAGTTGCTCTGCCAGTTCGCTCTCGCCCTCCGCCCCTACCTCTGCGCTTACACGAGCATAGCGCGTTCACTTGACGCCGCTGCCGCCATCGTTCGTTCACTTACCCAATTCCAAGGAAGTCACCGTTTTTGCTTTTGTTAAATGCGTTGTACAATACTCATTAGCAATAATATTGTTAATGCACAATATATTACTCATACAATTCTTTTTTTGTGTTTTATGTGCACGCATACATGCACGTTTGTTGTTTGTACGTGAGTACGTTTGCTTACTGGGTCCGAAGAGGCTCGCCTGCCTCTCTTGCAGCTGCTTTTGCCAGTATTTCACCATTTGCTCGCTATCGCAGCTCACCTCGCCTCTATCCCGCTCTCTTTGCATTACAACAGCAGCAGCAGCAGCAACAGCGCTTTGTGTGTGTGTATGGGGGGGGGTCAGCCGTGTGTTCACTAATGGATTTATTTTTGCTCTCTCGCTTTGACGTTGCATAGGCACACACACATACAAGCAGACAGGTATGTATGTGTGTTGATGTGGTATGCAATTCTCGCATTTGCATGGCAATAATGCGACTTATTGAGTTATGCAGCTTTGCAGTCGAGCCCACCACATGTTTGTGCGTGTTTGTATGTGCGTCTCTCTGTGTGTGTATTCATATGTGTATGTGTGTGGCACACCCCCCTTTATGTAGGTTGCCGCGTCGCACTGAGTCGCACGTGTCATTTTTCCATTTTTTTTCTCGCCGTAAACAAAACAATTTCGCGTAACAAAAACAGCTAACTATACCTAACCACACACACACACACACATTCTATCTAAGTTAGCGAATTAGTCGGCGCAAAGTTTCCATTTCTTAACACAAACAATTTGGCTTAAATTATTACTAATAAACAAAGGCAGCGCACAGTGGACAAGTGCAGTGCAAGTGTACTGGCAATTTATTGTTTGTTGTTTATTGTTATGTGTTTGAATTCTAATTAATTTAACATTTGTTAAGTAATTTAAATTTGAAAATTATATATTATATTTTTAAACATTTTTCTATAACTTGCGCTCTTTGCCCACTGTGCAGCCTGCCAAAGCAATTCGATCAGTAGTAGTGCATAGGGTTGAAGCAGATTGCGCTCTCTTTCCCGCCCTATGTATTTTTATCAGACAGTTGTTATATTTGAAAAGAACACACACACCCACACCCACACTTGAACTTGATCCTTCTTATCGCCGCGTCGGAAATTGCCTAGAAAAAGAGCAAAAATACGCGACAAAAAAAAAACGCGACAAGTGGCGATAAATTTTTTGGTGGGCGTCCTCGTCTAGATTCCAGTTGGACTTGCCCGTGACGCAGCCACGCGACGTAATCGGCCTGGAAAGTGGTGAAAATGCAGCCAGCATATTAGTGGGGGTGGGGGGTTAAGCGCACAGAGGTGAATTAAGGTCACATTGCTCATCGCGTTGCGTGGTCGGATTTGACTGCTAATTGCGCTGTCCCTTTGCAGGCGTAGAGAAAGAGAGAGGTTGAGCGTGAGGGGGGAAGAGAGGCGCGTACTGGCTGGCTGGCATGAGGAATGCGATATGAGGGGGCTCGTTGCTCGTTTTTGGAGAGCAGGTATGGTTTATGGCTTTTGTCGGGCAGTTTGACTTTCTAATCGCTGGACTCGAGTGCAATGGGCTTTTCTAGTTCAAAGTAGACGCCAGCTACACTCCGCTAATGGGGTGGTGGTGGGGGGGTGCGTTGAGTGATAAGGGAGGCAATTAGTCAGTATTACGTTTATAGGTGACAGCGCAGACAGCGCGAGGCGGGGAAGAATGCAGAGCATGTGAGTGTGCTGAAATCGACAAGGTGACAGACAAATAGAGAGTGGCAGATCGAGAGAGTGTTGTATACTGCAAGACAGGCAGACAGACAGACGGCAGATAGGCGCGTAGATAAAGAGAGAGAGAGAGAGGAGCGGGCAGAAAATGACGTTGCCAGAATTTTTTGAGTGCATTGCGAGTGAACGGTAATTTCATAGAATGATGAAATCCTGTTTAAAATATACATACATAGATACTTTCATTCCAGGGAAAACCGGCTACAGCTGCAGGCAGGCATGCACTGCACAGTGGGCACAGCCAGCAAGGATGTGCTTGAAATTATATTTAATTATTAAATATTTCAATAACATTTATTTTACTATTAAATATTTAAAACCCATTATTTAGTGTTATTGAATAATTTCAATTTTTATTTATATATACTGATATATTTAAAATTAGAATTAAAATAAATAATACTAGTTTTAGCAAGAAGCAGACTTTGCCGACTCTATAAAGTGCATATTTTCCTGATCAGGCATGTCATTTGAGTGCCTGCGGCTGCCTCTAGCGCTGCTTCACTGTACTCAAGTGTCGATCGTGTTTTTGTTAAGCCTTCGATCTTTGAAAAACCCAACCCTAAATACTCAGCAGTTCCGCGAACTGAACTCCACTTGAGATCATATACGCATGTACTGAGTAGCACACACACACGCACACACAGAGAGAGAGTGCCTCACAGGCTGGCAGGCTCTCTCTCATGCACAGCCTCTCTGCCTACGTCCCCTCCCGCCTTACAACCACTACCCGCTATTGGAAATCCAGATTTGGGGGCTCGCCCCGTTGTACACACACACACACACACACACACACACACACACACACACACACACGGGCATAGGCAGGCAACTTGTTGTTGTTTTTGTTGCGGCATTGCGCTGCTTCGCTCTGCGCCTGCTCATCGCACAGCGGCGTCGGCCTATGCTGCGTGTGTATGTGTGCACAATAATCGATATTTTTATCGTATGCCTTGCTGGCTCCATATCTTTCTTTGCTGTGTGTGTGTGTGTGTTTTTTTTTTTGGGCCACGCGCAGAACCTGCTGTGACGTCAAAGGCTGATGACGTCGACGCAGCCGGCAGCATATACAAATTGATATGTATAACAGTTCCAACCTGGCAGGGGTCAATGCAGCGCGAGAGCGACGGTGGAAGCGACGGTGGAAGCGACGGCGACGGCGACGGTGAACCAGCCCGGCAGCGGAAATTTTTCTGTGTACGTTGCGAATACGTCGCATTGGCCACGCATTAGTAGCTAGAGGCCTTCGATCTCGCCGAAAAACTCATTAATTATAAAATTCATAATATTGTGTTTTTTCTTTTCTGACAATTCTAAATGATTTCACGTGACGCTACCGTCGACGCAGTAACAGGCAGCAGCAGCAGCAGCGGCGCCGCCCACGCAGTCTACAAAAGAATTTTGTGCGAAAAGCAAAAGTCACAAATCATTTTGGGACTGGGCAAATAGGAAACAAAAAACAAAAAAAAAACAAACGAACAACAGAGAGGAACAAACAAATAAATAGAACAATTTGGGGCCGCAGAAAAATATGAAAAATATAATAAAAAAAAAAAAAAAATTGGAAAAACTATCTGGCATTTTAGAATGTGCATAAACTAATCCCGAGCTAAATATATACAAAATAAATAAAAAAACAAGAGTATATATACATAAAAGAGCAAAGGATAGTTTTTTTTTCGGGACAAGCTTCAGGTTCTATGCTCTATTCCTTACTTAGCCAAGTTAGTATACTAGTTGTATTTTCAAAAGCTTCGTAGAGCTTCTAGCAAAAATTTATTTAATTTAGGTTTATCTATAAACATAAATAGGTTCATTTATAGGTTATGTCTGATTTATGCATGAAATTGGAACTGTTTGAGGCCGTTTTAGTTATAGATCTGTTATTGAACAAGAATATTTATACATATACACGTAATAAAGGCGTGTATTGGGGACGCTGTGCGTTACAAAGCGCCAGACAATTTCAAGATACCCTTTGCAAGGGCATACACGCACATATGCATGTCTGTGTGTGTCTCTGTCCACTTTTTTGTCTGATTTTCAGCTTAGCGCGCTAAATATTCATACAACCCCAATACAAATAGATATATGCATGTATGTACTGCTAATATCAAAATAATAGGAGTTATTTTGCATATACACTTCGTTTCCCTTATAATTATTATTTGCCTGCCTGCTTTGTGTTCTATGTTTTGCCTATTTATTTGTGGAAGTGTGTAGTTTATAAGAAACTATTAGATATTGATTAGACCTTCATGAAGATTTAAAAAAAATCGCAATCGCTTTATTCTTCTCTTCTCCTCCAATTCTTTTTGGGCTCGTCATGTCGACTTTGCCGAATTGGCAGCCTAGATAATGATACTAGTCGCCAAAAAGTAGGCGTGGCTGGCGAGCAGCGGCGCTAATAACGACCGATTGCGGCGTGCAACCGGTTGCCCGCTGTGTGGGGCCGCCAATTTGTCTTCCTTTTGAAAAGGCAGAGAGAGAGAGAGAGGGAGAGAGTGAGAGAGATAGAGAAGTGAAGAGAGGGAGATAGAAAGAGAGATTGCATCAGACTTTTAAACTTCGGCAAGGTCAAATGCAGACAATGCGTATAACAGTAGGCAAAACACGAGACACCACTCCCTCACCAACCACTACCCCCCCCCCCCACACGCTGTACAGCTGTGAAGTGCAAAACAGAAGCAGCTAAATGAGCAACTGAAATCGAAATGAAAACGAAATCGCCGAGAGGAGCAGGTGAGGAGGGGGAGGTGAGAGTGGCAGAGGTGAAAAGGAAACCCGTTTGTCATGCGATATCATCGATATGTGCGGCGCGTAAAACTGGTTGGTTCACATTTTAGGTACAATAAAAAAAATGCTAAACAAACACACACACACACACACACAGGCATGTGCGTGACTGTGCGCATGTGTGTGTGTGGCTGTGTGTGCGTATTTATAGTCTGAGTGTAGACTCGCCTTGACTACATTGCAGAAGTCGCTGGAACGCGGCACGTTTCCAGCACATGTGGTGCGACCCAGTCGCCAAAGTTTTGATAGGGCCCACGGCCTCATACATGTGATTAGACAAGAAAAATCAAACATAACAAAGAAGAAAACAAACTACTAAACAACAACTACGTGCTCAATTAAGGCGTTCAATCAACCAATTGACTCACAAATTAAAAAAAATGTTCAATGCGTATTGAATTTGAAAGAGCAAAGCAAACGCACAGGCAGCACTGCGTGGCGATTTCAAATGCGCGCCAACCACGCTCACGCTATGCTGCCAGATAGTCACAATTCAATCGGAGCGGTGTTCTTTTTGCAACTGTCTGGCTGCCTGCGCGCTACTGCATGCGATACTTTGGCATGCTATCGATACATTTTGCACGAGTTTTAGCCAGCACTGCATCTTCGCACCGCTATGCAGCACTACGCGCAGTATGCTGGCAACGCAAATAAACGGAAGAGCGGGAGTGGGTGTAATTGTTATTTTTTTTATTTTTTTTTGCGCCACACGTTAAAGCAAGCGACAACCAAAATAAACTTGGAACATTAATAATAAGAATTGTGATTCTGAATTTGTGTTAGGAAAAAAACAAAACAAACAACATCAACAACATTCGAAAATGACAACGTCCTCGATCAAGCGCCGTCGCTCGCCACACGATGCTCCAGCATCGAACGATGGCGACGATGATGATGGCCTGGCAAACAACGACATCGAGCGCGAAAACATGAGCAGCGGCGGTGGAAGCCGAAGCAGCAGCACCAGCAACGACAGCGTGCTGGCCTCAGACATTGTCTCTGACAGAGCTGCGGCTGAGAGCATTAAAAGCATTAGCATCGGTAGCAATAACCTAGGCAAGCGCGATTCTGAGGAGGATAGTTGGGCATCCAAGGGATATACCTATATTAATCCGTTTGTGCATCGCATAGAAATTGACAGTCACATCGAGGTGGCCAAGGTGAGTTTCCTGATTTACTCACTATATTCTCTTCCCCTCGTTCTATTTCCCGTTAGCGTTTCCGTACGATTCATTCATGCAAAATAGCTCAAACACAGCTGTCCGTCTGTCTGCCCCACTGCGAGTGTGTGGTGTGAGGGGGTGCATTCAACTTGACACTCGTGTGAACAGCTTTTATTTTTCTCGTGTTGTTGTTGTTGTTGTTGTTGTTATCGGGTGACCCACGCGCACAGACATTTCAAGTGCAACGCACACGCCCACACTCTGAGACACACATACACCCACACACCCACTCACTCTCTCACTCACATGCCTGCCTGATGTCGATAACTTACTCTGCTTACATTGTCGATAATTCTTTTATCTGCCTTGCGTCGACGTAAGCGAAAACATAGCTGCGCTGTGTATTAGGAAGAATAAAGTGAAAAGCAGCAGCAACAACAATAACAACAGCAGAAAAGAAGAAGAGGCAGCAAAGCAGGCAGCGCAAATCGTACGATTTTCTTGTTACCTTTTGTTGTTGTTGCCGGTTCTTTGGCGCGTTTGTTGCCATGTTGTAATTGTAGTTGTAGTTTTAGCTGTTTTAACTGGCTACTTGTAATGCTGTTGTTGTTATTATTTTTCTTGCCTGTGTGCTCTGCTAGTTTTGCCGTTATACAAAAGGCGCACATTTTAAAGTACACACACACGCGTACAATAATAGGAATGCCCCTCTTTTCGCCCCATCTTAACCCTTGCCCCAAAGTAACCGAAATAAAAAGTAACAAAAACAATAAAAACCTTTTCTACACGTTTCTGTTCCACTTTTACTAGAATTGTTACGCCTGCATACACCTCCGTCGCGTCCCCCTCTCTATCTGCATTATCTATCAGCTGATTCGAGCAAAAAAATAAGTGAATCATTATGCCAATTAGATGAGGGGAGGGGTGAAGGTAGGCGGGTTCAATGAGGCAGCCCACCAGATGCAATCATTCTAAATTTAGTCATTATGCGGTTGAGTAGTTTTTCCCGAACCGTGGTCGAACATCATTAGGCAAGACATCAGGCATATCGATGCCATTCTGCGATATCACAAAACATCAATGCAAATGAATCGGCAAATATGCGCGACAAAATAGAAAATATTTAATTAATTCTCAAGAAGTAAAAAAATGATAGTTATACTTTTAATATAAATATGGTATATTTTTTCATATATCTGTACATTTGCTTTGCGCACTAGAGCAGCATTATATGCGCAGTACAAGTGAACTTGACATGCTTATCAGTCAGCTGAGGCCGTACTCTTTCGTACTTTTCGAGAGCCTATTAAAAATTTGTGTTTTATTTAAATTGTGCGCATTGTAACATACAAAGAGTGCTAGAAGCGTATTAAGCGAGTTTTGACACAAAGTATGGGCATGATTGTACAGTGTGTAAATTCCACTATAACTTGAGTCATGCAAATATAAATACTAGTCCCACCTATTCGGTATTTACCACAATAGCATAGCTGACATTGCAGTTGACCGATGACACATTGCATGCTGCTGCTGCTACCGGTTGGTATATAAATAGTGTATATGGTATAATGGGATTGAGATCAAGTGGCTCGTCATCTGAGACTAACAACCGACTGCAAACTAGTTTCGTTTCGGCCCTCCTCATCATTCGCCTTGATCTCTGCTGCTGTTGCTGGCTCAAGGTCGAGAAGGCACTCATACTTGGCGCCGACTTGCTAATGACATACTTATTCAGTTATATATATATATATATATATATATATATATATATATATATACTATGGTATACTTTCAACTCAGACGGACGTGACTGATTATAGCAAACTTGACAGGCCCTTAAAACTACTAAGTATGTGTGTATATTCAATCATGAATAATCTGGCTCAGTACCGCCTTCTGTTTCGCAATTTCATTTCAGTTTCGTTTAATTTATTGAAAATCTGTGAATATTATCAAGTTTAGTGCAAGTAGTAAAAATAAGTAAAGCCCGCGTCGGTTCGTTATATTTTACTTGTCTCTGAGGGTTGCCAACCAACACACGCACACATGAACATTATTATCTAGTTCGGGGGGCCTAACAAATCAAAATTTGTATATGGTACGGTAAGATATGCCGGTTATATATAACTATTTTCCGCTTTGCATTTTATTTGTGAACTACGTACGTAGAAAAATCAGCCCAGACGATGTTTCCGTCTATGAGGGGTCTTATTTGTTTTCTTTTATAATCGCATTTCGATTGTACAGTTTCGATTTCAAAGTTCAGAAACAACGTCTTTCGCCCGACGGTTCGTTATCGATAAGCCAATTGATAAGCAAATTGAAATAAGTTATATCTTGAGAGAGCATCTAAATAGAACTGATTGTAATACGTTTATAGATCTATGTGCTGACCGTGCTGCTGCTACCGATACGTGTTGTGGGATGCGTTCTCTCTCTGTTGACAGCATGGATGTTCGCCTGCATTGGCCTCTATGGAACTACGCTGGAGGAGGTGCAGCAGAAGCCACTTTCCGGCTGGCGGAAGTGAGTACTAATATAATTAACTATATATTTTGGGATTTGTAATCAACTCACTCGCTTACGAATTACAGACAAGTGCAATATTTGACAGCACGTGCTATGCGCATGGTGTACACCTGCGGCTCCTTTCATTATATCAGCGTAAAGGGAACACCGGCAACGGCCAAGGAGGCACCTATTCTGGTTGTCGCCCCACACTCATCATATGTTGATTCCATTTTGGTTGTTTCGGGACATCCGCCATCGATTGTGGCCAAACGGGAGACAGCAGATATACCGCTGTTGGGAAAAATCATAAACTATGCTCAGCCCATCTATGTGCAGCGTGAGGATCCAAATTCGAGACAAAATACCATTAAGAATATAGTAGATCGTGCACGGTCCGAGGAGGATTGGCCACAGGTGGTCATTTTTGCCGAGGGCACGTGTACCAATCGCACGGCCCTGATTAAATTCAAACCGGGCGCCTTCTATCCTGGTGTGCCAGTGCAGCCGGTTCTGCTCAGATATCCAAACAAATATGACACATTCACCTGGACCTGGGATGGCCCCGGAGTGTAAGTGCAGCAATTGCATTTTTTGCTTGATTATGCTTATCCAATTGCATTTTTTTTTCTCTTTTCTGGCTTAGTCTGCGTCTGCTCTGGCTGACAATGACGCAGTTCTATAATCGTTGCGAGATCGAGTACCTGCCCGTCTATAATCCCTCGCCGGCCGAGGTGGCCGATGCGAATCTCTATGCCAATAATGTGCGAGAAGTAATGGCTAAGTGAGTTTTTTTCAATGCAAACTGATTTTCTATCATTAACAACGGCTTTTGCCATCTTCTAGATCGTTGGAAGTCCCCACATCGGATTATTCGTTCGAGGATGTTATCGTTATGAGCCGCGCACGTGAAATGAAAATTCCCTTTCCCGGTGATATTGTGGAAATTGAGCATACACTCGATTCTCTTGGCCTCATCGCCTCCGAAGTGGACATGGAATTATGCGAGAAGTACCCAACGATGCCCAATACCGACAAACTTGACATTATCACATTCTCCGAGCTGCTGAAAGTGGATCTCAGTAACACAAATCTGCACAAGCTCTTTGCGCTGCTCGATCACGTGAGTATAAGTAAGAAAATTCATGAAAATTGATTGATCATTGGTTTCTTTCGTTCACTTGCAGCGCGCCAAGGGCACAGTCAGTCTGAAGAGTTTTCTGCTCTGCTCCTTGTTCTGCAAATTGAAAAACTCCGACATCATCACGTTTCTGCGGGCACTTGTAAAGGTTAGTTGTGGCCTTGCTGTGCCTCACTCGGTGTATTACTAATAATCCCCATATTTCTACAGCTTTATAGTCCCACAAGCGAGAAGATCGAGCGTGAAAGCTTCGTGCGATTGCTGCGGCATGCTGGGGGCAAATTAAATGAACAGAAGGCTCAGACACTCTTCTACGCGCTGGATACCGCCAATGTTGGACACATCTCATTCGGTAAACTTTAATATAGATGTGATTCGTATAGATTTGTGCTAAATTATATATTTCGTTTTACAGATTCATTTGCGCAGTACACGGAAAAGCAGTCGGGCTACAAGTTTCTCTATCACAAATCAGAGCATATACGACGACCGAAGAGCAACGTGGTGAAGGCGAATGCCGAGACTACCAATTGAATATAAGAAAAACAATGCATTTTGGAGGCTGCATCAATGAATCTATTAGCTGGTTCTACTCAGTTCAACTGCGTTATGCCAAAGGCAAAGCGCCAACCAGCAATAGTCAAGAGGCAACTGGAGAGGAGTGGAGAGAAGTGGAAAAAAGGCGAGACGAAGAGAAGAGCATAATAGCCTAGCATAGTGTAGCATAACATAGCGCGAAGGTAAATCAATGTCGACCTAAGCAAAAAGTTCAATTGTAATCAAAGTATATATGCATATATTCGTATATATACACATATATTTTATAATACTATTTAATTTATTTATTGTGCACCTGTTTGTTGAATACTGTAATTAGATTTGTAAAGCTTGAGGCAGGCCGGCCTGCAGGCATCGGCGGGTCTGGCGAGCTGAGATTTTATTGAATACTATGCCGAATCATAGCATAGATCATAATGTATTGTATGTACTTTGTTAGGGATAAAACATTCACACAGATCCTGTTTGCACATAAGCTTAACTTTAACTTAACTCTTTCTGTGTACTTTACAACTTAACGCAAGTCATTTCATTAATTGTGATTCTATTATATATATACACAGATTATATATGTATTGATCTATGTATGTACTATGTATGCCGAACCGAAAGAAACAGCAGACACCAAACATACTCTCGCTCGCATATAAATGCCAAAAACAAAACACATCCTAACCCTTGGCAAATTTCAAGTCAGTATCCTAAGTAAATTCACGAATCTTCAGATTTTATAGCTTTTTGGCCATTTTTGTCTATGCCATAGAGAATGAGAATGGAAGAGAGACTCAGTTATATATTTCTTGTGCATTTGTAACTTTTACATCAAACGGACTTTTCGGGGCATGACTTGAGCCTCCGCTGCAGCCTGACTATTTTTTTTAGCACCTCACCCCGTACTTAAGCAACTCATAGACTTACTCGCAACTTCACACACACACACACACTAACTTATATATGCATAGATGCGTTATGTTTAGAGATATATATTTGTAATTAGCAAAAGGATAAATACATGGATAAAACGAACAACAACGCTTCGATGCTCTTTCCAATGCTTATTTAAAAATTACATTCACTTCCTTTAATACCACCAATACTCTTTTTTGAAGTACTCAACTGCTAAAGATATTCATATACATATGCATGTGTTACGCTGGTAAATTAAACGTCATCAAGAGTGTCTTAAATAAACGTCTTTCCCAAAGAAATGTATTTTTGTAAATACTATACAACCTGAGTTCTTCGACTGTTTTATCTTTTAAAAGTACTTCCCGAACGAGAGTGCAGAGTTTTCGAATTTATTTTCAATAAAGTAAAGTATTTTTATAGCAAATAAATGTAATTAAAACAAGCTATAACTTCCTGAACAATAGTATTTTATATAAAATTAGCTTACCTCTTAAGATCCCTTGCGAAAGAGCATGGTTGAGCGAGCAGGCGTTAATTTTGAACTAAAAATCCAGAATTTTCCATTTTCAAATCAAGTATAAGATAAACCTGACGCACTAAGCAAACCCCCATAGCAACGTATGCATATATAGGTATATAGATTACTTACTACTCGTACGATCCACACAACTATAATACCAGATCAGATATTATTAGCGATCCATCAGCCCGTTGAGAAATGCTGCTCAAATCAATGTGTAAATTGTAAAAAAGAAATAAAAGAAACAAAAAAAAAAAACAATGAAATGATATACGGATTTAGTTAGTATAGTGCTATCTACTAGGTTGGTGCAGCGATGGGCGTACACTGGAGCGACGCAGAAACGCCCCTTGCAGTTGACGTCGCAAGCGGCACGGGCCGGCTATGTCAGAGTCGAGTCCGAGACTCAGTGAGGTGAAGAAGTGCCAAATCGGTAATCGGGATACAACATTTGTATTATTTTTTTTGTTATTTTTTTCTGTGTTTGTGTATGAAATGAAAGTGTAAAAAAGATGAGAGAATACCATAAGCTGAGATTGCTGCAGTTGCTCCTGATCCTGGGCTGGCTGTGTGCCGCTGTGCAGAGCTTTGTCAACGCGTAAGTCGGAACCGTCACACTCGGTCACTTTTGCCACTACAGCCTATTCGTTCTCCCACAGACCCAAGATCATCAGCAAGGATGGCAATCTTGTCTTCGAATCGGGACCCAATCGCAACATCAGTTTTCGCCTAAACGGCAACTCGCGTCTGATCATCAATGGAGAGTATGATGTGCTGGACTTACTTATGCCCACCAATGGTAGTAAGAAACGACCTGGCAGTGGCGCCAAGGACGAGTGGACAGGACCTGATGATATTTTCGATATACGCCAATTGGCCGATCAGCTCGCGGAATTCAAGGAAAGTTCAAGCGGCGCTGATGCAGCTTTGCGGCAAATACAGAACAGGTAAGGCCACTTCCGGGAGGGGAAACTAAAATTTAAGATCTTCAAAATACGGCAAATTACTTGTAGGTTTTTAAGCTTATCAAAGTTCTGAAATCAAATTAGCGTGATCATATTAGCAATATCTTGCGGTGTAACATTCGGTACATCATTTCTTAAATTTGATCGAAGAGTAAAATATTTTAATGTGTGTATAATGTAAAATCGAATTGATTTGATGCAGAACTTCAAGCTTATAGAATTTGATTCAAATCCGATGTGGGATTCCTGAGTTATAGACAAGTACGTTGGGTATTCCCTTCGAATCTTCATCTATATCTTTAATGCGCATGCTATCTTAGTTGTCTGCGAGATTTCACGATACTATTCTTTTTGTGTTAGGTAATAATTCCACATTTCTTGAATGTGGTTTTTCTATTGATATTTGACTATTACTTATTGCATCTTTTGCCGCACAGAACTCGTGGACTTCGTGTCCAACAGCGTCGCCTGCAGATACAACTGCGACAAGCGGAGAGCACAGTGCAGCGACTGAAGACACGCCTGGAACAGGACAGCTGCAAAAGCAATCCGTGCGAGAATGGAGGCACCTGCTTGAACAACTTTAATGGATTTCGCTGTCAGTGCCGTAGCGCATTTGAGGTAAGTGCGCCAGTACTGTAGGGGGGCGTATTGAGGGGCGTATGGATCATCACATACCGAAATTTACGTTATCCAATATATTTTGCAGGGCAGCAAATGCGAGCGAGATGTGAATGAGTGCGCCCTGTTCGCGGGCACCGATCTGGGCTGCCAGAATGGAGGACTGTGCGTTAATCAGTTTGGCTCGTTTAGCTGCTTGTGCTCGACTGGCTGGCATGGGATGCACTGCACTCAGCGCAAGACAGACTGCGGTGCGGCCAGCTCGTGGGAGCTGTGCGGACACGGTAGTTGCGTGCAGAGCAGCGATGAGCTTGGCTATCGTTGCATCTGCGATCCCGGCTGGAAAAGCAATGGCATTGCACCTACCTGCACTGAGGATGTGGATGAGTGTAGCGCTGCAGCGCATACACCATGCTCCACCAAATGCATTAATCTGCCCGGCAGCTTCACCTGTGCACCCTGTGCGCCCGGCCTGACCGGCAACGGTGTGAGTTGTCGCGACATCAACGAATGCGAGACCAATAATGGCGGCTGCAGCCTAAGTCCGCGCGTAGAGTGTATCAATAGCTACGGTTCCAGTCATTGTGGTCCTTGTCCCATCGGCTGGATCGGTGACGGACGCACTTGTGAACGCAGTCCGCTCGTACCCGGCAGCAATCCGAATGCCGTCGGCATCACCAGCTGCACGCAGCGCAGCTCCGTCTGCCATCCCTTGGCCATTTGTTCGGAAATCTCCAATACCATTGTCTGCAGCTGCCCGGCCGGCATGTTGGGCTCCGGTTATGGCGAGGATGGTTGCGTACGCGGCACCAACAACAACTGCAACGATATGCCGTGTCGGGTGAGTTTGAATCGATGAAGATAACTAGGTGGATTCTGTTCACATACAAACACTTCTGGTTACTGAAAATTGAGGATTGCTCTGTGTGTGCGCCTAAACTGATTACTTTTTCGACATTTCACAGAACGGCGGCATCTGCCTGGATAATGGTCCCAGCAACTACACGTGCAATTGCTTGAGCGGATTTGGCGGGCGACACTGTGATCCATTGCCGAGTGTGTGCAGCTCGAATCCATGCAAGAACGACGGACGCTGTCGTTCGACGCCTTCGGAGAACGACAACGGTTTCGTATGTCAGTGCCAGCCCGGCTATCGTGGTCGCCTATGCGAAACGCGCTTCAGTAGCTGCAACGCGATAATGTACGGACTCACGGGACGTCTACGCTATCCGCCTGGCAATGGAAGCTACGAGCACAATGCTCAGTGTGCCTGGGTGATACGAACCAATGAGACGCTGGTGCTGAACGTGACATTCCACAGTTTCAATTTGGAGGATTCGAGCGAATGTCGCTTCGATTGGCTGCAGATCAACGATGGACGTTCGGCAGCGGCACAGATCATTGGACGTTACTGTGGCAATCGTTTACCGCATGGCGGCAATCTGATCTCGTCCAGCAATCAATTGTACTTATGGTTCCGTTCAGATAACACGACAGCGCATGAAGGATTCGATCTCACGTGGCAATCGATGCAGCCGCAATGTGGCGGTCGTTACGAATTCGATACACACGGCACATTGGCATCTCCCGGCTCGCCCGGTAATTATCCACGCAATCGGGATTGCTCGTGGCATCTGGTGGCGCCCAATGATAAACGCCTCAAGCTCACCTTCTTCAGCCTGCAGCTGGAGCAGCATACCAGCTGTAACTTTGACTACGTTTCGGTGGGTATGCAAAAAACATATGCCTAGACTAGACTAATCATCTCTCGCTATTTGTTCCCAGATATTCGACGTTATTGCTGGGCAAGAGCTGCACAAGTTCTGCAGCAGCGGACAACCGGCTCCGCTGCTGCTGCCCACGCACGAGGCCATTGTGCGCTTCCATTCGGACAACACCAGCAGCGATCTTGGCTTTCAACTGCACTACTCAGCCGAGCCGCGTCTGCCCGGCTGTGGTGGTGTCTATACCGCTAAAGAAGGCCACATTATCTCACCCACCCTGCCGGCTGACAACCCGCAGCCGATATCTTGCGATTATGAGATTCGTCTGGCGCTGGATGAGACCATTCGCATTGAGTTTACTAACTTCGAGCTAGCCACCGATGACTGTATCGAGATCTATGATCTGCTCGAGGCCACAGATACGGAACCAGCACGTAGCTGGTTGCAGAGCAAGAATTGTGGCGGCAGTGCGTCAGGTGTCGTCGGGGGTGATGTACGCGTTTCCGCTCTACGGCCGCCGAGCATCAATTCGTTGGGAAATCGGGTGCGAATACGATACTATGCCAGCATACTTGGCGCTGCCACCAATCGCTTCCAGCTGATCTACAGCACGGACTGCTCGCACACATACAGCGCGGCCAGCGGTACCTTTAGCTCGCCCGGCTATCCCAACTTGACGCAAATCGATCGCTTGTGCAACTACAAAATTCATACGGCACCCGGCACGGTTATCCAGCTAAGATCGATTGATTTCAACTTGCAAACTGGATCCGACAGTGCTGTCGATAATCTCGATGATGACAATAGCATTGAAGTGGATAGTGATGAAGATGAAATACTTTTCCGTCGGCGAGGGCCTTCCACGAGTACGCCGGCTAATGAGGCTACCAATCTCCGCACGTGCATTCCAGGTAGTCCCAGTGTGACCATAAACGATGGCCTCAATCGCGCTGTGCTCGGTCCGTTTTGTGGTACCCGAATGCCAAAAACGCTGTATGTGAGCGAGACAAACATGTTGACGATTCAATTGAACACGGGCAGCGGTAGTGGCGTTCTGGGACGTGGTTTCCGTTTCCAGTATACTACAGTGGCAGCTCCCACAGATGCCTGCGGTGGTGTGCACACGCAGGAGGGACAGAACATACGCGTGCCTGCGACCAGAAATGGACGCTACGAGCACAATATGAAATGCGAGTGGGTCATAATGGGTCCGCCTGGCAAGCTCATAATGCTACACTGGATCAGTTTCGACTTGGAAGAAGGAGACTGCAGATTCGACTTTGTGGAGATCTATGATGAGTTGCCAGCTGACAATAGTCGGAATTCGCTAAATAAATACTGTGGCAAGCAGCTGCCCGAGGATATGGTCACCCAATCGCGAATGATTACTGTAAAGTTCGAGTCGGATTTCAGTGAAGCTGGCGAAGGGTTTGAGCTCTCTTATCGCTTTATGGATCGCAATGAATGCGGTGGCAAATTGTACGGAGCGACGGGCGTGCTAATATCACCGGGATTCCCGTCGCGTTACACTGGCGATCTGGACTGCGTGTGGCTGCTGAATGTGCCGCAGGGCGAGCAACTGGAAGTGCAGCGTGAATTGTTTCAGCTGCGTGCGTCGCCAAATTGCAGTGAGGATTGGCTTGAGGTGCGCAACGGTGCCTCCAAAGACGCACCGCTTATCGGACGTTTCTGCGGCGACAACATACCGCGACGCATACCCAGTTTCACAAATCAATTGTATTTGCATTTCCACACCGACACGCTGGGCGCGGAACGTGGTTTTCGGTTTGCTTGGCGCGTCTTTGCCAGCGGTTGTGGCGGCTGGTTAGCCGGCAATGCCGGCGTCATCACTTCACCCAATTATCCACAAAATTATCCGCACAAGATGCATTGCGAGTGGCAATTGCGCGCGCCGCTTGGTTCGAATTTACGCATCAAACTGGAGGATCTGCAACTGGAAGAGTTATTTGATTGCAATTTCGATTACCTGCAATTTGAGTCGATTGACAGCAACGGGATCGTCAGCAAGTCTAGTCGTCCGAACTGCAGACTGCCCGCTGATATTGAGAATGGCATCTATGATGTGGGCACCAGCATGGCACGCATCATCTTTCACACGGATGACACTGATACGAACAGAGGATTTAGGCTATCGTATAGCGCGAATTGTGAACGCGAACTGATGGAAATGCACGGCACCATAGAGAGCATCAACTATAGCGGATCGTGGTCCGAACAAGACACTGTGAACTGCAGTTGGCGCATACGTGGACCGCACGGCAACCACGTGTTGCTCGAGTTCTCGCACTTCGATCAGCGTCATCAGCAGTTGCTTCCCACCGAAGTCGTTGGAGGTGTCTATTTGGTAGAGGGTAATGCGACCGGCAAGTCGACCACGCGTATTGTCGGCTTGGGTGTTTACAATTCCAGCAGCGAGTTCGTTACCATTGTCCACAATTCGAGCAGCGTTAGCTTTCGCTTGGAGTATCGAATCGAGGGATGCCTTTATGAGCTGCGCGGCGATACCGGCTCCTTCCATTCGATTAACTACCCGAATATGTATCCCAATGATATGGAGTGCATGTGGCTTATCCATGCGAGAGACGGTTATGCAGTCGAGTTGACCGTGGCGGAAATGGACATAGAGGAAAGCATTAACTGTACCAAGGATGCGCTTATAGTGAGTTATCTAAGACCTCTTTAAATCATTCTTCTACTGACTCCCCTCTCTTTCTGCTTGGCAGATCTCTAACACGAACACTCAAGACATAAGACCGCAGCAGCGACACTGCGGTAATAAGGAAATGCAGATCTTTACAAGCGCCGGACCCAAGCTCTATGTGCACTTTAACACGGACGCCTCGCACAACGGACGCGGCTTCGAGGCCACCTACCGCGTGGTCAAGGGCAGTGAGTAGCTCGAGGAGACATGCATGGAAAGACGTTAGACTGGCACTGTAATCCTCTGGTGCGTTCGTTTTTTTTTACAGAGTGCGGCGGAAAACTGATGGGAACCAAAGGTACCATCGAGTCACCGGGATACCCCAAACCGTATCCAGTAAACACGATATGTGAATGGATTATTGAGGTGTCGCCACATCACACAATTATCTTTGATCTGGAGGACATGGATATTGAGACGAGCAGCATGTGCACATGGGATCACGCGACAGCGTACGATCTGAGTGCTAGCGATGGTGTCGTCGACTCCACGGAAAACCTGGACGACACCGAGGGCCCGGAACTTTTCAAGTTGTGTGGCGTGAAGGTAGCTACCACTATGGAGCGCAATCAGTCGGCAACCAATCGTGCTCTGGTGCGCTTCATAAGCGACGAATCTTTCCAGCGTCGAGGCTTTCGGCTGCACTATCACGAATCCTGTGGTCAGTCTCTGTCTGTCGATGAGACCGACTATCAGTATATAATTCTACAGCGTCAGGCGCCAAGCAGTGAGAATTGCGTGTGGGTGCTGCGTGCCAGCGATCCTGGCAAGCACATAATCTTTACGCCAACCCATGTGCAGCTCTATCAGCAGGAATCGGCCAGGTATCCGAGCGAAGGGGATTGCATGTCGCATGGCGTTAAGATCTACGAGGGAGTCTCAGCTACAGGCACGCCTCGCCTGCAATTCTGTCGCTCTCATCCGCCGGCTCTAATCTCTGTGGGAGCGGCGTTAACTATCAGTGTGCCGCTCTCATTGATCGCTGACTTCGAGGGTCACTTCATGACCATGGATATGGTCTGTGGTAGCTCGTACGATGCTCTCTCGGGTCGCTTTACCACGCCTTACTACCCCAACAGTTACCCGGTAAATTTCGAGTGCGTGTGGCAGATCGATGCCACACCGGGTAATTCGATATCACTGACGATAGAATCGTTCGACATGGAGGAGTCGGACGGATGCAATAATGATTATCTCGAGATACGCGAGGACTCCGAGCGTGGCCCGCTTATCGGTGTTTATTGCGGCAAAAAGGTGCCACCTGTAGTACACTCCAAGGGCAGCATCTGGATAAAGTTCAAGTCCAACGATGATGTCGTTGGTGAAGGTTTTATGGCCAGCTATAACTACGGTTAGTCCAATTGCGGAGGGTAGAAGTTATCTCTCTAGTCTAACTCTGGCTTCTCCCTACTGTGATCTCTCGTAAGACTGATTGCATTTTAGATTGATTCCGAGCTAGACTGAACTGAGACTTATCTCTCTCTCTCTCTCGTTAGACTAAACTTCACTGAGACTGATCTCTCTTATCTTATCTTTTTACTACCCTCTCTACAGAGCTGCACAACGAGCTAAACGGAACGGAGGGCGTGGTGTCGTCGCCTCGTTATCCAAGCAACTTCATGAGCCCCGTGCCGTATACGTGGCGCATTACTGTGGACTCGGACTATGTGGTATTGGTGAATGTGGATCATCTGCGCGATGTGGATATGGATCATGTTCGATTCTACGATGGCTACACGGACATTGGTGGCGTACTGCGGCCACGATCGGAGCAGCCGTCGTTGGTCTCCAACACGAATGTGCTATATGTAAAGGCAACACGTGGACCCTTCAAGTTTAGCTGGATGCGACTCGCCAAGACGGCGTTAGCGGACAATCGTACCGCGGAACTACAGCTGCGTCAGTGTGGGCAGCAAATAGTCCGAATCGATCGCACGCTCATTATGTTTAAGTCACCCGGCTATCCCGAGGGATATAAAACGGATCTTAACTGCAGTTGGATCATGATGTCCAACAATCCGGCCATGCATGTTTCGCTGCAGATGACTACAGTTGATCTGGAACAGTTCGGAGATAGTTGCTACACAGACTATGTTAAAGTGTCGAGTAGCAATAATCTGGAGCATTGGACCGAGCTGGCCAAGCTCTGTATGCCGCTCAACGAGTCGCTAACCTATCAAGGTACGCCCTATTTGCGGCTGCAGTTCGTGACGGATACGAGTGTGAACAAGACCGGTTTCAATAGCTTTTTGCGTACCGTTTGCGGTTCGGAGCTAACGGCATCGCAGGGCTTGGTGAATATAACCGACATGGGTCAACAACGTCATATTAATCCATCTGATTGCGTATGGACAATCCGGGTGCGTCAGGGACGCCGCATACGCATTACATTCGTCGAATCGCAGCTGAATTTGCCACGCCCATCGAACAGCGTAGATTGTCCCACATTCTTTGTGGTGCGCAATGGATTCGCCGAAGATTCTCCATTTTTGGGGCACGGCAAGTACTGCGAGAATAACATAACCGATGTGCTGGAAACAACTTCGAATCGCGCATATATTAAGTTTCACTTTAGAAATTTTGGAAAATATCGCGCCGCCTTCCGTTACGAAGAGATTAGCAACGCCTGCTCAAACCACATTGTGCTACCCGATCCCTTGCTAGCGGACTCGTTCCATATTGAAGAGCCTGTAATTAAATCACCCAACTACCCAAATCTACCCAATCCGCACTCGGAGTGCGTGTGGCGCATCAGTGCGCCGCTCGAACATCGCATCGCATTGGAGTTCTTTGGTGATTTCAATCTGTCGCCGCCAAGCGGCACCGACAAAGATGACGACAAGGAAAACGGATGCAGCGATGAGTTTGTGCAAGTGAATGATGGCACCACTGAGCTAATGCCGGAGCTGGGACGCTTCTGTGGCAATACCAAGCCGAACACGATTCTCTCATCGGGCAGTGAAATGCGTATTAAATTTTACACGGGCGTATTGGAACCGCATGTCGGTTTCCAGGCGCGCCTTCGACTGGCCACCTGCGGCGGCAGTTACTACAGTGAAAAGGGTATTATTACGTCGCCTCGACCGGAGCAACTGCAGTCACATCTACACACGAAGTTGAATGCAATAAAGCAGTGTGACTACACCATTGAGGTCGAGCCCGGCAGCACCATAGAGCTGAATTTCGATATATTGAATCTGGGAAATCGCAACTATTGCAACATCACAACGTATATATTGCTGGACGAGATGGATCCCTTTAAAAATGATAATAAACCCACCGATTCGCTTGTAGTTTGTGGCCAATCACCACGAAAGTTTTTTGTGGAAACGAACAAGATTATTGTGCGCCTGATGATGCCCAAAGGAAACCTTGAACAGGACGAGCGGTTTGAGTTGCGCTACCAAGCGTTAGGAGCTCGTTGTGGTGAGACTATCAATGCTCGACAGGGTGTTCTTCAAACACCGAACTATCCGCGCGGCGTGCAAGAACCAACGCACTGCATATGGCGCGTGCAGGTGCCCAAGGGACAGCGTGTGCGTGTCGAGATACTTGACTATGACAACGGATCCGGTTCCGGTCGCACGAATTCTTCGTATATGACCAGTTTCTTTGGTCGTCTTGCATTCTCCAATGACTTTACCCAGCAGTCTGTGATTGGACGCTATCGCAGCAATCCGCCGGCTAATGTCTATTCATTTGATAATCGCATGGCTATTGATGCCTTCCTTTTGCCCATTGCACAACATCGTGGATTCAAGCTGCGCTTCAGCGCCTACGGCACTAGCCTCTGTCATGCGTTTGATGGTGGATTGAACAATAAGCTCGAGTTCCGTTGGCCAAACCTTCGAGACAATTCGACGCCATATTGCCATTACGATTTGAATGCACCAGAGCAGCATACGCTTGTCTTGCAGGCACAATTCAATCGCTCCACCGAACAAGATACGTCCGCAATCAGTCGTAACATTTGCCGCATGTCGAAGCCGCTACAGCTGACCCGGGCACAGGAATCGGAGCAGTTGTTGCCGTATCTGTTGTGCTCCGGCGATTTGCAAATGAATCACACAGTCCGTTTGCCCTTTCCCGTCGAGATGATCGTCTCGATTCTACCACGCAATGGACCAATGTATCTCGGTTTGAGCTACACGTTGCAGCAATGTGGTGGTATGATGGCATTGGAACCAGGTGACATTTTGAACATAACGCGACCCACGCAGCTGTCTTCGGCACAGCAGGTCATCGACTGTGCGTGGGCAGTGGGACCGGATCCCACGGTAGAGGATCCTTTGTCTGCCGAAGATGTCCAGTTGGAGGTAACGATAAGTGTGCAATTATCGGGCGATTGCGATCGTCATTATGTGAACGTCTATGGTGGACCGGATCAGAACTCACCCCTTGTCGGACACTATTGTCAGGAAGGTAGCGAGACAAACAAGATTGTCGAGCGTGGACTCTTTATGGAGTATCATGCTGATCGTGGCATCGATCCAGCCAACAATTCCACCTTCAATGTCACGGTGCGCTACGGCAGCGGCTGCGGTGGTCGTCTCACGTATCCGTATCGTATAATTGATTTTAGGGATCAGTACAGAAACAATGTGGAATGTGTTTGGGATGTGGAGGCAGGCAATGGTTTCTACATTGGACTGTCATTTATATCCCGCTTTTATATTGAGGATAGTCCCGGATGCAGCAAGGATTACCTGCTCATCCAGCAGCTGAACGAGACCACTGGCAATTATACCGATCTACAGACCCTTTGCGGTCGTTCGCCGCCGGAGTTTATTAATACGACCAGTTCGGCGATGCGTCTGATCTTCCGCTCCGATGGCAATGTCAATGGCGAAGGATTCACCGCTAGTTTTGCACGAAATTGCGGCGGTACACTGTATGCGACGTCGGATCCGCAAATCCTTAGCTCACCCGACTTTCCACGAGGCTATGGCAAGAATCTCTTCTGTAACTACACGTTTGTGCCGCTCGAGCCGCAGTCACCGGGTGTTCGGATCAGTTTCCTACGCTTCGATCTGGAACGTTCACCCATAAACTCATGCATGTACGATAATGTGACCGTAACCGTACGTGACAATGCAAACAAAGTGCAAGAGTCGGTACTGTGCGGGGTCAAGCAACGTCATGTGTATCGGGCGAAGGAATCGATTAGCCTGGTATTGCGCACCGATAGCACCTTCAACGGCAACGGCTTCCAGTTGCAATACAGTACCAAACTGTGCGGCGGCGTGGTGAGTGCAACACAAATGATCGAGTCACCGCGTCAGCATCAGGACGATAACATGCCCCACAACAGCGATTGCTATTGGAATCTAACTGCACCGGCGGGCAAGAAGTTCACGCTGAAGTTCGAGCTGATTGACTTCGAGGGCGGCTCTATGTGTAGCTTTGATGGCGTTGAGATCTTTAGCTCACCCGTGCCGGATGATCATCGACGAATGGCACGTTTCTGTGGCCACTTGACTGGGGAATTGCCTATGCTGCACATTGCCGATAACCGTGCTCTGATCCATAGCTATTCGGATGACTCGGATGCTTCGCGTGGCTTCCGTGTATTGGTGCGTGTGTTGGACAATTGCGATCAGACCATTGTGCTAGGCGAGCAGAATTCGAGCTACACGTTCAACAAGTTTGTCGGGCAATATGCGAATAATTTGGATTGCGGTTTTGTCTTCAAGGCGCCAGCGGGTTACCTGCTAAATGTGGAGTTCCGCAGCTTCCATGTGCAGGCATCGACTGGCTGCACAGCGGACTATCTGGAGTTCCGCGATGGTGCCGGACCATTTGGCGATGATATCGGTCGTTTTTGTGGACAGGATTTGCCATCGAAGCTATCCTCGTCACGGCACGCGCTCTTCATGCGCTTTGTCAGCGACACCGCCGTCACGGACACGGGCTTCGAGCTGCTGGTGACCGCAACGCGTCAGTCATGTGGCAACCCGCTGATCAAGCTTGGTACGCAACCGTTGGAGTTGCGATCACCTGTCAACGACCAGGGCAACTATGACAACAATCTTATCTGCACATGGAAGATCGAGAGCGAAAACAATCTTCATCTCCAGTTCCTCAGCTTCGATCTGGAGGGACCCAATGCCAATGGCAGTTGCGCAGCTGATTATCTCAAGATGTATGACAGCGAGGTAAGAGTGCGGCGAGGCTATTGCTTACAATACTGCTAGCTCCTTTTCTAACAATTTTTTCTCTGATTCTCGCACAGAACCAGCAACTGCTCGAGCAGGGGTACGGCGACCAGGTAATCTTCAGCGGAAAGACGACAAGTCAGTCATACGATTTTGCCACCGAGCATATCTATTGCGGTCAGGGACAACCCGATGATTATTATCCGGACAGCAAAGAGGTCTATGTCAAGTTCCACTCGAATAAGGCAATAACCTCAAAGGGCTTCCGGCTGCGCGTTGTCCCTGATTCGACCTGTCATCATGTATATGGTGGACTACAGGGACGCGTCAAGTTCTCGGGCACTGCGGACTGTGATGTCTTTATTACGGTGCCGGTGAACTACACGATAAGCTTGTACTTTGGCGACGTGGTCTTAGATTCCTTCGATTGCAATGAAGAACATGTCACCATCTACGAGCGGGCCACTAATAAGTCGCTGCAGCGTATTTGCAGTATAATGGATGCAAACAAAAGCTTATTTACGCAGACGAATGATCTGCGGCTGCACTTCAAGACAATGAGCTACTTTACCAGCTTCGATATGACGTACATAGCCAGCTCCCTAACGGCGGGCACCGGTTGCGGTGGAGATCTTTACAATACGCAGGGTCTCTTCACCAACGCCTTCTATCCGGAGAGTGTGCGCAATAACTCCGACTGTCGCTGGAATATACGTGTGCCGAGTAACACGCGTTTGATGATCAACTTCGAGGGTACGCACAATGGAATGAAACAATTCAGTGTTAGCTAATACTCATACATACTCTCTCTCTCTCTATCTCCCTGCCAGTGTTCAATCTGGGGTCTCGGGCCACCTGCCACACGGACTATTTGCAAATTCTGGAGACCAACGACAACAGCGAGTCGCAAGAGATGCGACGCTTCTGCGGAGGTGACACTCCACACACTTATATCAGTCAACGTAGCCAGCTAACGGTGCGCTACAAGAAGTCGGTCAACTATGATGGCATTGGATGGGTCATCAAGTTCCAGGGCGTATCAGCTAGTGGACAAAAAATCCATACATAGATCATATATCGTTCGTTCATTCCAATGCTAATTGATTTCCGATTTTGGTTTTTTTTTTTTTTTTTAATTTTATTGAATACATTTTAAATTAGTTTTCTATTAAATAATTGCTATATTTAATAATAATAATAGAATTTTTTTCATCTTTGTTTCTTTTTGTTTCTGCTATGACAAGCGAAGACAAAAAAAAAATTGATATTAACTAAAATTACTAAGAAAATAAAACGCACAATTCAAGAATTGCATTTATCTGTTCTTCAGCTGCTGCTTCTTCTTCCTTTTTTCTGCTCCTCTTCTTCGGGGTATTATCTTATACTCATTTTTGCTGCTTTCACTTTGCATTTAACTACTAATTTACAGTAAAACGAGACGACAAATAAAAAAAAAATCGCAATACAATAAGGTTATGTTCGGTTTTAAGATAAGTTGTTGGTTTTACACGCAATTATTGTGGTAAAAATTAAACGGGCTTTGTTCCTATTCGTAATTAGTATGATAAATTAATTAATTATTTATTCACTTCACTTTAACAATTAACTGACCGATCGCACACTAAAACTTTGCCTAATAAATACAACTTTCATGTAGTTTTATTCTTTTTTTTTTGTAATGCAAATTGGGATCGAGAAAAAAAAAATAAACATGGGTTGCTTGAAATATTTCAATGTAGATATATGTACAAAAACTTAGATCCCGCATTGGGTTACAAGAAGGATGCAACCAAAAAAAGAGGTAGGCTAACATAAGTAGACTGGGGGAAGGGTGCGGGGGAGAGGGGACTGGAAGAAACTAAACAATTTCAATCGCATGTGTTGTACTATATAGTATGTATGTATATGTATGCATGCCTATGCCTGACACACCTATTCAACAATCGTAACATTCTCTACATGTATTTATGTATATAGTATGAATGTATATGTAATGTATATATGTATCTTGAACAATCAATATGCCAATAATTCACTACCAAAAACTTTCGACTACGCGTATGTATGGTTAATTCATTTGGTTATCAAGTATGTTCTCTATATGCAACAAACAATATTTTACCGATTGGCGATCAACATTAAAACATATGTATATGTGTATGCGTATATTATATATAGATGTATATGGGTGTGTGTGTGTGTGTAAATACCGAAACGTAACGGCAATTCTGGTTTTTGTTTTGGTATATAAATGTACTTTATATCTTCATTAATGTATAATTCGTATAATTTATGCTATGCAGAATTGACATCGATAAGCTTTGAATGCTATGAACAATAACAATACATCAATACGCACACTAATGCGCACACACACACACACAGAGTCAAACGTACACTACACAACACAACGATTTGATATGTTTTCAAATTTGCAACACATTTTTACTTCATCTTCAATTTTTTCTTTTTCTCTCGCTCTCTCGCTCTCTCATTCTCATCTTCTTGCTCACTTTATTCCAGTTTTGCGCCTTCTCTAGCGCATTTCTCTGCCCTTTCCTCCGCTCATTCTCTGTCTCTTTCGGTCTATCCAACTTGCTCTTACTCGTGCTGCCGATTGATCATGTCTTACAGAGTTACGCATGATTGATTGATTGATCTTGTTTTGTAGGGTGATCTCTGGGCGCAGGCAGGGGGGGGGATCGGCTGTGGGTTAGTTGGTGGCGTATATGCTTTGTATATTATATATATACATATATATATATATTTATATATATATATATATATATATATATATATAGAGATAGATATAGATCAACTAGTTGCTAACATAACATTAACTAAGAAACTCAAATCAAACAAAACTTCCGCACGTGCAGGCGATCTCATCCATCGATCAATCGATCGATCGGTCGTTCGGGTTGGTCATCATATTCACTTCCTTCCTTCCTCTCTCTCTCTTTCTCTCTCTCTTGTTGCAGCTGCCTTTTTTATTGTTAGCTTCCCATACTGCTGCGTTGCTTTTGTCCCCCTAGTAGACCAGCTAGGGCGTTGTTGACCACGCCTACACGTTCAGGCACTGTTACATGCAGCACAGGAAGCGGTGAAAGAAACTTTTGGCATTGCGACGCACACGGCTGGCCCTTAGCTAACAGATGATCCCCTGGTCCAAACTCAGGTTGTTTGTGGCAGCAGCAGCGGCATTCTTGCCACCAATCACAACATGATGATGATGATGGTGATGATGATGCATGTGATGATGGTGCAGATGGTGTGCTGCCGCTGCCGCTGTCTGCAGTCGTCCGTTTAGCAGCAGAGCTGTGCTGCTGCCGGCAGCGGAACCAACGCTGGCAACAGAATTGCTGCTGCTGCTGCTGCTGTTGTTGCTGCTGCTGCTGCTGTTGCTGTTGCTTTGCTTCTTGTGCACCGCTGTCAGCGGCTCTGAGGCACGTCTTGCACCGTTGATGCTGCTGTTGCTGTTGCTGTTGCCATTGCAGCTGCCATTGCCGCTGACGCTGCGTCGCATGTTGCTGCTACATTTGCTTGTGCCGTTGCTGGCGGCGGCAATCACACTGGAGACGGAACACTTGCGCGGCTGTTGTGTGTTGGCGGACGCATGGCAGCTGTTGGCAGCTAATATTGTTACTGCCGCCCCTGCCGCCGCTGATCTCGAGGAGTGCGAGTGCGAGTGCGACAGATGTGGGGAGGACGTGGATGAGCTGGCTGAGGCTGCGGCTGAGGAGACGACTGAGGGTGTGCAGCATTCAAGCTCCTCCAGCTGAAACTTCTTCACCAGCGCCTTGACCGATGTGGCCGAGCTGGCCTCTGTTGCGGGCGTTTTGCGTATGACTTTGGGCGTGGTCGGTGCATCCGGGAACAGTGTCAGCGTGGCAATCACCGTTGACTCCTCCAGGCCATTGCTGCCAATCTGTATGGTCGCCGTACTGGTCACGGGCTTCTTAACAAACGTCGCCGTGTATGTGTTTTCCTTATCCGAATCGGAGGCACGACGTGTTGGCGTCACAATATGTGTGAGTTTCGTTGCCAGCGACGCGGATGCAGATGCGGATGGGGATGGAGATGCTGCCGACGCCGCCACCGGCGATACAGCGCACAGCGCTTGGGGCAGTGTGTGTATGGCTGTTGTTGTCTCTGTGCTGGTGCTGTTGCTGGCGCTGTTGCTGGTACTGTTGCTGAGGCTGCTGCTGCTGAGGATGCAGATGGGGCTGCAGTTGCAGTTACTGTTGGGACTGTTGTTGCTGCTGCTGAGGTTCAGTTGCGGCTTGTAGCTGCTGGTGGCGATGGGTATCTTGGAGCTCGAGTGTGCTCTGTGCCCATTGTACGTTGCTTTGTTTGCTGTTGCTGTTGCTGCTGTTGCTGTCGTTGCTGTTGTGCCGTTCTGTTGTTGAGGCTGCTGTTGTTGTTGTTGCTGCTGCTGCTGCTGTTGCTGTTCTGCTTCTTTTACCTCCACCTCAACTTCATCTTCTTCTTCTTCGTCCTCGTCCTCCTCCTCATCATCATCCTCTTCGTCGTCCTCCTCATCCTCGTCC
Organism: Zaprionus inermis; assembly: GCA_018151445.1. Lineage (NCBI taxonomy): Eukaryota > Metazoa > Arthropoda > Insecta > Diptera > Drosophilidae > Zaprionus > Zaprionus inermis. The sequence goes on from JAECXD010001052.1 coordinate 4,749,389, forward strand.
TGCACAAAATCAGCATCGTTCTGTGCCGGCAAATAGATTTGTCTAACCAGCGCGCAATCATCCTTTAACCAGACGTGCTCCAGGCAGCCGGCGGCACTCATGCGATCGCTGCAAGAGAAAAAGTTGGAGCATATTAGAAAAAGAGCTAGAGAGGGGAAGAGAGAGAGAGAGAGCGCGAGCGACGCTTCCACACTTACTTTGGCTTAATTCGCAATGCGCGACGTATGAAATCGATAGCCGCTTGGGAGACGCCGCCAAAGAGATTGTCGGGAAAGGTGAGCGCACACTGTGAGATATTCAGGAACGTCTCCTGTTTGGTATCGCCACCAAAGGGTGAGAATCCGGAGAGCAGCACATAGGCCAACACACCCACGGACCAGATGTCTGTGAGCAGCGATAGCGGCTCGTACTGCAGCACCTCGGGAGCCACATAGTCCGGCGTGCCGGCCATTTCACGCACATTGATGCCCTCGCAGACCACACGCGAGATGCCAAAGTCGCACAGCTTGAGGCCATCTGTGAGAGACGGGAAATGATGATTAGTATATTGGGATGCTACTCCCAACTCCTATACTCACCCTCAACACGCTCGCCAGCCAGCAATATATTCTGTGGCTTCAGATCCAGATGGGCTATGGAACGATCATGTAGAAATTTGAGTGCCTTGAGCAACTCCCGCATGCAGTGGCGTGCCTGCGCCTCGCTGAGGCATTCCTCGTTGTCCAGTATCGTCTGCAGTTCGCCGCCAGTTGCCCTGTAGATAGCAAGACAGAAACAGAGAGAGAGAGAGTGTGTGTTATATTATAGAGTAAAACAGTTCGGTCAGTCATCACTTACAGCTCGAGCAGCAGGGCTGTGTCCGAGCGCGTCTCGTGCACCGCATTCAGATTGACAATGTTGTCCTCGCCCTCGCAGAGCATCAGGACAGCAATCTCGTGCTTGATCTCCTTGTCGCTGCTCTGGGCGCGTCGGCGTCGCTTAAGGAATTTGGCTGCGAAATGCGAACCGGTCTTCTTGTGTACCGCCCGGCGAACGGCTGCGAATTTGCCCCTGCAAGAGTGAGAGAGAGAGAAGAAACGGATTAGTTTTGGCTCGCACACAACAAGACAAGAAAAAACCGGACAGCTGCACAAGTACACTGAGAGCAACAGTAGTGGTAATAAAAGCAATGTTTGATGTGCATTGTTGACGTGCAGATACCCTGTTAATCACTGCGCATTGACTACTTATGACATTTCAAAGCATATGCATCATAATTCAAATATATATCTTTATATATCTCTAATCTTTGGTATATTTCAGTTATTTCGTTTTGTTCTAGACCAGACGATACGCTATGCAATACTTAGCTTTGCCTAGTTTTTTGGCTAAGCAGATACCCAGTAAATGGCTATAAAACAAACTCGTAGAGACATATGCCGTCATAACTCTCACACTTTTTTCTTGCAGTGTAGCTAACTGGCAACTGGCGGCCCACACGCGCCATTAGTTTTCATTCATAAGATTGCCCAATTGTTGGACAGTCCAACGACGACCACAACAGCCCAACAACAACAACAACAACAAAAATAACGTGCTGTGTGAGACATCATCCAAGTGACTCAACGAGACTCATCGCAGCACGGGGAGAGACACTGGGGGGAGGAGCACAGGTGCGACAGCCTAGAGAGATCGAACTCGACGAGGGGATGGCAAGCGGAAGGAGAACGGAAGAGAGTTGGGAGCGAGCAAGAGGGGGGGCTGCCCGAGACGGGGACAACGACGTCAAAAACGCGTCGCGTCGCGTCGTCGAAACGCCTTTGACAAAGTACGTGCCATAATGAAGCAATTGCGCTTCCGGCAACCACTAACAACAACAACAACAACAGCAATAGCAACTACAACAACAACGACAAATCTGGCATGCCAAATAAGTAAGTAAGTTGGTTGCTGGACAACAGCGTTGCCAGACGGCCAACGGACGGATAGCAGCAGCAGCAGCAGCAGCAGGACAGACAGACAGTCGATGGCATCACGCAAGCAACAAGAGAAGAGCGATCTATTCTAGCAGGAATGTGGTTGGGAGGTAGCAGCAGCACAGCTAACTGTATACCCTGTAAGGATAGTGCTACATAAAAAATCTACTAAAGACGCAGTAGAATCTTTTAAACTCTTCAAATAAAATGGGTACAGTCAAAACTTGATAGATTTTCAAAGATTTTCAAGCTGTAAATAACTTCAATCTCTACCCAAATTCCATATGTCATTTAAGTGGCCATAATGCTTGTACAGACAAAAAATGAACCAACTAGCATTCATATTAGATTATAAATACCAAATAGAACGTATTATATCGAATTTTATCGTTTTTCAATGGGCGTGGCCAAATTGTGAAAGAAACTAAGACACTGCCATACTTTGGAGAGTTATTACAAAATATCCTAGCTCTAGCTCATAAACTCTCTGTGCTATAGGCGTTCATACAGACAGAAATGGCAGTATTTCTCAATATATGCACTTTGTGAATGCTTTTATGCCGCCATTCGCCTATTAGACACATATCGACAAGACACAGGACTTCTCTACATTTTCTGTTTTTGCCAGCAATATACCCAACTTGCTTGGCTACAGGGTATGCCAATAATGAACAACATAAGCGACTGAGACTGTCGTCGCCTTCACACCGACTGGTTTTCTAATGCTCTTCGCCCCTTGGGTCGCCTGCTGCTGCTGCTGCTGCTACCGCTGCCATTGACAGTCCACGTAGAACGTCGCTTTGTCTCGCTGCTTGCAACACAGTAGCAGCTTGCAACAGCGTCCGCAAATTGTCAAAAGTGTCGCAGCAGGCAGCCCCATTAAAGTGAACAACATTCTGTGTCTGTGCCACGCAATGCAGGGGAGAAGGACCAGGGCCTAGGGAAACTGACTGGCATCCTTGTTGGAGAGGCAGTTGCAGCAGCAGCAGCAGCAGCAGCATCGATGTAATTAGCGCCGCGCAGCATTTGCATACAGCAACATGTTGCTGGCTGCAGTCAAACCCAGCGCAGTCGAGCGTGCTGCTGTCAACATTCCTTGCAGGTGCAATAGTGCTCTCTCCGTCTCTTTCGCACTCTAGCTCCCTCTTGCACTCATTTATCTGCCTCATGCACTCGTTTATTCCTCTCTGGCGCTTTTTTTTGTTTTTGGGCTTTTTCATTAAATAACCAACAACTAATTGGGCAAGGTCTGTGCTCGTTCCCATCAAGCTGTGTCTCCTCTCTCTCTCGTTTTGCCTCTTACATAACTCAAGTGCTGCTAAGAGAGAGAGAGAGAAAGAAATAGCGAGGGAGGGGGAGGGGTGATGGGCGTGGGCGCTGCCGCGTGGTTACTGAACTTGTTAAAGGTTACAACCCAAAGGGGGCCTTCACGCAGGGCATTTTGGCTTTAACTGTAGTGCTATTCGTTTTCTCCCTCCCCCCCCCTACCCGTCTCGCTCTATAGCATCGCCAGCATCGCTTTGGCCGAGTTCATGGTTGGTCACACTGGCCACTCCCACGCGCATTGCCCTTTTTGAATGCTTCATTAAGCCGAGAAGCGAAAATCACAGCGAAACACACACACACACACATACGAAATTGGCAATGGTTGCCCAAAACATGTTTGTACTTGTTCGAAACCGTCTACCGTTATGCCTTTCGGTTCTTCGCAGCTTGTCTTCACTGTAAGCACACTCGATCATGTCGCAGTCTCTATCGAGTGTGCCTGCCAAAATGGTCAGCTTTGTCCACATCGATGAGTATCGATTTGGGTACCGTAGTCGGATTTAGATTGAGAGATTTGCACAGTGCACACCGAACATGGTGCGACAGGGCGATCTTCTGACGCACAGAACAAGTAAAACAACAAAAAACATGAAAAAATTCTTAGCGTTTCGCCCAAATAAGGAGGCGTTTAAAAACGCGCACTAAACGCGCGCGCACGTGTCGATTGATTGAACGGCAGGTGCGGGCAAACAGGGGCGTTGCAGGGGTTTAGGGAGGGCAGCGGGGGCTGGGAGCAGGAGTCATCTAAAGAGATTTGCGCAAGCAGCTTCAATATTTACATTCCGACTGACGCGTAGCAGCAAAATCATTGCACAATTTGCTGTGTTTGTTTGGATGCGTGTTGCACAGTGTAGGGGGATAAAGAGGGAGGAAGAGAGAGGAGAGAGAGAAAGGGAAACAGAAAAAAAAACGAGGGGTGGGGATATTTGACAGAGTTGTTGTTCCCGTTCATGCAGAGATCAAAGAACTTTATCGAGAAAGCGCTGGCGTTGAAGGCAAATAGGCAATAGGCGTGTGTTATCGATAGTATCGCAAGAGCAAAAGGTGTGCGGGGCAGCTAGAACATTGCTAGCAAAAACTGCAAGAGTCGGACTATCGATAAACAGGCGTGCAGCCCAGCAGGCAATCGATAGTCTCGCAATGGCAAGTAGAGAAGGGCAAGCTTAACTAGACTGCAAAAAATATCGATGAAAAATCGATACAACTTTTAATATTGCAACGCATTTAAATGGAACTATCGCTGGCTTAAGCATTATTTTATATTGCTCCTCAACTTATTCGATAGTTCTGCCGATAGTCACACACACACTTCGTGCGCCTTTCGCTCGCATTTCAAGTGTTTCGCAGCGCAACGTCTTTTCGTCGTTGTCTCCGTCTCCGTCTCCTTGTGTTTACTTTCTCAATTGAATAAACAGCATTTATTCCCATCTACCCTCTCCCCGACTGCACCGCCTCCTTACCTCAACTCAACCGCTTCATTGCTCTACACTCTACACAGTCCGTGGCAGCTTTGAAGTCGTTGCGGTTTTGTGTCTGCATGTCTTAAGGTCTTTTCATTGTTTTTATTTTGGTTTTCAATTCGTTTTTCGTTTTCTCTCACTCTTTCTGTAGTCTTGATTCCATTTTTTTTTGCCTTGTTTACGCATTCTTGTGCGGGTCAGTTCACAATTTCAACTCCCCCTTCCCCCAACTCTCTCAGTCTTTCCACACTCCCCTACTGCCAAACTATAACCAAACAAAATATATTTCAGGTGTTTTGCCTGCATACTGTAGTGTTGAAAAGTATCAAAATTTAGAACATCCTAATATTATATCATTATATACTCTACAGTTGTTATTGTTGTCATATTCTGCCTCTTTAGAACCTTTATTGTGTAAAGAAGCTATGCGAAGTAGTCTTTAAAAGCTTTCAGCAGTGTTGGAAATTATTAAAATTTGAAACTTAAAATTATTATTATTAATTTTTTACTTCACAAATGCAGCTGCCTGGCGCAACAAAGAATTTCTTAGACCAACCATAATTTTCTACCAATCCAAACACTCTTTACATATTTTGTGCAGTGTTGGCAAGCCTGAAATTGCGCCAGAACAGCACATTACTCAATGTTCTTCATGGCAACGCTCTAGACTAGGATAGGTGTGTAGCTGATCGAGTAAAAAAGTGCATCAATTAATTAAGCCTTTTTTTCTAGCCGGAATTGGCTAGAAAATTGTTAGCCATGTTTGGCGGACGGGGAGGTTAAACCGAATGGGAAACAAAAACAACTAAAACACAATCTCATCTCGAATTGTGCAAACATTTGTTGTGCACTAACAATGTCGATGGCGCCCACCCAACCGGAACAACAGCAACTGCAACAGCAGCAGCAACAACAACAGCAACGAAATAACAATGTCACACTACGCAAATTTGTTTTGCAAATGAGTAAAACGTTTGTTAACAAGGTGCAAATTGCTAGGCGGGTGTTGCACTTGCAGCAGCTACCGACCACATTAGCCAAAAGGTTAGCCAGTCGCAGCCCCAGTTGCCCAAAAGCGGCAGCTGGAGAGGGACAGGGAAGGAGCTGGTGTCGAGCTAGAGACGCGCATTAACCTCCAATGTGTTTTTTGCGTGTAGGTGCAACGCAATGGCAATTGCAGTAAGACGGGGCCGGGGCCGGGGTCGGAGCACTCGCTCAGCTGACTGCACTTAGCTTAGTGCAGTTTTTCCGACACCTTTTTCCGACCACATCCTCCCCTCCCCCGATGCTTTGGCAGGCTTGCAACACTCACTTGAACAGCAGGCAGGCTGCAGATTCTTTTCTTGCTGCCTGCTGCCTTTGACAGACGCCGATGACGCAGAGAAGAAAGAAAGCAGCAGCAGTGGCAGCTAGGGAGTGCGGGTGGGGGGAGGAGCTGGGAGTGGTAGTGCGTTTCATGACAAGGATGCGGATGACGGCAAAGTGCGCTCAAAGTGCTCTTTGCCAGTTGTTGCTGCTGCTGCTGCTGTTGTTGTTGTTGCCGCTGCTTTTAGTGCAGCCGAGTGCATTGAACCGTCACAAGTCTGAAGCAGGCAGCATGCCTCATGCCGCATGCCGCATGCAGCAGGCAAATAGTTGCCCTTAAGGTGACTAACACACCGCGCCTCCTCCCTAACCCGTCTGCCCCCTGCCTGTGCAACTGTCTGCCTCGCTAATGTGACAATTAAATTGGCCAGACATTGCCGCAAGGCATCAGGCAGCAGCCCTACGGCATCAGGCAGGGATGGGGCGGAACCCTGACGCGATGTGGCAACAAAAATTTAAGTTGAACCATCGCCGCGTCGCTTGACCCACAATGAATGTCAACGCATTCGCTGTGATTTGCAGTTTCACATCGAATACACTACAAATCGAAGGCAAGGCGAATTGCGTGTGAAACTAGTCGATTCTAGAGATGGCAGTGTTGAAAAATGCCGAAAAAATGCACTAAATGTTGATTGGGAGTCAGTTTTGGAAAACTCATAGAATCTCTCCAGTTTTGGAAAACTCATAGAATCTCTATAAAATACTTATTTTAGCTTAAAAAAAAAAAAGAGTAAAAAATTCATAAATATTTTTTGAATACCGAATTTATTTTGTGTATATTAAAAGAGTATTAATCAATTCATGAGTTTCTTTGCAATCATACAACCGTCAAAAAAGACTTCAAACTTTTTTCTTTATTTTTTTGTTTGCCAATTATTGTTTAATGCGGGAAGTTCGACTCTCTTTGGATTATTATTTTAATATTTTGTTGTCTTATTTGTTTTTTTTTTTTTTGTGTCTTCACCCCACTCGACACTCGTCTCTCGCACAGCTTTCGCTGCTCATTTCATTTAGCCGCATTGACATCGATAACTTCCGTTAAATGTGCCAATTGCTAATGCGTCTTAGCAAGCACGCAAAAAAAAACTTGAAAAAAAAAATCATTTTGACGCTCGCGTTGCCTTTTTTGGTCAGCTCAAAAAACAAACGAAATACAAAAAAAAAAATAAATAAATGTAAATAAGACACACACAGAGCGATCAAAATCGCGCACAAAACGCGTGGGCGTTGTGAGCGTTTTTTGTTTCGTTGTTTTTTTTTTTTAATTGCGTACAAATTTGGTCAGAAATTATGGCAAAATAAATGACAACAACAACTACAACGACTTCGCTTAATGGTGCATAATTAATTAAATAAATTCGCCTGCTTGAAGAGCGAATCGTGCATACGACACGTTGGCCCACAGGATTGTTTCCATTCAAGGCAAGAACAAGCGCAAACACAGCTGCTGCAAGCTGTCGCTTTATAATTGAAGCTCGTGTCAAGGCACTCCGAGGGGTTGTCGACGCCTCAGCTCGCACATTTCTCATTTCACAAACACACACACACACACGCTGCTCCTCCTGGTAGGCATCTCCTCCTCTCTTCCTCCTCATCCTGTTCTGCTGTCGTGGCGCTTTAACCACTTGACATCGTTTCCATTATGCATGGACCAAGAGAGACAGGAAATCTGGTCAAACTAAAGTGCAGCGCAGCGCAGGAATACAGTGCAGCAAGAAAGTGCACGTGCACAGTGGGCAAATATGTATGAAGAGTCAACATATTTATTTTAGTTTTCTAAGTAGAAGCAAAATTGCGACCTTGCCTAAATAATTTGCAACTTTCTTCTCTACTTATCGATTCATTTAAATAGTTCTTAAATAATAATTTTCCTTACTTCTTTTCACTTCTAGAATTAATTTTGGTTTTGCTTTCTTTTTGCAGCGCTTTCAGCCCAGTGTGCAGTGCAGTGCTCGCAGCGGGTTATCCTGTTACGTCCTTAAGCATACACAAAGACAGCTTTTCACACACATTCACTCGTATGTATTCATACACACTCACACACACACACACACACCCATTCACGCACTCCACACGTGCATTCAAAGCCTCCGCTTTTGTGCCTCACATGAAATTGTGTCAGGCTCGTTAGTTAGTTGCACGTTGCCTGCTTCTCTCCGTCTCTCCCTCTTCCTCTACTTCTCTCTTCCTTCCTTCCTTCCTTCCTGCTCACTACTGTCCCCTACTACCTACTCCCTGCTGCGCTCTCCCCTCTTAAGCGCCTTAAATTATGATAAATTAGCTTGACTAAAGGCAGCTGCAGCCAGCTGCCTCTCTACACTGCCAGCTCTCCCTCTCTCCGGCTCACTCCTTCCCCCTCTCCCCCTGCTGCTGTTATCCTTGAGCTGCCAGTCAGTTGTTTTGCTCAGATTGTCTGGCAGCTGATAAGACGCAACATTCCGCAGCAAGCCCCATGGTGCGGCACATGCCACAAAGCGTTGCACACAGACAGAAGGGGGAGGCGGCAGGGAGTGGGGGACTGGCACTGTGATCCATCGATAGCCATGCTCAAGTCGAGTGCATAAGCAGATTGCGCTAATTACAGTGCCAAGTTGGCTAAGAGAGAGACAGAGAGGGAGAGAGAGTCGAGGCAAAGGGAAGCAGAGCGAGAGGAGCTGCATGAGGGGCTGTGTATATATATATATATACATATATATATATGTGTGTGTGTGTGTGTGTGTGTTTTTGTGTGTGAGTGTGTGTGTGTGGTACCTACACGCTGCTGTAGTTCATAAATTTGACTTCAAGTTCGTCTCCTACACTCTACCCGCTGCCCCAATCCCCTCAACTCTGCTCTCAGCTCCAAGTAACAACTCCAGCCATGCTGTACGTGTCATCAGCGCATAATCAAGGTCTCAAGTGACCAAGTAACAGCAGCAGCAACTACAACAACAGCAGCTGCAGCAGCAACTACAACAACAACAGCTGCAGCAGCAACTACAACAGCAACAGCAACAACACAAGCTGAGGCGACAACAAAGTTTCATCAATTTTTATGCGCTTTGCAAAGTCGCGTGTGTGTGTGTGTGTGTTTTATGATTATTGTTGTTGTTATTATTATAATTATTGTTGATGTTGTTGTTGCTGCTGCTGCTGCATGCTGATAATGCGGATATGCACACGCAGAGGCTGTGCTGGGCGGGGAAGGAGTGGAGCGAGACGCGCTTTGCATGCAGAGTGAAATGCGGCGTCGGCAGCGGCGCTCTTCAACGACGCTGGCAACGTTGTTGAGTTTTTCTTAGGAAATGCAAACACACACACACATACAAACAGAAAGCGAGAGAGAGAGAGAGACTGCAGGCTGCGACTACAAACTGGACAACGCGGCGTATGTGTAATCTGCGCGTATGTGTAATATCGTATCATTTGACCGCCTGCGTCGCAGTCGCGTCTCTCCTCTCACTCAGCTGCAAGTGAAGGTCAGCTACAGTAGCAGCAGCAGCAGCAGCCAGAACAACAACAACAACTGCAGCAGCAGCTAGCTACGGGTTGACTCCATTTGTGATTTTAAGCGGCTTACGCCGTTACATAAGACGCAGCAGTTCGAATTTAAGGCAAAGCGGGAGGAGGAGAGGGGAATAGTTGATAGAAACCAATAGCTAGATAGATACATTGATAGGATTGGCGACAAGCCGCGCATAGCTCACAGATTTAACTGTTTCGCGCGCTGGGCGGGCACTTTATGGTGTGTGAGAAAGAGAGAGAGGGGGGGGATGGGGGGACGAGCAGGAGAGTAAGGTTAGGTAGCACTGCTAACGGTTATTATTGGCCAGCTTAACGAAGTAGAAGAGGTAGTAGAGGCATGACAGCGCGCAAAACTGCAAATTTTCTATTAAAAAAGTATTATACACCCATGGTCAGTGAAATAGGTGCCATGGCATATAACTGCTTTAAATCGAACATTTAAACGTTTTTATTTTATTTGAAGTTCTACCTAAGAGTAATATGATTTGCCAAGAATTATATTTATTGTATATTTAAATATTTTTACTCTTTCTATTTATTTGTATTATTATATTTATAATTATAATTATTTGTATACTTCTTTTCACAATTATTATTTTTATTTTTACAGCTAAAATGAATTCAAAAGCTTTTCCCATTTTCCCTTTGCATTTTCCTAATTTTTTCGCGCAAGAAAATTGTTGGGAAATGGAAACTAAAAAAAAAAATCCTTTGAATACGCTGTCGAAGAAGGGGGAAGAGCTGCGGCAGGCGTGCGGCGTGTGAGTCAATGCAGCAGAAGCGTACAAGAGGCAAAGGGCAGCAACGCACAAATTCCATGCGCAGTCGGAGAACAAACTAAGAGAGAGAGAGAGAGAGAGAGAGAGAGAGAGAGGGAGAGAGAGGGAGAGAGACGCGAATTCGCCTCATTGCTATGCGCTGAGTCATCGAAGCAGGTGACGCAGTGGCGACGCGCAGCGCAGCAGCCCAAACAGCTCTTTGCAGATGGAGCAGAGCAGAGCAGAGAAGGAAGAGGGAGAGAGAGAGCGATAGCGTTGCTGGGCTTAGCAGCAGAGGCAGAAGCGTTCCCAACGCATGAGTCACAGCAGCAGCGCTAACTGTTAAAACGCGACAGCATCCCTCTCTACCTCCCCCCTCCACACACGCCCTTGCCTTCCCAGAAGCCACCGCGCCGCATTGACCCATGATGTAATCGACGCCATGCAAAGGGTCGATCAAGGCCGTCGCCATCGCTTTTGTTATCGTTGCTCTTTTTGCAAGCTGTGTGTGTGCCTGTGCGTGTCTGTGTGTGTGCGTGTGGGCTGCCAAATTGAGCCCAAAGTCAAAACCAAGGCGCCTGCCCTCTGCAGCTACCCCTCTCTCCCTCGCACTCGCACTCGCTCTGCTCTCTTGTAGCATCGTCGTCGTGTTCGTCATGTAATTCAACGCTTTGAACTTTAACGCTTCGTTAAGTTTCACGCATGCAGATTTCAAATGCTCTACGAGTGTGTCACTTTGTGTGTGCCTCTCTGTGTGTAAGTGCGTCCCAATTCTGTCAATCAACTGCGTTTTTTGTGGGTGCCAAAGCGTTTTGTTTGGATAATGTTAACCACAAAAGGCCAAAGTCAAAGTATTATTAACAACAACAACTATAGCAACAACAACAACAACAACATTAGTCACAAACAGCTACACTAGTTACAACAAGGGAAAGGCTCCTCGAAATGCATCAAATTGCAGTAAATAATAAAAAATAATTTTCAAGCGATTTCCAACACTTCAAAAATCCAAGAAAAATCGCGTGAATCAACGCAAATGAAGCAGGCACTGCTGGTGAGTAAGAGCGAGAGCGACAGAGAGAGGGAGGGAGGTGGTTGCAGAGGTAGAGCGAGGCAGCCAGTGTGTCCCCCACACACTTTATCTTTTTTAAAGAGACGCCATAAAAAAAGAAGAAAACACACACAAGACAAGACATCAAAATGCATTACACACGTATCACTTGAAATTGTGCCAAGGCCCCGAACGGGTTCAGCGTGGTCAATATAGTATTTAGGATTATGCTAGCCAACAGATTGAAGAGTGTTATAACTACGTGTAGCTTTTCGACAAATAATTCAGGGAGAAACATATCAGTTTGTTTATATACTAAATTGAGGTTCTTCAAGTCTTAACTGATCTAAAGATCTGCAGTTACTACCAAGATTACGAGTGTCTCTCAGTGTTTGTCTGTCTGTCTTTTCGTGTGTCTGTCTGTCTGTTCGTCTCCCCGTCTGCTCATCTGTATAATCCCCTAGATCTCAGTGATAAGAAGTGATAGAGTCATAAAATGTGGTAATAACACTTTTGTGTATTGCAGTTTCTAAAAGTTTATTATAAAAACTTGCCACGCCTTTAAAATATTAAAAAAAAAAAAAAATTTTTTTCTAGCACAGTTTTAAAGCTGGAACATTCATTATTGGATGTGTACATTAACTATTCCCAGCCAAATGATATCTGGAAATTTGTTTACCATCGTAAAATAAACATAAAAGTAATTTATCAATTAAAAATCCCTGGCCTTATGCAGTCGCAACTTTTGGGTACTATATCATGTTTTTTTTTCTTTCTATATATCCCTCGCAAACGATCAAATTTCGCCCGTCACCCTGCGCTTGATTATATTTTTAGTTTTTTCTTTTTTTGGTTTTTTTTTCACTGCATGTGCAGGTCAAAAGTGCACGAAGCGACAAACTTGCAGTGAGTTGGCAACCCTGCTCTCCATTGTTGCAATTATGCTAATTTTTTCGCAGTCGACAGAGGCCTGGGAAGCAAGAAGAAGCAGAGACTGGGGGAGAGAGAGAGAAGCGAAACAGAAAAATGGAAAAGTGGAAATGAAATGTTTTTCACACATGAATGCGAGCGAATGCATTTGCCCCCAGAGGAGAGAGGCAGAGAGAGAGAGGGGGCGCGGAGTGGTTGGCATGGCGAGGGGACAAAGTTGGGCGGCCATTGAAAGTTTTTTCTCTTCTTCTGCGTTTGATGGAAACGGGTTTGTTGTTGCTGTCGCTGCTGCTGGAGTCGCGGAAAATGTGGGAAATTCATGGAAACAATTTTTCGTTGTTAAAGGCTTTAAAAGTCGCAGTCGTAGTCGGAGCAGGCTTTGAGACGACGAGCGCAGCGCCGCGTAGTGTTTTTTTTTTTTCTTTTTTTCTCTCTTTCTTTTTTATCGCATAATGAAAAACAACGCGCGATTTATAGAGTATAAACAGAATGCGCGAGTGAGAGGCGCAGCCTCGAGCTGCCTATGCCTGGTGTCTCGCTCGCACAGCTTTTACTTTGTTGCTGTTGTTGTTGTTAATTGCCTTGGCCATTGGCCCCATGCGAAAAGGTTCTCACGTTGCCATCGCTAGTTGAGCCATTAGCGGGCAGCGTTTTAGCCAGAAAACGGCCAAGCAGAGGAAGTCTTCTTGCAGCTGCACTTAGCACACTGAGAGAAAGGGAGGGAAGATCAGAGAGTGAGAGAGAGGGGACGTGGCTTAAGCCTCAATTGAATTGTTGAGCTTGAGCAATGCTTTCCAGGAAGAGATCACAAGACAGCAGAGACGAAGAGAGAGAGCAACAGAGAGAGAGAGAGAGAGGCAGCAGGGGTGAAAGTTAGAGCGAGACGTCCGCTTCATTGTGCAAAATCAGCGCCGAAAGTGCAATTAATCGTTTTCGCCGCATGGACATGCAGCAAACGAGCAAATACTTGTCTAAGATAATGATAATCATGGTCTATGCCCCACCTTTCCTGACAATCTTACTCAGCCATGATGCACTTGGCACTACTGCCCGCTAATGCGCTTCGAAAAAAATGAAGAAAAAGCGCACAGCGAGGCGAAGAAAAGACAGAGAGAGAGAGAAAAAGAAATAAATTGTGTGCACATTAGAAAATAAATGCAATGAAAATAATAATAATAAAAGTAATAACAATAATCAAGTGGAAAAAGCGACAAAAACAAAAAAAAAAAAAAAAAGAAATAACCTAACACGCAACTGCAGGCAGAGCTGGTCTAGGCAGTGCCTCTCTGTCTGTCTGTCTGTCGGTCTATCTGCCTCTCTGTCTTTCTCTCTCTCTCCCTCTCTTTTTCTCTGTCTGGCTGATTTCCATCTCCAGCTCGAGCCGAGCTTGTCTGACTGATGTCTGTCTTGGCCAAGTGAAAGAAAGAGTTGCTCAAAAAGAAAGAGAGAAACAGATGACGAGAGAGAGAGAGAGAGAGAGAGAGAGAGAGAGAGAGAGAGAGAGGTAGAGAGGGGGGCGAGCGAGGAGACGCGCCTTTCTACTTGGCAGCATTTTGCACACTGTGTTGCATGCCACATGCAGCAGCACGCAGCCAAGTGCAGTAGGCCACGAAAAAATCAGCTTCGATAACGATAAGCAATGCAATGAAAATGATTAATTATCGTTAATCGATTTAAACGATACTTAATCGATTGCATATGTATGTGTCGCAGTTGGTGTGTCTATCGATTGCGTGGGTAATCGATAACTGCATTAAGACATTCAATCAATTATCAAAAATATAACAATTTCCCATATTTTCGATAACAAGAAGCCAAGCGTCTGCTTGAGCTGTGCTGTAGCTATCGATAACGATAGGCTGGGCATACAAAGAGAGTGGAGTAGAGTATGCAAAAATAGATATAACAGGGTATATTTCATTATATTCTTTCTCAGTTCAAATACAAAGCTGCCACTGTGCTGGCATTGGACTCATTGTGCAGCAAGGGCGCACAGCACAGCGCAGAGGGGCAGGGAGAGTTGGAGAGAGAGAGGGAATGCAGGAAGGGAGCACTGGAACTGCAACTCGACGGCGAGTGTTGCATTTTAATGCGCATCACGTAGCTCAGGCTTGTTCCGTTTCGTTACGCTGTGTGGCAGATGCCACATGCCCCCGCCGCCCAATCAATGCACAAGGCACAGCGGATGCAGCGGCTGCTAGTAGAGGCCCCGAGGAGGGGTTAGTGGGGGGGTCACGAGGGGGTCACTTGGCTGCAGCAAACAACAATAAATGAGGCAAAATCATGCGTAAAGATTTTCAACATGCTCAATGAGTGTGTGTGTGGAGTGTACGGTGTTTGGGTGTGTAGGGCATAAACTGGTGTGTGTGTGTGTGTGTATGGTTGGTGTGCGTGTGTGTGTTGTTTCTGTGTGCAGCACGCGTAGCTATTTCCGTTCTGGACAACACGAGCGTACGAGACACGATCGCGTTGCTGCTGCACCCCACGCTCCGTTTGCCTGTCCTGGGCCTACCTTACACCCCCCCCCACGCTCACGGCAAATGGGTCAACATCTCTTTCTCTATCTCTCTGTCTCGTTCTGGAGTGGGCAACACCAGTGGACGCAGAGAGTTGTCCAAGTGGATACGATCGCTGCTTTTTCTCTCTACTCCTACTTCATTCAACATGCTCGTGCTGGCGCAATGAATCATTGCATAGCACATAGTGGAGTACAGTTATTCACACACACACACACATGCAGTTCGCAACAGTCGAATAAGGTTCTCTATTGTGCAATTGCAACTCTGCTTAAAACAGAGTTATCGATTGTTATCGATGAGAGAAGAAAGCTGCAATAAAGAATTTCTTAGGTTATATTTGTGCCCCCTCCTTTTTTCTCTGCCTCTCTCTTTACCGCTCTCTGCAGTCTTCTTGCAATTTCCGTTTTCCGTTTTTTCTATTTCCCTTTCCCGCTGCCTCTTGCCTTTCTCCCCACACAGGTTATTCAATCGGGCAGCCCCCATTGATCATTCGATCATTCATCGATTTTGCTCATTCGCATCGTTTAACACTCAACTGCAACTGTATTCGTACGCGTATTCACATTCGTATTAGTGTTCATCCGAACTTGTAGCAAGCAGCGGCTCATTTGCTGCAATTGCAGTGTGTGTGTGCGTGTGCGTGTCTGTGTGAGTGTGTTTGTTATTCCATTCATTGATCCACACACTCAGCAACAAATTAACAACAGCTTATTGCCCCCCTCTGCCCACCCCACCTTCGCTTCCTTTTACACCCAGTTGCATTTGCCTCATGTTTCCCTTGCAGTATCACCCCTTCCACCATCCCCTGCCCTGGCCCTCCTAGTCGCTTTCAATCCCCCTCGAAACTCTCGTCTGGCATATTCCATGTTCATTCATGCGCACGATCTTTTCATTCATATGCACAATTTAAGCGACGCACTCGGACTCACACACACATACACACACACTCACGCGCACACACTTCCACCCATACTCACTCGCACACACTCACGTTTTATAGTAAAAATTTGTTTTCAAAAGAAGCACAAATTAATGTTTATTTATTTATTCTTGGCTCGACTTGCTGCCGCTTCTTCGCTTTCCTACTCCCCCTTCCTGCTACTCTTTCCCTCTTTCTCTCCTCCACCTCTCACTTCTTCCTACTCTTTCATTCATAATACCCTAGCAGAGTGTGGTGGAAAGGGGGGCATATTAATTGCACAGTTTGGCAGTTCTCTTTATGAAACTCCGCGTTTACACTTCTGCGGTCGACATTAATCGATTTATCGCACAGCTGTCATCGCTAACGATTAAAATTAAGGGTATTTTAATATGCAAAAAATACTAGTATTGTCTGAATAGGTTTTTTTTAGTCTGTTACATATGATTAAATAATTTATTTTTATGTAACATATTAAGAGCATAATTGTATAGAAACTATCTTTGTAGGGTATAAGCTGACGACATAACCTTACTTTTTGCTCTTGTAGTTTTTTCTTCTGTTTATTTTCTTCTTATACTCCAGCTGCTGCTTCTTCTGACACGCTTCTTCGTTTATTGTTGTTGTCGCCATTTTTTCAATTAAATTTCAATTTAAGTTTTTTCCTGAGGCATCACTCTGCTAGCCCCGCTAGCCCCACTCTCCCCTGCACCCGTGCGTGCTGCCCCTTTAGTTGCTGCCACTTTGCAGTGACACAGACACAGCTGCACAGGGGGCGCATGAATTGGGAATTGCTCTTTCACATTGCAAAGGTTTTTTTTGCTGCGCTGCAGCTGGGCGACTTTCTTGCAACAAGCAAGCAAAACAAAAAAAAACAACAAATTCATGTTTTTAAAGCAGTTTCTTATTTGCGGTTTCAGTTTCTACTTCTCTGCATCTGCTTCTTCCCCTCTACTATTTTCCTCCTTCTCCTGCATTGCCTTTTTTTTGCTGCAAGCAATTAAAATTCAAAATTATCGTTTATTATGCTGCAACATTTGGTTGCCACAGCAAGAGAACATTCTTTGGCTTGTACCGCTGTCTTTACCTCTCTACCTCTTTTTCTCTGCCACACTTCTGCCTCTTCTCCTCATGCAGCGATCGAAAGTTGGCAAAAGTTGTGGCAAGTTCAGGGGGCAAGGGAGGCAGCCTGAGCAGGAGCAGGCAGCGTGTGTGCCGGGGCCTGCTCTACTTTGCAACACTGTGCACTGTGCAGTGGGTGTGTGGGAGAAAGAGAGAGGGAGTGAGGGAGCCGGTACTGTGGGAGTTGTGTAGGGTATAGCGCAAGCGTTGCTTGGCCAAAAGGGAAGACAGCAACGTCAAGCAACGACGCGCAGACAATGGAATGTTGTGCCCCAAAATGGTGTTGGCCAACAGCGGCAACAACAACAACATTGCCAACACTGGCAACACTTTTGCTTCTCTCTCTCTGTCTCTCTTTCCCCGTACCCCTCTCTCTGGTTGTGTGTTGCGGTTATCGCGACTTTCGCAGCGGCGGCGTCCGCATTTTTTCAACATCAGTAGCTGCCTCTGCCCCTCCCCAACCACACCTAGCTCCCCCTCAGCTACGCGCCTCTGCTGCTGCTGCTGCTGCTGCTGCCGGCAGGGCAAGCGCCCAGCAGCAACAATGCAACAAAAGCTCTTGTTGCAAGTAGGAAATGTTGCATAATTTATGAGGGAAAATTGTTATAGTTTTTCCATCTTCGTTTCTCTCTGTGCTTTGGTATTTTCTTTTGTCATTTTATAGGCAAAGCCCCTTCTCCGCCTTCTTATTTTCCCACTCCCACTGTTTACCCTCCCCCCCCCCACCACCACCTCTCTCACTCACTCTGTTTTCATTCATTATTTTCCGCCTGCCTGCAACGGCCTTGAGCTGCCGCTGTGTGTGGGAGAAAGAAAGAGAGAGGGAAGGCGCAGCCAGAGCGAGACAGTGGGAAAAGGCGACGCTGGCTAGAAAGCATTGTGGAAAATTGCGGAAAAGAGCGCAGCGCAGCCGCTTTTCATTGATTTTCATTGTGATCGCGTTTTGTTACAGATTTTCCTATATATAAAGCAGACTAGTCTAGTCTACTCTCGCTTATATAAGCAATATACACTCGTGCTATCTCGCTCTTGCTCTATCTCCCTCTCTATCTCTTTCTCTCTCCCACTTATGAGCATAGCTAACCCACATTCCAATTCAAATCTCTGTGTCTGCAGAAGGTCTTCGACTTTTGTTGCAAAAACATTTTGCCATTCTAATTCAAGTGGCAGCAAACGCTTGCAACATGCAACTGCAACAACTGCAACATGCAGCAGCAGCAGCAACTACAACAAAAATCTCAAAATATTTAACTCAGCTCGATTTGTCCTTCAGGCCACATGCCTTTCCCAGCATCTGCTCCGCACTTGAGGCAACTCTGCCTCTGCCCCTCCCCTACCTCCCTCTGCCTGCTGCAGCACTCAGTGCCTCTCCGCCTTCATCTACCTACTCACCTCTCCCCTCTCCCTGGCCCCCTCCCTTCAGCATTGACAGCGACGTCAGATTAATTATTTTGCATCGTAAATAAATTGTGCACGCGGCAATTTAGTTAACAAATTACACACAGTTGCGAGTGTAGAGTTGTGTCTGTGTGTGTGTGCTGACCACGACTTATGTGCCCCTGTGAATGTGTGTGCCTGTGTGCGTGTGTGTCTAACTTGCTACTGGCCTAGTGGCGCCAGCGCCGCCAACGCTTTTCCACAGCTTTAGCTACCACAATTGACGCAGCTTTGTCACTTCCCTCCCTTCTTCTCCTCCTTCTGCTACTGCCTCTCTCTTGTGCTGCCCCAACCACTACCCTTCTTTCTGCTTCTTCTCCTTCCTTCCTTCTCTTTACTTCCGTATTTTTCCTTCCTCGCTGCAATTTCTTTCTGTTTTTCTGGAAACTCTTGAGCTTCCAACTTCTTATCTTCTTCTAATCAACTTGCTCCTTCTCATCTTCCTTTTCCCCCTTCTCGTCTTTCTCCTTCTTCCTTTCCTCCTTCTCCTCTTTTAACTTTTCCTCTTCCTGCTTTTCCGTTGCTCATTCTCCTCCTCGTGTTCCCCTTCTCTGTTCGTCCTCCTCATTCTTCCTCTCATTATATTCGATTAAATTTATTTTTTCATCTCTTTTATCCTATCCTCTTCTCCTTCTCCTCCCTCTCTCCCCCTTCTTTTCCCGTGTTTCTTCTCCCAATCCTCCACTCCCACTAATCTCCTCAAGCTTACTTAACTGATCATTCTGATCGTTCTTCCTGCAGATTGCATAAGCCGCTTGGGCAATTCACTTTTCATTCTTCTCTTCTCTTCTGCCCACCCCCTTGCAGCCACACCTCTGCTTGGTTCCGTATGCAAATGCCACAGCTAATTGCAAATGCCGCAGGCGTCCAAGTCCGTCCGTCCATGGCGGCGTCTCAGTCGCTTTTGTTCGAGAGAACGAACGCGCGCGCCGCTGACATAATAATTACCGCAACTTAGCGACAACAGTCTGCCCCTCCCTACCACCCTCCCCTCCCTACCACCCACACCAGGCCTGTCTAGCGCCAGACAGGTTGCCCAATCGACCAAGCTAATCGTCAAGGCAAGAGCCGAGAGAGTCACCTACCAGAGCGACACAACCCAACGAAACAACAGCCCAACAAGCAACCCCAAGCAACATGCCACAAACACCCCCTCCCTCCCTCTTGGTTTGGAAGGGGTACAGCCTATGCTGGTTGGCATTGAACCATGAAAAAGCTGTTGCACATAATACACAGGATATACCCTGTAAAATTTGGTAAAATAGACGCACCAGTTTTTTTTTAGTAAGTAATTTAGTAAGTAAATTAAAAAAAAAAAGAATTTGAGATTTTTAAACCTTTTTGCATTATAAAATTTGTTAATTTCTTTTAATAAATACAAAAGACTAAGAATATTTCGGCGTAGAGCTTTATATTTATATTAGTTTTGGATAGTCTTCTTAAAGAACGCCACAGTTTAATAAAATGAATAGAAACCTCAAAACTAACATGTTATTCCACTTCAGTTGCTTGATTATTACAGGGTAACTGCTAGCCGTGCAAATTGTCTCTTTAATAGCCTCTTAAAACGTTGTAAATTATTTCTTCTCGTTGCTTTTGTTGTCTTATATTATGCGTTTTGTTTTCGGACCCAAAAGCCACTTACGCGAATCGCAGGCGGAGGAGGGAGGGAGATCTCTCTTCTCCTATACGCCGTCCGGTCACGCCTACCCGCCCATTAGATAATACACGTAGCAACAGACGAACAAAAAAAAAACACAGTGTTGCAAATAGTTTATTTTCCTAGTTTTTTTTGCCAATGCTTGTGCAATTTGCAGTGTACGCAACAAGTTGGCAGCACCAAAAAGCGCAGAGCAACGCAACGATACGGGGCAGTAGGTTAGCAGCTAGAGAGTGTAGACGAATTCTACAAAGAACGCTGAAAGCTTTGCAAGTAAGTTGGCAGTGCGGCACTTCTCCAAGTTGACAGCCCCGAAGCTACAGTCTCTTCTTTTACTATCTTCTACTATTCTCTCTGCAAGTTGGCAGCCCTAACACACTGCAATCTCCTTACTTCTGTCCACAAGTTGACAGTTCCGCTGCACACCAAAGTCAACTCAGAGCGCAGTTTTTTTATCTTATCGATCTTCAGAGTGTTTATTTTTTGCACGTCTGCAGTCTGCGTTGTCTTCTGTGCTACCTTCTTCTTCTTCACTTCTCCTACTTCTGAACTCTCTTCCCCTGCGCCACTGCTTGCTGCTTCTTGCCGTTGTTGTTGTTGCCAAACAGAAAGTTTCTACGCAAGACTCTGTTTTTTTTTTTAATCGAGTCAAGTCGCGTCGAGTACTTTCTTTTTCGCGCCAAAGCGAAGACGTCGACAGCAACTTCTTCTACATGCAGCTGACTGCGCTGCCAGACCCCCCTTGACTCCTCTCCCTGCTGCTCACCCCCCTTTGCAGAGCACCCTTACTGCAGTTGCTTTTCGCGCTTTTCCATTTCTCTCAAACGTTGCTGCTGTCGCTGCTTTTTTGTTGATTTTGTTGTCGTTGTCGTTGTTGTTGCTGCTGCTGCTGCTGCTGCTCTCATTGTTGCTCAGGTAATAAAAGCGCGCTCGCAAGTTGTCAATTACTTTGTAATAAAGGCAGGGGCCGGGGGAGCCCAAAATATTTAGGCCAAGAACTGACAAAGACGAGTGCCGATTGTGTGTCTCTGTGTCTGTGTGTGAATGCACCTTTAAAGGTTTTTGCTGGCCACAACAACAAGAGTTAGCAATCAGCTACAATAACAACAGCAGCAGCTAAAACAACAACAAGACAAGCTGCAAAATGTTTGCGGTCAACGCAAGTGAAAAGCGCCGCATACCACGATCAGAAACAAGGCAAAACAAAACGGCGACAAACCCTAAGCCAGTCTCAAGCTCCCTGCCCGAGGCGGGTGGCAGCAGAGGGGTTGGCACTGCGGCTTTTACGCTAATTGGTTAACTGCAATTGCTAAACTTTTCAATTGTCGTTGACCGACAAAAACCACAACTAAAAAAAAAGTGCCAAATTAGCAGAAAAAAAATTGTCTAAAAAAAAATGTGTAAAACATTTTGCGCAATAGCTTAAAAGGGAATCGATTGGGGGGGGGGGGTACACGCTTTACAGTTAACTCCTACACACACACACACATAAGTCAACAAGTAACTGCCTCCCCCTTATCGTAAATTAGAGGGGCGTGGCGTGTGTTTCTCTATCTTCAGGCTAAAACGTGATCACAATCGACAGGCAAAATTGGCAAACAGATTTCCCTCGCTAACTCCCTGTCCCTCCCCCTACACTACACCAGCTTGTTGCGCCCCAAATTCAATTAGCACAATTTTTTGGTTTGCCATAGGTTAGTGAGGGAGCGGAGGGGCACGCCGCACAGTGGGTCTGCGCTGAAAGCTAATCGAGTAACGCGACTATGACATGAGTCACAAATCAATAAACCTAACGACACTGCC
The DNA here is from genome assembly GCA_018151445.1 of Zaprionus inermis. Taxonomy (NCBI): domain Eukaryota; kingdom Metazoa; phylum Arthropoda; class Insecta; order Diptera; family Drosophilidae; genus Zaprionus; species Zaprionus inermis. Next base: position 4,771,198 of record JAECXD010001052.1, read on the forward strand.
ACTGGCGCAGGCAGATCAAGTCGATCGGGTTTTAGCCTGATTTTCGTGTATCGAAATCAAGCAAGTTAATATACAATTACATATATACATATATAGAGGAAGTTTGTTTAGTTATACACTGACTTCAGTTCAGATATTTCTATATTTTACATTAAATCGATGTTATAATTGTTGTCTTCTATTTTATACGCCTAGTTCTAGTTAATTGAGTTTTAAGTGTTGGTTAACGCATTGGTAGCTCAGTTAAGGGAAACGCTAGTGTTGAATAACGTACTTGTGGCGGTTTACTCTGTAAATTTAAGAATTTCTTGACCATTTACAGCGCTTATTTGCTGATCTTAGCTTCATAATTCATTTTCTTAACATTTCTTTTCAGTTTCGTCTACTACTCACACTACTGCATATGTCTAGCTTAGTGTAGGGTAGTGCTAGTGTTGGCTAACGCTTTTCAACTGATTTGTATATTAAATTTATACATTTCTAAACCATTTTTATACCCGCTACTCGAAGAGTATAAGGGTATTATAACTTTGTGCCAACCGAAAATGTTTGTAACAGGCAGAAGGAGACATCTCCGACCCCATAAAGTATATATATTCTGAATCAGCATGAACAGCCGAGTCGATATAGCCATGTCCGTCTGTCCGTCTGTCCGTCTGTCCGTCTGTCCGTCTGTCTGTCCGTATGAAAACCTAGATCTCAGCTATTATAAGAGCTAGAGCTACCAAATTTGGAGACAATATGTGTTAATTATGCCCGCAGATCAAGTTTATTTTGGATTTTTGCCACGCCTCCATCCGCCCCCAAAAATCGATAATAAATCGATAATAGCTGCAAATATAGCTCTACAGCATTCATTTTTTATCCATGTGATAAAAACCACCATCCGGGCGTGTTGCGAAAGTTTCAATAAGATCGGCCGATAAATAAGGAAGATATTCAAGAAATAGTATTGCCTTGTGGCCATGTGCCTGTGTCGGTTTTTCCTAATGTTAGTACCCGAGTTCAACACCAGCAGCAGACAACTTTTTTTAATTATGTGGCAACTTTTTTTTAAATTATGTGGCAACTTTTTTTTTAATTATGTGCACCGAAAATATTCATGGTGCAATTTTATCGGTTATTGCGAAAGAAGTGCAGTGGTCGAGTGGTGATGGTAGTTGACTGTTCAGCGAGACGTCCGGAGTTCAACTCCTGGGTGTGCCTGGGCGACTTAAATTTATTTTTTTGTATCTTATATTTTTTTTTATTTTATAGTGTGTTGCAAAATTCAAAATAAATTTTTAGTATATTTAAAGCCACTTAAAATCGAAAGAGACATTGAGCAGCAACACAAAATACAAACGACAAATCTAATTAGATATGTTGAGATGTATTGTGAGGCAGCATATATGTATGTATGTATAGGCGTCTCTATCACACATGCATAATTTATAACTGCAGAGTAATAAAAGCAAAGGGCAACATCCAATAAGAATCGAGTGGAACTTGCATAGGCAAAACAAATTAGAGACGGAAAGAAATAAAAAGCAAGAACGCATTGTTCACATTTGGCACGTGTTTTTCCGAAGAATTGTAGCGGGTATATCACAGTCGAGTCAGCTCGACTGTAGCCTTTCCGACTTGTTCACACTTATTCAGTGATATTAACCCCATTTTTGTACCCGTATTACCTGTGATCTGCGCCCACAATTTATACGGTAGTTTCTTTTTATTTACCTGCAATGAGAACAAACAGAAAAGGGTATTAGTAATAGTCATAGAAACTATAAAAAGCACTCTACAATATAGTAGGTATATCATTAATCAATAAAAAGTGTTGTACGAATGTAATTGCTGCTCTAGTCACATTCACGAATCACAGTTCCTGTCACGAGTGAAAACAAATGAAAATGTGTTCTTATCAAACAAGCAGAGAAAAACAAACAATGGCAGCGAAGAAGAAGAAGAAGCACAAGAATTACGCCCGCATTGCGTGTCTTTCTTATTCTACTTCTTGTTTACTTCTTCTTCTTCTTTTTCTTGTTGTTGCTGCTGTCCTCAATTTGCGTAAAATGGCACAACGAAATAAATTAAAATGCAGCAAGAGTCGTTGTAGTCGACAACGTCGTTGTTTCCACTCTGCCACTTCATATCACACAACAACAGCGGGTGGGGGGAGGGGTTAGTGGAAGGGGTGCTGTATGTGGCAGCATGTCATGGCATGACTGCAACGATAACAAAGTCACATTGTTATCGGCGGCGCAACAAAAAACTTCAAAAGCAACAGCAGAAACACGAATATTGTATACGCTCGCTCTATTTATATGTATAGAGACAGAGAGAGAGAGGGAGAGAGAGTGTAAGTATGAATGTGTTTAAAACTGAATATATGACAGTATTTGTTTTGTGATTGTGCGATTTATCGAATATCGTTTGTAAGCTATGCTTTAAGCGTGCTAGATAATGTTATCGATTTGAGTAAATGCTTAGAGTCGCAAAAATCGAACGAGTTTGCGCGATTTGACCAAATTTTAGATCTGTCTGCCTTTCTCACTGTCCCTCGCTCTGTCTTTTTTTATCTCCTGCTCTCTCTCTCTCTCTTACTCTCTTTTTCCTATCCTCCTGCCTGCTCAACTGCTCCAACTGCCTGATCTAGCTAATGTGCCCCACAGCAGCTGTGTAGCGCAAGCAGCTTCAAGTGAATCGACGCATAATTGACAAGAGTAGCGTTGCCAGCTTGCTTGCTCGTGTGTGTGTTTGTGTGTGTATTGGTGTGATAACATGCCCCCATATAGCTTCTATCTCGGGTACTGTGTCTATTTCTCGACTCGGCTCCCTCCTCTGCACGCGCCGCAATCACCCTGTTTTTCTCTTTTGCTTGTGGGTGACTTGTTCTTCTTGTTGTTGCCGTTTGCTGTTCTTTAATTTGCATTTAGCAATAACAAAAACAACACGATCACTGCAAAATGTCGCGTCGGCGCAAACTTCAAAGCGTTTTTTCTTTGCGCGACAACGTTTTGTTTAGTTTCAGTTTCGATTTCAATTTAATTGCACGACTTTCCCCTTCCCCCAACACAGCTACAGTGAGCACACCCTAGCAGCGACCACCCGCAAGCGCTGCCATGGCGCCTGGCAAAATGCGGTCAAGACACAGCGGGGGTTATCGTAGCTCGTTTAGCGAAGACACAAACCCAAATAGGTTGTGCAATCTCAGCTTGATCGAGACTGGAAACTGCCGTTTGTAAATTGTGTGGGTACAGTGGCGGCTTAAGGGTTGTATAAGCCGCGGAGGGAGCAAGAGAAGAAGGGGGGTGGGGGTGGTAGGAAGAAAGATAATTAATGGCACCACTTTAATGCAATTATTGCATAATTATATTGGCAAGACAATAAATATTGCCGATGCACATTAAGAGCTGCTGCTGCTGTTGTTGTTGTTGTCGGCAAATTAACAAAGGCCGCGCACACTCTCGTTAGACGCCCCAGCGAGCAGTAGTAGTAGCTAACGCTTCCACCTCCCCCCCATTCACCCAAGCCACGCCCTGCTGACCAGCGCAATGCGACGCCACTTAGCAGGTCTTAACGCAGCACCCTCTCCACCCGTCACACGCCCCCGACACCACAAACTATATGAGCTCTCACACACACACACACACACCGACAAACACACCTGTCACTGGCCCTCTCGCCCCCACGCCCCCGAGTTAACCGACTGTGAAGCGAATGTCATAAAAACGAAACAAGTAGAAGTGCCCTAATTAAGGCGCCATACAACGTCGCGTATACCCTGTAGAGCTGGTAATAAGCCCAAGTGTGCTATCGATATATCGATAGAGGTGTATTTCTTCAAATATCGATATATTTTGATTGCATTCAAGGAGCAAAAGAGAGCAGCACTCGCAGAAGAGTAAGAAAACATTTTTATTCAAAATCGCATAAGCTATCGCCCAAAATTCTCAACAATTCAAACCGATAGTTTACTTTCACATCTTTCTTTTGAAGCACATTTACTATCGATAGTTTACTGTTGTTATAAAAAAAACAACCACCCACCAGTTTACAGGGTATACGCAAGCGTTTAACAAAAAGCAATAGCTACTCTCACGTTTTGTGTTTTTTTTCGGTTTTTTTTTTGTGTATTTACTTTAAACATTTGTTCTAAATGTGTGTCTGTATGTGTTGGTATTTTCTGGTATTCATTTTTATTTAGTATTTTTATTATTGTTACCATTTAATGTGTTCTTTCGTTTTTTTTTTTTTTATGGCATTCACAAATGGTTTATTGTCTGGATAAACCATTTTGAATATACTCATAGCACTGCGAGTGCATTTGTGAGTGCTACATGCGTACTCAAAAGCGATTAACATTTATTTATTTGAGTGCAATCAGTTTATTTACATGCTTAAGTGTTTTTATCAAATGAATCAAAATGAATCTTTTACATGAAAAACCCATGACTAGTCTAGTTACAGGTGAATACATTTTTACTAAAGTTAATTATATGAATAAACTTATCACTCATATTATCAGTTTATTCATTTGCTGTTGCGCATACATTTTTATTTAAATGAATCTTATGAATAAACAAAGCGCTAATTAGTTTATTTATGTGAATGTGATTCATCACAAGTAAAGTGATTGAATTTAGATTCACACTCAGTTTGCAATATGAGTACACTCATATTTCTGTTGAGAGTAATCATATGAACTCGTTTCATTCGATTAGTTACGCTAGGTTAAGCGGGGGTTATCAACTCGATTGATAAATGTTCTCAATGCTTTAACTTTGTAGCGTATTCGTTTTATTCATTCATTCGTTCACTCACGAGCAACTTTTTAAATGGGGTCAAAGTTAGTTTGCATTCAATTTTCACCGCCTGCAGTCGCTGCGCAGCGGCAGCGGGTCAACTGAAGTCTGGCAGCGGGTCTATCCATCAGTCAGTCAGTCAGTCAGTCAGGCAGGCAGGCAGGCAGGCAGTCAGTCATTTATTCACTCAGTCAGCCAGTTGGCGCAGAGAAACTCTCTCTCTCTCAATCGCTTTTTGCCAGTGAGAAGGCGTGAAAATGCGGCGAAAATCGCGGAGAAAATTCGCTAAAGAAGAAGTTTGATCAGTTTGATCGGTTAATCAGTGCGGTCGCCGTTGAGTTACTAACTCACTTTGTTTCCTCATTAGACGCCGCTTCCCGCCACTCCGCTCTCTCACTCACTTTGCATGCATAAATCACCCCTTACCACCCCCCCGCCCCCCTTTGCCGCCTCCTCAAAGCCGTGTGTGCATGGCAAACTTGTTTCACGACGCGCGTGGAATTTGCTAGCCTCAGTTGCTGCATAGGCGTAGCGGGTGCAGCAGGGGGATGAAGGGGAGTGCTGCTGCTGCAACAATTTATTGAACATTTAAGTTTATAACTTAAAAGCTAATTGAAGTTTGACAACAACAACAACAGCAGCAGCAAAGCAACGGCAGCCGCACGTCTACACAAAGCTGGCGACGCGATTTTTGTCGCTAGCGCGTTTTGCAAGCGTTTTTTGAAGCGCCGCTTCTGTCTCTTTCTCTCTCTCTCTCTCTCTATCGCTTGTGTCCGCTTTTGGTGCTGCTTGGCAACACGGAAAAGGCAATGAGAAAAGCCAAAGCAGCTCAGCGACAATTGCTGCGCGTTGTATCTCCATTTGGAGATCTGGAGACGACGACGACGCCGTTGCCGCCGTCTTTGATCGCGTTGATCTCGTTGTGCGGGTGGGCAACGCTGCCGCCACCGCCGACGCGCCAAAAACGCGCGCGCGCGTATTGATATTTTTGCTACGATTATTTGTGTCTGTCTGAACAGCGGCAGAGAGAGAGAGAGTAAGAGAGATTGAAAAGGTATATACATATGAGAACTAAATTCTGTTTATATATTCTTGAACAGCTTGAGCTGTGGAACGATCTAACGATCTTTAGCGATCTTACTAGAGCGCATATGCAATTCAGTAGAGAAAACAGCATTATATTTTCCTGATAAGGATGAATAGGCCAATGAGCTAGCGATCTAATTCGTAAATAATAAATAGGGTTCTTTCTTTTCCATTTAAGTCGAATCTCAAACCTTTTATCACTTTCAATTCCGTATATATCACATAACATAACTATAGAATATAAGGCCGTTCCTTGCGCCTTTCTTGAAATATACAGTATGTTGCCAAGAAAAAGTGTTTTTTTTTTGTATCGTCACGCTATTATTATTATTATTACTACCCCCGCCAGCACAGCCTCCTCCCTGCACTACACGCCTGACCCGCCTAATGGCGGCTAATTTGACACTGGGGAACACGCCTGAGTCGCTCGACTCAGCTGTCAAATCAAACTTCGAAACGTCTCGACACATTTCACAATGACAGTATTGGCCACGCCCCCTTACCCCCTCTACCTGCCAGCCAGCCACTGCAACCATCCGGGGATCTATCATTCTATTTAGCATTTGCATGTAAATTATGCTAATTAAAAGTGAACAAAAACACGTTAATAATATTGCCAAAGGTGTTGGCCGGCTTTGGATTTCGCCTTGGTTCGCGGCGGCGAGTCAACTCGACTCGCATCGACTCGATTTGGTTTGGTTTGGTTTGGTTTGCATTGGCATGGAAGATTTCTTCGTTTGCCTTATAGCAAGTGTCCATATCGAGCGACTTGGGAACGGTTTCGTTTCGTTTTGTTTTCTTTCTGCTTGTACTTCTCATTCTTCGTTCTTCTGCTGTGGTAATTTCCATCGATAGTATTTGCACATGATCATCATCATCGAGTGCGCCGATAATAGGAAATATTCTCTTTTTTTCTCATTTTTCGAGAATCTTCGATAATTGCGGGCGTTTTGTTTAATTTCCCATTGACATTGGGGGACTTCGTAGAGAGAGAGAGCGAGACCTTCATGTTATACCAAAGTTATGACAAAAAGTTGTTTAATGTTTTCATTATTAGTCACAAGAATCGTAGACCGTCTCTATATGAGACAACTTGATTAACACCACGCAGAAAATGCTAATTTGATGACATGATTTGTTGATTAACGCATAATCGATAAGTTACTGCTTTAAGATGGTTTATCGAACGAAAGAAACAAGAACTTCGATAAGTTTTCAGGGATTAAGATAGATAGAAATTAGGTAGACTTCTATTATTTGTCCAGTTTTTCTATAGGATTTATAAGATTTATCGATAATTATCTTTTTTTTTTTTTTTTTTTTTTTTTTTTATATAATCAAGTATAATCAAGTGGTCCTAACAAAACCAAGTCGATGCTTGTTACGCGCGGATCCCAGACACAGCGAATGTCTTAACTGCTTAATTCTTATAGCTATAATAAAATCCCAGCTAGCTGTCATAATAGAACATTTAATATGCTAAGTCTTTTAAAAATATTGGCTTCACATAACAGTTAACAGGGCTCCCGAAGCAGCTCATTAGTATCGATTCATTTCCAATCATTTCTTCTTGTTTTTCCCCTCCCCATTTATTGCGATTTTACAACAAATGGGACAGCTTGTTCTAGATATGTAAATTCTGCTGACAGTTTTAGAACATGTGAATTTTTAGCTTGCTTTTTTGGCTTGTTTCTTCGCTTGACCGAATTCAATTCGATTTACTAAGTCAGTCAGTCAGGTTTTTTTCATTGTCACATCCAATCAGTTTTCCTCACCCTACCCCTTCCCCGGACTCTTCCAAAATTTGGCAAATATTTTGTCACGATTCTGCGTGCCAAAACAAAACAAAAGCAAAAAAGCCAAAAAACAATCTCGCAACGTAATTAAATTCCAATGCAAGTCGATGCCAAAGCTGAAGTTCAAGGCCAGCCAATTGGCGCCACTCTCAGTCTGTCTCCCCAATCCTGCCCACCCCTTCCCCCCTCCTCCCATCACTGTGTAACAATCCCAGCTGAAATTCGATTACAAAATTCCGTCTGCAAAATGTGCAATTGGCAAACACCGAACTCACGCGCGTGTTTGGAATCTTTGTTCAACCTTTATAGCAATTTTTCGTTTTCTTCGTGTTCAATCAAATGTTAAATGTTGCGCATAGAAATTGTAACGGTTAAATCGCTTCTTTGGCATTGATTTGTTGGCCCTGTCACAGTCACAGTCTTTTTTTTTTTTTTTATTGTCTTTGCAGCGAAAGTTGCGACAGCCATAGAATATGATGAATATAATTCGCTATAATGGCGGCAGCAACTGATTAACACGATTCCGGTTCTGTGCCGTTACACAGCTCGATTTATAATTACATAAAATTTGGTATATAGAAACCCTTTAGAAAACTGGGCAAAAAGAACGGAATTAACCCACTTTGCAGCAGGCTTGATCGATAAAGTTTTGACAGCCGAATGAATGAGCTAAAAATTGATAGAAAAAACCGCCTACAAGTTGTCAAAAACAAAAACAATTGTACGAGAAAGTTGCATTTTACAAAGTAGTTGAAATTGATTTGCTTTTGTACAAGGACGGGTGTAGGTTTTACATGTGAGGTAGGCAGCGAGGGAGGGGGGCCATACTATCAATGGGCCAAGTGAGGCGGGGGGAGGGCAGGGGGAGTTGTGTGGGCGACTGTGTCGCTGGTCGGTGCGTGGCGTGTGGTGTCAATGATGACACCATCGCGGCTCCATCTCCATTTCAATTCGGCTCAACGTTGCCCACACGAAACCGAGTTCAGTCAGAGCGTACATACATACAACAAAACAAAAAAACGTTTAACAAGAGTGTGCGAGAGGGAGACAGGTGCAATCGAACAGATAAGGCCGCGACACACGATCAACGATCGAAATATCAAAAAGCAAATCGAAGCGAATCGAGAAACGAGTCGAAACGAAAAACAACAAATAAAATACCGAAAAAGTAACCCAAAATGCATTTTAACCAAGTTTGATGCCAGATTTGTCATTTAAACGGGGCGACGCGCCGGCGCCGGCGCCAAGGTCGTTCAAGGTAGTCCACAAAATGTTTCACGACCCAAAAACAGCGACGACGCGACGTGAGACGCGCCACACGCTGCGTATGCGCAATTTGGCAAGCGCTCAGTAAGCAGAGAGAGTGTCTAGCAATATAGCCAATCCATCAGCTGTCCAACTTACTTCTTGCGATCATATAGCCGCCACTAGCTATAAATCTGTATGTACACACATGTATATATATTTCAGGGAATTATTATAGCACGAGCAACAGCATTTTAAGCACACTGGTGCAACGCATTGCAATGAAGCCAATAAATCTAAAGCAATAAACCACAACTTGCAGCAACTTGCCGGCGAGTTGAATATGTTATATGGTTTATATAGTTCATATACTTTATAGTGCATTGGATCGGGTCGGACCGGGTCCGGTTGCGAGCTGAGCTGTGAGCACTATAAAAGTGCCGCATAAAGTAATCACTTAGCCGGCAATGAGACATTTTTTACAATACTTGGCAATTACGTTTGTTTCTTAAACGTTTTATCGATCAAGTCGCCAGTTGGGGTTCTTATAGTGTTTTTCAGTTCCGCTAAGTTTCGCTGGCTGCAAATGCCATTGAAAAACTATTTATTGTTATTTCATTCCCTTTTTAAATTACTGAATAGTTTTGATTGCCTTTTGTTCTCTCATTTCCTGGATTGTAGTTTAAATTCTCTTCTTACTCTCTTCTCTGCACTTTCGTAAACGTTTAATTGAAGCTTTTCTCACTTTTAACAGGCTCCTTGGTTACAAATGAGACAGATACAACTCATCTTAACCATTTAAGTAACTCTGACTTTAGTTTTGGCGAATTTTGCTTGTATTTACGACACTTCACCGCATTCGTAAACGTTTCGCTGACAACTTGACTTCAACTGCGAGTTGCAACATACAAGATATGAAATCATATTTAACCCCATCGAACAGTCGCATATAAGCGTTTCTTTCTTCTTCAGCGCGCCACGGATCTCTCTCACCTTGGCCTGTCTCTTCTGGCCAAGAGTATTTTCGGCATGTGGTCTGTCTGTCTGTCCGTGTGTGTCCGTTGTCTGTCTGCGATTGCGTTAGCTTTTCTTCCTGCTGTTTTTGGCCTTGGCCCGGCCACGTTTAGCGGACTCCCTTTTGAGTGATTCGCGCTTTTTTCTGCTCATTGTTTGCCTAATGATTTTGCATGCTCTTGCCCGCTTGTTGCCTGTTTCGTATTTTGCTTGGCTTTTTTTTTCTTTACCTCCAGATACTATTTGTTGCGCTTTTATGTTGTGTTTGTGTAGTATTTTTTGGGTCAATAGAGCGGAATTCCGTGCAGTTTATTGAACTGTGCAAAAAAAAAAAAAAAATGCTGGGCAACCCACCAGTTTCCAGCTTCAGCTTCGTTCCCAGCACTGACACCGACTCCGTCTACGGTTCCAGTTCCAGGCAGCGGTTTCCCGTGGCGACTCTCCGTGTGTTGGCCTTTTGCCTCGTTTTCTGTTTTTCCCCATTTCAATAAAACTGTGTTTCTTTTCTTCTTTTTTTTTTCGTGTACCCCTTTCACAAAGTTTTTTGATTGCAAAGTATTAGAGTATTATGCAATCCCGATTCGGCCGACTCGCGGGGGCTCATTATAACAATCGCAATTAATTATTAATAATACAAAAAAATAATAATAATAATGGCACTCACATAATTTCGCAATAAAACGCAGCGACAAACGAGAGTGAGATACATTTACAAGAGACACGCAAATTGACAGCCGATAATTAATCGTTGTGTTATCGTTGTAGTTGTTGTTGCTGTTGAACCGATACACCCTCACCCTCTCGACTTGGATATTTATTTATTTATTAGCCAAGTCGAGTCTCGCGAGATTTGCATAAGCCAAACATATGTGATTAGTTTTTTTTATGACATTTTACAATTATTACACATTTGTTTATTGTTTATGTGTTTTTTTTTATTTATTTATTAATGAATATTAAACATTGCATTACGCTGTCGCTAACCTTCGCTATGCTATTTGCATTTAATCGATTATTATTATTATTATTATTATTACAAATTGTATGTTGTTGCTGTTGTTGTCGCACAGTTTCCTTGTTCGATAAACAAAGTTTCGCCAGCTCCCTGCCCTCATACTCCTCTGAGAAAACGCCTTAAGCGAAAACAAAATTCAATTTGTTTTACAATCGACGATTTGCTAATCCCCCACATACTCCACCACCCTCCCCCCTCTCTCCCTCTCTCTCTCTACGATTCGATTCGATTTTTGTTATCGTTGTTGTTGCATTAAATAAATTGCCATTTTAGCTAAAGGTCAAAGGCAGAGCGAGTGCGAGAGCGAGAGAGAACGAACCCGTTGTTGATTCATCTCGCTGCTTGCCACGCCCCCTCATCCCCCGCCCACCTCAATCAGCGCTTGCTATTTATGTACTCCCTGCACTTACATATATAGACGTAATCGGCGACTTGTTACAACAACAACAACAACAACAGCACGAAACGAGCTTTATTTGATTTCGCTTTTTGCGCTTTTGACGCCTAATTAGTCATAATTAACGGATCGTTCCCATGAATCGGAACATACACACACACGCACATATAGTATACATGTTGCACAGATATGCCACATATCTGGCACACACTGTTTATACACTTCGAGATGACGCGTCTCAATAAATCTGCATAAATTACACTCTACACTCGATAAATACAAACTGAAGCGATCTATCAACAATGTGTCGATAAATTCCGGAACCGGAAATATCTAACAGCTTGCACAATAATAATTATACTATTAAGCGAAACTTTTTGTATATGTTATTAAATATTAACGAAAAATAGCAGCACTTCTTCGGATACATTATTAAATATTTAAATCATATTTAAAACTTTTTCGAATTTGATTAATGGTTTTATTGTATTTTCTGCCAATTTTTTCAGTTTAATATTAATTGACTTAAGTTTTAAAATCGATAGTTTTTTTGAGTGCCGCTGCTGCTGTGACTCATTTATCGATAACAGAGAGTGACAGAGACAACAACGTTCAGTGCCAGATTTTATGGCAAAATGTTATAGTATCTAACGAAGTCATAAACTAGCTCATCTTATGTCTTCCTCCCTGTAGTTTTCAGGGTTTCTTCGGTGTAGACTGCCCACCTGTTGTGCCCTCGGCACGACCCCAACCCCTCCTCCTCGCTGCGGTAATCAGCGCTGCGTTGTCTCCATAAATTTAGGTCGATTTATATGTTAAAAATATTTTCGTATTCGTGCGTCTTATGTCTCATGCAGGTTACCCCGCAACAATAATACATATGTAGGCTACCTGCCCCCTTCTCTCCACCACCCAGCCTAAGCCAGCAGCTCAAGAGGCTATTGAACCGAGCGACAATAAGGCACAGCAGGGCTATGGAAGGGAGAGGGCCGTGAGGGGTCAGGCTGCGTGCTTTTGTTTTAAACTAAGAAAAGAGACAAAAAAACAACAACGAAAACAAGAAGAAATTATGCAGGTATATGACCGACTATGCCGCTGCCGCTGCCAACGCCGCCGCCCGGCAGACATTATGGAAATTATTTTCGGGTAAGTAAAGTCTAAAGACGTTGGCACTCAACGTGTATCGCATATGCAAGAACAAGAACGACGCAGCAACTAAAACTACAATCAGCAAGCACAGCACACACACACACGAAGCGCGAGAACTTAAAATTCTATGTCAATTAACGGTCTTTTGTTTACTAAAACGTAGAAGAAGCAGCAACAGCAGAGGCAGCAGCGGCAGCGTAGTAAGCTGCTATGACACACACACGCACGCACACAGCTACATAGCTAACGTCGCGAGCAGCCATTGTGCAAAACTCCGCTCAGCTGTCCCTTCTCTCACGCGCGCGCTCTCTGCGCGCTCTCGCGCTCTCTTTGCACGCTGATCTCGAGCCGCAGTTGTTGGCTGCGCTAAGGTCACTCGGTGGTTGGCAAACACATGCTTGTGTGTGTAGGTGTGTGCGTGTACGTTTGCAATTTGTTTACATATGCGAACGAAGCGGAGCAACAGCCGAAAAAAAAAAATTAAAACAACAAACGCAGCAGAGCAGCAAGCAGCGGGGTCTGCTGCCGTGTTTCCACTCACTCTCAAGGCAAAAAGTTCTTAGTGGAAGCCATTTGCGCTCGCATGGAGTGTGGATGCTGTGGAAGTTAACTGTTGCGCTTGCGCTCTCTTGTGTTTAGAAATATTACTAACTGGCAGCTGTTAAGCAATTGAGTGTGCTGCGCGCACGCGCACGCGCTCTCTCCTCTCCCCCCTCTCTCTCTCGCTCTGTTCGATGACACCTTCGCCATGTTTGTTGCACATTTTTGTTTTTGCATGCTCAAAGGGAAAGAGAAATCACAGCGTTTTGCAGCTGCCACTGCTGCTAATAAGTGGAGCTGTTACTGCTGCTGCTGCTGCTACCTGGTTGGGTCATTAGCGAAACGCGCGTTGGATCATCAGCTACACCGTCGCCGTCGCTGTCGCCATCACAGTGGCAGCCGGCGGGCAGCGAAGTGGCAAAGTTCATTGCCATATTGGAAAAACCTTCACTCCGCTGCCAGTGTGTGAGAATGTGTGTGTGTGTGTATGTCGCTGCCTCTGCCCCCGCGCAGCGTATTCGATTTCCTACATAAAGGGAGGTAGGGGGGTTGGAGCACATCAAAACTTTCTAAGATTTGTTTTCCCATCTTCTTCTTCCTCTTCAGCCTCTCTCCCGCTCACTTGTTATACAACGCTCAAGTTTGCGTTCTGCTTTGAGTTATGTTTCTTCTATATATGATCGATGGTCGCATCGATATCGATGATGATGATAATGACGATAATATTGATGACGATGACCGATTTCAATGAATTCTAATAATGCGCATTTGACTGTCGCGTTAGTTCACTCATCCTCCTCCTTCTCCTCCACACACCTCCAGCCCGTTTCTTCTCTCACTCTTCTGCTTTTTTTGCCGCCGCCGCCGCCGGCTTGTCGCTCTTTGCCGGTGAAAGTTAATTTCTTCTTTCGATTTTCGCTATTTCTGCACTTTTCAAACGAGCGAGGCAACGCGCGGCAGCCTCCTCTCGAGTTTCCAGCAGCGCGATTACTTTCGGTTACTTTTGCCGCGACCGAGACAAGGCGAGGGGGGAGAGAGGGAAGGTGAGAAGAGCTGCAGATCTCGTATCTCTGGGATCGCAGCTCATCAAAGTTAATGTGACAGTTGTAGATGCTTTTTTTTTTTCTTTTGGTGTTGCTGCTTTTTGTTTTCTTTTGCTCTTTCTCCTACCGCCTCTCTCTCTCTCTCTTTTTCTCGGTTTTTCGCCCCATTCACAGCCGGATTTAAAATCTGCACAACGTACTGACCTTGCGGCAAGCAGAACGAAAAAAGAGAAACAAACATAGAGAATTTTCGAAAAATTTGAAAAAGATTTAATTGGGGAATTAGAAAGGAAAGTTAAGGCGTGAAAACTATTATAAAAACCAACAAATTATTGTGTTAGCTACAAACTGAGCAAATTTTAGATAAATCGTTTCGGTATAGCCCTAGTTAACTAAGCGAACTTAGTTATTATGATGTTTAAAGAGGGAGTTTTTAAGTTTTTACAGTTCTTATTATGTTATTTAGTCGAATTTATTGCCTACACTTATTTTAACAAGTGCGTTTTAAATTCGTTCATATATAGAGGAAAGAGGCATAGAGAGCGGGAAGACATAGAGCCGGCAGTAAGACCCAACTATTTGCTGACTTGGCAAACACACAGTTTTACAGTTCTGTTTTATTTTGTTTCTTGTCGTCGTTTTCCCAGAATTTTTATTATTTTTGTTTTTGATTTTTGAAAACTGTTCCAAGCGCTTCCATGAGTAACACAAACACAGCGCAAAATGCCAAAGCGCGCGACTTCAGCAGAAATATCTAAGCATGTATGTGTAGTTGTATCTGTATCTGTATCTGTATCTATTGCCGTATTTCGTACTGTGCACATATTTGCCTTTTATGTGGCGACTTTTGAAACTCGTTCATAGTTCGCTTTAATTACGTTCTCTCTCGCAGCTCGACAAAATTTATGCCTCGTCTCGTATGTTGAGCGGATTTCTTGTTTTTTTTTTTTATTATTTTTTTTCGAATTGTTACCGTTGTTGTTTTGCGTCATGTAGGAGTTGCGATCGGTAGATCGTTAGAGAGAGAGAGAGATGACTGTTTGGGCTTCTCTCGCCAGTTTGGGGGGCTTTAGATCGCAGTTTAATTGATAAGCCAGCAGCAGCTTAAGAACGTCTGTGTATGGCACTGTCCACAGCTTGTCTCCTAACTAATGTGTAGTTTCCCAACTAACTGTAAGTGTTCCATTAAGATATTTCTACATTTAACTACGCTCAACGTGACAGCTAAAGGTTCTAGCATAATGCAGGAGAGAAAGAGAAAGAAAGAGGCGCAGAGTGTCTACATGAGTGATGAAGGCAAAGATCAGCAAAGCGGTAAATGCACAAAAGATGACGACGACCAAGTTCTAAAGAAGCGACAGGAAAGTGGGGAAAAGTCAGTTACAGCTGGCAGGCAGCAGAACAGAGAAAAAAAAGGAGGAGAGAGACATGGCAATAGAGGGAGAGAGGTAGCGCGTTAGACAGCGCGCAAATGACTGTGGGAAGTCAAAGCACTTTAAAGCACTTTGAACTTTATAGCACACTCACACACAGCTCAGTTAGACAAATTGTGAGCACTTTCTATAAACAACAACAACAACAACCCAGTTAGTTAGTGAATAGGAAAATTCTTAACAAAACAAACAATAAAAAAAGCAAAGCAAAAAAAAAAAGAAACGATAAAGCAGAAGAAGCGGAGACAAGAGTAAGAAGTGTGTGGAAAAAGGCAGGCCAAAAAAAGAGAAGAACTCAACGTACAAAACAAATAACCATTAAACGGTAAAATTATTTCTTGTGTGTGTGTTGCACAATTGAAGCAAAACTGGCAACGTGTTGCAACGTCTCGTTGAGCCTGAAGTTGAAGTTCAAGTCGAATATCGAAGGCAGTCGCTGCTCGAGTTGAAGTTGAAGTTGACAAGAGCAGCGCAACGTGTTGGCAGAAACTACAAGAGCGGAGAGTCTACCCCTCTGCCTCCTCCCTCACTATTTCTTCTCCTCTACCATCTTCCCCACAATTATCGCACTAGCAGTCGCCCCCTTCAACGCTTCATCAATCCATAAAAGAGGTTTCCCTCAAAACGCCGCCTGATCGATCGATTGCTCGATCAATCCTACAGTTTTGTAATTTCTTTAACCTTATAGCACACACTCCCCCCACACACCCTCCCCCTCTACCTGCCACTGGCCCTTGCTGTCGAGGCCATAACTCTGCTTGATTGATTTTGCTGGGTCTGTCAGTCATTCACTTGTCAAGTCATGCACGTCTCTCCCCCGATCCTCACATAGAAGATCTCACACATTTTTTGCGTTTCTGATCTTTAAGCTGTGTCTCGATGAGAAAACTAACGGCAAGGGTTAATGTCGTTCTCCCACCACACAGCCAGACAATTCGGAAGTTCAATGTCAAGATTTTCAGTATTTTGTTTTTGCCGCCCAAAGTTTGTTGAACCGTCGAACGTGTAACGTCGTAGTTAACTGAAATTCGATCGATCGAGCCGCATTTGCCCATTAGCAGATTTGTGGATATGGCATATAGTCGGAGAGCAATCGGCTTATAAGGCTCTTCGTATTACCAAAAATAGAAATGGCGGCACAAGAGGCGACACAAAGCGCAAATACCGAATCGAAATGGCAAATCGGCAAATGGCTACGATCGATTTGAAACGTGATGATGGCATTATTGTTTGGATTATGGGCGATAAAAATAAAGAGAGCCCAAGTAGGTAATATAATAAAATTAATAATAATGCGATAACTTATAGAATAAGGTATACAATAAATGAAATAAGCAGAGAGCAAAAGAGATAGAGGGAGGGAAAGCGAGAGCATGCTTGACGGGGGCAGCTAGAAGAACGCGCCGCATCGTCTTATATGGACATTTGTTCCGACAGATAATCAAGTTTTAATTTATGAAAAATAAAAAAACAGCTAAAGCCGCGAGCCGCACCGAAAGACAGAGTCCCCTACCACCACCACCCACCCCCGGCGAATGAGTATTGTGTGAGTGTTGTGAGTGCGCTAAAAATACGCACAAAAGCCGTCCATGTGGTTGAATATTATTGTTGATATTTCCCTACACTTTAAACTGTTGTTGTTTTTTCCCCGTTTTCGAGCTAAAAATACGCCAGAAAAGGGGAACAAATAAAAATAAAAGCCCAACTGGGCACCGCCTTAAGTCTTCGATATTTCTTCTACTTCTTTTCTTCAAGCTCTTTCCTCTCTTCAGCGAATCTCGCGTCTTCACTTTTGTTCTTGACCTTGAGCTGTGGCTAAATCCTTTTGGGTAAACAGGGACAGACGCGCTTTAATCAATCAACTGAAAAGCTGACAACAGGAAAATGATAAAATAAATAAGGGGTATACCTTCCTATCCCCCCCCCCCACCACACCCTACAATACGAGTTCAAGGCGAATATACACAACTTGGCTTGCTTGGACTTTGTTCGACAAATTAAAAATCGATAAATTTCAATAATTAAAAACCAATTAGCTTTTGTGCCTATTATTCTTCCACTTCCCCTTCCCGCCACCCCCAGCCATTCTTAATTAGCACAACAAACAGAAAACCGCATGCCGAAGGTCATTACAAATGCCATCGCGAAGGATACTGTAATCGATAAGGCACAGAAATAATCGGAAAACAAAAATAAACACCCTTTGGAAAGTCAAGGAAATCATACATGGGGTGAGGGCGGAGTTTGATGGATCTGTCAGCACAGTGGGTGTAATTTAATTAGTTTGCAAACTGTGGAAAAAATTTCGCCATTTGTGGGTAATTTAGTAGGGGTGTTCCCAGTCTAAGTCGTTGTACTGCTGTACTTCCATCTCTTAAATCAATCACTGCCCAGAGAAACATATGTTATTGAAACTGTGGAATGTTTATTGCTATCAATAGCCTATTAGGCATAATTGAATAGGGGTATTCCCTGGACTTCAAACTTTCATAACTTTGTTTAATACCATCATATTTTCCTGGGAGAATCTTTGTGATTCGACCTCTAGATTTATTCTAAATCAAAATATAATGAATTTAAAATTCTAAAAATTTTGGACAATCCATGCTGCCTCCTTGGACTATCCGTACTAGCCCCTCTCGATATGTAATCGATAACAAGTCACCTACTTAGACTTAGGCGTTAAACCGATTTGCAACACCTTGTCAATCATTCGCTTCTCAGATCTTTGGGGATTACACAGTGTTTCCAAGCTCATCACAAGCTCATTATGTTTGAGAAAGCAACAGATAGAGAAGGAGCGAGAGGGAGAGGAAGGGGATAGGGGATACCTATGACACAATGGCGCCCTCGTTCAGGTTATTGAACTGATGATGCTGGCGGAGATTGTCAAAGGTTTTTGTTGGACAGGTACATGACGAAATTGTTGTACAAAGCACACGATCGGCAACGACGATTCCCGGAAGGGGTCATGAACCTTGCCACCTAACTACCTCCCCTGCCCCTACCCCCTTCGCACACATGTCAAAGCTGTGAAGCGTGCAAATTATGCAAAAACCCGCAGCAACAACAAAAGCAACCGCAGCAAATGATTTAAGACTTAAGAAGATCGATTGAGCTGAGGAACCCAAAGAGGAAAAGAAGAAGAAGAAGACGGTAGGGTGGGGAGGACAGGGTGCTCAACATTTTGGAGGCAATTTGTTAGCTATTTTGTTGCTAATTAGCCAAGGCAGAGGACGGGACAAGGTGGAGGGGTAAGGCTTCAGCTGCAGATACACACAGCGCATGAGAATGAGATACCGCATGAGATACAGATAGATAAGCAAATGCAGATGTAGCCCCAGATGCAGTTGCAAATGCAGTACAAGCTACGCAGATCGTCGGTTTCTTGCTTGGCTGACCAGTTGCCACACTTGCCACACGGCTGCAACACGCTGCCGCCGCTGCTGCTGCTGCTCAAGGCAACTGTGCGCTCTGCGCAACGACCTTGACAGCAAATGGCGACCTCGTTGGGGCTTCTACAGTGCGATCTCTCGTGGTGCTTTAGCTGGCTGCCTTTGTGGTTTCTTCTCTCGTATCGTTCTGGTTCTGGTTTTGGCTTTTGCTTTCGTAGCCGATCTCCGTCAGTCTCTCCCCCCCCCCAACCTCCCTCACCAGCCCTCGCTTTGCATTGGTATTCGCTTTAAGGTTTATTTTTCAGTTCGTATATCGTTAAGCCGCATTCCTTTTGCGCTGCCCATTTGATTTGATTTGGCTCGCATTCCTTCTGGGCGAGGGTGTGGCCAGGCCAGTCTGCCCCCACCCCCATCAATCTACGCCTCTGCTCATCTCTCTATTTGCATCTTGGCGACGTTTCGCGCGAGTACTTGACATGCCGCAGCGTTTATAGTGCGGAACGTGAGCGTCGTCGCCGTTGTGCGTTGTGCGTGTATGCGACAAACAGTTCTGCATGCGCTTTACAACACTGCACATGTCGAGTCTGCCCGTGGCATGTGGCCAGCTAAGTGTAGTGTTGTATAACGTAAGTTTAAACGATTATTAAGGTTGATTTTACACACGTTTAACAACACTGCACAAGTGAGTAACCCGCTAAGCGATACCCATTGGTTTCCTTGTCTTTCCTTAGTATTATTTGCAATATGAGTAACATGAGCATGCTACATGGCACAGGTACTTTTGAACACGTTAGGGTATTTATAAACTATTTTTGGTATATTTAGTAGTGCATTTACTGGGTATTTGTCGTGTATTCCCATCTCTCTCAACTGCAATTTGCATCAAGTATTTCATCTAGTTTTGTCTTCTGTTTCCAAGCGAAATCTACATACAACAAAACACATTGCCTTGACCAACGCAGCACAGGTCTGTTTCTTGCCCCCTTCCCCTTCCCCCTCTTGCATGCCACGCAGCAGCTGCCACGCCCATGTCTCGATTTGCAAATATGCAAATGCAGGCAGGGGAGCAATTAGATATAGCAGAAATTGCGAAAAGCTATGCAATTAATTCTCTTCTCAGCGTCTTTCTTGTTGTTATTGTTGTTGTTTTAGCGAGGCGCGTTTCTTGAATAACAATTTCAGCAATTACAACAAATGCAACGGCAACAGCAACAATTTAATGCAATTGCAAAATAGTTCTTAATTAATTTAATGCACTTTTTTCTACAAAAAAAAAACAATGCAAAAAAATGAAACAAATATTTTTCCATGCACGCGCATGGCTTTTCCGCACCCCCTCACACCTCTGCCCAGCCACTGGCCCCCCTTGCACACTTTTTAATTGTTCGCCATGCAATGAGTGCTATTGAATAATCGATGAATACATATGCCTAGAAAGTGAAATTAATAGCGGTCATAATTGATCTACACTGATCAAGTGAATGAATGAATAAATTCACTCATGAGTGCTTTTGAATACTTACACACTTGAGAACTGACATTTGCTGGTATTCATTCATGAATGCTTCTGCTTGCGGACCAGACTCATTTTATAAGTGAACAACAGATGAATACTCGTGAGTGTAAAGGGCGGTTTGTGTCTTGCCAAATTTGAGCATGTTTGCATAATGTCTAAGCAGTTGAATGCAGCAAACGAGTGTGTGAGTATACTCATGGGTATTTTTGAATACTTGCTCAAGTGTTACATATTGTTGGTAGATACTCCAGGCAACTGCAGATTCATTTGGCAAGTGCAAAACACATGCGAATGCATGGGAAAACATGTGAATAACTGCAGTTTGACTTATGAGTGGATAAATATAAATAATAGGGGACACATTAACCAGTCTAGTAATTTGTCTAATACAGTTACAAGTGAGTACTACTCACGAGTACTTTGTTCACACTTTAAACACAATGAATAGGACAGCAAAAAACAGTTAGAGCAGCTGATTGCACTCACGAATACCTACAATTGTTTATGTCGTATGCATGCATATTCATTTAATAATTCAGCGTCGAATGAATAACGGCTTCGACTGCACTAAATGGCACTCATGAGTGCTATGAGTGCCCTGAGTGAGATAATTATGAATGAGTGAGTGACGGGCAAAATGAATGTGTATGCCGTAGTGATTGTGAGTGTTCTAACAGCTTAAGAAGCGATTTAATCGATCGACAAACACGCGTGCGTGTCAGCGGGAGAAAGAGAGACATGCAGAGAGAAAGAGAGAGCGAAAGAGAGAGGGATACAAGAACTTGGCCATAATTGTTATTAACTGCTTTTAAATGGCCAATTCGCAGCAACTTTCGACTGCTCAAGGTCGTCTCGCTCACTCAAGCTCGCTGTTCTCTCATTGTTTCGCTCGCACACGCTATCTCCCTCACCCTCGTGCTCTCTCTCTCTCTCTCCTTGTCGCTGTTGCACGCTTTCTTTGTGCAACACGTTTGCTGCTGCTGTTTGTCAATGGCAATGCCAAGCGATTTGGCATTGCAGGCGGCTCAATTTGATTCTCGCTCTTTGTTGTTGCAGCAGCAACAACAATAATAACAGCAAGAGCAGGCAGCAGCAACAACAATGGCGAACGCTTTTGTAATTAATTCAACGGAAATAATGTTCTGAAAAACCCAACAACAATAGCAACAACGATGACGCAGTTTTTTCGCATATGCTGCTGCTGCTGATGCTGCCACCTTTTGTCGTGTGCTCTCGCCAATTTTGGTTGCAGCTTTCCAGCAGTAGCAGCAGCCACAGCAACAACGCAAATTTCACCAATTAAGCAACGAAACAAGATAGAAAAAAAAGGTGTTAAACTGTGCCATGACGTTGGTTTTATACCCTACATTTTAAAATAATAATAAATATTGTACATATAAAATGTAGCATAAAAAACAATAATCATATTAGCATATTAGCAAATTATTAATTTTGTTCTTTTTGCCTTGGAATATAGTTTCCTAGGAAATACAATAAATGCATATACCCTCTGCAAAGGGTTTCTCCGGGCAGCATGCTGTCGTCGCTTTCGTATTGTCGTGGTGCCGTGTGCCAGTTGATTGATCGATTAATCGCTTGATTAAGTCGACCCGCTCAATTTGCTAATTGCGTTGTAAAGTGGCGCAACAGTTGACGCTGTGCTTGCCGTTAGTGTTGTTGCTGTTGTTGTTTTTGTTTTTGTTGCTCAGGCAATGCCAAATTTGATGAAGCGCTTATCAGAGACAAAGAGAGACAGGGGGAAGGCATCGTAGCAATTTTTAAGCTGATTAGCAAACGTAGCAAGTGCAAAGTACAAATAAGTGTTGGTAAACGCACACACACTCAGTCTCAGTCTCAGTCTCAGTCTCTCTCTCTCTCTCTCTCTCTCTCTGTATGTGTGTGCGATTTACCGTTGGGCAAATCGTGAGGCAATAGCAACAATAACAAAAACAACTACGTGATTTGCATGAGCAATTGCCAAAAAACCGTACAAAGAAGGAGAAAGAGAGATAGAGAGCAAGCGAGGCAGATGCAGAGGGGCCTACAAACTGAAGCAAAACCCAAACGTGGATCGCATTTGGATCGTAAGTTTGTTTTTGGTCAAATGGCCTGGGTGTTTTTTGTGGGTTTTTTTTTTGTGGGAGGTGCGGCTCAGCCCAATATGGACACACAAAAACATCAACTCACACACCCGCACAGCAAAAGGTAAATAAACTTCTTATTGCCTACAAGCGACGTCGTCGTCTTTGTCTCTCTCTATCTCTCTATCTCTCCATTCTCCCTTCCCATTCCCTCCTTGCTGTTTTCGCCTGTTCCTTCTTATGACTTGTTTTTGTTATAATTTTCGTATGTTTATGTTAATTTTCATCATGCAGTGCCTCCCTTCCCTACCCAAAAAAAAAAAAAAAAAAAAATAAACCAAAAAAAACTCAAAGAAACGTGACATCGTTTCTTGCTTTTGTAGTTGTTGTTGTCGTAGTTGTTGCTATTGTCGTCGTCGGCGTTGTCGTTGTCGTTGTCATTATCCAGGCGGCTTTAACCCATGTTGACCCGGCAAGTAACTGTTGTTGTCGTCGTCAACGTTGTCGTCTCTTGCAGCTATTTCCACATTTCCACACACAAATGGAACATTTGTTCAAGTTTTTTCCTTCCATTTTTTTTTTTTTTGGGTTTGTGCGCGATTTGCTATCGCATTTTTTCTTCTTTTTTTTTGACAATTTGAAATTTTAATTTTAACGGTTCTCAGTCGGCGTAACAGTTGTCTGTGCCTTTATGGCCAATTGCATAAGCTTCGGGGGGCGCCCTTTTGCACTCGTTAATTGCAGTCGGAGCCAACTCATTAGTTGGCCAAGTCGAGAGAGTCGGTCGATAGCATTGCGAGTGGGTCTCGCTTATTAATTAATATTTGCATTTTTCCAGTCGCTCCTCTCTTTTGGTCGCTATACTCAAATACTCGTTAAACTCGCTACTCGCTATAATTGACTCCGTCAGCTTGCTATACACAACTCGACTCGCTCTGCTTACAATACTTGACTCTTTATACTCGACCCGTCGCATTCTTCTCGCTGTAGATTACTCGTTAGATAATTTACTCGTTACTTAATTCAAGAGGTTTCGTTCTAAGTGCATCCTCTGCGAGTATTTCTTGCCAATCGCTGCCACCGACTCGCTACATGGCTAAAGGGTTTTTCTTGAGTTCTAAACTTCTTGCTTGCTATTTCCATACAGTGGACTACTCTTATTATGTCCAGTACCCTCTGCAAGCAACACATACTCTGTAGTTTCCCTCGCATTACTCACTTTGCAATTGTTGTAACGACACTGACCAAATTACTCGTTAATCATACAATTTCGTTATCAATCCAGCTCACTAAAAATTCATGGCTCACATGTTCTGCTCCATGTGTGGAGAAGGCAACCAACCAACCGACCTAACCCAGCCCCAACAACAGCGCGAACAACAGGTAACTCTCCCATTACCATGGCATATATGATATGTAAAGCTGATTGGGCCCCGCTCGTGGACTTTTACATCTGTGTGTACCTAGGCGAATATATGCGTCATATGCTAACGAAATGGAACAGAATGGAACGAAAAACGATTGTGCTACGTGTTAAATGAGCGCGGGCGTGGTGTGGCCCCAGAGGGTAGAGTAGAGACAGGGTGAGGGAGGGGGAGGGGAGAGGAAGCTAGGGTACTGCTGGCAGTCTGAGTGTGTCTGAGCTTAGCAAATACATAGAACAAATTGCGTTTATCTTATCGAGTCGGCGACAGGTAAAGTAAGCAAGCGAACCGAGCAAACCCCAACTGTGTTACCGAGAGAGACAACCAATTTTTGGGGGGACACCCGTAGCCCCATTAGATCTGACGAGTGTTTGGCCAAGATAAAATTCCAGCAGCGACTAACTTTGGCCTTAAAATTCTCGTCTCGTCACACTCTCTCGGCAGCATAGTCCCCACACAAGGTCTCAATGGGGGTTTTGTATGGCTACATGCCTGGCAAAAAACAGTGCTATAAAAACTGCTATAAAACTGCGTACCAAAAATAGTCCCTAGTCATGGGCAGGGGTAACTCCATAAACTCCGAGTAGGTAGAGACAGCAAGCACCTCCTACCCTAGGGATCACATATGGTACTACTAAAAAATATCAAGGCCGAGAGCGAGAGAGCGAGAGAGCGAGAGAGAGAGAGAGAGAGAGAGAAAGAGAGCTGCTACCCTGTCTTAGTCAATAGGCTCTGCTCGACTGGCGTGTCGACCTTGGGCTAACACACAACTCAACCAAAAAAAAAAAAAAAAAAAAAGGTTAAAGGTGGATAGCTTCGTCAAGCGGAAATCGAAACCCAAAAGCGCGAATACTGATGCTGAAATTGCTCCACAACGACCCCAACTAATAAACACTTAACTATTTCAACAAAAAAACAAAGCTAAGCCGAACTATACCGCAGCTGAATGTAGTCGAGAAGCGATAATAATAATAACTAATCATAAAAGAGGCAGAGAGATCATTAAAAAAAAATGCTGCTTTAACTGCCGGTAACGAAACCGAAAACGTCCTTGACATTCCCCACCGTCCCAAAAGAATAATAATCCGCGTTTAGCCTCGTTTTGGATATCGTAAATTTTAGCACATTCCTTGATGATTCCTAACCCCAGGTGTGTGTCTTAGATTCCCTCGAAATTTGCTCAAGGTTTGCTGAATTATTGCATTATTTTTTCATTATGCTATAAGGTTTTTATGGAATGAGAGACTTAATATTTTATTAGCTTTACTTTAAGACTAATATTTGCCGACTCAAAAGACTTTTGTATTACAAAACGTATTATTATTTTGTTTTATTGTATGAAGATATTTCCTGTTTTTCACGACCAAAACTAAATATATTTTTAAAAACTTTAATTATTTCCACTGTTTCTCTCAGTTTTCTAGACTTTTCTTCTATATTTTCCCGCCCCTACTCACAAAGTTTGAACAATTGCTTGCCCAAAAGTTTTGTCGATATTTTCTAGCCAGTTTTCCCCAAGTTTTTCCTTTCATTTATCTGCCATGTTGTTCTTTTTCTCTTTATTTATATTTTCCAATATGCTTTTCGGGGTCCCTGCGTGTTGACGTGTCATCTGGCCATAGTTCAAATTAAGCTGTCAGTTGTCAGTGCCTGCACAGACACCCCACCCCACTAACCGTACTCTTTCATCCTCCCCCGGGGTCATTAAGCGCAGCTGCACTTATTGCAAACAGACAAAAGAGAAAGCAAAGCAGGAGCAGGCAGCGGGCAGCAGGGAGAAGGAGCAGCGAGCAGGGAGCTGGAGCCGTGCACATTCTCAATGTTTTTCGGGCATTTTACGAGCGCAATTAAAGTTCAATGCACAACAACAACCACGAAAGGAGCTGGAGAAGGAAACAGCGAGCGATGAGGCACATAAAAACCACAATCAAATATTTATTATGGGCAAGACAAACAGATGAGCGGAGGCAGGGGGGAGCGGCGTGCTGGCTTGCATTGGGGGAGGCTGCTGGTGTGCTGTGCCAGGGTTGCTGACCCTTTTCGGGCTGTTGTGGTCAAGCAAATTGAATTCGTTTCGATGCTGTAGCATTTTGGGGGCGGGCAGAGGAGCAGCTATTATTTGTAGGGGGTGGTTAGACGAGACAATGCGAGTATGGGTGTGTGAGACCGTGTGTGCGTGATGCAAGTAGGAAACTACAAGCGACAAGCAACGAGGAAATGTTTACAAAAGTGATAAGCAGCGTGAGAGGCGGCAGCAGGCAGCATCTTTTGCTTCTGCTTCTGCTTTGCGGGTTTTATCTTGCAACAGCAGCGGCAGCAACAAAGCTGATTGCATTTTCTTGAGAAGAACTGAACCCAAGCAAGTTCATAAACAGCAGAAACAGCAACAACAAAAACAACAATAAATTAACTCATGCAATTTGGATTAATTAAGTAAATGGCGAAAAAAGAAAGAAAGAAAAATTAATTTGGTTAAAATTCGCCTGGCTCATTTGGGCCAGAAAAGGCCTTCAAAGACGTAAACATACAGGCAGGCACACATACACACGCCTAATCGCACTCACACACGCCCAAACAATCACACAACGAGCGAAACGCTGCAGCAGTGCGTCAAAAGACGCGATCGCGTTTTAAAACGCGCGTGTGTCGCGCTTTATTTGCTTAGCCGTTGCCGCTAACAAATAAACAAATGCAAGAAAAAAAACAATACGAGTGTGTGCGAGTCTGTGTGTGTGTGTTTGAATGGCAAGCGTGGAATGCGCGAATTGACGGACAGACAGACAGACGGGGGAACTTTTGGTATGTGGAATGTGTTTCGATGGGTTTTTCTTCGCTTCTCTTCCCTCTCCACTTATCGCTTCGCTTACAAGACAAGACAACATCATCATCATATCACACGAAACGCGCACGTAAATGGCGACGCAGCGAACCTTGTAAATAACGAGGGAGCCGAAGGAGGAGGCGCAGCAGCAGCAGCAGCGCAGCTAAGAACCAGTGGCGCAGCCACAAGGGGAACTGGCCTAGGGCTCTCAAAAAAAGTTTGATGTCATAGGAATCTCCATGAAAATGGGCCAAATAAAAATGGGCTCGATAAGGTGGGTGTTAATAAACATAATGGAGTAGGTGGAGCAGGCAGGCAGGCAGGCAGGCGTAGCATAAATTTCTATGCTTTACCCTTTGACCTTTTAGACAGCAGTTTCGACAGTCACAGCTTGTAATCATAAATCATTCGATTCGGCTTTGGAAAGTCTATTATACTAATGGTTTACGCTGGAAAGAATTGCCAAATTTTTCATTTTCTTGACACTTTTGTAAATCGATCGATGTAGTATTACAATCGATTTAAAAAAACAAATTTATCGAGTGAAACTTGTGCAAAAATTAACGAATATATTAAGCAGCCCTTGTGGTATTTTTAATACTATTTGGTATATTTTTAAGGCCATTGGAGTATATACTATTAACAAAAGCAGTATACTTTCAATAACGCATTATTTTGTTTAATTAATCAGTTTTTGTTTGGGCTCTGCACAAGTTTCATTTGGCTCTTAGGGGTTTTTCAGGTCAGTGTGCAAAAGGGTCTGCCTTGACCGTTAAATGTATAATGAGAACTTTCCTGTCTGGGACCGCTGCTACTGCTGATGCTGCTTGATTGGCAGTTTTAATTACTTTCGCCCGACAAAAAGGTGCACTTCGGGGAGCTGTGCCCAAAAAGTTAAGCGAGCAAGTCACCTAGTTACGGGGCATTCCATAACTTTGAAGCTGAATTTGGCACATCAGTCTGTGCTCGTAATGCTCACACACACGCAGACACACACACGGAGTAACACTCACACACACACAGAGCGTAAACCTCTGCCAGAGGCTCCGGTTTGACAATGTGTTCGCCGTCAATCAATGTGTGTGTCGTTTCCATCTCTTCCACAATTTTAACTTGAATGATGTATCGAAATATTCGCCGCGATTGTTGTTGTTGTTGTTTTTCTTGGATTATGGCCCAATTTTCTATAGTATACAACAACAACAACAGCAATCACAGGCAACACTGACAGCCAGACAGACAAATAAAGTTGTTCGAAGCTGGACCCGCAGAGCAGAGCGATTCAGCGTGTTTCAGGTAGGTTTTGGAATTTTTTTTTGTTTTTTTTTTGGTGCCCACTTGGACTTGGCACATTGTCCACAGCTTGTTGACCGGATTTCAATTGAACATCGGGAGCAGCGCATTCAAGAGAGCGAGCTTGCATAATATTATGCCTACTTTTTTTTTATTTTTTATTTTTTATTTATTTATTATTATTATTGCTGCTACTTTTTGCCATTTGTCGAGCAAAATTACAATTCAATTAGCCGGCGCCGTCTGGACGAGTTAGCTAACGGTAAATGTGCATAATGCACACACACATAACCTGAAAATTTGCGGCATACATAACCTGAAGGCGCGTGGCATACATAACCTCAAAATACGCGCATGCATAACCTCAAAATGCGCGCAAAACTACGTCACAACAGGAGGTTAATCAGCAGCCCCCTATCCCCTACATCTTTCTACTCTATCCCTCTCTTGCGTGGGTGTGTAACAGTGTAACAGTAGCACATTTCTCTTGCAGCTGATGACGGTTTTTGCGTTCCTTGTGACGCACTCGCCACGCTGCGTGGGTGTTTCTCCCGGGTTTACCCCCCTCTCCATCCCTTACTAACCACTACTCTTTTTTGGGGGCAAACAAATTTGTGCGTAGGCGAGGTTCAGCTGTCGCCCTGTGTCTGTGCATGCCCCTGCCCCCTTGCCCCTTGCCCGGCGACGACATTGACGTCGTTCAACCCTCATCCTCAGCTGCGGCGAAAGTGGGCATTGTTGGGTAATCTTAGACGCCTGCCGGGGCTCAAGTTGTAAGTTGAAGTATCATTTGAGATGTCTCTCTCCCTCTCCCTCTCTCTCCTTGTCTCTCGCTGTCTCTCTCCCCCTATGTGTGTGTGTAGGAGCTGCCAAGAAAAACAAGTTCCCCTCTACTTCAGCCTGGAGGATTGATTTCAGCTCAGTTCGATACGATTGCGTAGCCGGGAGCAACGTGTGGGGACTGTGGGCGACCTAGAGCTGGTTTAGTTATGTGGGAGGAAGCTGATGCGATAAAGGAAGGAAGTATCTGATGGATACCCCCCATAGCGGAACCTAAAGTCGAGAAATGCATACTATGCATGTCTCACCCGACTATTACACTCAATTACCCAATTGATTACGTTTTTTCCTTGGCTTATCTCGTCGGCAATGCATCAGAATGCGAGAAAGCGAGAAAGAGAGAGCTTACCTCCCTCTTACATCTAGTACTGTAATCTATTTGCGTATTACTAATATACTTCTAGGTATACAATTAGTTTATATTCCATTTCATTCTTTGCTTAATCGTTTGCTTTCGCGTTACCCAAAGATGTTTCCGCTTTTGCCAACGCGGTATCGTATTGTATCCATAACACTGCCGCACACAATTATCATATTTTATATGGTATATGCCATATCTTGGCCACTTCATCATTGTCTTGCATCTTCCTCTTTGGCCTGCTATTAATCGCATACCTCTTTATCTGTCCCATTCATGATCCATTTCAACTTTAAAGTCGGCCTCAGTTTTTGCGAAATATCTCAAGAAGTTTCGCGCAAAAAAGCAAAGAAACGCAGCAAAACTTTTGCTTATCTATCGAAAGTGGAAAAGTGGAGGGGAAAATATAGCGAGTGCGCGATAAAAACGTTAACACGCCAAAAGCCGTTGAGAACCAAAGACAAATGCGCTGCGCTGAGGTTCTTTTTTTCCAGCCAAAATAGGCCGAAAATGCCCGTGTTTGTTTTGATGAAACGCACGAATTGATAAGAGCGACGACGACCTAAAAAGTCCAAGAAGAAGAAGAAGCGCAAATCAAACAAGCTAACAAAGAAAGAGACAGTGAGCGAGCCCAAAACGAAAGCAGACACAGCAACAGGTTGGAGTCGAAAAAGGCGAAAAAGAAAAAAATACGAGACAAAGCAGACGCGCAGAAACGCAGAACTTTGCTTAAAAAAAAAAAAAAAAAAAAAGGCAGCAATTTCAGGCGGCTCGAGTGAAATTCGAAAAATTCGCATATAACACAGCTCGACAGATCTTTGTGAAATTTTGTATAATCATTTTGTAGGCACGCAAATGTGAGTAGGTTATTCCAAGCCAGAGCTTAAGTAATTGACTTTAGCCGTATTATATCATGATTTTCACTTGATTGTGCGCTTGTTTATGAGTATAATGAGCATAGCTTATGCATACAAAATGAGCTTATGCATATGCAGCTAAAGATTTCTGTGAAATCCATCTAAGACTCTACAAATATTACAGTTGTACTTATCAGAGCACACTCATCTTTTGCATCTTTCCAACTTAGTCTATAATACATACACACACATGTAGTTACTTGGAGGGATTTCGCTGGTTAATATTAAATAACTTTTTGCGTTTATTTTGCAACTTTGTTTTGGTATTTATTCTGTTTGCTGTACACACACTCTCACACACACCCAAACACACGCGCAATTTACATGCAGCTGTTTAATATAATTAACCAATCTTAAGTACAGTACGTCGCAGCTGTTTCAAAAATGTTGTTAACAAACAAAAGAATAAAAATAATAATATAATAATGAATAAGGCGACGCAACAAATAAAAGTTAATTTGTTTCAGGCTCTTACGAGAGAGAGAGAGAGAGAGGACGTAAGAGAGATTGGATAACAGTTATCACACTGTGCAGATAACTGATCTATGTGTATAACGAAAATTGTTTCAAGTTCAGACTCAGTCTGTCTCGCTTGCACACGATGCACACACACACAAGTATATTGCAAGCCAATTGAAATGATAAGGCCTCGGGTTGCGTTGCTGGGCACTTGACAAAGCTGTATGCGCTACGTATTTCGTATTTTGTGTTTCGGGTTGCGCGCTTACGAAATCGGGCATCGATGGCTGATAAAAACACTTTGCTATTGTGCTTATCAGCAACAACAAAGTCACACGAGTCGCAGATAGCAGACAGAGTGGCTGAGAGCAAATGAGTTTGTGAGAGCGCTGAGCTTTTGAGAGACAACTGTCAGTCTCAAGAGCTCGCTGTTCTAGGCTCGCAACTTACTACGTAACGAAGCGAAGCGAACGACCTTCAGTTGGACTACGCGGCGAAGAGCAGAAGGAGCGAAGCGCAGGAAAACTAAACTGAAGTGCGGGAGAGACACAAGAGGCACAGTCAGTCTGGCAGGCAGGCGCGTCTCAAGTGGCCTGCCGTGTGCGCTCCCTCTCTTTCTCGCACACACTGTCATAAGCGGGACAGCAGGGAAGAAGAGAGCAGGTCAACAAGGAAGAAGAGCAACCGCAGCCGCAGCGATATTAATGCAAATTGGAGTCGCGGCGATTTTGAATAAAAACCAAATAAAAACTAATGAGCGACCGAATGGAACGGAAAGCGGAAAAGGCATAAAGCGAAATGCAAAACAAATTATAATGAACTGAATGCGAAACATCGCAACAACAACAACAAGCAAAAATGCAAATCTTGCAGAAAAAAAGGTATTCAGTCGCAGACAAAGGGCAGCAGAGACTGCAGCTGCGGTGGCGACAGCGACAGCTAAGCAGAGGCAGAAAGCAACAAGAGAGTCCAAAGCTGCCGATGGCCGATGGCCGCCGTTGCCGTTGCCGCCGCCGCTGCTGCTGCTGATGGTGGTGTGAGCGAAAAGGGGCGAGGCTAAACGGGGGAAATGCATGCAAGGCGAAGGCGAAATGAAATGCAAAAGCGAAGCGAGGGTCAAGTCGGCAGCGGCAAACGGGAACAGCTGCTCGTGTTGCTGCTGCTGTCTCTGCCTGCCCTTGTGGCTTTTGCAGCAACAACAAGAGTGTCCAATGCAAGTTTGTTAGCTGCGCATGTGTGTGTGAAGTAGAAGCTCACACACACACGCAGCATGACGAGAAAAATAAAAACAAGTTTTTTGAGTCGGCGGCGACGACGACTGCTGCTGCGACTGCGCGGCGGCGACTGCTGCTGCGACTGCGCAGAAGTTTTCAGTTTTCAAAAAAACTGACTGACTTTCTTCAAGCATTTTAGTCGCTTTGTCGCCTGTCGCAGTTTTCGCTTTTTTTCTTTTGGTTTTTGGCAACACATCGCTCGCTTGCTGCACAAACACGTTTCTGCGTTTCTTATGTGCTACGGTTTCTCACTCACCTGGCAAACGGCGTCTGTTCCACCTCGTAGATCTCGTTGATGTCATGCGACTCCAATAATCCCTTCAAGCGTTCGGAATCCACGTCCAGCAGGCCATCGCCTATGGTAAAGATGCCCTCCGCGGTAAACATGTTTCAAGCCTGCAGCTGCTCGCACTTGCTCTCTCTCTCGCACTCGCTCTTTACTGTTGTTTTTTTTGCTTTCTTGTCTTTTTTTCGTTGCGCTTTTCTTTTTATCTTTTTGCTTCAGTTACAAACTTTATTCAGGTTGCGCAGGGGGGGGAGTTGGGGGCACGCACAGGTTGTTTTCTTTGCTTTTTTGCACGGCGCGAAATTCAAACTGTGTCACAAAATAAATAAATATAACAAAAACAATAAAAAATAAAGGCAACGGAAGCCGCGCGCGCTCGCTCTCCTTTAATTCGCCAAAGTTTCGGTCACACTCGCCGCAGTTCGCAGCAAAAGCAAACTCTGCAAACGGCAACAGAAGCTGAGAAATTCCAGCGCCCTTTTGAACTGCGCTGCGCTGCCGACGTCGCAAATGCAACAGTCTGTGAGTTGAAGCGTGACAGCACTAGGGATGCTGCTGCAGCCGAACTATGCAGCAGGCAGCAGCAGCAGCAGCAACAAAAACTACACACGGGAATTTCTCGATTCTGTTTTGCCGTTTGCCGTCTGCAGTTGTTTTTGTAGTATTCTTGTGTTTTTGCTTCTTGTTTTCTGTATTTTTGTTTCGTTTGCGTTTTTCTTCGTTTTCGAATAAAAATGTTAAATTTGAATTGAACGCGGCGCAACACACGCACACGTACAAATACACACACAATACTCGCACAAGGCACAACACAACACGTTTTACGTTATTTTGTCAATGCTGCTTTGCTGCGGCTGCTGCTGCTGCGCCGTTTGTGTGTTTCGTGTGTGTATATGCTCAATGCTGCTTGTGTTGGTGTATACACCATCGTGTTCTGCCAACTTCGGCAGTGGCAGCGGTAGCGGAGCCCGCAGCAACAACAACTTCTTTGCTGTTGCTCTCGCTGCTGCGTTTACGTTTGCCTTATTTCTCTCTCACTCTATGTGTGTGTGTTTCTAACTTAGCACATTCAAAAAAATCACAAAAAAAATCAGTTAGATTATATAAA
Source organism: Zaprionus inermis (assembly GCA_018151445.1). Taxonomy (NCBI): domain Eukaryota; kingdom Metazoa; phylum Arthropoda; class Insecta; order Diptera; family Drosophilidae; genus Zaprionus; species Zaprionus inermis. The sequence continues at coordinate 4,804,475 of JAECXD010001052.1, forward strand.
AATATCCGTTTTTAAAGAGATGCGCGTTTGCAGTCCAAATATTTGAAATTATTAGGGAAGCAATTCGTTTAGCAGCAGCAGCGCGCATTTGGTTTTCGTTATAACAAAATTTGAATTTGTACTTGTTAGCACCCCACACACACACATACACATACACATGCACACTCACAAACTCCAGCAAGAAGCACGCAAACAAACAAATAAACAGACACTCGTGGTGTATAATCGTAGTCACACAACGGACACGCATAACAAAATCACAAACCCAACACACACACACATATGTAGACCAGGCGACTCAACGAATTACAACAAATCACAATTAAGCGCACCGAGCGTCACACGTCCGCCTCGTTCGGCTTTATTCTTGTTTCTGGCTTACCGATGATAGATTTAATGTTTAATGGCGCGTATTATCGATAGCATGCGCTGTTGTGCGTTAACAGCTGTTAGACGAATTTATTAAATGTTAGACAACAGCGATGTATCGATTTGCCGTTTCCTCTCTTTAGCTACAAAACAGATGTATTTGCTTAGTAACAGATAAATGTTGAATATTAAGAACAATTTTACAATGCACTAAATTTAATTTACACTTCATTTGCATGTGTAACTTGCTTAACTCAAAATGGCACTGCTAACTGAGCGCGCTGTTAAGTCAATAACGATACACATTGCGGAACGCATGCGTGCCTGCCAACTTGCTACTGGCTGCGGCTTAATACAAAGCAACCCTGCGGCTCACAGAGCGGGCCCGGCTTAAAATTTGAAATTTAAAATACACACGCACCGACTACTCAGCAATGGGCGCTGCACACTTGACGGAATCTTGTCGCGCAATGGGCCATGGGTTATTTTTTTTTGTGCCTAAACATAGCAGTGGCTGCCTACACGCCACGCCACCCACCCCCCGCTGGGCCAAGAAATGCCCTGGCGCCGCGCTGTAAAAAAATCTTAATTTAGACATTTGCATTTGCATTTATGTTTATATTTATATTTATTTATGCGCTGCGTGCGTGCGTGCCAGCGAGCGCGTATCAATGTGTGCGTGTGCTCCACTTGCGCGGCGCGCCGCAAAAGTTTTCATGAGCATCAGAACGCGAGCGAAAGAGAGGGAGCAAGAGCGAAAGAGAGAGAGAGAGATAGCAACACGAAACAAAACTAACGACAACGCAGGCATCTCAGGAATGCGCTGCACGAAAATAGCCCAAAAAACCAAGTGCAAAAACCTTTGCCGGGTGCATTCTCGCTGTCTCCTGCACGTATCATGCGCTTTATTAATAGTCGCGCGATCCGCTGCTGCCCACCAATACATATGTATATGTAGCACTTTCTCCCGCTCGCCCTCCCTTCCCACAACTCTCTCTCTCTCTCTCTTTCCCTCTCTCTCTCACTTACTCACTCACCCACTCGCTTGTGTGTGTGTGTGTGTCGCGCTGCGTCCAGTGCGCTGAACTCCAAATTTGCTTCGAACTTTGCCCGAAATAGGCTGCCACGCCCCTTTTCGGCCTGATCACTCGGAACAGTATTTGCAAATCGGTCCCTTATCTTTCTCCTCATCGCTATCGCCATCGCGATCGACAGCATGATCATCCTCGCCGACCGCGCTCGTCGCATAATCCTCGATAATCTGTTGCAGCTCGTTCTGCGCATCGATAAACTCCTGCTCCTCCATGCCCTCGCCCGTATACCAATGCAGATGTGCGCGTCGTCGCAGCATAATGCTGGAGCCGTCGAGCAGGCGCTGAAAGAGCGTCTGAATCGCTGTCGTATTGCCAATAAACGTGGCCGACATCTTCAGGCCACGCGGCGGTATATCGCAAATGGCCGTCTTGATATTGTTGGGTATCCAATCGACAAAGTTATGCAGATTCTTGTTCCGCACACCCGTCATCAGCTGATCGACTTCGCGCGGCGACATGTGACCGCGAAAGATGCCCGCCGCCGTCAGCAGTTTGCCCTTACGCAAATCGATGGCACACAGCAGATTGTTGCTCGAGAAGATTTGCTGCACTAGCTCGGAGACGGTGCCCTTGCTGAACTGTTGCTGTTTGCTTGTGTTCAGTGGCGCAAAGCCGGGTATGAGGAAATGTAGTCGCGGAAACGGTACCATATTCACATAGATCTTGCGCAGACCCGCATTCAGTTGGCCAGGAAAGCGTAGACAGGTTGTGATGCCGGACATGGTTAGCGCAACAATGTGATTGATATGCTCGTAACCGGAGCCAGGTATTTTCAGATTACGATTACAGATTTGAAACAACGCCTCGTTGTCCAGACAAAAGGTCAGATGCGAATTGTTAACCAGCGCCGGAAAACTGAGCAGCGCATTGTACGGTTCGACGACAACCTGCGACATATTCGGCGACGGTATGGTAACGTAATTGCAAAGTAAATTATCCGGATATTGCGTGACCAGCGCCTCCATAATTAGCGACGTCAGGCCGGATCCGGTGCCGCCTCCGATCGAATGTAGCAACTGAAAACCCTGCAGCGAATCAACATTCTCGACCTCACGTCGCGTATTGTCCAGCACCTGGTCGAGAATCTCAGCACCGTCCGTATGATAGCCGCGCGCGAAATTATTGCCCGCACTCTCCGATCCGGCAACAAAATTCTCGGGACGATAGAGCTGACTGCTCGCTGATAGTCGCTGCTTGGTGCTCGCCTCCGTGTCGATCATTATGGCGCGGGCGTAGAAACATTTCGATGCTGTCGCATTGAAGAACACATTGATTCGTTCCAGCTGCAGCGGGCTGCTGCCTTGAAAGCGTCCGGACGCGTAATCCACGCTATGCTCGTGCGAGATGACATGCCAGAACTAGGGGAGTTGGGCGGGGGTGGGGTTGGATTTTTTTGGCTTAGGTATAACATCTCCCTCTCTCTCGCTCCCATTGCAGTTACTCACCGCATCGCCTATCGAATTGCCGGCTCCGCCAATCTGCAGCGTCACTATATCCCGCATTCCACGCGCCTCTCACTTTTGTTTTTTTTTTTATTTTTCAATTTCGAATTTCGAATTTTGTTCCCAATTTTAGCCGAAAACACTTACAAAAATGTGAGAGCACAATTTGTGTTTTTATTTGGGTCGCCCAAATTGAATGGGCACAAGGATGCGCTCGCGCGCCCACTCGCACTACAGGTGACATCTGGACTGCGAGTGAGAAAACAAATTGAGTTGAGAGTGGGCGCCATATTGATTCGAGAGAGCGGAGTTGCGTGCGTGCCGTGACGTGCTTTTCTCCTTCGAGCAGGACTTTCATACGATTGTCAACTATCGATATTGCATAATTATTGCCAACTATTAATTAGAGTTGCCAAATATAAATTTTTTTGCATAGCAATACACTAAGCCCCTTTCATCCAAGGCAGTCTGCAAACGGAAAGGTCCTTCAGCTTACAACTATCGAGTAGCTGAAGATCGATCGACTGCATCACGCGCCCATCCCCAGGCAAATAAATACATCGAATTGACTACAATTAATTTAATTTGAGAGAATGTAAAAAAAAAAAATGCAGCGCGATTCGAACACAAGTCGATGCAAAAAAAGACCTAGACAATCATCGGTTGCTGCAGCTACTTGTCTTTCTTCTCGGCGGACAACGAGTTGAACAGCCGATTGACCTCATTGGCCACCAGATTTTCCATGATGATTCCGTTGCTGTCGATGAAGGCGGCACAGGACTTGGTGCTGGTCTGTTCGCGTTGGCCGCGTGCGTCGCTCAACGAAAGCGTCAGTATATACTTGTCGTCGTATTTCTTCATATCGGAACTGGCCTCCCAGGTGCGTTGCGATTTGCCGCCCGATTCCTTCTGCACGGCCACAGCAAACGTGCCCTTCTCCCGGAACGTTGTGTGCAGCGTGAGCACACCCATTAGCGCGAAATAGGTTAGCACGCTGATGAGCAGCACGGGACGCGAGGCCGGGAACGGATGGGTGTAGTCCCAGGCGTGAGCCATAATGGCAACACCGACAGCCAGAGCGCAGAGCACCAGACGCATATTGACCAATCCGAACTGTTCCTTCAGCTGTGGCCGATCGCCCAGCAGGCACGTCTTGACTGCATCATCCAGCGCATGTTTCACTGCCGATCCGTCCCATTTGTTGACCTTAACAAGCTTGAGGAGTAGAACATACTTTTAATCTCGACTGACGTGTACAATGAGCGAAAGAGAGGGCAAGCATCATCGATGCCGGCGACGGCAGCGACGGCTGCGTTGACGGGCCGAAATGTTGCCTTGTCTTGCCTTCGCTACTTACTTCCTCGGCAGGTTGTGATTTGTCGTCCTTCTTTGTCATTATTGTTGGCTTCTTTGTGTCGCTTTCGCTGCTTTTAAGCTGTCTAAAATGATAAAACACTTGTTTTTGCAATTTGACAACGCGACAGATACAAAATGTTTAGTGTAGAGTGACCGTGTTTTTCATGTTGGACATTTCGATATTTTTCGCTGTTTGCCAGTTGTTATCGATATACTTTCGTGTAGAAATTTGTATATATTAATAGAATAAATTAATATATATTTAAGCCAAATAAGTAATTTTAAAAATTATATATCTATTTGTTGAAAAGTAACTTTTTCTAGCTATTTCTAGTATATTTTTATTACAAGCCCCACTTAACAGCGCCTTAACATTTGCTATTGAATAACATTCATTATCGATTAATTAGTCGAGAAACCGTTGTTCTATTTGTGCAATTAAAATGAAATTGAAATTAATTTTAAAATCTTGTAAATATATATATTTTCCGGTATACAAGTCTGTAACAGCAATTCAGTAGTAAAAAAAAATTGTATATAAATGTATATTTATAAATAACAGAGTATGGAATTTGTTCAGCACTGCAACATTACATGGATTTCATCTGGGCCATCAGGTCCTCCAGGCTCGTCTCGGGCACACCATCGACGGCAGCAGCATTGGCGGATGTGTCCAGGAGATCGGTCTTCTCGGGCGCCTCGTACGCCAGCCGTAGTCCGGTGGCAACATTCGTCGTCGTCGTCGCGCTAGCTGCCTGCTCAGCTGGAGCATCCTCAGAGACCAGCTCAATGCCCCAATCGTTACTCGCATGAATCGGCTCGTTGGACACTTCGTCCGGCTGCTCGACCGCCTCGGGCTTAGGACGTGCCTGGAATTCCTGCTGGCGCAACAGACAATGTCTATCGTCGCACTGTGTATTCGGCCTGAGCGTCATCTTGGGAAAGAAGTCGTTGAGCGCATTGTAGCCCAAATAGTCGGAGACTTCACCAAAGTTAAGCAAATACTTGAGCGCGTTCTGGACCAGAAGGCCAGCCGTAATGCCCATAGTTGTGGGCAGCGAGGCGGCACAGACGCCCTCGCGTTTCAGCGTGCGCTCGTCAATGTTTTCCGCGACCACCAGTGGAGGCGCGCAGGCAAAGCACGCGGTGTCGCCAGGTCGTATGAACTGTATGTGACCGGAGACGGCATTCTCCGAGACACCAGACTCGAACCAATTGAGATTGATCTCATTGCACGCCGAATTGATGGCCATACGTGCCTCGAAGTTGTCCACACAGCTGAGCACCAGATCGACAGGTTGACCCTTCACCAGGCCCGACTCCGAAATGGTGCTGAGGAAATTGTCAAAGTTCTCCACGGTTGTGATGTTGTAGTTATGCGTCTCGATGCGTACATCTGGATTAATGAAGCTGAGCGTGCGTGCCGCTGCCTCCACCTTGGACAGGCCAGCCTGGTCGGGTGTGAAGAACAAACGATTCATATTGGCCAGTTCCACCTTGTCGTAGTCGAAGAGTATCAGCTTGCCGATGCCGCAGCTGCAAATGAAATGTGCCAAATGTAAACGTACTTTCCCTTTCTCTCACACTCGCTCTCTCACTTTCTCGCTTACCGCGTCAACATGTCGGCAGTTACGCTGCCCACTCCGCCGACACCCACAATGGCCACGGCCTTGTCACGTATACGCTCGTAGTCCTTGACAATGTTCATGCGCTGCAGCGCCATGAGCCGACTGTAGGGATTCGAATCGACCACCTCGGCGGACATACGCTCGATCCGTTCGCGAGCATTGCGAGTGCATGCCTTCTGCTCCTCCAGCTCCGTTTTCAGTTCGGCGATTATCGTCTGCAGTTCATCAATGGCCGTCGACATGTTTGATTATTGAGCGAAATGTTGGACAAAACTAAAACAAATATGGCAAAAAAACTTAAGTCCGATTTCAACAGCAGCAGCAGCCCAGCAGAGCAGATCTCTCGGACGTCGTCAATGGGCTGTGTCGTCGTGTCACTTTCGCTTTGACACAGCTGTGCGGCGCAAAATACAAAACGAACGATTGCCAACACTGCTAGAAGTACCGATGTATCGATGAGCGTAACGAGTACTTATCGAACGCGCCAGTTTTAAATTGCTTGGCGAAGGTATACATATCGATGTTTTTTTGCCGTACACTTGCTTAGTGTTGTAAACTTATACGATGTTAAACGATTATTTGCTTGCCGTTCCATCCCTAACGAAATAAAACAGTGGCGCCCAATTCAAAATATTACACCAAATATATTGTCAAAACATTACACATAGTATTATTAAATACACAAAAAAAAGATATAGAAATAATTAATTGTTGTGGAGTGTGTGTGTGTGTGTGTGCGTCTGTCTTTGTCTGTATGTGTTATATGTCGAACGATGCGTTTGCAAATTGCTACGATAAACAAATTTTTGTCAAAGAAGATTACATGCTACGCTCTTTAGTAAAAGTGTGTGTCGGTGTGATTTCTGCTTGTTTCCGCTTTTCGAACGCTGTTCTTTAATATTTAATTATTATTATTATCATTATGTATGTATGTATTACTGTATAAACCGGGACTATCACTTGCAAAGAAGGTTGTGCATAAGTTTACGATGCTGCCGTGCTACCGGTTGTTGTCGCCTGCCCCGGCTGCCGCGGCTGAAGGCGCACGCGGAAGCCCTCCTCTCGCTTGAGTATGATGTCCGCCTGGAGCCTGAAGTCCGATTCGCTGAGGTCCGAGTAGACACGGTAGTTGCGCATGATGGTCGACAGGAGAATCTTCAGTTTGAGCATCGCATACTTGCGACCTGTATCGGATGAGTTAGAGGTTAGATCGATTTTTGGACACGCCAATTGATCGATAACTCAAATTGCGATTGACATCAGCCTTCGCATTCTATACATACCAGCTAACTTTTATCGATAGCACTTATCGATTACTCACCCACACAGCTGCGCGGTCCCGCGGAGAAGGGCACAAAGGCGTAATAGTGTCGGTTCGCCTGACGCTCGGGTAAAAAGTTATCGGGATCAAAAACATTCGGGTTATCGTAGACCTTGCGATTGCGATGCAACAGAATGGTGGCCACCGTCACAGTAGCACCTCGTGGTATAACATACGGTCCCGAGTTGAGCTTCAGATCCTCCTGGAGTTCACGTGCTATCAGCGGCACGGGAGGAAACATGCGCAGCGTCTCCATCAGGCAACGTTCGAGATATTTCATTTCTAACGTATCCTGGAAAGTAGCCGGACGTTGTGAGTCCCCGAAAATTCCATCCAGTTCGGCAATCACGCGATCCTGTATGTCCTGATGGATGCCCATCAGGGAGAGAAAGAATGACGAGCCCGCCGCGGTAGTATCGTGACCCTCGAACATAATCGTATCGACCTGCTCCTTGATTTCCGTGTCCGTTATGAGTGCGCCATTCTGTGCGCTCTCCAGCATCAGATCGAGAAATGCGAGACGCTTTTTCTCGCCAATATCGTTATCCTCCACATCCAGATCGTCTTTCAGGCCCGCAGACTGTCCATACGAGAGTCCGGCAACGGGAGTCGCAGCGGTTGTCGGTACGTCATGCTCGTTGCCCCCTTCCTGCTGCTCCTCCTTCTGCTTTGCCGCACGCAACTCTCGTTCCCGTTCCCGTTCGCGTTCCTCCTGCTCGAGTGCCGCTGCCTTCAGCTCGCTCTGCGCCAGCGATCCACGCGTGCCCTGCTCGAACGCGGCCTTCTTGCTGCGTATCACCTTCGTGGTCAATCCGTGTATAATGTTCAGCAGACGACCCTGTTCCTTGTAGTAGCGTGTCAGCGTGAAGATGAACTCGTTGCGCAGAAAGATGCTACGATGACGGGCGTGCAGGATGTCGCACATGCGCATCACGGCCATGGCGTACTCGAATCCCGATTTGTCCTGCGTCTTCTTCGACACGCCCATGGCGGTCTCTGCGTTGGAGTAAGAGAGAGGGAGAGAGTGGAGAAGAAAAAGTGAGAAGACAACGAAACAGAAAAGCCGCGGCTTCGATTCGCCTAGAGCTAAGTGAAAGGGATAGAAAGAGAGAGACAGAAAGGCAGCTGGAGGGAGGAGCGGGCTGGGAATGGGAGGATGATGAGGCACAGTCTGTGCAAGTGGAATGCACTCGACTGACCCAAGCGCCAATTGAACTTAACAAACAGACAACAACGACTAACGACAACGGCGACTGCGACTACTCCGGACTGGTCTGTCTAATTGTAGATACAATGCATAAATAGCAATCGCCCTGGATGCAACCTGCAAACACACACACACACACAGCTACGCAGCCTATACCATAGAGCGATTTCAGTTCAAACTGACTACGGGGCGTATGCGCAACTTGCGCTGATTGTGGGAACTTTGGGCAGACGAAAGTTCAACAATATCAAAACAAAATCAAATGATCTCGGGTTGAGTATGATCAAATCAATTTTGGATCTCTTCGTACTCGGTAGAGCTGCGAGAGCATGGAAGCACATAAAAAACCTTATTCATAGGGAATGCTTTGAAGAGATTGGAGAAGAAAAAGGTTCTTGGCGTCATCGATCGCCTCGATTTGGTCATATCCGAGTAGAGAAGGCCCTCCTTATACCCTACACAGATCAAGTTCATTTTGCTTTCTCAGTTCCTTATCGATCTTAACCTAATATATGACCCTAGACATTCGAATACATAAGTTATTCAAATTTGCGGAGACATTTCGACTTCATGTAACGCGTATATGCAATTTCCTGAGCCTAACGTGATATATCTGTCCGCATGAATGAGCTCTATTACGCTATGCACGCGTAGCTTATGATTAATGGAACATTGAGTCGACATGGACAACGCTTTTCTTCCGTTCGGTGGAAGAAAGGCGTTGCGCAAGTGTGGAAATGCAAGTTTTGAAATCCCCCTACTCCCCCTTCTCCGCGAAAACCGCCCCGGTTTCTTCGCCTTGTTTGCGCCACATACGAATATCTCAATGTAGGTGAAAATCGGGAAGCTGGAAAAACCCGTTGTTGCGCAATCGAAACAATCGAAAATGACATTTGGTTCAGTTTCAGTTATCGGTTTCGTTTTCTTTTTCGGTTTTCATTCGTTTTTGCCTCGTGTCGTCGTAAGAGAAACATGTTGGTTTTTTCCCCATTTTTCGCCATGTTTTTTTCGTTTCGTTGTTTTTTTAATTTTTAATTATTATTTTCACTCTTAATTGCTAATTGCCCGTTTGCGTCAGACAACAACAGTCGACCTGCTGGCACTGGGATTGGGGCTGGATCGGGGGCAAAGCGGTTTGCAGGGATCGGGGTCGGGGCCGGTGCCGGTGCCGGGAACGTGGCTGGTGCTGGGGCTGGGGCTGGGGCTGGGGCCGGGGCCGGGGCTATGGTCATGAGGTACTGGGCTGCAGTTGCATTCAAATTTTCCTGATTAAGTTCTTAATGGCAATGCGACGTGGTTTTAATTGCACTTGGCTACCAGCCTACCGGCAAATTGCAAATCGCTGCGGGGCGGAGATCGGTGGGCAGGTAGATCGGTGGATCGGTGGATCGTAGATTCGCTACATCGACATTACAGTTCGACTTGGCAGCATTTCAATTATGGGCGAGGGTAGGCCAAATGGTGTCGCCTTTTGCAATGGCCTAGAAACGACCGAACGATCTATTGATCGACCGATCGACAATGTCATTAACATTGTGTGGCCCATTTGAACCTGGCCAACGCGCCTGCAGTTTCACTTTTAGGCCGAAACGTGTTTGGCTTTAAGTGTATGACAGGCTGAGCGCGAGCCGAGGCTGGCACAGTTAACGGGGACGTGTATTACATATACTATGACCATATGTCTGGTTTAATCGGGTGTCATAATTGTCGTTATGATCTAAGGGGATTAGATCAGTGAAAGTTGCGCACGTAACATTTCCCGTTGCTGGGAAAACGAAGCGAGGATAAGGTAAGGCAAAAAATAAATATCGAAACAGGTTGATCAATGCAGGATCAATGCAATAAAAGAGCTAAACTGGCATAGATATTTTTTTCTGGTACCAAACCATTCATTTATATGCTCAGCACGCTAGCCAGGTTCCATGGGTAAGTATGAACTAAGTTCGCAGGGGTATCAGGGGGTATTAGGGGTTCCCGTTCTGTTCGTTCTACCGCGACCGACCCGAGTTACAATCCACATTTCCCATAGCTTCGGTATTGCAAATCTTGTGAGACATGTATGTAATGTGCGGATCGGTCAGTCTATGCCAGTTTGGAGCGGCTTTTTAGTTATAAGTATTTTAGGTATGTAGTTAGTTTAGGAATAATTCGGGTCTCTCGGTTCCCGAGGTCCCAGGCAGTCGGCGGATCGGCAGATGCCGCGTCTCCGCTCATGCCCATTGTCTACACACACAAAAGAGTCAAACCGGACAACAAACAGAAATTTTGATTTGTGCGAGTATATAGGGAAATGGGTCTGTGCTCAATTGTGGCATATCTAGTATACATGCTATATGGCATATGGGATATAATGATGAGCATAAAGCGCTGTCACGCACACACACACATACACACACACACACATCAACACACACACAAGAACGATCTATGCAAAAAAAAAAAAAGCTAAACAAAATGAATAAAATAAAATAAATAAAAAAGAAACGGAATTTCAATCTCTGAAACTCAAAACTGAATCAAAATCGTAGTCTGAGTGCGTGTGAGTTGACTGTACCGTGTGCCGTTTGACTAGTGAGGGGGTGTATAGATGTGCCAGTGTGTTTGTGTGTGTCACTTACCCAATAGAATCTCCACAGTGGCCTCACTCATGTAATCATGACAATCAAATGTGCGTCCATCCTCCGCACGCAGTTTCCGCACCACATTGCGCGAGTTCTCGTTGAACAATTCAATGAAACTCTTTAAGACATTCAGATGGAATGTGGGTGCGATTAGTTTGCGATGTGCCCGCCACTTTTGACCTGATCCAAACAAGTAGAAAGAAGATTACATTAGGCATCGTTCTATATGATCAATTTAGTGAGAGTAACTTAAGCTGCGACTCTCTTTGGTTTCTCGTAGATTTAGGGTCTTTCCTGGACTGTTGCTGGGGCTGCTCTGTGATCTTGCGGTTTCGATGAAATTTGGGGCAGTTATGAAGGATATGTAAACCTAATTAGTTGCTGAATTTCAAGTGTATAGGCTATAGAAATACCTATTTTAATCTAATCTTCGGTGATATAGCAAATATTTGCATAGATTGTTTGATATAACTAGAGAGGCAATAGCAGGACACTAAAGCTGTGATATCGAACATAAGATATCGGATACCTATGCCAAAAAGAAGCAAATTTATATACAAAACTACTCAAGTATGGCAAATAATAGGGTTTCGCTGGATTTGTCTATACTATATATCTGGAAAACCGTTCCGGCTGATTAACTTTCAACCGATGAAAGCCAAAGCAAAACCAATAGTTTACTTAAGGGTAGAAAAACGTAACCCAACGGGTTATCATAGCTAGTATCTCGGAAATATAATCTGTGGAATACTATATATCGTCAAAGCTTCCTTCAATAATGAAAAAACCTCTCGAATGGGCTGAGCAGGAGTCGGGGTAGGAAGCGAGCGAGTGAGAGAGGAAATGAGCTGACAATTGCACCCCACGAGATGCTCGACGTGTCGGTGAGTGTCTGCGTGTGTGTGTGTGTCTGTTCTGTTCCGTTCCGTTTCGTTCAGTTTCGTTCAGTTCGGCTCTGTTTCGTTTATTTATAGCCGCCATTTGCGCGGCGTTGTTGTGCCAACTGTCAGGCTTACAAATCGTTTAATTAATTTATGATTCCATAAACGCATTTTAAATTGCATTAGCGCAGGCAGTGCGAGGGGTAGGGCGAGTTGAGATAGATAGACAGAGAGAGAGAGAGACAGAAAGCGAGAGAGAGCACTCACCTGTGCTGATGAGAAGACCATCGCCCAGCCAGGGCTTGAAGAACTTGTACTCGGATGCCTTGTCGATGTAGACGTGACTGCTCAGCAGCAGCTCCACGTCCCGCGGATCGTAGATGAAGACCACCAGCTTGGGGCCGATCCACATTTTGGCGATGTGCTCGAAGGGCGTGCTCTTCCTGATGACTGTTTTGAAAACAGCTGCGAGAGAGGGAGAGAGAGTGGAGGAAATTGACAAACGTTGCTCGAGATTAAAGTGCAGCGCGAAACCTACAGGAAGCCGGGCCAATCACATCGAACAGATGACCCACAATGGGCAGACCGCGTGGACCGGGCAGACGTGCGGCCAGCTTGTAGAGATGGGCGCGCGAGAGGCGCCAATAGGTGTACCACAGCACCAGCGTGGGCAGCAGCAGCAAATAGAAGACGCTGCTCGACGAGCCCAGGGTGGGGTCTTTCTTCAGCACCTCCATTGCAGGATCAGCAGCGGGTGGACACGCACACAACAAGACAAACCGAACAACAACAGCAAAAAAAAAAAGAGACACAACACGCGCGACACACCGACAAATAGCGAGAGTGAGATAGACAGAGAGAGATGGAGCGGCAGAGATTGGGGTAGTCTGGAGCGGATGCCACAAGAGACGTGCTAAACTCGAGTCCCTTCTGCGCTTAGAACATTTCACTACGAGGCTCGATCGTTTGTTCGTTTTGTTTGTCCCTCTTTTTTTTTATATTTGGATTATGTTTTATTTTTTTTATTTTTTTCTGCGATTCCGACTGCGATTCTTGTTGCCCGTTGATGCGCTTGCTCCGGATGCTTGTCGCTGCTCGTCCGCCGCGATACTGAGCGATGCTCTGGACGTGCAGTCAACGTTTCCGAATCAAACGGAATTATAGCAGCGAGCAGAGCAACAGACAAAAAGAAAAAAAAACAACATAAATATATCTATAACAAAATCACAACCGAGCACACACACGGACGGGACACAACAGAATCATCAGCAGCAGCAACAGCAGCAGCAGCACAACAAAAACAACAAGAAAAAAATTGTACAAAAAAAAAAGCAAAAACTAAATGAAATGGAATGGGAATAATATGGTCGCGCCCGACGTTGCACGTTGCTCCACGCTCCGCGCTGTGACTAGTAGTGGCCAGTGGGCTGGTGACTAGCCGCCGCCGCCAGTGCGCCCGACTTTTATAGCCAACAATGCGGTAAGCGAAACCCAGGGACGGGACGAACGGTAAACGGCGACAGGCGGAGGCAGCTCGTTTATCCGCAAACGAGACACAATTCATCATCCCCTTTAGATTTCAAAATTGGCGCGACGCGACCACCACCACAAGCTTCGGGAGCGACTTTCATGTCAAAGCTTCAACAATCGAATGAAAGCTGTGACTCCACTAGCACCGAAATTATAAGTTTAATACTTCGAGAACTTCGATATATGTTTAAGCTTATTTTTATTTTTTTTTTTCATTTCGAATTCAATTCGAATTTAATTCGTTACAATTAAGCTTCAGAAATACCATCGATATTTTACAACACTAAGCGCAATGCTATGTATCGCTGCTGTGCTGCACCAGCAAACCGATACAAATACTCATTTTGTCACATTATCGATAATTAGCGGCTTCATAAATAATTCACCCTCGTTGGAATGTAAAACGCAGCTTAGGTTTAATAAAAACAAAATAATTTTTTTATTTTAAAAATTAATTTTAAAATTAAAATTAATTAATTGCATACTTTTTCGCTGCACAACACTGCCAATGTAAGCGACTTATTGCGACCAATCGATATATCGATACATTAAGAACATCCAGGCATCTCATCTTTAACTTTGAAAGCGCCTGCACTAGGAAAGGTTCGTCTTTTTTGTTCATCGTGCGAGTAATTTGCGAAAAAAATCTGTCAAAATGGCCAACTGGAGAGCTGCTGGAGTTACGTAAGTAAACGCAATATTCAGATTCTTGTGCTGCAAAAAAAATATAATAACACGATGGTATTGTTATGTACGAAAACTGCGTGCGTTACGTAATTTGTTGTTTGCACACACACACACACGCACAAGAGATTCCATAATCTTATGATATTGTTATTGCAGCTACATCCAATACTCGAACATTGCTGCTCGTGTCCTGCGTGAAGCCCTGAAATCGGATTTACGTGCAGATGCTGCCAAGCGCAATGAGAGCCACGTGAAGTTCACTCCATGGGCCAACGGCAAACCAGCACGTAAGTAAAATGAAATTAGGATTGTGCAATCCCAAGTGAAAAACGCCGGCGTGCAGACAATAATCGACGGTCGTCTTGAATTATATAAACTCGATACTCAACACGCGTATATGGTATACAACATACAAATTCTATCATATTTCTATGTGTATTACAGATGAAAAGGCATAAGTTGTCTTAGCCGACTAAAGCCAGTTATGTAGTAAGGTGTAAGTCATTGAGTTACCCCCGTTCGAAATGCATCCTACGTTCGCTTAACAAGTTCTCGCAAGCTTTGCCAATATAACATGATTGTTATTCATAACAATGTTGCCCCCGCTCAGTCTCAGACGAAGATCTTCTATCTCCGATTTGTGCTTAAAGAATTTGATGTTTTTCCCAACTGTTTGACTAACTCTGCAATTGTTTGCCTTCTCTGTCAACTAATCGATATATCTGTGTTTTTAAGACAACTTAATAATATACCATATCTTTTTTTCACAGCGCGCCAACAAACGGAAACTGCCTAAGACGCTTCCCCATCAACTGGCGGCCATCAAGATGCGGGAGTAAATTGTTAAGATGTTTCCATAATAAAATTATACTTAAAACGAGAATTAAATATGAAAACAACTTGAAAAAAAACAACAAAAAATTCGAACAAACTTGATTTATATGTACCTACATATAGACCAGAAGGAATACGTGCAACCTTAAATCAATTCTGCAGGAACATATACGAAAAACACATATGTATGCACAGCATACTAAAAAAATATCATATAAAAAACAAATACCAAAAATCTAACTTAAGCCAATTGTTCTAGTCATATGTGTTGTTGTCATGTATTTGGCTGTTATTGATCTTCCTGGGCAATATTATAGAAATGCGGCCAAGTCTGAATCTCCTCGTAGAGGCGACGTCCCGGGCTCTCAGTCGAATTGCACTGGCAGTGGCAAATCAGTCGATAATCTGCGTCAATGTGTCCCTCCTCGACGCCGCGTGCCAGCAGATTGCGGCACATGTTCAGCGCATCCTTGGTGGGCAGCTCACGCATAAAGCATCCAATGAAACCGATGCCCAGCGCAATCTTGTTGTAGCCCATGGTGTGTGCGCCCACCGCCTGCCAGCCGCGACCCTCATAGACGTTCCCGTCACATCCGATCAGAAAGTTGTACGCAATGTCATTCCAGCCACGACTCTCGATGTGAAAGCACTGCAGGTGCAGGAATGGATTAGACATATATTTTAAACACATGTAAATCAAGTCGCAGTTGAACTCACCTGTATGTCGCGTATTAAGCGCACATTGATTGCCCGCTTCTCGGAGCTCTCCGTGGCAGTGTGTACTGAAAAGTGAAGGATGACAGCCGGTATAGTTGGATATATAGTTGGAAGAGTTAACAAATATATATATATGCTATAAACCTTCAAAGAATGCAGACTAGGTATGCTCAAAACTCAATGCAAATTAGAATAGTGCAGAAATATGTTAGACAGAGATAGAGCATGTCAAATTTTTAGATATAACTTAGAGCAACCGTAACACGTTGAATGTTTTCTGAAAATGTGCAATAAATGTTCATATTTCTATGTATATATTACGCACTTGAGTCATAAAATCGAATGTAGTCTAAAAATAATATATGATATATTAATCAGTTAGAGAAGGCAAACAATACAAGCTGAGAGAATAATATAGTCATAGTTCGTGATGTGCAAGATGATTTTGGAAACTTATTATGTAAATAGTGTGACTAGTATAAAAATGAAATTAATTATCTATATCGGATTGGTTTAAGCTAAGTTTGACCATAAGCTTTAGCTGGTACTCGCTGCATATTGAAAATTCCAGATTAACATGAGCTGGGCTAAGACTATATATGCCAATACTATAGAAAGTATCGTTCTCTTACATATTACAACATATTGAACAGGGCGCTGTAGCTTTATGGGCTCCTCCATAGGCATCTGGGCCAGCCAGGAGTAACGGGGTACAATGGAGAACAGTTCTTTGGGTAATTTGAACTCTGTTGAGAGAAATACAAGTATTACAAATATATGTGCTATACAACGTAAGGGTCTCTACGTACTTTGCTTGCTGATAAATACGTCGGAGCTGACACGCTCCTCCGACTCTTCTTCCTCCTCCACCTGCTGTCTTTGTTCGCTCGCAACGGGAGTGTCCGTCGATGAGACTGTTCTGCGCTCGCGTCGCACGTTGCGTGGACGCGATGGCGGCGGTGCTTCGGCAATGATCTGTATATTGCCATTAATGTTGGTCACATTGCCGATGTGCACATTCGTAGAGTTGCTAATATTCACATTGCCCACCGTCTGTATGCTGTTGATCGAGTTAAGCAGGTCGCGTAAGGTGTCTCGAATGATGGTGCCTTTGCTGTCGCCTGCCAATCGTTTATTTATAGGCAAATATAAGTATAATTGTAGCGTATATATTATAGACCAGCACACGAGCTGACTCGTTTGACTCACCCAGAGAGCGTGTGCCAAGTGCAACTGTGCTGATTTCCTCGCCCGTCTCATCATCCTCGTCGTCATCTTCTTGCTCCGTGAATGTATGCTCGCTATACTTGTAGTCATCCAGGCTGTCTACCACTGATGATTCGGCTATCGACTCGAGGTCGTCCTGCTGCGAGTCCAGCCATTCCTGTGTCCGCTGATGGGCTGTGCTCATATTGGACATCTGTTGATCTTGACTTTAATTGGAATTCTCTACGTACTAATTCTGTGTGTCTCTCTGCCAGCTACCTATGCAAGCGCGCGTGACGTCGCCGTATTGATCAATTGTTATCAATATTCTAATATGCGAACGCGAACGTTGTTGTGTGCGTTGCAAATATCAGACAATACATACGTTCAGATTTACATGCATGTATAGACGGAATCGTATTTTATTTGATAAGTTTCCACATGTCCGCCGATAAGATACCGATTTTTGGGCTCTCTAATCTCTGACTACGGCGCGTGTGGTCAGCCGAAGAGTTAACGAAGTGGTGAAATGCGTTTAAAAAGGATTTTTGGGAAGCACGCTCATCTGGGATTTACAGCAACATCTGCATACACAAACACTAATACAAATGTTAATTAATTGACATATCATAATCGGTGTGTTAAAAGAAAACAATAGCATTCGTCATTTGCGCATGATATGCTGACCACACAAATGGCAAACAATAAATTATTTACCATTATAAATAAGCTTGTGTCGTGGCGATTATGTAATGTAACTCAATTTAGTATGCTCCTTTAATTTACTTTCTTGTACCATAAATTCAACACAGATCGAAGGCGAATTGTTTGTTTTGAAATTTATTTGCACGAGATTAATAACTTGTTGGTCATACTTATCGATATCCGCAAGCAAAATATCGGCTTTGCTTTGCATAAAGCAAAGTTATACACTTTTTATACACTTAAAATACTTGTTAAAAATTAATTTAGTATTTTTATTTTAATTTGGTAATGGATTTAAAATAAATTAGTACATTCAAAATATATTAGTACATTTATTTTATGTTCTTGTGTGCTCAAACATACACTGCGCAGCGTACTCGGCTAAGTATGCTGCTTGCGATATATTGGGCAGCGCCTTCAGTAAGCTATCGATTGCATGCGATATGTTATTTTCATTCAAAACATATCGCTATCGTTCTTACCAGGTTCGATGTCATAACCTCGCTGGCGGCTACCAATTGCTTTTACATTTTGTATTTGTATTCACTTTCGTAATTGTGAATTAAACGTTTTGGCCGGCTGAAAAATGTTAACGCTGCGACGTGGAGAGCAGCTGCGTGCGCGTCTACAGGCAGCGTGTTGCCGCTACTTGTCCGCCAAAGCGGAGCCGCAGACTTCGGCATTGAGCACGGACTCTGAATATACGGCCGAGCCGGAATATCCCGTGATTCGGGACTTGAGCTTTAAAGGACGCAAGCAGCAGACAGTAAGCGACTGGCACGATGAGATACGCCGTGTGGCCACCGTCGAAGAGAAGATGATTAAATTGAATATGCCGCGTTATTATGGCTATAAAGTGGTCGATTTCAATGACACCAAAATGCCATACAATGCGTTGCCGCTGATGCAACACTACACGCGCACAGTACTGGAGCAAGAGCAGGTGCCATCGCCGGCCGAAGCAACAACCGAAACGAACGACAAAAAGCAGAATCTGGATGCAATTGTGAAAGCGGCGCGTGAAGATGTTATTGAGGCTTTAGAATATGCGCACGATGTCTACAAGTAAGTTGAGCTCCCAGTCCCCTGGTACCCTGGCTAATCCTTCTCTTGTTCACTCATGTAGACATCAGCTGTCGCAACTGGCGACACCACCCGACGCGGTCACACAAGAACGTCAGCTGACTCAAATTATTGTGGAACAGATCAATCGGGCTGCTCTGCAGGTGGTCAGCGCGGACTTTTCGCATCTGCACGATGTGGAAATCGACTACAATCCACGCCACGAGGCCTTCTGGGCTGTCGGTGGTGTCGATCCGCCAAAGAGTGTTGTTAAATCGAAGGAGGGACGTGCCTGGCAAAAGGAGGATGCGCACGACAGTGTAGATTGCCTCGTGCAGTATACGGGCGAGCCATATCTGGCGCTGCGGCATCGCCAACAGCTGCCTACATGGAAGAGTGCCGAGGAGAGCGAGAATCTGACGCTGGCCAAGCAGTTGCCGCGCTACAAGTACGATGCACGCACGCTCGGCTACAATACCACGCACCAACATGCTGTTAATGTGCCCGGCTATTGGCCAAGCGCGAATGCACCCAACTTCGGTCTGCTCTCGTTCCAGTCACGTGCGCATTTGCTGCTGCGTCCCGAAGCATACGGTGCACAGGATCTGCAGGAGGCACTGCATGCGTTGGCCATTCAATCCTCATATGCCTGGCTATTGGCGCAGGCCAACTATAATGGCTTCAATACCTACAACGAACTGACCTACCCGCTGAATACGCAGACTGTGATCACCAACGGACGCGAGTGGAGCTTCTATGAATATCAGCTGAATACGGTGCTGGTGCACGGCTTGAATGTGGACGAAAATCCTCGAGTGAATTTCTGTCGTGGCACAGCAGCACTTCCGCTCTATGGTGACATTTCCGCCGAGGGTAAATGTATTGATTTCAATGAGCAGACGCTGCGTCAGCTGATCAAGCTGTATTGCAATGTGCCCAGCGTGCAGCGGAGCGCTGACCAGCTGCTACCCTATGTGGCGGGACCGACGTTGCGTCGCGTTGCCGACTATGAGGATGATGAGAAAAGGGAATTCCTCGAACACACATTCAAGCACTTGGCCTCGAAGCGGGCGCGTCATCTGGAGTTGCCCGAGATCTATATGTGGGAGAAGATCTACAAAATTGATCACAAGACCCGACCCATGGAGGCGCGTCGTCGTTTCTTCGAGCGCGATATCAATCCATGGCAACGCACACTCGACCAGCACGACAAGGAGTATGTGTCGCGCCAAGTGCGACCGGGTGGCAAGAAGAATCGTGAGGGTCGTTATAAGAAAACGTACTATCCCTAGAGTAGCGTCAGTAGCATCAGAAGGGAATCCATCGATCGATTTACTTTTAAAACAAATTTAAACTAAAATAAAACTGTTTTTTGTTGTACAAAACTAATGGAAATTGTATCTTATCATTCCGCCCAGTGAAAGTCGAGACAGGATTTATTTTTTTTGTTTACTTCCATATGGATTTGCATTGTTTAATATCCGTTTTTCTTTATTGTTTAAAACATTTTATTTAATTGCATATTGTATCGTTTCTTGCGTTTTTTTTATTTACTAAGTTAACATTTCTTGCCGCTGAGTAGTTGTTGGCATTTTAAATTGTTTAGTTGTTGCTTTTGTTTTTGTGTCTCATGTTTTTTAATTTTCCAATTTTATTAATTAATGTGTGGGTTCGTGTTTTCGTGTGTGTGTGTGTGTGTGAGTAAGGTTAAGTTGTGTTGTTTTTTTTTATTTGGCTGTTTCGTTTGGCTTTTGCGTCTGCTTTTGGGATGCTTTTATTTTAGTTTCTAAAACAATTCGCTCTTTAATTGCTGTATTTATTTTGCTGTTTAGTTTATCTCTCTATTTTATTTAGATTCGATTATTTTGGTTTTGTTGCCATTTTTGTTTATATCGTACAACCATATGCTTGCTTTTTATGAAGTGTTTCTCCCGGGATGCCCTTGGGTGTAGTTGAGGGATATTTTAATGGGTATTTACTAAGTACTATATGTAGATTTTGTTTCTTTAATACGCACACACATACACACTCCCACACACACGTACACTTGTCGAACGAATAATTTGAGGCATTGTTCTTGCTGCTGTTATGCGTGTGTCGATTTATTATTGTCCTAGATCAGAGAGTGCGAAATGAAGATGCTATAAAACGATGTGTGCTATGAAGTTTGGCATAGAGGAGCAAAATTCGACTAACTGGCGATTGGAGTTTGATTATTGGTTGAATTAATCGTTTAACCTTTCGATTCTGGACTTTAAAGTTATAAAATAAATTCCTGACTTAGGATTGGCTACTTGAATCGGTTTCATATTCGATCTTAGCGATTTGTATAATGTCGTGAAAACTTTTAGGATAATAAAAATCCTTAATTTTTAATAATTTACCACCATAAAGCATCTGATCTGAATACAATGGATTTTTTTTGTTTGATTTTCTCAATGAATGACATATTCGTTCTGTGTGTGCGTCTCTGTACCTGTGTATGTTTGTGTGTATGCGTATACGTTTTATATTGTTCTACAAATCTTGGCTTGAAATACCATTTGGCAGCACTCGCCTAATCACTAGATATATCATATTCATTTAGATATACTCATAGACTCGTACACGCTACACGCTATATTAAAATTATCATCTGATTTGGCTTCCCTCCAGATATATAGTATATGTATGCATGTCTGTATATATATAATCTTATATCGAGATTTATTTATTGTTGTCTTTTTTAGCACTTAATTGCAACACAGCTAACAAATACATATGCGTGTGTGTGTGAATGTGTGTGTGTCGGTGTGTCGGTGTGTGCTTACATCGATTTCCGTTTCTTCAGATAAAGTTCGCTTATCGCTAGCATATATGTATATTAAATGTATTTATGTATTTATGTATATTATATACCATATATACTCTTGGGTATGCAGGCTCTCTAATCCTAGCTTAGTTCCTAACGCATCACGAACAAGAACACACTATACATAGTTCAATTAGCTGTGTGAGTGTGAGTGTGTATCTTAAGTATTTAGTTTAGATTTTTGCTTTACACCAACACCACTTGCAATGTTTTATTTAGTGTTTTTATTCAGCTATATTTACTTGGCGTATGCATCTCAGATCTCGAATCTCAAGAGAAAAATTATAATACTTTGAATTCAAAATTGAAAAAAAAAACCGAATGAAGAATCTCAGAGCCAAGTTTGCAATTGCAAATAAAGAGAGTGAGAAATGCTTGTTAGAGTTGTAATATTTTCAAAAATCTTCTTGAGGCCTCCATCTTCTATTTTAAAATTGCGTTTATTTTCTTTTGTTTTTCGAGTGAGAGATAGATAGATTGATTGGAAAAGAGGGAGAGAGAAAGATAGATAGAGAGGGAAAGCTGTAGGCTAGATATGTATATGTATAGAAATGAAGCTATGTCTGTCTGACGGAGGCATGCAATGCTATACCTATGTAGTATATGTAGTATAACTTGCCCATAAACATACTTATCGGATAAGTCTTTGAAGTTGAAACATCTCTAAGCTAAAGCAAGTTCAATTCTGTCTGTCGCTTGATATACTTGTTGGTATTTTCTTTTTTTTATAGTTCTGGAAACCGAATAAAGTTGAGGTTCTCATTGCAGAGTTCTTTGAGTAAGCCATCGTCATCGAGTTCATCGTTTTCTGTATTTGTTTTCCTTTTTTTTTTGTTTGTTGGTAGTATTTAATATGCCATTAGGGTGTCTCTAAGTTGCTGTCAAGTATAATTAAATTTTTTGTTTTTTTATTTTTCTCCCGTTCTAATTAAACCACTCTAAAGGGATAAACCACAAAATGATCGAAAAATTGAAAAAATCATTTCAAAATGGATATTGGCAAATTCGTTTACCTAAGTTGTTTCATAACCTCTTTTGCTATTGTCAAAATGATATTCACATATATATGTAAATACTATATATGTATATATTAGTATTCGTTTTATTTTATTTTTTTTTGTTTGCGTTTGATCGGCGATTGTCTATACATACTCGTATAAGATGTTTTGCTGTCAAAAATGAAATGATCGAAGGGTAATTCGATTGGTAATGATTGAAAACGTAACGAACCTATGAAATAGCAAAGTTATTGACAGTTTTTTATAATAGGATGTTAGTACTTTTGACGCGAGATACATTGGCATAGGCGTAAAGCCTAACTAAATGGAATGTTCAAACGAATCACGAATCTATAAAATGTTATTCTCCTCGCGTGTGTGTGAAACCATTTGCATTATTATAGCATACATACATATTCACTAAAAAAAGTTTATCAAAATTGGTTTATTGGGTTTTATCTCGTTTCGTCTCGTATATATGACGTACGTATGTATATACTAAATTCAAATAACTCATCTCAATTGCAATCAAATCGAATTGTACAACAAAAGTTTTTGTTATTTTTTTTTATTTGTTTCTACTACGAGGAAAAAATTACCCTTTAGTTGTTATTTTTGTTGTTGTTTTTACTGCTGCTGTCTTTTCTGGCATTACCCTTAACAATCTGAACTCTTCGTCATACACCGTCTGAATTGCTTTTGGTTGTAAATTCGCGTTCAGCTTTAATTGGCTTTTTTTTTCCTGAAGCAAGAATTAGTTGAACTTTGTTTAAGTTGTGTGTTTTAGCTTTGTCTTCTTCTTCTGGTTTTCGCATCGTGACTTTAAGTGTTTTTCCTTTAAATCGTTATTTAAATGTAAAGTTTAGTTGGTTTTTTTTAAGTGCGTACTTTAAGCATTTAACATTTTGTTTAATAAGTGTTTTTTTTTAATTATAGAGACTTAGTTTGCTTAGCCGCCGACAAATTATGATGATGCGCACCTTATGGTCTTGAAAACTTGCCCCGATGTGTGTAAGAACAATGTGAATATAAAAAACAAGTCGGAAAGGCTACAGTCGAGCTGACTCGACTGTGATATACCCGCTACAATTCTTCGGAAAAACACGTGCCAAATGTGAACAATGCGTTCTTGCTTTTTATTTCTTTCCGTCTCTAATTTGTTTTGCCTATGCAAGTTCCACTCGATTCTTATTGGATGTTGCCCTTTGCTTTTATTACTCTGCAGTTATAAATTATGCATGTGTGATAGAGACGCCTATACATACATACATATATGCTGCCTCACAATACATCTCAACATATCTAATTAGATTTGTCGTTTGTATTTTGTGTTGCTGCTCAATGTCTCTTTCGATTCTAAGTGGCTTTAAATATACTAAAAATTTATTTTGAATTTTGCAACACACTATAAAAATAAAAAAAAATATAAGATACAAAAAAATAAATTTAAGTCGCCGCGGCACACCCAGGAGTTGAACTCCGACCTCTCGCTTAACAGTCAACTACCATCACCACTGACCACTGCATTTCTTACACAATGACCGATAAAATTGCACTATTTATATTTTCGGTGCACATAATTATAAAAAAAAAAGTTGCCACATAATTTAAAAAAAAAAGTTGCCACATAATTAAAAAAAAGTTGTCTGCTGCTGGTGTTGAACTCGGGTACTAACATTAGGAAAAACCGACACAGGCACATGGCCACAAGGCAATACTATTTCTTGAATATCTTCCTTATTTATCGGCCGATCTTATTGAAACTTTCGCAACACGCCCGGATGGTGGTTTTTATCACATGGATAAAAAATGAATGCTGTAGAGCTATATTTGCAGCTATTATCGATTTATTATCGATTTTTGGGGGCGGATGGAGGCGTGGCAAAAATCCAAAATAAACTTGATCTGCGGGCATAATTAACACATATTGTCTCCAAATTTGGTAGCTCTAGCTCTTATAATAGCTGAGATCTAGGTTTTCATACGGACAGACAGACGGACAGACGGACAGACGGACAGACGGACAGACGGACAGACGGACATGGCTATATCGACTCGGCTGTTCATGCTGATTCAGAATATATATACTTTATGGGGTCGGAGATGTCTCCTTCTGCCTGTTACAAACATTTTCGGTTGGCACAAAGTTATAATACCCTTATACTCTTCGAGTAGCGGGTATAAAAATATATATGTATATATATATATGAACTGAGTTTAAGTTAATGGTCTAGAATATATAGATTAAAATATTTCTGTTCTTACAATAAAAATATAAATTAACAATTAAAATTACTCGTCACCTTATAAATAAACTTAAGCAAAATAAAGAAAAAGTAAAAAGCTTTTATGGTGTCAATAAAATATATTCAAGTTTCTTACACAGAAGCTTTTGCACCGCACACTTTTAGGCCAATTCCATTGTTGCTTGACATTCTCAAGACAGACATGCTTTTATGGCAAGTTTTCGACCAAAAAGTTTATTTTATGGCTGTTTCCCGTTAGCTCGAGCGCAGAGCTTTATGTGCAGTCGCTAGACGACGCTAAAAGCTCCGCTGCTGTAAGAGTCCAAGTGCGGCGGCTAAATAATGTTTTGCAGTATATGCATAGTAGTATTTTGGTATTTTTTCGATTTGTTTAAACTTTGGTATTTAAATTGAAAATCATTTGATTTCAAACAACTTATTTAGCTTCTTCTCATGCAGTTTAGTTAGGTTAGGATAGGTTTTTTTTAAGTTCAATAAGTTTAAGTTTATAGATTTTTAGTATTTAGTTTAGTTTAGTTTAGCTTTAAGTTTTAAGTTTGAAACGCTTCGCTCATTAAATATGTGGATAAGTAATTCAATTTCTTTTCTGTTGCATTTATTTTGTTTATTCGTTTTCTTTGTTTTCTCTTTTGTTTAAGATTAAGGAAGACCTTTGCTTGTGCATAGCCCTTAGCAGCTTTTTGGTGCTCTCCTGCGCTGTCTGTCTGTCGATTTTGACTGCTCGATTTGCTCTGTACAAGTACTACGTTTATTGCTGAGTTACACGTAATTGGCTGCCTAATTGATATACACTTGTATATGGCTAATATCGTATGTATATGTATATATTTTTCTGTATATATATCGTGTAAGTGTGAGTGTGCTCGTCTGTGTGTGTGTGTGTATTTGTCTGGGTTGCAACTATAAAAATACAGTTATTGCATCTTACATGACTAAGCAAAAAAAATACCATGAAAGACGTACACGAATCTCTGGAAATTCACATACGCCTCGCCTCGCTTGATGACAATGCACCGATCTAATATATATATATATATATATATATATATATATATATATATATATATATATATATATATATATATATATGTATGGTAGTATATGTAGATGTGTGTGTATATTTATCAATATATGTATTTATGTATATAAGTATGTATATTATATGCTCATTATATGTATATATGTATAGCTAATACTTAGTTCTCGGCTATAAGAAGCATGTCAATGTGACACAGAAAATTATAATTCGTTTACAGCGTAATTTCATGGGGGGTGTATGTAGTGGGGTGATGGCGTTTTTTTTTTTGGGGGGGGTGGTGCTGGTAGTTTCAGGTGTGAGCCAAAGGATCAACACTTTTGTACCCCTTTTGCTTGTGTAATGTGGTGTAAGCCTTGTGCAAAGCAAAGTACATACAAATTTGTCTATTTGGGTTTGTAAAAAAACGCCGTGTGATTGTGTGGTATTTTTTTCTGGTATTTTTTATGTACTGTGTTGTTGTTGTAGTTGAATACAATTGTTGTTTACGCTACGCACGAATTTGCTGTTAACTTTTTGCTGTTCTTTGTTGAAATTTCGTTTAAAAATTCATTTAATTCTAATTTTTTTGTTTTCCTCATCTTTTTTTTTTTTTTCAATTTTTGTGTTTTTTTTGTTCATATTGTGTGTAGCTTAAATATTTGTCATATGTATGTATCTGTATATTTGACTAACCTTTCGCACTATGCTTTATCTAACTCTTACTGCAATTAATTATTATAATATTTTTTGTTTTCTTTTCATTTAACTTTCCTTTCTGTTTTTTATTAGCTTTACTTTTTTAATTTTTTGTTTCTTTCTTCTGGATTTTTTCTGACTATCTTGCTTTTCTCATTGCATTTCCATTGCCTCGTATATATGCATGTATATTTATATATATATTTATATATATAATATTTAAAAATAGTTAACTTTATACTTTGTTTTCGATTTCTATACTCATCGCTTATCGCTGTTCAGCTCTGTGTCGCAAGCTGCCTGCTACATAGCTCGATCGTTAGCTGTGCCAATTCACACCGTTTCACTGCGTTGCGTTTCATTTCCACTTTGTTCAGCTTATCTTTGTTTGCGTTTGGTTTTGCGGCCATGTTGTCCATGTGCATGTATTAAGTATACGCAGCATATACATATACTAATCCCGAATCGAAGCCAGATTCGATTCGAGCTGCGATTCCAAGTGTTTTCTTTGTAGTCAATTTTCTTTTTGAGTTATTTTTCTTTGCTTGAGTGTTTTTTTTTTGCATTAACAGAATGCAGTGCAATTTCGGTGCATGAAATTCTTGGAAATGTTAAAATGAGTCGATACAAAGACTTTTATGTGGGGCATACTAAGTATGATACAAGCTAAGCTAACTAATTACTAAAGCTGGTAGTAGATATACATAAACAGGTTGCCAATTGCCGATTTTGAACCCAGGCTACAGTCGAACTGCCATCCGTTTCGAGCTGCAAGCTCTAGACGATAGTTTCACGATAGTTTTGCGATTGTTCGTATTAACTACCAAATATGGTTTGTATTTCATGTGAAATTTGAATTCTGTTTGCATATTTTAGTTGAGTTAGTAGAGCAAAATCAATAACATTTGCAGCTCGATCAGATATGAAAATATTTACAATCCTTTAAGAATTTCAGAAAAAATGGTATGTAGGTATGTGCAAAGTTCGACTGTATTTGTGGTACTTTTTCTTTTTTTTACTAAGCAAAAACAATTTACAACAAAACAAGATCACGTATGTACTATAGATTGTGCGTGAGTGTGTCAATATTTGTGTGTGTGTGTACGTGAGTGTGTGCCTGTTTGCCTGTATTTGCCTTTATGTGTTTGTTCACATCGAATTTGAAATTTATTGTGACTGGTTTACGTTTTGTTCATACGATTTTCTATCACAGCAACAAATTTGTATACACTATTTTACATACTAAAAACGAGAAACTGAAAATGAGAATGGGGTTGGGTATGGGGGGCGTAGAAAGAGGCAGAAAAAAAAAAAAACACAATGAGATTAAAAAAATGGAAAATTAATTATTTTACAATAATTGTATAGAAAGCGATGGGAACGGAAATTAAGTGGGACATGGGAAAGTTAATCGAAAGAAAAACAACAAATGGTCGTACAATTTTATTTTGTTAAGATCTGTTTTTATCAATTTATTGATAGACAAACAAAGAAATAAAAAAACACAAGAACGCAAATTGGTGTACAAATTGTTTAATTGTTTCGCATTTGTTCTCGCTTGTTTATACTATTTAGTACTATATCAACTTATAACGAATTGAAGTGACACGTTTAAAAGAACTTGAAGTTGAAAAGCATTTCGCATTTTTCTTGTTTTCTTGTTTATGTATTCTTTACACACGATTTCATCTGGGGATTTTGTATTTTCTCATGTTTTTTTTTATCTTTTTACAAAAGTAGAAACAATATTTGTACGACTTGAGTCAACTGAAGGACCATTGCGAAGACCGTTACAGCTGTGCGAAGCGCTTAAGGGAACTGCAATGGAAGACAGGCAGAGAGAGACACAGCGAAGGAGAAAGAGAAATGGAGGTGTAAAAAAAGAGAAAGTAAAACAGAGTTGCATATAGGCTTTGCTGTTTCCCGTTACTCACAATGAAATGTGGCGCCGAAAACAACACCGCCAGCGTGGCTATAATGGTGAAAAGCGTGAAAATTATAAGGCACAAACGATCCACGACCATTGCGGCGAATTTCCAATCACGTGTTATGTCACCAGTTTCGTCCTCTTTCTTTAGCTGCATTTGATGAACATTTCCGAAGAAATTCAGTTTAATCCGATCAAGTGGATTATTCACTTTACTCACCTGATCGGTTATCCAGCGCAGCTCCTTCAGTATCAGCGCCAATTCATATTCCGCCGAGGAGCCCAAACAGGTGTGCGAAATTGCCTCGTGCATGCGTGTGTCGCCCACGGCGGCAACGGGTCCAACGGGACCCACAGGACCCACGCTGCCGTCATCGCCTTGCCTGCGAAAAGAGCTCAGTGAATCAATCAATCAATCAATCAGTCTTTTAATCGTTCAATCATTTCTCAAAGAGATATATACATTGTAAAGTGTGTAGCATATTGCTAAATTTGCTTAGTCAATTCTGGTTTTCTATAATAAATATTATAGTTTCTCCAATCAGTCTTATTTAAATTCTATTCATACTCTATTTCCGTAAAAGAGAAAACGGTAACAACTTAGAGAGAAAGAAAACAAGCAGATACAAGAGGAATCTTACATTTTTCTATATTTATTCTTTGTATTCTATTGGGAATCAGAAATTCAGCTATATATATATATGAGTATCTAAAGTTGTTACTTCCCTAGGACTTCATAGAGTAACTCGAAGTATTTTTTGAAAGCTTTACTAACTGAAAAATCGGTTGATTACTTTTGGTAGTGCGGGTAAGCATTCAAGGGCCAAGGAACTTAAGTTAATTCAGACTTGGCAGATTTCAGTGGCCTATTGTAAAGTGAGTTCTTGGGGGAGACACGTGACTCTGCTCGCACTGGCTTCCCTATTACGATTCTACTGTATTTCTGTGTATTTTTCAGCTTGTCACTAAATGCGTGTCCTTGCTACTTGCCACATGCCACTATTTTCTATGGCATTGGCATGGCTGCACTTTTTTGTTGGCGCACCTCCTCACCTCCCTAACCATACTGCATGTGTGTGTTGTCTCCTTTGTTGCTGTGCCCCAGACACACACACACACATACATCTTGTCATTGTCATTGTCATTGACTGTCAGTCGAGGCATTGCTATATGAGTATGCGGATGTGAATGAGGATGGGGATGAGGATGAGGATAAGGATGAGGATGAGGATGCGGATAAGGATGCGGATGTTCCTTGTTGAAGTTGTTGTTGTTCGTCTTGTTTTTTTCCCTGTTTAGACAGTTTTTTTTCTCTCTTTGTTTAGCTGTTGTTGTTGCATTTTCCCATATTGATATTGTCGTCAAATCGCTTAAAGTTTTTCTATTTTCCAGTTTGTCCCATTTTCGTAGCGTGTTGTTGGGTTGTGTCGCTTTTTTTATTTTGGCACAATTTTCGAAACATTTCATTGAAATTAAATGGCCACGCGTTAAAAAGTTTCCTGCGGTTTTGTTTTCGATTTTTCATTGAGGCTACTACGGTACACGTCACACTGTGCGTTCACGTTCACGCTTTCACAATTGTGTGAAATATTTGCGGAATTCGTTTTTTGGGCTTGCAATTTTGATTTACGCGAAACTTTTTACCAAGTTTTTGATTTGAGCTAAGCGATAACATTTATTTTTTAAATGGAGCTCGATGTGTTTTGAAGTAATATAATATTTTCGAAATGGTATAATAATAAATACCAAATACAATATATTTTTGTATGCCGCAAAATAAAGTAAATATCTTGAAAGTTTGTTCGGGAGGGAAAGTTTGTTTGGTTATGTTTTAGTAAATGAGAGATTATCATTGAAGTTGAGGGTCGGTTAAGATAGTTCCCACTTACCTGAACATTGTCCTGTAGTACGTTGGTTGGTGCGGCAATGTGGCGCTAGTGCAGCGATGATTGCAACGGAAATCGTCATCGATATCGAGTACATTGGCGAGCAGGGACTTGGAGGATCTGGATTAAGTGATTAAGAGAACGAGAACGAGAGAGGGGGAAAGCGAGAGTATCGTACAGTTTAGCGGGAGAAAGATAGAGAAGAATAGATAGATAGATAGAGAGAGAGAGAGAGAGAGAGTTTGATGTTGAGTCTAGTCTATAGCTAGCTGGGTTACCTCTCCTTAAGCTCAACGTTCTGGATCTGCTGCTTCTTGTCGCCAGCGTTCGAGGAGCCCGACGACGAGGGCGGCGGCGGGCATTCGTAGCCGACCTGTCCGGGTCTTTGCATGCGCAATATGCAAGGTAACCAATAAAGGAATATTACTCTTATCTGTGTGTGCGAGTTCGACAGAGAGACGGAGTGTGTTGGGTGATGCGGTTAAAAATAATAGCAATAAGTATATTTTTGGTTTTTGTATTTTTTTTTATGTATAGTAGATATGAAGTTTGCATTTTTATATAAATTTAAGTTTTGCATTTAATATTGCGTTTTTAAGTTTTCATTGGGATTAACATGTATTTTGATTATTCGTTGTAGTTGTAGTTGTATTTGTTTGTTGTTGTTGTTGTTGTTGTTGTTAGACACATACATAAGTCCAGTAGGGAATATTTTTTAAAAGTATATTTTGTTTTAAATATCATTAAAGATCGGGAATTTTAAGTTTTCAGTATTGTTATGTTTGTTTGCGATTTAAATCAAGTTCGATTGTAGTTACACATCGAGTCATAGTTATATGTTCAGGTTGTTTGTTGTGGTATGCGTGTGTGTGTGTGTGTGTGACAGAAGTGTGTGTTAGATAGCACGCGCGAGTACGAAGATAGTTGGTTAGTTGCAGAGTTAGTTAGTTAGTTAGTTGAGGGGAGTGGAAGAGACAGTTGAAGAGGCATTCGAGTTGAATAGAGTTATTTGTTTTTTTTTTATTTTATTTATTTTTTTTTTTTTTTAGCGTTGAGTTGCCAGTTAGCGTTGAAGTAGTAGTAGTTGTTGTTGTTGTTGTTGTAGTAGTAGTAGTTGTTGTGGTTGTAGTTGTAGTTGTAGTTGTTGGCCAGAGTTATATTTGTTTGTTATTTGAAAAATAAAAGTTTCGGGTGTGATTATTGTGCTTTTTCATCTCGATATGTTTGTTGCAAGAGTAGTTAGTATTAGTATTAGTAGAAGGTAGTACAAAATACAAATACTTATAAGGCAAATAAGAATAAAAGCATATAGTAGAAGTAGGTATTATCATTCAAAACAGAAATCAAATCAGACTGCGAATGTTATGTGAACTAATTGGATAAAACGAGAGACATTGCATGATAATTGATTGATAGTTAATCGGTTTAATATATATGTAGTTAAAGGTTTTAACATTCAGTTTAAGCATATTTCTTGTTTAGGTTTCTGTGGGAAAACAAAAGCGTTGTCTGGCATGTCTGTTCGGTGTTCGCAAAGGGGTTGAGGTTGAGGTTAGAGATGATTGAGGTCATTTTTCAATTTGTTTGGTTATGCCAATCTTAACAAATTTGATTTAAATGATGAATTTAGTTGATTGATGGTAGGTTGATGGGCGTGGCTGTTATAATTTGGAATGTTTTTTTTAATTAAAGCTACAAAGAACAGTTTGAACAACCCGATATTTACAAGAAATAGTTTTGAAACAGCTACGATAGTTTGGGAAGCCACGCCCATCTAATGGGCATTATAACAATTGACCGGTTGCTGGATATTTGAAAATATTAAGGGAATACCAATATGAAAGTCGTTTTTTTTCATTTGAATATCCCATAAATAGTTTGGTTTAGTTCTTCGGCATGCAGCGTAGTGTAAAAGTTAAAATGCATACGAGTTGAGGTGAGTGTAAAGTCAAGAGAGTTCTTGTCTAAAAGTTTTAAACAAGTTTCATCTATACACAAGTGTGAGAGATGTGTGTGATTTGTTTGTGGGTAAACTAGGCTTAGAGTACTTATTAGGATAGTTAGTATAGTTAGTAGTATGTACAGAGAAAAGGGAGGAGTTTCCAGTTTCGGGCTTGTTCAAGTTTCAATGTGCGTGTTTGGAGATTGTGTGGGCTGTTTTTTTGGGTGTCATTTTGGTATTTCAAATATTTGTTTGTTTGGTTGAAATGATCGATTCGTTTTCTGACAAACATAAGCAATCGAACACGTATCGGTATCTCTCAGAACGCTCAGAACATAACAAAAGGAACAACCGAAGTTGGTATCGAAAACAAAAAGATAATGTAGAAGGAGTTTAACATAAAATCGAAAAAACTTTAGGCAAATTTTCTTTTTTTTTTGTTTTTCTTTTGGTTTTTAATAAGTAAGTAAAGTAAGTAAGTAAGTAAGTAGTTAGCAAGTAAGTTAGTTAAATTTAGTAAGTTTGAATATAAATATTACCCATTCACTCATTTCATGCGTATCTGGATTTCTATGATGATAATTGAGGATAAGTATGGTTGACACAACTGATGAGGCCACCATAAACATAATGCAATTGAAATAAGTTCCTAGAAGGACACAAAAATTACACAAACATTGTGGTCATATATCGATGTATCGAATAATTATCGAATTCGCAGTACGCTCATTCTATTCTATTGGTTATTTCTTAGTTCTGTAAGAAGAATTTCAAATGTTGTATATCATATTTTGTTGCCCGATCGAGGCAACCTCTATAAGGTAGGTATGTGTATGTACCTATCTCCCTAACACACTTCTTAGGGGCGATAGAGTACGCGATAGTAACGTATTATGTATTTTGTTCGGGTTTGTGTGTGTATTTTGTTGTTGTTTGTTTAATTTTTTGGATTTTATACACTGTTTATTGTTTTTTTTTTTTAAATTGCATTTGTTTCTCTTGCTATTTACAAATTCGCATTGTATCTTACATAGAAATTTTGAAAAATTTTTGTTGCTGTTTTTGTGGTTTTAGTGTGTGTTCGTTGGGTGTATCTTGTTATTGTTTTGCTGTTTAGTGTAGTTTTTTTTATTGGTTCTTTTCTTAAAGCTTACTAAGTTTTACTTGTGGCAAGTAAAGAGTAAAGTTAGAAAAAGTTCAAAGCAGTATATTAGAAAAATTAATAAATATATAAACATATACATATTCGATAGATATACATAGCATGTATATGTATGCGTATATCAAATATATATTTAGTATTAGTTTAAGACTTCTTTTGGTGAGAATATTAAGTTATATTACAGGTGTGTGCCTAGACTGAAAAAATATTTAGGTATCGGTATATTCAAGTGCTGCAAAAAAGAGTGATAGTTGAGGTATCGATAGATTGGTATTTTTTTTTATTTTTCCAGAAACCTTTCATATCAAATACTTTGATAATTTTGCTAAAGTTTTGTTGATAACGATATGCACAACTATCGATAGTTTTGCAGTACTTTCGAACATCCTTGTTGGTAGAAAAGACCCCGCCCAGATGTTGATAAACGCCTTTGCCTTTGCCTGCTGTACATATCCAACCCCTGCGGAGCGCTGCAAACTTGTGGCCCAATTCAAAGTGTTCGGTTCCGTGCGATTAGGAGCTCGGTCTTTGAAATGAACCGCGCGTTTGTTTCAGTTCGCCCGGATCGAAGATCTATTTCATCTCCAAAGTTCTGTCTGTTTTATAGGATACTCTACTAAGTTTCTTTTCTTGTTGGCAGATTAACTGTCGCTTCATTTTTCAAATTATTGCTCAGTTATTAAGTATGGTTTGTTCTTTCTATTTTGTTTTATATCAGGGTGGGATTTGCAATCGTATTGAATCGGTTTTCGTTTCGTTTTTGTGCACAACCAATTATCCGCAATCATCATTTTTGGTTAAAAATCGAGATCTGATTCGGTTCTTCGAAATAGTTGAGCTGTAAAATTGATGATAGACATGGGTCGGTGGGGCAAGGTTTTTTTGATTTTTTTATTTGTTTGGATTGAGTTGAATGCTTGGTTAATCTGTTTGTTAAGCTACGTTTTGTTCTTGTGGCAGTTGCTGTAGTTTGGTATGGTTTTGTTTGGTAGTTGTTGCTGTTTGCTGTAGTAGTTGGGGTGTTTCAAGAGAGAGAGAGAGAGATTGAGAGAGAGAAACAAAATGGAAAAGTTGTGAGGGGTTTGCTCTTCAGGTCTTCGTTTTAGTTAATACTATTTAATTGCATTTTTTTTAGCTTATGCACAGTGAACGTGAAAATAGTATACGTTAGATAGTAAATGTATATACACAAAGAGAGAAAATAATAGTAAACACACACACACACACACAGAAGGGAAAAACGAAAAGGGAGGCAAACATTCCGATCAGATCGAATTGAATTTTCTCGTTTCACTGTGCATATTTGATTAATAGAGTTGCGTTTTAGCTTTACATTCGGAACAGTTTAGCGATTATTGTTGGTTTTTGTTGCTGTTGCTGTTGCTGTAGCTGTTGCAGTAGTAGTATTTTTTGTTGTGGCTGGTTTTTGTTTTGGGGCACATACACTCCACTACAAAGTTGTGGTTGTTGGCTTAAAGGCGCTCTAAGCGGTATGGATTGAATAGTATGTGGACAGTTTAACTAGTCGCATATGCATATAAAACGTATGTATTTTGTGGAGTTAGTTTTTTTTTTGGTATTTAATTGGTATATGGTATGTTGGAATTACCTTAGTAGGGAGAGTAGATTGGAGCAGAGATCACACACACACAGAGACACATACAGAGGCGCACGTGCCTAGACGTGTACGCTTCTACTACTGAGTACGTGTGTATGTGCGTTGCAGTTACATATGTACATATATTCTGGTAGTTATATATATATATTGGGCACATACATAGACATATATGGTACAGATACAGATACGTAGTATGTCTGCTAAGGTTACCCATTGAAAAAACAAACAAATTTCGTGTCTTATTTACAAGTGTGTTTTCAGCTAAGTTCGGTGTGTATATGTGTGTGTGTGTGTGTGTGTGTGATACAATGATTGCACATGTGTGTGTGTGTGTGTATATGTTTTGTTGAGTATGCGAAACACCATCAAAAACATAGATCAAAAGTTAGCATGGGGTATATTTGGTATAAACAACATGAGATTTTCTACCACACTACGTCACAGAGGAAATCGAACAGAAACCATAAAGAAGAAGAAGAAGAAGACAGAAATAAAAGAAAAATTAAAAACCAAAAAAAAAAACCATATAGTTTAAGTATTTACAGTAATTTTTCAGCCCAACCCAACGGAAGCTACGAAGAAAGAAAGATTTGCAGCAATACTAGCTACATGTTTAGTTTATGTATATATCCCCCATTTGTCGCCTAACCAAAGCTTTTTTCGATTAATTTCATTTCGATATGGCATTCGAAAAACGATATTCGATTTTCGAAATCGTCTCTTTGGAAATCCGTTGGTAAATCTAGACAAAAGATTTGCAAATTTGATGCATGCATACGAGTACTATCAAAAATGTTGCTGTACAGATACATATATATCAGAAATTATATATATATGTGTGTGTGCCATAATTTACAGTAAAACACAGACATCGAGAGAGAGAGAGAGAGAGAGAGAGAGATAGCGATAGATAGATAAAGAGAGAGAGAGAGAGAGAAATAGCTTTGCTTTATTTTGTTTTTTTTTTTATTTTTACGGATATCGAATTCCTCATTTACTTAGTTATTTACAGCTGATCCCGTGTAGTGATTGTGTAAGTGTAGGTGTGTATGTGATTGTCTGCGTGTGTGTGAGTGTGAGTGTGGTAGTAGTAAAAGCCGTTGCCTTATTGAGCAATGCGACTAGACAAGCTCAAAATGGCAAAACCAATTGACGGCTCAGTTGACGTTGGCCCCCGCCCATTACGATGTGCCCCGCCCCTTACGCCCTCTCACAAGTGTTTTTATTTTGGGAGGATGTATGTGGCCGGACTGTATCGACACATATTCGTATTCATATGCACACATCCATATTCATATTGATATTCATACGCGACATGTGAGTTGTATGCAATGTCAAGTTATTCGGGATTTATTTTCTTTTCCTCGCCATGTGTGATGATATGTCTGAGTGTTGGGTAAAGCGGGAAATGATGGTGCTGGGGGAGGGGAACGTGGGCGGGGCTTGTCAACAGTTTATAGGCATTTGTGTTCTTGCATGCCAACAAGAACGTTTTTTCTTTTACATTATGTGGTAGTGGTCCTTGGCAATATCTGACGCTGGCATTGAGATAATGCGAGTACTCGTCGTACGCATAGAATCCAAAATAAAATATCACAGAATCAGAATCAGAAAAACAAAGCGCTACACAAATAAAACAGATATGTAGTAGTATATATAGTAAATATATATATATATATATGTATAGAGAGATATGCATATAGTTTGTAGAGTTAGATATACATATGCGGTTATAGATACTTTGGCTCGAGACGCCTGCAACACGCGCTTCACTTTTTTGGGGAATTTTTTAGTTTGTTTGTTTCTCTTCTGTTTTTTTTTATTTTTTTCTTTTGGGGGTTCTGTCTCTATCGAGTGCATGCTTTAAGAGAGTTTCAATTTCCATACCAGTCCTCGAGATACGATAAGAAAGATACAAGATACGAAATTCAAGATACACATACTAAGATTGATAAGTATGAAATTTAGTTAATATGTGTACGTGTGTATGTATCTGTGTGTGTGTATGTGTGTGTATGTGAGATAGAAAGAGAGACATTTTGTGTGTGTGAGAAATGTTGTGTGTGTGTGTAAATATGCTTTTACAGCTACTGTGCAGTGAGATACGAACAAGTTTCTAGATTAACTAGAATTATTTACAATGAAAGTCAAGTTTGAACGGACGAGGGGTAGTTGAGGGCGGCGTGGCATGCGGGAATGGGGACGACAGTAAGGGTAGAACTTCACATTTTGTACTTATTATAGACAGGTCTTGGATTCAATCAATACGATAACACCAGCTGCGGGCGGCGTCCGTCTATCGTCTATCGATTAGTTGCTAAAAGGAGTTAAAATGTCATCTGTGATCTAACGATTAACAGTTAAACTGAGTATTGGGTCGCTGATTCCCGTACGGGACTTACCTTAATGCGATACACACATACACATAGACAGGTATGTAGCTAATTACCAACTAGTTTGGCTACAAATGATGATGCATACATACTTATGTGTATATTCTGATAGGTCGATCGCTATTATCGATGATCGATGATCGAGTATTGATTATTGATTCATGCTGCAAGTTGCAAGAAACCCAAACTTCTCTAGATACGACTAGATGTAGATCTATTAATGGTTTAGTTACGAATATATGTGTAGTTGTAGTTGTTTTTGTTGTTGTTTTGTTTTTGTTGTGGAGCTAGAGGTACAGTTAGAGATTAGCATAGTGGGGTCGCAGTGCATATAACAGATATCACTCAAATCACTCACACCTCAAAAAATATCGATAGTTTTGACTTAATTCTACTATACTGCTTACTATCGATATTCTAAGTTATATTTCACTATCGATACCTTCATGTCACAATACTATTCTGCTTGTCGATAGTTTGAACGCGATACATGAATAAAAATAACAGTAAAATAACCTTAAATCGAATTGTTATCGATAGTTTAAGCTTAAGAGCATCTCAGCGTTGCAATTAAGCATTGTAAACCATCCGAAGGCGATGGTTGCGTTCCTAATTACAATTTGAAACTGCATTATGCATAACACATCTCAACTACCTGAATGACGCATACGTGTATGCATGACGTGCCTGATTTAGTTATGCAGTTGGGAACTCTAACTAAGGCAGACTAATTTCGCATACACACACACACACAGACAAGCACCCACACACCCTGCTTGCTACGAGAGATGGTGAGTGTCAAATAATATTGTACTACTAAGGATAGAGCACATAGGTAGAAAATGCATTTAAATCGAAATCTCTCCAAGATGACTTAATAGATCTTTTAGTTCTTTGAGAAGAACACTGGACTTAAGTTTCAATATTTAGGAGTTTAATTTTGTATTACATAATAAATCTAGATCTCAAAGCGTAATTTACAAGATATACCCCACGATAATCAGTTAATTTTTGACAAAGTTATGACTGTTGGAAGTATAGATAGGTCTGCCGAATCTTTGAAAGAGGAAGCATGGGGGTCCAAAATTTTAAAAATTTTTGTATCGGTTTTTTTTTGATGCAGAATCCTTCTAGAGTCTGAAACAAGAACAACAAGACATTCTCCGCGGTAATCAGATTATTTTTGACAAAGTTATGACTGTTGGAAGTATAGATAGGTCTGCCGAATCTTTCAAAGAGGAAGCATAGAGGGTCCAAAATTTGAAAAATTTGTGTATCGTTATTTTTTGATGCAGAATCCTTCTAGAGTCTGAAACAAGAACAACAAGACATTCCCCGTGGTCATCCAATCATTTTTGACAAATTTATGACTGTTGAAAATATAGATAGGTCTGCCGAATCTTTGAAAGAGGAAGCATGAGGGTCCAAAATTTGAAAAATTTTTGTATCGTTATTTTTTGATGCAGAATCCTTCTAGAGTCCGAAACAAGAACAACAAGACATTCCCCGCGGTCATCCAATCATTTTTGACAAATTTATGACTGTTGAAAATATAGATAGGTCTGCCGAATCTTTGAAAGAGGAAGCATGAGGGTCCAAAATTTGAAAATTTTTGTATCGTTATTTTTTGATGCAGAATCTTTCTAGAGGAAGAAGAACAAGATATTCTAAACAAAAATCGAATAACCTTTTACAAAGTTAATCTCACCAAGAATTAAATATTTCAATGAATTTTGTCTTTGGGGTTCCCTGGAGAAGGCCCTTAGCATCATAGACTTCTTGTATATCATGCAATTTCTATGTGTTCTAGCCTTATTGATGGTAGTGTAATTCTAGAAATTTCTACACGCATACACACATAGGCATTCACACTTATAATTATCATAACAGTTTGTATAAAAGTTGGGTCTATGTTTTCTAGATCTATTTCTTCGGTGGTTTTGGGTGCCTTAAACAATACTTTGAGCAAATCGACTAGTGTAGCAACTGCAATCTAATCTCAGCTAGGGAAAGTATAATACATTATTAGATAAACTTAGATAATGCTACGTGAGCTACGTACTTGTGGAATATTTTTGAGGAACTCTGCTTGAGCTTATCCTACTGCTTATGGCTATGGCATAGTTTAGTATAAATTCTTTCTTAACTAATATTTTGTTACTATCATATTACTATGTATATCTTCTGATCTAATTCCTTTTTCATAATACTTTTACAACAACATTATTTTCGAGTAGTTTACGCTTGTAAATGATACAAGTTTAGGGGGACGGGTTAGATGGGAGGCGCGGCTGAAGCTTGTAGCATTTGCAAGTGTTTCCAAAGTTTCGCTATATGCACGTGCTTGAGGATAAACTTCAACTCTGTGCGAAGCGCATAAATTTTGAAAGTTTATGAAATCGTTAAATCATGGCGCTCCATGTGATGCTCCACCTTGCCCTTTGCATGTGGTGGCTTCCTTCATTTGGCGCGCATTAAATGAAATATTAGAAGAGCAAACAGGAAACACGGTAAACCAGAAATCAGACACTAAAAGATTTTCTCCGACAAAAAACTTCTTCGTCCTGCTCCTTCGCCTACTCCTAGGCAGCACAACAAGGTGCGTGTAGTCGCTGCCGGCTTGAAACTTGAGGCAGGCCAATTTGTTGTACGTGTTTATTGCACTCAATCTCGATGCGGCAAAAAGCGAGAAGAACGTGGAGTGAACCAGAGAGAGAGAGAGAGAGAGAGGGAGAGAGAGAGAGCAACTGTGGGAGAAAGGAAGAGAACTACAAGTTTTAAATTTGAAACTAATAGCGCAGCAAATCTTGGCTAAGTTCGGATTTCATTGTGCGCCCGAAAAATATGTTTATGTTTGATTAGAGGCCATTTCTTGTTGTTCTGGCTGTTGCTGCTTTCTCGTCCTCTGCTTCGTATTTTTCTTTTGTTTCATTTGGCTTTGAGCTTGTCTTGCAGTTTATTAATTAAAAGTTTTCGCCCTGTGCCTGACGTTCGCCTGACGAGAGAAGTGAAGTACAACGAGGGCGATTTTTGTCGTGATTGTGTTAAGCTTTACAAGTGGTTAAGCATGATTGGTATACCCTGTAATGCACAGGGGCCGATCACATTGACAAGCACTTGAAATTTTGAACTCTATATAGTCTTGAAGGTGGATTCATTTATGCGATTATGCTCTTCATTTAAAAACTAACTTTATTTCACTTGCATTTCTTATTATTATTGCAGGGTGTATAAAGCTTTATATAGAGAAATTGCCAGTTCACGGCAGATGGAAATCTTAAGCTTTATTACTATTAAATTATTTAACTATTATAGGTATTTTTGTTTTTTTAAATAATACTATCGTAAGCCCCTAAAGGGTATACGACGGTTCTTTCCAGCTTGTATCTTAGCTAATTTCAACATAACCTGCACTTTAGCTTCCGGTCAAGTTACACGCTCAGGATTTAATTGCATTTC
This sequence comes from Zaprionus inermis, assembly GCA_018151445.1. Taxonomy (NCBI): domain Eukaryota; kingdom Metazoa; phylum Arthropoda; class Insecta; order Diptera; family Drosophilidae; genus Zaprionus; species Zaprionus inermis. The sequence continues at coordinate 4,845,352 of JAECXD010001052.1, forward strand.
ATGTTTAGTTGCATTGATAATATGTTGCAACATGCTGTATGTGGCAGGGCCTATCGCAGGCATTGTGCCACACGTCCTATAGCATCGTTGTATGTTCGTTAACATGAGGATGAGAGAATGCGCCATTGTTCTCTGCACACACACACACACATACACAGTGTATGCTGGCTTGTATGCGTGTGTGTGTTTATTCTCTATATAAAGGCTAAGGTGAGTGTGTGTGTGTGTTTGTGTGAGTGAGTTGGTGTGTGTATTTGTAGCAGCTTAGGCCCGTTGCACCTTTAAGACCCAACCGGGTGGACAAAACAAACGTAGAGGGAATACAACAAATGATGGAGAGAGAGAGGGGGAGGGAGAGATAGCGAGAACGAGACGAGAGAGAGAGAAACAAACAGAGACCGTAGGCTGTAAAAATCTTGGCTTGGATTAGTCGAGTTGAGCTAGAGAGCTTGAGCTAGAGCTTAGGCTTGATCTTGATCTTGGGCTTGAGAATGTTGAATGTGCGTTAATATTAGAAGTAAATGTGCTGCGGTCTGGCAACCTGGCAAAACCTAGATGGCGTTGCCACTACTTACCGAGCAGCGGCACGGCGTCCGAGGTCGCCGGCATCGTTTCGGCGACCATGTTCAGGAAGACTGTAAGCGATAGTAAAATAGTAACTCCTGAAAGTAGGCAGCAAAAAATTACAAGTGTATATTGAGATTATGCAGAGAGAGAAAGAGAGAGAGAGAGCGGGGAGAAAAAAGAACACAGATGGAAAACAGATTGATAGATAGATATATAGAGAGAAAGAAAGAGAGAGAGAGATAGTTAGAGTTAACCGAATCTGATTGCACTAGTCTGGAGATAAGCTGATCCTGCCGATCCAGCCGATCCCGCGTCCGTGTTGTCGTCGTCGTCGCCGTCGCCGTCGCCATCGTTGCTGCGTTTGCTGCAATGATGTGGTGTGCGTGCGTGTGTGCTTAAATATGTGTGCGCTGACTCGCCCCGTACTTTCACTTCTTCTTCACTCCGCCATTTTGAATAAAAAACTACTACCGTATTCTCTGCGCTGAACCTCACGAAGTGCTGTCCGTCAACAGTTTCAGTTTTCAGAATTTCGCACACAAACTAAGCAGTTTCAAAAGTCGAAACCAAAAAAAAAAAAAAAACAAAAAGAAAATATAGAAATATGGAAACCCAAGAAACAAGAAACTAAAAACAAAAACAATTTACACACACATTTTTATCATTATTTATGTTTGCTAGAACTTGGCGGGGGTTGGAGTGGGGCAGGCAGCAGGCAGCTGACGCTTGTCAGAGAGTTCTTAGATGCTTTGCTTGCTCCTCCAGACCCCCCTTCATCTGGCACCTTTCACTTTCTTGCTGTGTAGCGCGCTTTATACTTTCGCTCTCGCTCTCGTTTTCGTTTTTTTTTTTTGTATTTTGTATTCGTGTTCGTTTTTTTTTTGTCCTGCGCATATTTATGTTCTTGCTCTTTTGAGGTTATATAAATTATGTCAAAAGTCAGTGGAGACAGAGTGAGAGAGAAAGAGGAGAAAGGGAGAGAGTGCGTGTGCGAGTGGTAGGGGGGGTGCGTTGGTTGCCGAAAGTGTCGGGCAAACATAAATTAGCCACAGGGTTTTACGCAAACTTGTCTATTATGCATGAACCACGGCTGGCGGCCCTAATGCGCTTTCCAACACTCACACACACACTCACACACACGCGGGCGCACTCGCACACTAACACGCATGTCGCAGGGGGTTCTATGAACAATTTTTAAAATATGACCATTTTTTCTGCTGTTCTCTTTGCTCGGTGTCTTCTAGCAGCTGCAAGCAAAAGTTTTGCCGCTGCTCATAAACGCGATATATTTATCTATATAATATATATATGCCTGTATGTGTGTGTGTGTATACTTTTGTATCGCAGTATTGTATAAAATTTTGACATGCACCATATGCTGCGTGTTGAAAGTACGTGATGAGCCGCAACAGCGCCCCAACCCGTAGCTAAAGACGCTGCAAGGCGTGTGTTTGTGCGTGTGTGTGTGTGTGGCACATGGCGCGGTATATGAGCTGCAAAGCATTTTGCCACATTTTCGCATAACTTTCCGGCAGGCTCCGAGTCTGGCAGTAGCGTGGGCGTGGCACGTGTGTGCGTCAGTTGGACTTGAGCTTAGCAGCAAAAGCAGCTTGATTTAAGTATTTGCCATTTTATAAGGTGAATTCCGATATGAGAAGAATCGTATGAGCAAAAGCCTTTGGCAGTGGCACAGTGAGTGCAAAAAGTTCTTCAGCAGGTCAAAGTTCTCTCGCGCCAAATGTGCTTTACACGTGTGTGCCGGCACACACCCTGTAAGAGTTGAAGCCGAGCACAGCAGAAGGCTGAGCTCTTTTAACTAAGGTTTGTTTGTGGTTCATACGGTATAGGGTAGCTGCAAGGTGGCTGTATAGGGTTGCTGCAAGGCGAGAGAAGCAACTATTCAAATAAAAGGCTTACATTTTCAAAAATAGCTATCTTTAGTTTCCTTGAACTGCTTGTTTTTGAAAAAAAAAAACCGCATAAATTGATTGAAAATAATAATTCAATTATTTCATAATTTTAGAATTTAAGCTGACTGAATTTGCATATAAATATAGTAGAAATCTAGAAAGATCTGTTCAATTTCATAAGTTGCACTTGCTCCGATTGTATCGTGCAGGGTATTTAGCAGTGCGACTACCAGATACACTTGCCTGCCCGGCGGAATGCATTAGTACGAGCAGAGTTTCTATATTGTAAATATTTTGTATTTTAGCTGCGCTTCTTGACACGGTTAAGCAGAGATTTATATGTAGCATGAATGTGTAACAAACCATACTATATATATATATATATATATATTGTATATGTAGTATATATATTTTATACATTTTTCATACATGCGGCGCTGCGTTGGTTGAGGTTCAAGGGGTCAAGGCTTTGTGCTCATTTCATGTGCCGTTTCCGTTCCATCCAGTTCGTTCAGTTCAGTTTCGTTTCGTCTGTCCATCAGTGCGTCAGTTCGTCCGACTGTCCCGCATTCCATCCGTCCGTTCGTCCGTCCTGTCGCAGTGTGTCGCCCTGAAAGGTGCGCCCCAGCAGCTGTGTCATATATACATATAAATATATATATATATATATATTTCTCTCTTTTTTTCTGCCATTCTGCCTGGCGCTGACTTTGATTACAAATGATGGCGCCTTGTTTTCACTTGCTGCCTCCTGCGCATCGCCCGCCGACCTCCCCCCCACAACAACGTTTACCCTCTCGCTCTCTGTGCGAGTCTTTTGTTTGCCAGAGTTGCCAATGCCGGCGGCCATTGGATTGCATAGAGTGTGGTAGCATTTGCATAGTCAAGGCTTTGGATCGAGCGGGCGCGGACTCGCTGGCGTATACGTAATGTGCAATATGCTGCCAGTCGCCTTGCCAGCCTCTTTGCAGCGAATGTGCTTCCGTCTCGTCTCCTCTGCGTGTGCGTACGCATGTGTGTGTGTGTGTGTAGAGACGGAACTTGATTTATAGAGCATGCAAAGGTTCGCACTGAGAGTCAACAATTAAATATCGAAACACTGTTTCGGCCGCAGTTTCTGTTCCTCTTTCGGTTTCAGTTTCTGTTTCAGTTCAGTTTGTTGTCGTTGTTGTTGTTGGTGGCAAACAGTATGCATTTTTTTTGGTTGCGAAAGTTGTGTGTATAGTTTGTTTGAAGAAGACAGAGACGTGTTCTGGTTGTTGTTGTTGTTGTTGGGCACTTACCAAGCGAGAGCTTCTCACCAGAATCTGGTGGCAGTGTAAACCCTAGCAGTGCCATCGAGGCGATCAACACGCACGGCACAATCAAATTGAAAAAATAGTATAAAGTTTTGCGTCGTATCAAAATGGCGAATGTTATGTCAATATAAGGTTCTGGGCAGCAATTATAGTAGATTTCATTACGTTTACCGGGCACACCTATTGTTTTATTTATTTTTTTTTTTTCAAATATTGTGATTATATATTTGTTTGTCGTTTATCGATGAATGGAGATATATGGCATATATGTAGAAGAAAAGATGAGAGAATTGTTAAGGTTCTTTGATTAGTATCAGATATTATAATATAGATGTATAGTTTGTTTACAGAGAGGCATAGCAAGTTTATTACTTCTAGTTAGTTTGCTGGTTAGTTTAATGTTTCGGTTAGTAGGTTGCTGCGTTTCCACTGGCTTCTTGGGTATAAAAAGAGTTTTTGCCAAAATAATATGCATATGGTGTCGTGATAGTTATAGGAGCATTTTTGATAAATATATTCAATTTTTATATACAGTTGTGTTCTTTTTTTTTTCCAAAGTACGCGCACAAGTTGACATAATTTTCTAATTTTGCAACATTTAGTTTGTTTGAACGCTTATAAGTCTTTGTTAGTTGTTGTAATACTTCTTCTCGCCACTGTATATATTTATGTTCGTTATGATAATGAATAAAGCAAAGCAAGTTTAACATTTCATAGCAATGCAGAAAAAATATCAGTCACTTTGCAGTGAAATGTTGACGATTTAATACTCAAAATCTTAGGCTGGCAGTGGAAACGCAGCCTAGTGTTATCCAACCATCTGTCACATTGCTTACCCAACAAGTCCCATTCACCGTTGGTTATAAAACTTGAGATGTCGCCACCGGCCTCATCCTGTAATTGCAGATCCAACTGTAAATACGAAAAACATGTAAAGTCCATGAGTTCATGTCGGAGCCACTGTTAATACATTAAATGCCATATGAGTGTGTGTGTGAGAGTGTTTTTGTCTGTGTGCATAATACGTATTTAATCCAATTTCTTGGAATGTTGTTCCATCTTATATTATGTATTTTGCGAGGGGATTTGTACCGAAAGTCCAGCTAAGACAGGCATAATCTGTTGACCAAAAAGGCTGCAAAATGTAATAATTTTATCACAATAACAACAGCGAGTGAGCATGGCGTGGCACATACAGATACAGATACGCATACTACATATTCGCATGCCTCTATGGACAAGCTACTAAATACTGCTTAAGCCCGCTAAAGTCCTCAAAGAGAGGGCGAGAGAAAGAGAGAGAGAGAGAGAGAGAGAGAGCGCTCAGTGAATCGACTGCGACTAACGTCTCTCGCCACCTCCAGCTCCCTCGTGAAATACCAAGGATATATATAGTATTCAGACTTGAGAATATACGAGTACTCGTTTGTGGTCCAAGCCGAAACTTGGCCCAATTACAAATTGATTTATCACACTTGCGCTTAACAACAGTTTATGCGATTTTGTTTGCTCAACTTTTATTTGCTGGTGACAAGCGCAACTTACTTATGTAAGGCTCGCAGGACTTGAGTATCGTCTGAGAGACCACAGGGTACCCAGTGAAATGGGACAGGAAAGTGGTAGCAAAAGTGGGTAATGGAATGTGGCATATGGCTTAAATAGAATGTGTATCGATAGTTGTCGATATGTATATGATATGTGATATGATATATATCGATATACTGCATATATTTTTAATAAACACTGAGGGCTTGACTATCGGATGAGAGGCAGCAGGATACTCAAAGAAATGGGAGAGGAAAGTGTCTTAAAAACTAAGCGATGATATGTTGCTTGTGCTTCAGATAGTATTTGTATCGATAGCTTTTAATACTATCGATATTTGGAGTATCTTTAAGTTGTGGATATTGCTTTAATTTGTTGTCTATCTTTTTAATTTTAATAAGAATCTCTAAAGGATTCGTTTATTTACTTTAAACTGAAACCATTTTTTCAATAAAATATGAATCGTTGCTTCAATTGCTGCTGAGTTTGTAGTGCCAATACTTGAAAAGGTGCCTCTTTGTCAGCCCCAAATTAAAGGGTATTTCGGTCAATTGGGCACCCTCGCAATGCTTCGCCGTATCATTATGTCGCTCTGCCGGCCACAATGCTGTCGTTTTGTCAATAAAAAGTCATATAAAACTCACGCATAACTTGTGTGTAACTTGTACAGTTTGGAAAAGTAAACAAAAAATCGCTTTTCTTACTTGTTTTGGGTTGGGCAAATACGAGCGAGTATTTTCCTATTTCTTTTTCTTTCTTTCCCATATTTTCTGCTCTTTCTTTTTTTTTTTGGCTACAGGGGGAGACAGGGCGATTCTTCTTGTCCAATGGGCGTCATTTGGCTGTTTAGTTTGCTCTTAGATGTATACCACTGTGTGTGTGTGTGTGACATGTTCAACATGAGCAGGAAACAGGGCAGGGGGCCTCGAACCGGGGCTGATAAAACTTTTCTCATTTAAATGTTCCAAACAAAAGAGGGCGCTAGACAAACAGAAGCAGCATCTCAAATCAAGTCAAAGCCAAAAAGTGTTAATGTAGTTGTAGGCAAACAGTTGAGCATATACACACACACATAGTTATACACACGTTTCAACACGCACAACTTAATTGTGTGTGTGCTTAAATTCATTTATGCATTTATATCTTTCACTTTTTTGCCTTTTCCCATGCCCCATGGAATGGGGCGTCTTGGAAATTGCCCAAATGAAATCCAAACAGAGCTCCATAAATACACTGGTTTTCTAATTAAAACTAGTAGCTGGCATGCTGTGAGTGTGTGTGCGTGTCTGTGTATCTGTGTGCGTTTGTGTGTGCTTGTACGTGCGCGATCATAATTAGATGTGCATAAATTGACAATGTTTGATGATATATCAATTGTCTGAGTCGCACACAGAGAATGTGTTGCTAAATTAGATGAAATAGACTCTGCTAAAAAGTTAACGATAGTGTAGCCTTTCTAAAGACATTTGCATATGAATTGCTAACGATAGTAAGCATACTATTGATACTTTTTGAAAAGAGTCTGATAATGTTCTCAGTGAGTTGATAAATTAAATCAAATTTACTTAAATATAAAGCTAATGACAGTCAGCCTTTTATACTTTCCCATCAAGGCTGTTTATAAAGACAGTTAAGTATGAGTTGCTTACGATAGTAAGAACGCTACTTGCAGCTGCTTGCAATTAACAGCTGCATCGACGCAACAGTCTTGGACCTTAATGGACTGCACTCTCTTGCCCAGAGCCCGTGAGCTCAGAGACGACGCAATAGTATGTAAGTTTTGCCTAATGGCTTCAGTAATGTGTGTTAAAAAACGATGCAACATTTTGATCTTTCGCCGTGGCAACTCTGGCCGGTAGCAGCCCCCTGGGTACCAATTTTATACATTTCGTTTTATGGCCATAAGGAGCGGGAAGCTGGAAGCTCCAAGCTTGCTACCCGCTGCGTTGGCCTCATTAAAAATTGAGCTGCTCGCTGACAGGACTTTTACTTTGGCCAGACATCCGATATTATGAGGTTACGCCTCTGCGTAAGCTGTGGAATATGCGAAATATGCAAAGTGCAGTCGGTACCGGCACAGAACCATGCGTATCCGATCGACCCTGTCGACCTGTTTTAATTTCGCAAAACATCCCTAATAAAACGGGAAATTCGAGCTATTTGCTTCACTTCGCCTTCTTCGTTTTTTTTTGGCCATAAAACAAAGTTGAAAAATTAATGAGTTGATAAGATAAACACGCTAATAAGCAGCGTGTTCCTCGGACATAGTGCGATAACAGCCAGGCTTACGTGCTTTGGGTATAAAGAGTCATGCTGTGAGATACAAGCGATTCTGTTTCAGTGTCATCGGCTTTTGCCATAAAGGCAACCTTTCAACAAAGTTCGAAAATACCTAACTATAGTACACACAATTAAAGCTATCTTTTATCTCGTCATTTCTTATGTGTCCACCCGAATTTTCATAAAAATGCAAATCTATTTAATAAATTCACTTTAAAGTAATTTGCAAAATTAATTTGAGGATCTGAAACGTTTTTCTTGTTGCTTCCAGCATTCCTCGGGCAACCTTTTACCTGTTGTGACCGTTGTGTTGGATCAACTTGATTAGCTTGAGCTGACAGAGACGGTGAGAGAGAGAGAGAGAGCCAGGTAGAGAAAGGGTTTAAGAGGGAGACGAGAGACTAATGAAACCCCATTTCCTGGAAGACAAACTCATCTGGCTTGTTGTGTATTAAAACTGTCGCTGATTAACCCAAGACGACTTTTATTTGTTGGGCGACCCTAGCTTAGCCCTTTTTACCCATTTAACTGTCACAGACTGGCACACTTACTCACACACACCCACACACACACACGCATCCAACTTGACAGCAGGCACTCAATAAACTTGAGCACGTAAAGTTTTTGCATCAACATAAAAATAAAACTCAAGTCGTCGTTGGCAGCGCACAATTTGCTAAGCTGCGTTCACCTATTTTGGTATTTTGGTATTTTGGTACTTTGGTGCTTTGGTATTTTTGCCCAAGCACACCCCACACAATGGGCTATGCCATTGCGATGGATGGATAAGGATAAGGTGTGTCGGCCAACGGGTTAAGCGGGGTTACGTGAATGTTGTGTATGTGTGTTGGTTGTGAGACGTGGTGTAGTAGGGTTTGTGTGTTTCGCAGGGTGCTCGACTTCAGCTGCTGCCCGAGAAGCTAAAGTCGTGCGCCGTTTTTAAAGTTTTTCGGCGCGCTATCTAAATATGCCTTTGACATTGACGACGCCGACGCCATTTTGGGCGCTTGGGCCTGAAATACAAAATGGCCAAAACTTCTCATATTACATAATTAGCATTAATCGCTAATTGGAGCAGCGCATTGTTATTGTTATTGCCTTGGGGGCCAATCGATTCGGAAAAGTTTGAAAGCCTACGTTGAGAGCGGAGATTAAAATATAATTTCGGTTCGAAAGGTAAGTGAAAACGAATTGAGCGGAGCGAGATAAAAAGCAAGATCTTGAGATTCTAATTTCTTTAAGATTTCGATTAGCTTAATGCACTAAATTAAATGAATACGGCTTGAAAAGACCGTGCAAGGTATTGTTCACTTATTTCTTATTTTGAAGAACACGAAATTGAATTGTCGAATTGCAGAGAGAGAGAGGGAGAGAGTGAGAGAGAGAGAGAGGTAGAGAGAGAGGGAGAGAGAGAAAGCGGGAGTTGAAATAGCGAGACAATGTGAGTAGTTAAATGTATTGCAAACGGGTCACGGAAATACTAGTAGCAGGGAAATTCACTTAGAGCCTTTCGTACTCGTATCAAAGGAATGCAGACACTCGCAACTAGTCGTCATCGTCATTGTCGTCATTCGGATGCCTCAGTCCTATTGGTATCCTTTCGCTGGCAGGCAGAATTAATCGTTAGAAAAGGCAACAGCATCGAAATCGACTTTAGTGGAGTTTCAGAGCTCTCGAGGCGACGGGGGAGAACTTGTGCAAATGGATTGGGGCAGAGATTTTTTGCTGCAGAGATAAGCACTTACGACGCAGTCAGGGCCATTGTCAAAAAGTTTTAGCGATTTCGAATGGTGCTGCCCCGGCAAACTACTTGTCATCTGCTCGCCGGGGGCTCTACCAGAGTTTGACAGAGAGCGTAACAGCGAAAGAGTCGTAGAGAAAGACAGAGACAGTGAGGTCCTGCGAGCTGTAGCTGCGCCCAGCTTAGCCTTTGTCTCAGTTACAGTTGAACTGACATTGAATTAATTGCAATTGCTTGGGCGGAGAAGCGAAAGGGAACGAAGCACGCGATGTTTACACTGTGCGCAAGTAGCACTTACAGTAGCAGTAGCAGTAGCAGTAGCAGTAACAGTAGCAGTAGCAGTAGCAGTAGCAGTAGCAGTAGCAGTAGCAGTAGCAGTAGCAGTAGCAGTAGCAGTAGCAGTAGCAGTAGCAGTAGCAGTAGCAGTAGCAGTAGCAGTAGCAGTAGCAGTAGCAGTAGCAGTAGCAGTAGCAGTAGCAGTAGCAGTAGCAGTAGCAGTAGCAGTAGCAGTAGCAGTAGCAGTAGCAGTAGCAGTAGCAGTAGCAGTAGCAGTAGCAGTAGCAGTAGCAGTAGCAGTAGCAGTAGCAGTAGCAGTAGCAGTAGCAGTAGCAGTAGCAGTAGCAGTAGCAGTAGCAGTAGCAGTAGCAGTAGCAGTAGCAGTAGCAGTAGCAGTAGCAGTAGCAGTAGCAGTAGCAGTAGCAGTAGCAGTAGCAGTAGCAGTAGCAGTAGCAGTAGCAGTAGCAGTAGCAGTAGCAGTAGCAGTAGCAGTAGCAGTAGCAGTAGCAGTAGCAGTAGCAGTAGCAGTAGCAGTTACACTTCTTGTTGTCCAGTGTAACACTGCTTCCAGTTGCAAGGACGCGTGCCTCCCTCCAGCGGAATTGCCGTCAGCGGCGAAATAATTAATTTATGCAAATAAGTCTTGGAAAGGTCTTAGATTGTGCCGTATTGCGGAGACTTCAGAATAGAAAATTGGCAACTGCTGCGCTGGAAATTCGCAGCATTCGAAACAATTAAATTTGCCCAAAAGTCTTCTGTGGCATCCGCTTTCGTATTCGCCTTGGCCCTGGGCCACAGGAATGCATTTGAATTTCGCAGTGCAAAGCAAAGAAACCGAGTTCCAAATAAGAGTACAAATACGGGTACGGCTGCGGGTGCGGGAGCGGGAGGTCGGACGCTGGCGAGTACAAGCGGTACAAGTACTTATCAAAGTTTCAGCCCAAGTACAGGGCACCGAGTAGGGTACATATTTTTGACGACACTTAGTACTGCAGTGGACAGCAGCAGCAGCAGCAGTCGTGGCCCGCGGCGAGGCGCTTTGCTGATGCCCGGCCTGGGCCCGGATGGGCCACTCAAGGTCGCTGCGCCTGGGCCCACGGCCTGGGAGCGCGGCCCAACTTGTCGCATATTTATCTAGCAGTGCGTCCTTCGCAACTGACGGTCCCAAAATGAAAAAGTACACACAGTGCCGGGAAAGTCACTCTACAACAGTTTCGCCGTACACTGTTTACCCGCACTTGTGTCCGTCGATCTGTCCGCCTATCCGTCCGCTTGTCTGCTCTGCACTCGACGGGTACTCATGAGTGTTTTGTACAGCGGTCTCCGGTCTCGGTTCTTCAACTTTCACAACTCGCCATTCAGCGACACACATTCAGTCACACACACACAAATAAGTAGGCAGACTCGTCCGCCTATAAGTAGGCTTTGATTTCTGTGTTGTGCTTGTGGTTAAGATTGCGGGGAGGGTATTTGGGTTTCGGCAATGCCCTGTTATTATTTCATTTTATTTTCTAGAGTTTTGCCCCCGTCTTATCCTGCTGCATCAAGTGCTTGAATATGGTTAGCCTGGATGCAGTTTCACGTCCAGCAAATTCTTTTATATAGCCCGACTATGCGCTATTTATTTAGCAACGTCTGTTGACGTTGTTGTTCTCTGTTGCTCACAATTTGTGCTGCTGCTGTTGTTGTTGCTCTTGGTTATTTGCAATTTGCATACACTTTTCCCGTAGACGTAATAGGGTAATTTAAATTGTTTGAAGTTTTACTCAGCATTTCTTCACGACGAAGCCAAGCCGGGCGTAGTCAGAGTGAGTGGAAGGCAACTTTGTTGCGAGCAATTGAAATTCCTTTGTATCCTTCTGTCAATCAATTTGAATAACTGTCTATTAAAAAACATGGAGTTGAGTGTATGGTATGTGAAGTTGAGGGCAATTACCTGAATTCAAGCTGTGGATTGAATAGAGCGCAGGGTTCAAGCGAAACTTGCCTTAGTGTGGCGCCTTTCACTGACTTTACGTGGTGTAAGCTTTTCAAGCCTTGCTTAATATCAATTTTAGCTTTATCAGACTAACCTAACCCAACCTAACAAAACCCTCTCCACTCCAACCAAACTTAGCCTAACATTGCCTGACCTAGCCAAACCTAGCCTGACCTAGCCAAACCTAGCCTAACCTAGCCTAACCTAGCCTAACCTAGCCTAACCTAGCCTAACCTAGCCTAACCTAGCCTAACCTAGCCTAACCTAGCCTAACCTAGCCTAACCTAGCCTAACCTAGCCTAACCTAGCCTAACCTAGCCTAACCTAGCCTAACCTAGCCTAACCTAGCCTAACCTAGCCTAACCTAGCCTAACCTAGCCTAACCTAGCCTAACCTAGCCTAACCTAGCCTAACCTAGCCTAACCTAGCCTAACCTAGCCTAACCTAGCCTAACCTAGCCTAACCTAGCCTAACCTAGCCTGACCTAACTCAACCCATTCTAACCAACCAGTCCTAACGTAATCCGAGTTAACCACACCCTCATGGGAGGTACATACAAAATACTCATACTAATTACGGCGTCATTTCTCAATCTATCCCACTTCATTTGACCCATCCCAAGGGAAACACTAAGCTACTTTCAACTATCCTAAACTAATCTTTGTCCAGATCTCAACTGTACCCATTCGAATACCCTCTTCTGCAATCGAAAATTGTCCAACGTAACCTTACCTTGCGTAATGAGGCGTCTAACTGGGCAAATGAGCAATTAATAGTGAAATGTGCTTTGTCTGGTACTTAGTCGACTACTAAGAGCTAATTTATGTACGGTCTACATATGTATGCGGGTATTTTCTACAAGTACGGCGATTGAGAATTGAGGAATTGTTCGGGCTCGGCTGGATTGCGATGGCAAAAGTACTTTTGCCTGGCCAAATGATGTCCAAAGCCATTGTCGGCGCATTATGTTACAGTAATATAGCACGAGCACGAGTCGACTGAAAGCAGTGGGCGTGACAGATGCGACAACACCAGCAGCAGCAACAACAGCAGCAGCAACGAGAACAAGAACATCAAGGAGCGACACAAGCAACAACAACAATGGCAACAGCTGTAAGTAAGTGGCTAAGTGAGTATGGCCGAGAGTGCTTATTTGTTCAAGTGCGCTTGAATGAGAATAGCATCGCAGTGGCAGAGGCAGAGGCAGAGGCAGAGGCTCAGGCTGAGGCAGAGACAGAGACAGCGACAGAGACGAAAGCAGAGCAAGAAGAAGAAGTGACAGCAAAACGTTGTAGGCAAAGGAATGTTACAACAGTGCGGAAGAAAGAAAGACTTTAAAAAAAAGAAAGAAAGACAGAATATCATCATAACTAGCAGTCGCACTCATCACACACGTTATGCGAGACCACTAGAGAGAGAGAGGGAGAGAGAGAAAGCAGACGGAAACTAGGTAGATTTTTATGATATGTGTAATAAGTTTAAGGGGAATACTGAGACAGTTTCATGTAGTTGAATATGGGAAATATTGAGAAGGCAAGAGAAAGCATAATTTGAAATGAGATTGAGTTGATTGATTGATTGAGTTGTAAATACCCTTCAGTAAGAATTTGGCCATAGGTTTATCTCAAAAATTTGAAGTATTGCATCGCCATACTTCCTTCAGTCGACTTGGCAGCTCCAAGCATGTTGACCAGTGCTGTGTAACCCAATGAAACAATATCGCTTTGAGCCTTTGCAATAATGTGTAACAATTGGTAAATTCTGCAGGCAGTACAGTTTGGAATGTTGCTCTATCCTCTCTCCCCATCATCCTCCACTCCCATCCAATGTTGTGTAGCTGAACTTATGTTTGTCGAGCTAAAAACGACAATTTGGGCATCCATCGAATGACTTAGGAAGCTCCTTAGGCCCCGGAAACCGAGAGAGCCGAGTGCAGAGGAGGAACGTGTGGAATGCAACGCACAAAATAAAACTCAAATTGAAATTGCATCAACTTTGCCAGCACATACACGAGCTTGCCTCTCTGTTTGCTGCTCACTCTACTGCTCTCCCTCTCATTCTCTTTCTCTCTCTCTCTCTCTCTCTCTCTCTCTCTTTATACCTCTCTCTTTCTTGCACTCTGTCTCACTCTGTGTGTTTGCTGAAAATGTGCACACAAAGTTGTTTATGACACATTTGGCATGTCAACATTTTGGTTGCTGTTTGGTCGCTCTGTTGGTTACCCTCCCCACCTCCACACCTCCCCCTTTCCCTATCCCGCGTCATCGGTCTCGAGTTTCCTCGCTGCCAACTGGCATTGTTTTCCAGCATTTTCAAATTGAAAGAACAGCAACAGCAACAACAACAGCTAAAAAGAGACATGAAGAGTGCGAGGGAGAGAGGAAGAGAGAGGGAGGGAGCACAGCTCAAATAGAGCAAATTGTATTTTATTCAAAATTTGTGTTTGCATTTTGCATTTATTGATGTGCAAACAGAGCAAAACGTTGACTTAACTTATCCCAAATTGTTGTTTGTCCGAGCAAATTTAATTAGTTCGCTCACTTTCATAAATAAATCAAACACACACACACACAGAATACGCACACTGGCACGCGGGCAATTTAATATGTTGATCCTATAAGCTACTCGCATGTTACTCAAATTTATTCAATGAATAAGACATAAGTATTATTCACAAGTTTGTGTACTCGTTGCCATCTATGCAATATCAATAAATGAGCAACAACTTGCGCCTTGGCCAATAAAAATCGTAAAATAAACAATTTTCCTTTCGCTTGCACAGATATTCAACGGAGGAAGAAAACTCTGAAATGGTGAACATTTTTTTTACAAAAATATACACTCAAATATATCTGATTTAATTTTTTTTTTTTTAAATGAGCAAATACATTTGCACCATTTGCAATATCATTCAGTTATTTGGTTTATCGCTTTAAAGTTGCGTGAGAAATAATAAAGAAAACTGCCACAAAAATTAAAGAAATATATATGAAAATTTGTAATAAAGTAGAAAACGTTTTCCGCTTCTTAATTTGAGTGCAATATAATGGAAAATATTTTCAATATTTTCAATATTTTTTCAGTTATTGAATTTTTGGCTTTGAGTGTAGCCATGAGTAATGAGATATTGCTAGATTGAAATTAAAGAAATGTTGCTAAAATAAACTTCAATAAAATTGGACTCGCATAGCTGTTTTTCACTCAGTAACGAGTCACTAAATTCGGCCAATATTCTAAAGCAGCGTGCAGCCGAAAAGTGTACAAAGTATTTTTCAATGCTTGCGGTAAACTTTGAATAAATGAAAGATCTAACTGCTTTTTTCTTTTAAATTATCTACCATTTTAGTGTAGTGGCTTTAATGCTGCCCGATTTATTGCTGCGCCCAGGCCACGCCCTTTTAAGCACAACGCCCACACAGCGCTGATCTATAAAGTGCGCTGCTATTCGCACTGCTGCCGGATGGATAGTTGCAGCAACTGATTTAGTATTAAGTGGATTTTTGTAGCTCGAGCAGAGCTTTCATCTCCGCCTTGGACCACAGCGCCCAGGCAACGCCTGGCTGTCTGTCCTGTGCGAGAGTGTCCGTCAGGCAGCTGAAACGCTGCCAAGGACTTAATGACTGTTTTGTTGGCGCCATAGCTTGCTAGATGGCGATGGGGATAGGCATAGGGTGAAGCTGTTAGGGTAGAGAGGGAGCGAGAGAGAGAGAAAGAACGGAGGGGGGAGGTGTGTAGAAATGGCAGCGGCGGATAGCTGCAGCCTCCATTTCCTGTCACCGTCTGTCGTGCCCGCTTCGCTTGTACAGCTCTCGCCTCGGCCTCTCCACACTTTGTTGCTCTATCTTTCTACCTCTCTTTCCCTCTCGTTTCCCTCTCACTTCGCCTCTCTCTTTCTTTCTCTCGCTCTCGCGCTGACGCTTTTTGTCAGTATTCCAGTTGCAGCTGCAGCATTTAACTATAAGTAAAAGTTTGCTGCTTGCGCCTGATTACTTACCCCTCTTAGTCGGCCCCCCGCTCCTCTGCAGCTCGATGCCAGAAAGACAATGGCTGTGTAGTACGCCTATCCCTCATCTCTACCACGCCTCCACTGCCCTCTCCCACCACGCTCTGCCCCCATCTGTCTTGCTGGCTTGTTCCGTTTTTGGTGCTGCTGCAAAAGTCAGTGTAAATTATGAAAATACTCGTTTCTCGTAATTTGTTGAGCCTGACGCTCTCTCTCTCTCTCGCTCTGCCTGTGCCTACCTCGCTTTCCCTTTCAATGCCTCTGCTGCTGGTTTACGGCATGCTCGCTGCCTGCCTTCAGCTCCGTCTCTTGCCTGCTGCCTGCTGCTATTATAATTTTCTCTGTCACATTAAAATGCGGTTGAAATGAGCAGGAAATGCGCGCGAATTCTACTAACCCAGATAATCTTGGCGGCTGATTTAAGCATTTCTTGCATTCGCGTTTTTAACTGTTGCAGCAGCATGCGAGTGTGTTTGTGTGTGTGTGTGCCACGCCCATTTTCTTGCCCAAACGCTTTTTTATTTCATATTAAAACTGTGAACTTTTCATAATTTTCAATTTACGTTGGCGAAGTTTTTTCTTCTTTTGCGCCATTTTGTTTTTTTTTTGTTTTTTTAAATTTAATGCAACTTGCAATTATGCGCAGCCATCTTCGCGAGCTGCCGCCTGCTAATTAGCCGGCAACTGTGCACTGTGCCACAGCGGGAGAGGCGTAGCCGAAAACGCTTTGTTGGCGTGGCGGGTGGCGCACGCGGCGTATGTGTAATAAAATGATTTTGCCTTTCGTTGCGTTCCGTTTCGTTTCCTGCGTGTGTGTGTGTGTGAGAGGCGGGGAGGTAGGGCGTGTAGGAGCTGGTGTGTGTGCATTGTTTGTTGTTGTGCGCGTGTGTGTGCTTGTGTTTGGGCTTTAAATTCACTCGCAAATGCGGGCCCTGCAAAAGTTGTGCCTCTGCAATTTGCAGGCGTCGAAATGTTTCGGCCAGTTACTCGTTAAGTCAAGCCCCGTTATGTCCTTTGTCGGTCTATTTATTTATTCAGCTTAGCATCTGGCTCGAGTTCTCTCTCTCTCTCTCGCTCGCTCTCAGTCTGGCTGCACACTGTGCTTGCTCTCTCTTTGCCAGCTTGGTCGCTCCTCTGACTGTTTGCTTAGTTCGCTGTCAAAAAGCCTGATATGCTGCATCATTTGGGCACAAGTTTGTTTTCGCTTGTGTTGACGCCACCCCCCCTCCCATTCCGATCCTTCTTCTATCCCCCCCTCACACACACGAACGTAATGCAAATAAGTCGAGAGCTCTTGTGGAAAATGGCCCTGATTTAATTGCGTTGCAAAGACAAGTAGCAAGTGCTGCCTGCCTCACACTCTCTTTCTCTATCTCCCACTTTCTCTATATAATGGACTTGCCTTGTAATAGATAAAAGTGGTTCCAGCAAGTGCAGGAAGTCGACTTGAGAACTTGGAAGAAAGTTACTCATATATGTTTGCAAGTAATTTCATTTTCTGTCGATGCGCAATTTTCGATTATTTTTTCTCAAATTCAGCTTCATAATCCACTTGGATATCGTTAAAATTCCGCTTAATAATCGAAATTGAATACGACACGTATTGAAATAGGGAGACAATAATTTGCAGCTAGAGTGGGTATTGGGGCATGTGCGTGATATCAACTCGAGCTGATATATTGATAAGTGCGCACGCCGGACATGTTTGGGCCGTAAATGCTGGGTCTAAGCACAAGGAAAAGGGGCGCGTTAGGCGGTAAGTGCGAACGGACTCAGCGGTCCTTTTACTGCCTCAAAATGCTCCACAGAGAATGAGACAGATAGAGAGAGAGAGAGAGAGAGAGTGGGAGAGAGATAGGAGTAGAACGGGAGAACAACGTGTTGACCATCCATTATGAGGAGTCAAGCACGTCCGGCCCAGAGCAGCGGAGGCTCATGCTCATGCTCCTCGAGCTTGCGTTGTAATTTGTGCGTACTTTACGAGTCGCATTTTGTGTGGACCACAATCCAGACTATTCCCAGGCTAGCGCCAGCAGCTGACCCTTTGCGCCAGTCCGGGCCAAGTCAGGCCGCACCGAGTCTCAAATTGGTAACGTGCTCGTATATTGTAAACCTTTTAAGGCACACTGTATTAGCCGAGGCCAAAAAGCCTGCTCCTACTCCTACTACCCTCTCAGCTGCCGGACACGACTCAATGCCGCATAATCCCTGGCCTTTGCGCCCGGATTAAGCTTATTAGGCGCACTGGTCGAGTGGGTCAATGCAACCTTAATACGGGAACATGTGTAGTTGGCTGTAATTCTCAACTGGTTCTTGCCAATTGGGACTCAACTAAGTTTAATAATGAAATACCTTGCTTTTTTTCGACTCGAACAGCGACATGTTGATGGAGTTGGAGACTTTAGAAAGGGTAGTGCATCAAGTTGGAAAGTTTATGCAGTTTTATCCTAGTATCTATTCAAGCTCCTCTGCCTTTCAGATTTGTTTAAAGAGTTTACAGTAATTGGCCAACATTAATTACTCTTCCCCTCTCACATTGGCGGAATCACAACAGTTTTTCTCTTAGTATTTTTTATTTATACTTTGTTCCTGTTAAAGTTTGAGCTGAGTTGCGAATCGTTAAATATTAATAGAGCGAGAAGCTCCTCATCCTCCCGCAGCATCGTTCTCTTGGCAAATGTATCCGATGAGTTGGCACTTTCTGACGAGACGTCAGTCTCAACATCATAACAATCTCGCACAAATGAACTAATCCCCGCTAATGGCACCCAGTCACATTCGCATTCGCATTCGCATTCACTCTCACACTCACACTCATGCCGGTAATCACACGCACATTCACAAGCCGAGCCGAGAGTCAAAGGCAACGTTTCGTTTCGATAAATTTAGCTGTTGCAACACGACGAAGCTAAGCGGCTAGCAGCCCTGCAACAACATGGCCGAAACATTGGAAACGGCAACGTCATCGCCATGATGAGGCGAAGAGTCAGTACCGAAGGGGTGGCGATGAGATCGAGGACCTGCTGTTGTTGCTGCTGCTGCTGGTGTGGAATTTTCTGCATTTCACTTTTCAGATTTGGCACTCAACGTCATTGAGCCATTTGCACAAAATACGCTCTTGACGTAGAGCGCGCGCATAAAAAGTAAAGCTGCGAAGAGTTAAGCGAAGCGAGCATGGTTGACTTGTTGATGCCCTGTAGCATATGTGGCTCGAACAGAGCCACATTAAAGAAGGAGAGATCGAGGGTAAAAAACGGTAGATTGAGGTCGAAATAGCTCGGAATAGGTCGGAATAGCTCGGAATAGGTCGAAATAGTTCGAAATAGGTCGAATTAGGGCGCAATAGGTCGGAATAGGTCAACAAATAGGTTGAAAAGGGTGGCAATAGTTTGGAATTAGTCGAAATAGGTCAGAATAGGTCCGAAATAGGTCGGCATAGATCGAAATAGTTTGGATCGGGTCGCAATAGGTTTGACTAGTGCGAAATAGCTTCTCGCAATAGGCCGCAATAGATCTGAATAGGTCGAAATTGGTAGTATTGAATAGAGCTCATTGTGGTTTTTAAACAAGAGTTACCCAATTAATATATACATCATCCAATACACGACCCTTAATACCAGATATATTGGGTATTCAGTCAACTATCAACTGCAACTACCCTATCTTGGTGTTTGCAAAAGGCAAAGTAGCGGAAGTGCCTGCGGATGCGGGTAAATGCAGATGCGATGAGCCGGCGATGGGCTGGGAGCGGATTGAATTGGATTGGATTGGGGTGGGCTGAGCTGTGTTGGACTAGATTGGTTGAGACTGAGCGCGACTTAACTTTGAGTTACCCAACGCTCGCTGCATGCGGCCCGCTGCCCTAGATGACGAACTATCTGATAGTTTGTGACAGCGCAAAGTCGAAAATTTGATTGCAATTAGTTAAAATGTGGCAGGCAACACATGCAGCATGCTCCACCCAGCCGCCCACTGACCCGACTGCCCCGACTGATCCGACTGCTCCGAAAAGCGACTGCCTGCCTGACTGACAGCTGCCATTTTCGAAAGCAATTAAAAGCTTTGTCAATAACTTTGACTAAAGGATTTATTGAATAAACTTTGCCGCTGTCAGTTTTGAGCGACTCAAGGCGCGATAAATTGAAATGGCGGACGATTGACGGCGGCAGCAAATGATTATCAACTTTCTGCCGCGGCACCAGAATATTATGCATACTGAGGTAGACAGAGCGGAAGCGGACAGGAGTAGTGAGAGAGAGGAAGCCATAGACAAACCGAGTCTATCAAGTGACACGAACAAACTGACGGCTGTGACAGCAGCCTGCAGAGTGTCAGGTGTTGCCTGGCAAAGACGCCTCCCCCTCCCAGCGAAAGCCTGGCATGGCACAGCTGAGCGTGACATCGTCATGTTCATGCCCCAACGGTCCAATCTATAGCCTTAGCGATTAGTGTGCGCCATCAGGGGAGCGTGAGCCGAGTTCGCCAGTTTGCCAGTTGATAAATGTAATATTTACGTTAATATTAAAATACTTGACAGAGGCCCCCAGTCAGGTTGACTGAACGAGACAGACTGAACCGGATCTGGCCTGTCCAGAGCGACGGCTCTGATCTCCGCTGTGTTGACCGGCGGTGGCAAGGCCCAGGCCTATTCCGGTCTGGTCTGCGTCTCATAACGCCTGAGCGAAAAGTTTGGCTTGCGGCTTTGTGCCGCACTCTTATTTATTTTTGATTAAGTTGCCCGTTTATTGTTTCGCTCGCTAACAAGAACAACAAGGGCGGGGCGGTGAAGAGCAGTAGGGGCGGTGGACCACAGCCACATTAAGTTTATTCACGGTTTAACAAATGGCTCAAGAAAAGTTTCACTTATTAAACACTTCATCTGGAAAATTGGATATATTATGCGCTCATATGTAAAGATTCAAAAGATTTTCGGCTTCAGCTTATGTATG
Source organism: Zaprionus inermis (assembly GCA_018151445.1). Taxonomy (NCBI): domain Eukaryota; kingdom Metazoa; phylum Arthropoda; class Insecta; order Diptera; family Drosophilidae; genus Zaprionus; species Zaprionus inermis. The sequence goes on from JAECXD010001052.1 coordinate 4,865,899, forward strand.
TAAAGCCGCAGAGCTTCCACTTATCTTCTTGGGCTTAGCCCATAATATATTAGATTAGATTGTGTGTGCCGCGCCGTGCCGCGCCGTGCTATGCCTGGCTGTCGTGTGTGTGGCAGCGTTTTTGCATGCAATTTCGCAGCAGCGAAAAATCATAGCATACATTTCAGCGTCGCAGGTAAATGTAGCATCTGATTTGAACTGCCGTGCGGCGCACAAAATGCAATGGAAAAACTTTAATAATATGTCTAATAATTTATTAATATGTTGAAATTTAAAAGTAACATTTTCTATCCAACATTTTCTTGGCGAATTCGCAACTGGGAACACAAACGATAAATGCCGCTTCGTCTTTTGGCTTGATTGGTTGTCCTTGTTGGCATATAAGTATTAACGACCGGTTACAGTTCAAGTGTGTGCCAAATCCATTGTAGTTGTGCGTGCTGCTGCTGTTGGCGTTGTTGGCGGAGCAGGGAAGGAAGCAGGGACGGAAACAAGCTGAACGCAGCGTAAAGCAGCCTAAAGGTTTGGCATCCTTCACGCGGCCGCACGCGGAATGCATGTGGTCGCCTTTGTCTGTGCAGAGTATGCGCGCGTGCGAGTGTGTGTGTGTACGGTGTGTGTGTGTGCACGACGAAAAAATTTTACAAACTACATGATTTTCTTGTTTAATATTTTTTTTAATATTTTACGTGTCAACTTTTGTGTGCCAAAAAATGTGCCAGCCAGCCCAAGACGGCTAGAGAGAATGTTGCGTAGACGCTTATGTGCAAATGGTGTGCCCCCCTCCCACCCACTCCCTGCCCACCTCTCTGCTAGGGCAGGGCTGCCATGCTCTCTTGGCCCGCCTGTGACTTTGAGTTGGCAGCCAACTTTTAGCTCGTTGGCCTTCTCATGTCCGCGTCTTGCCATGCAAATTAATGCACTCTCTGATGTTGTGTGAGCAGTTGCCTGCCATCTCGCTCTCCCTCTCTTTAGTTTGGCATGCGCTGCCAAGTTGCTTGCCAGTTTTTCAAGCAACACAATTTTTGCTGATTAGAGTCCACACACACACACATAACCATGCACATATTTGCCTGGCGTACACACACATGCTTGTAGATTGACATATGAGTTATTTGCCTGCCCAGTTTGCGTGTGTGTGTGTGTGTGCGCTGCTCTCTTAGCTTGTGTGTGTGTGTTTGGCACTTGTCTACTTGCCATAACTTAGAGTCCTTATGCAAAAGTGTTGCCTTTGCTATACCCTGCAGCTGTTGAAAGCGGATGTGCTGGACGAACGAAACTGCTTAAAGATTGAACTGCTGTGGGTGTCAAATGAAGTAAACGATAGAGAACAAAGCACTTGCTAGAATTACAGGGCATCAGTTAGTCCTGCTCAAACCCATTAAAACAGCCCTGCTTGCTGTTGTTGTTTTAGCTTTTAAGTAAATTGCTTATGAATTTTCAGCTATCTTTGCTCTGCTTACCACCAAAATGTGTGAATTTATTTTCCAAATTATTTAATTTGCATTTGGTTAGCCACGCTCTCACTCTCCCTCTCTCCCTCTCCCTCTCCCTCTCTCTCTCTCTCTCTCTCTTTCTCTCTCTCTATTTCTCTCTCTCTCACTCCCGTGTGCTTATAGCAATTTGTGCACTCAGCTGCATTTGCATTTTTAGGCGGCACCATCGCCAGAGTATTTAATTGATTTTCCGTGTTCGCATGTGGACTGCATAGAGCCAACTCGTTGGGCTGTTTAGTTATACCATATAGTATATGGAGTATATATAATAGGTATTAGTTGGCATTATATGCTGCATGCATGCAGTGCATACGCATACAGATATTCAGCTTAAACTTGCCTCTTATGATGCCCAAGAGCACACTGCATTTCCCTACAGTTTCGCCGAGTATTTCCCTTTTGTAATTGAACTACAATAGAACTTCAATATTTAAGTCTGAGCTTCGGGCTTGGCCCTGCAGTGGTTCCAATTGAAATTTCGTTTGAATGAGAAGCGAGTACCCGCAACAAGAGCCAAACAATTGGGGTAGAAGTTTTCGTTCGTTCGATCGCTCGTTCGTTTGTTTGGCATGCAAAAATTTCATTCAATTTCTCTTGGCATTCCCCACTTAAATGCAACTTTAATGCCGCAACTAACATCAATATGTTATTTACTACACTGTTTGTTTTTTGTGGCTGCCAGCTCCCCCAAGATAGAAGCGAACTTTCTGCAAAAAATACATGGTGAAAAATTCAAGTGAACTCTCCGGTCGCATAAATCAATCGATTGGCATCTCGGGGCACAGGGAGTAAATCGAAAAGAGTCCAACTTAAAGCTAATACGCAATTAACTAATTAACTAATTAGCTTAATTATGTATTTAACAGGCCGCAGGCAAACTAATTACAATAATTAAATCTGTAAACGGAATCGCTTGACTTAACAGGCCACTGCAGGCAGCAATTGAATTGAGCGAAGGCTGGGGGAGGAGGAGGAGCTCTGGCACATGTACTAATACATATGTAAGCGTATTTAGAGCACTTCTTCACTCGGCCTTCTCGTGCGGTCCAGCGGGATGCTCTGTTTGCTCTGTTCTATTCATTATTAATGGATTGCAGCGCCGGATATCCTGTATTACAAATTATGCGCGTCGCTCGCATTGAATGAGTTATGCTTCCACTCCGCTGCCATTCCGTGCTCCTCCCTCCCCTGCCTCTCTCTCCCTAACATCTTATGCCAAGCAAATGCCTAACATACATTCACACACACATTATTTAAATGACAAAATTGCCAACACATTTGGCAAACTATTCGAGCTGAGCCGAGCCGATCCAAGCCGTGGAGTGTCGCGTATAATTATTGTGACATTAAATGTAATTATTGGATAATGTGGCAACGCTGGCAGCTCGCTTGCAGCCGAATTGATTTAATGCAATAATTTTATAATTTCGCATCTTTTCAGCATCAATTATCGATGCAATCGACGCCACGAATGACAATAAAATACAATTCATGCACTCGAAGCGACTCATAATATTATATTTTTTAAATGATATATATAATAATAATATTAAATAGAAAGACAGCTTGATGGACATAAGTTTCGTTTTATCTCTATAGTTAAGTATAAGTGTTTCAATATGAATTAATAAGAATTTATGAAGCGAACAGTGATAAGTAATGCTTTTGGTAAGTGTTTAGAATTGTAGAACTGTCTACCGTCAGTTTAACTACCAATTAGTTAGTTTGTGAATCTTAAAACGGTTTCAGCTCGAATTGCCATATGAATCTATGACAACTTGTTAAGCGACCTTTGGTCAGGGTATTTCTGGTATTAACGTTTGCCATTGTAGCGATTGGAATTGTTCAGTGAACTGTTTGCTTAAATGTTTGTTAATTTGTCAACAGAGTGCACATTTGACATTGCATTCGAAATGCACTAATTGAACTGCAGTTGTTGTTTGTTGGCGTTAACGTACTCGACTAATTTGCACAAATTATAATGGCAATCGGAGCGCATCAGGCGCATAATATTGTTTGTCTGTTCAACTGCCAATTGTAGTGCGCATTTCTCACTCAAATTAATGTCAAAATATATGCTTATGATTGTCACCTCAACTCTTGGGCTGCCTCGTACCTCTCTTTGCCTAAGTAGGCTAAGTTGAGTCGTCGAGCTCACAAACCCAGTACACTGTTGACATTAACTTTAATTATTGCATATTGCAATATTGCTTTTGCCTTTCCCATGTGGTCACATTATATTTGGTTTCACAATCGAATGGATTCAATAAAATGATTTCACAGCTTCTCTACAATTCGTCAACAAATATGTTTGTATATGAACCTATTAATTAAACCCTTCTTCGATTTATCGAGTCATTTGATGTTAGATTAAGACTGAATGTAGCAAATGATGCAGCTTGGTAAGAGAATGAGCAAAGTGAAGCATGAAAATTGCTTATAGACTGTCAACAATCACATCAATTAAAATTTCTCTCTCTCTTTCTATCTATGTTTTGTAGCAATTTTTAATTCACTTTCATATCAAAATATTCCTACATTGTTTTATCAGTTACTCTTCCCTTGAAATTTCTTTCGCACGTCATCAAAAATGTATTTTATAATTTTGTCATATTTTCAAAATAAAAGAAAATAGCTATTTCTTTCTCGCTTTTTCTTTGACTGCTTCACTACACTCACATGCTTGTGTGTGTGTGTGCGTGTGTAACTTGAGAGGCTTTCGATAAGTTGACAACAAAGTGAGTGAATTACAAAGTAGCTTTCTGTGAGCGCGACGGAAAATACAATTTGTCATAAAGCAAAACTAGTTCGATGTCGTGAATTACATATATACAGCATACATATGTGTTACATATGTGTAATGCGATATCGCGATACATTGGAATTGTGCGTTTAATTGGTAAATCGCACAATGAGCATGAAGGCATGGAGGGTAGAGCGCATAATTAATGCCGAACCTTATCGGAAATAAATAGGAAAATAAATCAAGCTGCTGTAATTAATTTCGGAGCCGACATCTTGATGCTGGCTACGATGGCGACTTATTTAAATTAATTTGCCGCTTCATCAATGAAATACGCAAATATTGTGTAGCAAACAAAGCACTTTGAAAGACTAATGCAAATACAATCAACGATTTGCGATACACCTTTTGTCCAAAAAGAGGGGATTAGATCATGGAGCGCTTTTGCAATTTGCTGTGGAAAGTCAAGCATTAATTTAAGTCAGCTTGGCGAACAATCTAAAAGTGTGTGTTTGCAAACATTCATATAAAGCTAACAATAGAGTTATTTCACATTCAAGCAGGATTATAAATAATCTTATTATAATGAATAATCAGCAGTAAAATCAATTTCATGCTGGCCAATTTTTACCGATAATTCAATTTCATAGCATGCTTTTGAGCGCAACGCTAATACGGCTGCGAATTATGCAGTGCTCTCAAAACTATGCTACATATTTTGCATTAATTGGCAAATCCGCCGTTCGAGGGTATTCAGCTAGTCGTCAGTGCACTGATTGTGATTGCGTTTTTATGAACACTTTTTTCATTAACTCGAGCAAATTAATGCGAAATGTTAATGAATTTGTTGCTAAATTCGAAACTCTTCGACAGCTGCGCAATTAAAAGCGAATAGGTCAAAGAGTAAAGCTGCGTGGGGCAGGTGACGCTGGTTCGGTAGCTGGTACGAAATTACGATGCAGGGAGGGGGTGCGGGGGCGTGCAAAGTACCCGGACTGTTATTTATGACGTGCCAGTTGCAGGCGTACACTGAACATGATATATGGTAATGCCGTGTTAGCGGCACGTGGCATGTGCCATGTGGCAGCGGGCGCTGGTGCTGCCTGTTTGCGCCATGTGGATACGCTATACGCTGCGACGGCGACTGCCGCTGCACTCACCTGAAAGCCATCGTAGGTCCAGGAGCCAAACTTCATCTCGCATCGTTGATCGTCGAAGGGGAACCAGGTGATGTCGATTTTGCACGTTGACTTGAAGATGCCGGGCGGCACGTAGAGGCAGCTGCCATTGTTACGCACCACCACGTTGGTGGCATAGGTGCCGTCGAAGCCCTCGTCGGCGCTGCAAGTGAAGTTGCAACAATTCTCGGTAAGTAACGGCCAAGGTAACTAGACAATAATAATACATGTATGTATGTGAATACATGTGTAAGCACATTTTCTCTGTGTGGGTGTGGGTGTGTGTGTGGGTGTGAGTGTTCGTGTGTAAGCGTGTGGGTGTTGGAAAACTAAAACGGTTACGTGTTGGTCACGTTGACGCATTTAATGGGGGGATCCTTTTTACAGTCCGATTGCCACTATGGCGCATATGGAAATTTATGTAGCATACTTTTGCGCATAAATCATTTCTGCCCTGGCAGCTGCGCGCCGTGTGCGAGTTGTGTTCTCTAAGCGCGCCCGTATGCGTGTGTGCGTATCTGACTCATTTCTCTCAGTCGGCGTGTGTGTGAGTGCGTTGGCACTGATTAATGATTAATCCATAGGCAATGCGCCGCTCGAGTTGCCCACGCTCATTTCTTATGGTTAAATTTTTACCGCTAGCAAACTAATTTAATATTTATTAATTATACCCAGCATGCTGTGCGAGCTGTGCTGGGTATATCAGTGCAGGCGAAGTAAAACACATACATAGCAGCCTACTACTGCCCTGCTAAGTTGACAACTATTTGGCTATTTTTACGCGTCAAATTTTCATGGCCTACTTTTCAGCGCACATTTTTATTTCCCTTCAGTTCGACTGACAACAAAATGGTTCTATTTGTGCGCGATTTCAGCTTGTTGTCGTTGTTGTTGTTGTTGCAGAAGTGTTCGACATATGTTTCTTTAATAAAATGCCGAGGCGAGAGTGTGTGTGCTCGACCAAAATGTCGCAGCTGTGAAATGTTTTGCCTTTTGTCATTATTATTTTTCATAATGGTCTGCACCCCATCCCCCGGCTGCCTCTTCCCATCTGTCGTTTGGCTGCGCCACTGTCTTGCTCTGGTCATGTCAACAGTAAAATTATGATTCATTATGCCGGCGTGCCTTCTATTGTAGTCACATCATCAAAATCTCAGTCAAGACGCGACGCGACGCGACGGAGTCTGCATCGGGTATGGAGAAGGAGAAGGAGCAGCGGCGACAACAGCACAAAAAGCTGAGAATGGATGCGGCTGGCGCTGCTGCTGCTCACATGCAAGTAGCCTATCATAAAATACTTATATTTATATAGACGAGAGTGTGTTTGAGGGGTTGTGCGTCGGTGGCTTTTACAGCCTTTTGCTGGCATTGTTCTTGCTCAGGTTTCTGGCCGTGCTGCTGCTGTTGTTCTTGTACTTGTTTTTGTTCTTGTTGTTATTGTTCGCATTATGTGTCCCTTTAAGAGCGCCCCTCTTAATTGTACTTGTCCCTCTTTGGCTCCTTCCACGCTGCTCCTGCTCCTGCTCCAGCTTCCTTTGTTCGGGCAAGTCATTTACTTTGTCATAAAACTTGCCCAAATACGCATTAAAATTTGTGCGTTTACTACGTTGCCAGCTGCGACAGACAGACATACGATGCTGCTGCTGCTTGGCGTGAGGTGGACCCACTTTATTTGCCATAAACTAAAATGCCACTTACAAAATTTTAAAGAGTGACTGCACAGCTGCAGCACAATAGATTAGAGATGCGAGCGCCATGATTAGCATTAACATCAACGCAACAGCACCTTCTCATCTTGCCCGCCCACTGCGATCGATGGATATATCGACATGTGTTGGGAGTACTTGTTTTCTTTTCACGGTTTCACTCTCCTTTGCCTGCTTCTTTGGATCAGTCAAAAAAGGGAAAGCTGTTTCGCTAACAGAAAGTCAACAGAGCTGGCACAGCGCTGTTAACTAACAGTCTGTCCGCGCATTATTTGTGCTATTTAATTGCTTTTTTTTACAACAGAAACCAAATTTGTTTGATTGAAAGCATAATAGATACGTTTGATATTATCTAAAGAGTGAGAAAACCATCACAAAGTATCGCGCTGAAGGCCATTCCGTGTCTGTGCGTCTGTTTGTGTATCTGTGTGTGTGTCTGTATCTGTGCGTGTGTCTTTGTGTCTGTGTCTGTGGTGTGGCTCGTATTTATTTTACCCACATGAAATGCAAAACACAACAGGATTCCGAGCCCGGCAACGGACAAAAGGCTGGTGCTATTTCAATAAAATTGATAACAAATAACAGCAAAAACGAGCCAGAAAAAAGAGAGAGAGAATCAAAAAAAAAAAAAGGGAGTGGGGAGGAAAGTGGTGGCAAAGGGGCAAAGCGAAATGAATATGGCAGAGCGTAAGCAAACAAATGGTGGCTCATAAACCTGAAAGGATTTTCGAAAATAAACACAATTTCGTTATTATCAAAACGTTGCAAATGCAAATAAAATTATACGTATAAAGCAATAAAGAGCCGTAGCCACAAAGCCAACAACAACAACCACGACAGACCGACAACAACAACAATAACAACAACGGCAACACGAAGTCACCATAGGGTTTTATTGCAAAATTATAAAGCATTGTCGGGCCATAAAAGCAGAACGAAAAAAAGGTGACCCACACACACACAGAAAGTGCAATTCAATTGAGTTATCTCTTTGCTGTATATCTGCGCCCTGCTCTATACCCTGCTCTACCCTCATGTGAGACACCTTCGATAAGTAGCTGACAATCTGTGGAAGTCAGCGAAGGAGGGAGAGAGCGCGAAAGCGGATTCTTGCTTCCTTCTTAAGCGCATCACACTTCATGTGCGATATTAACTTTTTGTTTATCGTCTTGTAATCATTTTTACAGCTTGTCATCATTCTCAATTCTCTCTCTCTCTCCCGTTTTGGTCCCTCCTCTGTGCCATAAAAGGCAGCCAAAAGGTACAGATATATGACCCATTTGGGGGTCTGCTCTGGCGTCATAACTTATTGTAATTACGCCGACTGCAGTTCAAATTTCTCTTTGGTTATATATTTTTTTTGGGGGAAATTGTTTTGTGTGTGGGTCGTTATAATCACTTACCTGTTATACATGAGCACGTCCGGTTTCCACAAGCGATGCGGAGGGATGCGCAAATCGCGTACACCGCCATACTCGCTGGAATTCCAGCGTAGATTCATATCGTTCCATTCCTGGAAAATGTTCAAACAAACAAACAACATCAATGAGGGAAGGCAAAGCTCGGCTGCTTTGTCTTTTGTCTTTGGCAAGGCATGTGCGTTGACAATGGGGCCGGGTTAAGATTGCTGGCGTTGATGTTCGACTTAATTAATTACAGGGCATCCCCCAAGTGAATGAGAGCGGGTCCGGGCTCTTTTGACTTTGCTTTCTGATCATAAATTAAACTTAACACTGCAAAATTGTACCCGGGAGTCGCATACACATATCGCTTGCTTGTTCTCCTTATCGCTTTCTCTCTCTCTCTATATATATCTGTTTGTTTGAGAGATTTATGATAGCAGAGGTTATGTAACAATTAGAAAATGTTTTAAGATATCTGCCGTTTTCCATCTTTCATTTTTCATCTCGTATCTTGCATATGTCATGTGTGTTGGAATGGGTTGTGCTTTGAGGATTGCTTTATGTGAAATGTTCCACTGTAGGTGGCATTTTTAGTACTATTCATGAAATCGAAACTCATTAGGCTTTCTCACTCTGTCTTTACTTCTGCTCTCTCGCTGTCGGCATAATTATTGCTCTCTTCCGCTCTCCCGTTCACTTCCTCTCTTGGCCCTTGGCACTTTTGCGTGTTATTAATAAGCCACATATCAATTAGCCATGACCAAACAGTTAGAGAGCTTTGCTATAACATCCACCCCTTTTCCCTTCCTCTGCTCTACGCTGATTGCTGCACTTGCCCCCGCTCCATGTGTGTGTGTGTGTGTAGGTGCCCTAATCATCAATCATCGTTAAGTGCGCATTTATGGATAGCTGAGTTGAGCGTGTTACTTCGTGTCTGCGTGTGTGTGAGTCTAGGTGGGTATGTGTGTGTGCGGGTGTGTGTATGCGTGTGCTAGTGTGTGTGTGTGGCTTAGGGCAACTAGTTGTCGTTGTCGTTGTAGTCGTTGCCATTCGCCGCTTATCGTAATTAAATTTGTTGCTTTTGCGACACTTAAGGCGATTAACGAGAATCGCATCGATACCGATACCGATTACTTTTGCCTAGTAAATGGGCAAGGGGCGTGTTTGCATTTGATCGCATCGATTAATCAAATGAAAGTGGCAATTGCCAGCCAGTTTTACCTATTTCCCTCATCATATTTCCCAACTCCCACAGCTAAGCTTTCCATTACAGTTAAATTATTATTATTGCGCGTATTAATCATGTATCTATAAATGGACCACCTTTACCCACCTACCTCCAACACCCCCCCCACCCAACAGACTGCCAAAATAATATTAAATTAATTTCATTTCCAATTCGATTGCAATCGTCTGATTTAGTTGGAGGCGTTTTGAATGAATTACGAAAGCTATTAGAGCCGACTATTAATTTGAAGAGCAATGTGTTCGCTTGGGCTTCCAGGAACACAAAAATTAAATATATATATTAAAGAGTTTTCTATCATATATTTTATTGAAGTTTATTTTCGTTTTGCATCGTTTTCTTCGACGTTTTCTATCTTAAGTTAGCACTTTCAATGGCTCGAGTTTTTGTGCCTTGATGAGTGCGTAAAATACACTTGCAGCTGTCAATAAAATAATAGGAATAAAATAAATGAAATAAATAATTAATTTTCCAGGGCTCTCTCGCTCTTTGTTCTCGCTCTTTCTCCCCTGCTTCCTCCAGCTACCTGTATTTATTGCAAAGAAATGCGAGCAAACATGAGCAAAATGTTAATTATGTTTCGAATTTGGATAATTGATTGGAAATGTGTCTGACTCTTGCAATTTCCGAAGGCAGTTGAGCACCCGTCTCTGTGTGTGTGTGCCACATGTGGCAAGTGGATTGAGAAGCATTTTTTTATATTCATTGCAGCCTTTTTGGCGGCTGCTCGTGACATTTCAATTAAAAACGATACTCATCACTCGAGAGACGCCCCAATGTATATGGCTGCCACGGCCAGTTGCAGCTGGCATGTTGCATGATGCAAGCTGAGCGAGTCTGGCTAATTTGGCCACAAATTATTTTGCAATTTTGCAGCTGGCAGGCGACAGCCTCAGCACCTGCTGCAACATGAAATTAAGAAAATGTTGCAAGTTTTGTGCGTGAAAAATAAAGAAATTGAAACAGAGTGGCGGGCAGCTTTTGTGGCTTCTACGCTATTAAGCGATGCCCCTCAACTTCAGGTTGCCCTGCCTGCTGCTCCTGCTCTCCTCTCGATCCCCCACTGGTTTTTCTTTTGACAAATTGCGGCAATTTCATTTGTTGCACTGCGTGAATCGAGGCCGAGTCAAATTTATTGCCTCAAAGGCAACAAATCTCTCTGGGGCCCCGACTCATGCGTGCCGCCTCAAAAGCCGCAAACCTGTCTCCTCGCTCGCTGCCCTCTCACTCTCTTCCTCTCTCTTTCTACGGCTGTCTGCTGCTTATTATTACACGTTTGGCTAAAGACTTTAGAGCGACTTTAGTTGTCTTGCTCGCTTCTGCTGCTCCTCGTTGTTTTGATTCAATTTGACGGCCTTCTCTCTCCTTCCGTCTCCTTTCAGCACTGGCCTCTTTTCAGTTGGGGTCGCTTCTCGCGCTACTTACCAATTTCAGCCATATATTTGTGATGAGCAACTGATTTTTTTCATCCTGAAATGAAACAGAAATTGAGAGCGAACATTAGAAATGCTAAGTACTGTAGACAGGAGAAACATCAAATTAGATTGCTGTTTGATGTCGCATTTGAATACACAAAGAAGACGAGCTCTTCCTCTCTCTCTCTCACTCTATCACACTCGAGCTAAACCAATAAACAGACAATACAAATAGATTTTGTTGGCGAATCAAAAGAAATTGCCATATTCCCATGCCCATGCCCCATGCCTGCTTCAATCAAATGCGGAACCTGGCAACAATGAGGGGCAGCATTAGTTTGTTCTACACAATTTACTTTGCGAATTTGCACAGCAAGCCAAGTTGATGCTGCTTATTCATCAACAAATATACCATAAATACTGTATATATCATATACAGCATATATCCTTGATTAAAATATACCGCAAACTGCGACTGATTTCTCGCAGCTTTTATGTTTATTTTCACTTGGGCTTCAGTGCAAATGAAAAATACCAAGAAAAAACTGGTATATATACCAGATATGCTATATACTGTTTGGTATTCATTGAGTTTGTGCTGCCGCTTTTGATGCTTGAGTGTGAATAATGCGAATGCTGCTTAATGAATACTTATATTTCAAATTGAATGAATTATCATTCAGTTACGTATACGCGCCGCTGGACGCAGTCAGAACAGAGCAAACAAAGCAGGGCGAGGGGCAGCAAACGATGGCCAGAGAGGGGGGATAGAAAGAAAGAGAGAAGGGACTGAGAGAGAGAAAGAGAGAGCAGTGACTGTGAGAGGGAGCTGTCATTGGCAGAGCTAAGCAAAATGATGTTCTCATTATTATCAGCAGTTGCTACTCGTTGCTTTCGCTCTTGCTGTCGCTTGTTGTTCTTTCTGTTGTTGTTGTTGTTGCTGTTGCTCATTAAAGAACGGAAATCAAAATAGACAATAAGATGAGTAAATTGCATTTTGAGGCCTTCTTGCTTGGCTTATTCATTTAGTCGGACAGCGTCGTAGCTCGTATTTACACGCCATTTTCATATTCAAACTGTTGACCGTTGTTGTTGTTGCTGTTGGTATTGTTATTGTTGCTGATGTTGTTGTTGCTGCTGTTGTTGCTACTGCTGTTGCTGTTGTTGGCATATTTATGTAACGCAATGATTAACATATAAATTAAAAATGAATCCGTCGGAAGTGACGCTTTTGCTTGACGCCGCCGTCGCCAGCGCTGCCAACGTGCCCCGCATCAAAAGTTGCCTGGTCCAGTTGAGCGTGTCCCCCCTCTCCCCGCTCTGCTGCTCATCCTACAAGTGCCGCGGGCCAAAAGCGGACCCCAAAACGAGAGAAGCGGAGGAAAATCCGTATCCGCAAGCGAACCAAAACCAAAACAGGCAACTGGCCAATTGAAGGATTCTCTGCGCCTCTCGCTCTGCCATCTCTCTCTATCTTTCTCCGGCTTCTCTCTCTTCTTTCTCTCTGACGCTGCGATTCTGTAGGATTCTCGGATTTTTGGCATACATTTTACGTACGTTTTCGGTAACAATGTTTGACCTTTTGGCTTATTAGGGTTTTTCTCTCGGCCGACAGAACGAGGGCATTTTGTGGCCAAAAGCCAATTTGTAAGTGGCAACAACAGAAATCGACAAAACTGGTCCGGCACACAGTGGTGGTGCGAGCGTGGGACCGAGCGGGGAGCAAAGCTGTGGCAGCGGCAGAGGAAGCCGAGCAGAGTCGTCCTCAGTTTAGGTGACGAATGTGTGCTTGCGGTCGGTTAAATGGCAAACTAAAAGCGCTGCTGCCCTCAAAACAGGAAATCAAACCCAGCAGCAGCAACGATAAAACGAACAACAACAAGAGCGACTGTTTAAAGACGGAAGTCGCTCACGCTGCCCGCCACAAGGCAGAAAGACGTAGGAAATTGTGCAAGATTTGTTGTGAATTGTAAAAAGATACAGCGCTGCCTTAAAGGGAATTCCCTATCCCCTCTGTCAACCAACTCCTTGAAGCACACCCTTATCATTTGCTACGCTCAATAGCACACACACACATCAATACACAGACACAAACACGCAGACACACACACGGAAATGACCGCAAAGGCGACACAGCCAAAAGCAAAGAAAATTGGCAGCTGAATTAGATGTGGTTAGGCAGGGGATTGGTTAGGGGGTGACGAAAGGTGACTGCAACTGCTGAGGTGCGATGAAGCGAGGTGAATGCTGACACAATCGAAATGCAGTTGCAGTTGCAAGTTGTCATTGTGTGAGTGTGTCTGTGTGTGAAACATCAACACGTTTCCTTTTCAAAGCACTTGCTTTTAATGATTTGAAATGATACCCTGTAAGCTGAGCAAGGCAAAGGCATGGTATGCCTGAAAGGCACAAGTTAAAAGTTACAGCCAGTTAGCTCTCTCTCTTTTCCATTGCCAGGGTAACTGCTAGTCGCATCTCTCTTTCTCTTTTCAAATCCAACACTTTTCGTGGCACTTGGATCATTTGTTGCTCCCCATACGAAAGTAATTCGATTGGTTGGCATTAAACGTAAAGATACATTGGGCGGATATTATCGCTTACAGCAGCAGCAACAACAACAAAAGCAGCAACAACAATAACAACAATAAGCAGCAACAATAACATCATCAAAATGAAAATAATCGTTGACAATTGTCATTACAACATAATACTCGTGTATGCGGGCTAGCTGCCTCTGCGAGTTTGTGTGCAAGTGTGTGCGAGTGTGTATTCCTGTATGTGTGAGTGTGTGTGCGTGTGTGCCTCTGTGTGCGTGATGTCCCCAAGGTTTAATAGTCGCCCGTCGGTTATGAGTTTATGTCTCTGATTGTGCCATGATTATCAATCAATTTTTTCTGCCAGCCTTGTCATTTTTATTGTTGTGCGCTGCTCATTTTTTTGCTGCCATTTCCCTGGCTAAATGCATGTCATTTGTCATGTGCAGGCGAATTAAGGAAGGAGCACGCCCACGCTGCAGTCTTTGCCACCTGCTGCCGCTTCCTTGTCACCTTTCGCCTACACAATCAGCGCAAATTTGTTTTGCCTTTTGTCAGCCGATGACCGATTTGCTAAATATATGTATATATGTATGCATGTATATGTGCTGTAATTACAGTTAGACTGCCGCAGTCAGCAGTGCAGAAAGCGAAGAAAATCACTTGCTTATCGGCAACGTTCTGATTTGAATTCTCAGAAAATCTTCGAATTATAAGAAAACCCGTTGAAAAAAAACCCCAACAATCGCTCAAAATCACATTTGGATTCAATAAATTCATTTCTTGTTTTTTGCCGGAATCACTCACTCTCCGTGCATGCATATGCATGTTTGTTAGCCAGACCATCATTATTTTGAATAATTTAACACGTTTTGTGCGAAAATGAATAGCAAATGAACGAGACATTGGATTGGGTTACTAATTCGTTCGTACGTGTCATTCGTCCGGATTGGTGACTAATTAGTAATTATGGAAAAAGTTCAAAAACTCTCGATTTATCAGCGTTTTATTGCTGTATTTGTGGGTATTCGTTTTCCAGCTGCTTAGAATAGCTACTCTTTTTCAAAACGAGGCGGCGCTTTTGACTTGTGGGAATAACCCAAGCTCCGCATTTTTGTTATACACTGCGTAGGTTGCACCGGCTCGTAATGGTGCGCAAAATGGATGCCTTTTAGCACACTGACAGATTCACTTGAAATATGAAATTTTCCAGAATTTCCCACTTCACAAGCGTATTTTGTGTTGCTGCCCGAAAGAGAAAATGCGTTTCAATAACAGTCTTAAAGGATTTCGCATTTTAAGTCGGCCTAACAGCGGAGTCTTGGAATTGTCCAAAATTTTGCCAACATCATGAAACGTATTGTATATATGTATGAATCTGTATGCGACAGAAATTGAGTGACAGATAGAGAGAGAGAGAGCAGTCTCAGTGCTGACAGGCTTCTTGTATTTTCATGAGCTTTGATTTCCCTTTGGCATGCAGCTTAAAAGTAGGTAACCTTTTTTGTTTTGTCCAAAATATTTTCATGGCATAAGCCGACTTGCTGCATATTGTGTTTGATGGTTTTTCTGTATTTCTAAATATACATGCAAAAATGCTTTGTCATCTAATTGATAAGAATATCAAATTGATGTTCACAAATAATGAAACAGTCAATGCAGCTCGCACCGGCTGCGAGTGGTTCGTGCGAAATACCACCCTGCACAGGGACTTGAAACTCGCTACAGTATTTGATGAAATAAACCAGCACTCGAGTCGATACCATGACAGGCTTGAGCGCCATAGAAATCGACTGGCCAGCGCTCTAACCAGATCTCGCCCACCAAGGAGGCTCAATAGAAGGCAACCGAGGGATCTCATTTCCCGATCTCCTCCAATAAGAGTCAGCTGATGCTGACGCTTATCTTGTATTATATTTGTACTATATTTGTTATCTGTGATTGTTGTAATTGTTAGCTAAAATTGTACTAAATTAGATATATCTAACTATGCTATAGTTAGCCGGCGCGCCCAAATGGGCTGTATGAATAGATACGAAGGTCACAAAGGGGTTGACAGAGTTCCCCGTATACCTTAATAAAACAAAAAAAAAAAAAAAAAAAAAAAAATGCAGATCGGTTTGCTTTAACGCGCCGCCTGAAACTATGCTATGATTTTTTTAAGTTCGCAAAAA
Source organism: Zaprionus inermis (assembly GCA_018151445.1). Classification (NCBI taxonomy): domain Eukaryota; kingdom Metazoa; phylum Arthropoda; class Insecta; order Diptera; family Drosophilidae; genus Zaprionus; species Zaprionus inermis. The sequence continues at coordinate 4,881,794 of JAECXD010001052.1, forward strand.
GTTACTCATACGCATTGTATACCAAATTCTTTAGTTACTATGCAAACGCTTTAGTCAGTCTTTCCACAAATTCAACATAATGCACAGGCAACTGCAGCTGCAACTGATTTCCAGCCTCGACTTGGTCAAGTCACGTTACGCCCTCGTTGGCCTTGTCAGCCAGCTAAGAATGAGCAAGAAAAGTAGAAGCGCGTGCCATGCACACTTACGGTTAGCGGGGCCAGGCGAGTGACAGAGCATGCTAGCGTGGGCGAGCAGGAGAGAGTGGAATGGGAGGGGGGGGTTGGAGAGAGCAGGGAGCGGAAAATTCATTGCCATTGCCACCAGTATCAAATGCAGTTTTTAAATCACAAACTCGCAACACGCAGCAGCAAAAGCGCTGACTGCGTCGTTGTTGCCATTGACATTGCTGCTGCTAAAGTAAAAGTTGTGTGTGCCCTCTTTCCAACCCCCCCTCCTCCTACCTACTCTTCGTCTCTGTTGCTTCCTAGTTGCGCTACGTTTTAAGTTCCGCTGGCATTTCGTTTTATTTTCCTTTTTCACTTTTTTATTGCCATTTCTTTGGCATTTCGTGCTGGGTGATAAGTTTTCTTCAAAGGAAATTAAAAGCGAAACGAGCAAGCGCCCATTTGCTGTGTGTGTGTGTGTTTGTGTGTGTTTGTGTGTGTGTGTGGGCTGCTTGCACATTTCCGTTGTGTGACATTTGCCTTCACCTTGACTGGGTCGAGTTCACAGCGCACCTCCGCACTCGCCATACTCGGCTTGCTGCCTATTAATGCCTGTGAGTGTGTGTGTCTGTGTGTGTGTGTGCAGCAGATATGGCAACACAAGCTGGCGATAAAAGTTGCTTATTGGAAAAGTTGTGCGCGGCAGCTTTAAAGCCAATTGGCAGACGCCGCACGCCGCACGCCGCACATGGCACGCTGCTCGCTGATAAATGGCCAGCGATTTAATGTCCGACTTGCCACATACTTACACACACAGGGATACATAGAGATACACATTGGTCGCTTCTATGAACTGGCAAAGCTGTGGCCACAATGCAAATCAAAGGCGAAGGCAATGGCAGTGGCAGCCGTTGCGATGGTGACGATGGCGACAGGCCGCGGTTTTGTTCACATCCGCAACACGAGCGGACAGCGGCGGCGAAAGAGAATAGAGAAATTAGTATTGTTCTAGCGGGTGTGCGAGAGTGCATACGTATGCAAGTGTGCGAGTATATGTGTGTGTGTTTATAAACAATCAAAGAGCTCAACGTGAGCGTCGAGAGTCGAGCGTCGAGCGTCGCTTTAAGCTCACGTGCCCGTTTGCTTTGTTTTACAATTGTCTGCGCAAACACGGCAGACGACGGCGTCGACGATTGCGAATGCGAAAAAAACACGCAAAGTGGAGCAGCGGCATAACCAACAACAAGAGCAGCGATGCCGCAGCGGGATGGGGAAGACGAAAACCAGCAGAAACCACGGGAGCAGCAAACACACCAACAGCAGCAGCCGAAGCCGAAGAAACAACAAACAAACCAAGCCACAAGCAACGCAGCAAAGAGTTGCATGCTGAAAGGCAAACGGGTGTGGATTGTGTGGTGTTGGGAAGAAGTGATGAGCGGGTAGAAGGTAGGAAGGTAGGAAGTGGAACAGTTAGCAAGCTGAGTGCGCTTTGGCAGGCAGCGCAAGCTTCTACGCTCGCAACGCATCGCACTCGCTTGCTCAGCTGCTTTGGACGACGTTAATTGAATGAAACTAAGTGTGTTTATGCGTGTATGTGTGCCACAGCTGCTAGCCCGTGTGTGTGTGTGTGTGTGTGTGTTGGCATTTGTTTGCTCGCGTGTCTGTGAATGCGAATGTGTCAGCATTGCTTCATTTAAAAATAGCTTCCTTTGTTTGTGCTGCGCACCTATTCGGGTTGTTCGCGCTGCACACGCACATACGCACACTCATACACACGTGAAACACACACACACTCACACAGGCGGCCAGATGCACTGCAAAAATGTCACTTAATTCGATTAAACGTACTTCATGCTACAAAGCGTGCAAATCGCAAAACAAAAAAAATGTTCAAATTGCTACGCCATGGGAAATCTTTCTCATTATCCTTGTTTCAACAATTTAAGTTTAATTGATGCACGTCCTGACAGGCTAAAAGTTAACTCTGTTTGCATATTATTGCAATTACTGACCGACTTTGCAGTTTTGCGCACACACAGCATACCTGGCTAATAGATTTGGGAAAATATAAATTCCCGAATTGTTGAATAAGGAATTTCAACCCGATTTTCGAAAGCAAATTGTGTTTCTAATTTCTGCACATTCCTCAAAGACTTTTATATAGTGTGTTTGTTTTTTAGTTTGTAAGGTGGCTGCAAAACATATTTCTTATTAATTGAATTTATGCAAATGCTACAGGCGTCGATGCAGCATTAACATTGCCTGGGCTAAGCTTCTTTTCGAGCGCTGCCTAAAACTATGCAACGATTTCTTCACATAAGCAAAAAATTACTCATACGCAGGCGAATTGTGAATTCAAATTCGCGAGACAAAACTCTATTGTGAATGGCACTAGTCCGTATTCCTTTCCCCTCTTCAGCATATTTAATAATTTGCAACATGCTTTCACTTGTGGATACATTTTTATACCCGCTACTCGAAGAGTATAAGGGTATTATAACTTTGTGCCAACCGAAAATGTTTGTAACAGGCAGAAGGAGACATCTCCGACCCCATAAAGTATATATATTCTGAATCAGCATGAACAGCCGAGTCGATATAGCCATGTCCGTCTGTCCGTCTGTCCGTCTGTCCGTCTGTCCGTCTGTCCGTCTGTCCGTCTGTCTGTCCGTATGAAAACCTAGATCTCAGCTATTATAAGAGCTAGAGCTACCAAATTTGGAGACAATATGTGTTAATTATGCCCGCAGATCAAGTTTATTTTGGATTTTTGCCACGCCTCCATCCGCCCCCAAAAATCGATAATAAATCGATAATAGCTGCAAATATAGCTCTACAGCATTCATTTTTTATCCATGTGATAAAAACCACCATCCGGGCGTGTTGCGAAAGTTTCAATAAGATCGGCCGATAAATAAGGAAGATATTCAAGAAATAGTATTGCCTTGTGGCCATGTGCCTGTGTCGGTTTTTCCTAATGTTAGTACCCGAGTTCAACACCAGCAGCAGACAACTTTTTTTAATTATGTGGCAACTTTTTATACCCGCTACTCGAAGAGTATAAGGGTATTATAACTTTGTGCCAACCGAAAATGTTTGTAACAGGCAGAAGGAGACATCTCCGACCCCATAAAGTATATATATTCTGAATCAGCATGAACAGCCGAGTCGATATAGCCATGTCCGTCTGTCCGTCTGTCCGTCTGTCCGTCTGTCCGTCTGTCCGTCTGTCCGTCTGTCTGTCCGTATGAAAACCTAGATCTCAGCTATTATAAGAGCTAGAGCTACCAAATTTGGAGACAATATGTGTTAATTATGCCCGCAGATCAAGTTTATTTTGGATTTTTGCCACGCCTCCATCCGCCCCCAAAAATCGATAATAAATCGATAATAGCTGCAAATATAGCTCTACAGCATTCATTTTTTATCCATGTGATAAAAACCACCATCCGGGCGTGTTGCGAAAGTTTCAATAAGATCGGCCGATAAATAAGGAAGATATTCAAGAAATAGTATTGCCTTGTGGCCATGTGCCTGTGTCGGTTTTTCCTAATGTTAGTACCCGAGTTCAACACCAGCAGCAGACAACTTTTTTTAATTATGTGGCAACTTTTTTTTAAATTATGTGGCAACTTTTTTTTTTAATTATGTGCACCGAAAATATTCATGGTGCAATTTTATCGGTTATTGCGAAAGAAGTGCAGTGGTCGAGTGGTGATGGTAGTTGACTGTTCAGCGAGACGTCCGGAGTTCAACTCCTGGGTGTGCCTGGGCGACTTAAATTTATTTTTTTGTATCTTATATTTTTTTTTATTTTATAGTGTGTTGCAAAATTCAAAATAAATTTTTAGTATATTTAAAGCCACTTAAAATCGAAAGAGACATTGAGCAGCAACACAAAATACAAACGACAAATCTAATTAGATATGTTGAGATGTATTGTGAGGCAGCATATATGTATGTATGTATAGGCGTCTCTATCACACATGCATAATTTATAACTGCAGAGTAATAAAAGCAAAGGGCAACATCCAATAAGAATCGAGTGGAACTTGCATAGGCAAAACAAATTAGAGACGGAAAGAAATAAAAAGCAAGAACGCATTGTTCACATTTGGCACGTGTTTTTCCGAAGAATTGTAGCGGGTATATCACAGTCGAGTCAGCTCGACTGTAGCCTTTCCGACTTGTTATTAATGATAAGAGGCAACCTCTGCGTGAAAGGAAGAATTCCAATTTGAGCTCATCGCTTTTGGCATATGTAAGCACATTCTTTTTAGTGCGGTGTTTGCGGAATGGAGTTGCAAATATTTTTATTACATTTAATTGCGTTTTGAGTGGCTTTTTTGTGCGCTGCCGCGGGAAAAAAACTAATTAAATGCGGTAAGGCTAATGTGAGAGAGGAAGCAGGAGGCAGCTAAACTTTGTATGAGCTTACATAATGTCCGACAGTTTTTTCCGAAATCATTTGAATCAGTTGATCTATTGGAATTGTGGCCAGCTTGCCGCCACATCCTCTGCCCCTCCAATCCTGCTGCGAACATTTAATTAAACACGGCCATGGCCAGCGACGATTAACGAGCAGGCGAACTGGCTTATTTATTTATTTTAATTGAATTGCATTTAATTTAATTTATTTGCCGCCACTGCAAAATGCAAATGCGAATGCGAGTGCGAGTGCGAATGCGACTGTCGAAGGATTTGGCCAGCAGCCCCTTGCTGGGCGATCTTTAGCCCCACGTGGCCACATTGATTGCGCAATTATGCACTAAATTAAAAGCTCCCACACACACGCATCGCCCTCTACCTATCCCACTCTCCGCCCTCCCTGTGTCTGGTTGTGTGTTTTGTAAATTTCCATAGTTTGCAGTTCACATTGTTGAGCAAATTTGTCAAAAAAAAGAGGAAGGCCACAAAAAAAATATCAAATTTTCAAATTGCGAAAAGAACTAAAAACAAAACAATGCGGGCACTAATGCTGGGCTGGGGGAATGGATAAGGGGCGTGGCAACGGAATGCACGACTGGCAGAAATGATTGTTTTTCGTAGGAACTGAAAATGTATTTTCGGGGGCAAATAGCAAAACGCTGAAATACCAAAAGACACGACTGCGTAGGGAGGCATACGAGTTCAGGGATCGAGGGTCGCTGTGTGTGTCTGTGTCTGTGTATGTGTTTTGTGTGGCTATTGTAAAAGTTTGTTACTTGTTTTGTGGCACTGCGTAAAATTAATGCATGCAAAATTCAGCAGAGAAGAGAATAAGAGACAGAGAAAAAGAGAGAGGGGGGCGTGCAGGGGTCAGCAGTTCGCCGCACGTACATGTTGGCATTGGTGATAAATATTTTGTAAAGTGGCCCGCATTTTGTTTAGCGTCAAATGCAATTTAAAATGAGCGTGGCAAAAGAAACAGATGGGGAGGAGGGAGATGGAGAGGGGCCGCGACAGCGAGTGGGCAGCGCGATGGCTGACTGCAACTCAACAATTAATTAGAACACTGAACAAACCACACAGATGCGGGCGCACGGGGCGTATGCGATGGGCCGGGCTCGAACCCGTCGCTGACTGACCACGCGCTGCACTATCGCCAAACTCGTGGACCACAACGCCCACCTAAGCCCCTTACCCGATCATCCCTGCCCCGACTGACACACACACACACTGTTTGCATTTGATATTAAAATTGGTCGCTTGCTCAATTTGAAATTCGCATATCATTTTAAGCTTTGACGTAGCGAGATTTTGTTCTCCTGCTTCTGCGTGGCCTTTTTGTAATTAAAGAGAGTGAGAGAGAAATAGAGAGAGAGATAGAGAGGTGAAAGCAGAAACGGCAAAGGAAAAGCAAATGTGGAAAAGCGCACTGGCAAACAAAATAAATTTAAAAACAAACTTTGAACCGAGGCGAGTCGGGCAAGTTTTGAATTACGCCCTTAATTGCCGCGCAAAGGAAACGTTTTACGCGCTGCCAGTCGTTCTCTCTTTCTGTCTCCCTTTCTCTCTATCCCTTTTCTGCTTTAACACATTGTTGTCATGCGGCATTTTCATTTGAATTTTTTGCGCTTGTGGGCATTAAATAAATGACATAAATAAGCGAATGGCTTTTTGAGCGTTTATGCGAATGGCATGTTATTAATTAATGATATTCCCTGCTTTTTTATGCACTTAACGCATCGCCAGCTGTATGCCCTCTATGCAAAAGGAAAGGGAAATAGATAGAGAGAGAGAGATAAGAGGCGGGAAAGCAGCTCAAACTTGGCAAGCGTGAGACTGTGCTGAAATATGCATATAAATCATATGGTAAATAAATGGCAAACATATTTCACAGTAATAGATATCTTTAATATATCCACCGCACTACGAGGTAGGTATCTAATTAACGACCCCTATTATGTGAAAACCAGATCGAGTTGATTTAAACTTTTTGTTTGCCTCGGTCAGTTGAGTAAACAAGCGCACAAACAAACAACACGGCCATTCGCCATTGGCTATGACAACAACAATAACAGCAACAATAGCTGCTACAACAACAGCAACAACAAGGGAACGACAGCAGCAACAGCAACGGCAGCAGCAAGGCGAACAACAGCAACAGAAAATGGCGTAAATTGAACACGAAATTGGCGCACATGTGGAACAAAAGTGCTGTTAATAAGCTGCGCAAAAACACACATGCACACACACACACACATGTAGAGACGTAAGCTTAATGTACGAGAGCTGACTGATAAGTGGTTGCCCTTTGCATACTGCAGTGCTGCACAGACTGCGAGATACTCTGTAAAATACGTTTCTTTGCGTTTCCTGCCGCTCTCAATAAAAGAAATTGGTCTGGAATATTTGGCAAGCTTATACTCCATGTTATGTATTATTTATATACAGGGTACACACAAGTTGAGTGCACGAAAATTATTAAATCAACTGCGACGAGCGCGTCATTTTTTTGGCCAACAAGTAAAGTGGCCGAGTAGTCTGCGGTTGCTTTATTTGTGCTACGTAATTGATGGGCGGGAATGGGACGTGGTCAAGATCATATTCAACTGATCTGAGCTGACATGTATTCACAAGCGAACACAGCTGTCTACCTCTGTGTGTATGTGTGTGAGTGCGTAGATCTGGACAACAAAATGTGTAGCATACTTATCAGCGCCGACTGCGTGCGTGCTTTAATAATGACCGCAGTGGCCTGCGAAAATGAGCTAGAGAGTGAGAGATAGACGGAAAAAGGGCTGGCAAGAGAGTAAGTATTAGAGAGAAAGAAACAGCAAGACAGTGTGCGAGCAGCACAGCAATAGCGCCAGTCAGCCAAGTGCATATGGCAAACAGATTCGACTCTTGTCTTAACCTACGCAATTTCACTTGAAGTGGGCATGCAAGGGGCCAGAAGAAGGGAGAGGGCAGGGAGTGGGAATAGGGACGCATTGCGTGCTTGTGTTTGCTATTTGTTAGCTCTGTTGTAATTTGATATGCCAAGGTTTTTCGACACTTGGCGAAACATATTTCAGCGACGTGCCTTCATTCATATTTAATTGTTTTAATGGTAGACACAGCCCGCAGGCTGGCCATCCAGGGTTGCCAATCCACCCACTCACACACACACATACACTATGTAGGCGACAAATGTCAGCCATTTGCCGCACACACCGCACGCACCGCACCGCACAGCGGCCACAAAGCGAAAACAAGTGAAAAACTGGCGCGATTATGAATTCATATGGCACAAGCCAACTGGCAATTAAATGCCAAGCGGACAGCCGGACAAGCAGACGGACAGAGAGAGAGAGAGATGGACAGACTACACAGCTCGAAGTAACAAACACGAGACATGGCAACAATTCGTTATAATTTTAATATATACACAGGGCGAGGCAAGTCGAGTGCTCCACTTGTTACGCCGCGTCTCTGTTCGAAATCATTGTGATTATCATCCGACTCGCCCGCTGATAATTGTGAATTATTCATGTTGTTTTTAAATAGCTTGCCAGCTTGGAAGCAGTTTCAAATGATTTTGCGGTGATTGAGTATGTTTTAAGTGGGAACATTATGGAATTTACTGCGTTGTTTTAAGGATTACGCATTCGCATTTTTGTGCATTAAAAGCTGAAAGTGTTGCAGCGAAAACTTTTCAGACCGAGCTAGACATAATGTGTACATAATTAAAAGTATTGCTGTAAGTCTGATCAGGGAGCGAATTCCATTAAAATATTTAAAACAATTCGCGAATCCGGCAAAAGGATAAGCCAAAAAAGTTCTGTCAATTTGAATAAAGAGCGTAAAAACAGTAGTTCGCTGGGTATTTGCCGGCACACTGAAAAAAAGAAGTAGTTAGTCAGTGATTGCGAGCTTGAGTTGTAGTTGCTGCCCACGCAGTCACCTATCGCAACTTTTTCTTTCAGTGTACTCAAACACACACATGGCAGATGGCCCAGTTCATGCTCAGCTTGCGGCAAAGCTGGCGAAACTCGGCAACCTTTGCGAGTTATCTTTGCGGAGTGAACAATTACTTTAAATTGTCACTCAAAGTCAGATATTGTGTGTGCGAGAGTGTGTGTGTGGACGAGTGTAAGCGTGTGTGTGGGCGTGTGTATGCTGCCAGCTGGATAACTGTGCGTGCAAGAACAATTACACGCATTGCGAGCATGTGCAGCTGCAATGGCCGCACAAGCCTCACACAAACACAGAGAGATACCCACACACGCACACACACACCCACACATACACCCAGAAAAACAGCCACACAGAGAGACCGCTATGGAAGAACAAACATTAGTTTTACTAAACATAAACGCTCCTATTTTGTCACATAAAGTGTCAACCGTTGACAGTCTCAACTTGGCACAATTTACGACATTTGCCGGGGTTGGCCCAGTCCGTTCCGCCCCGACCGTAACCCGAAGACCGTATACCATAGAGCGTGATGTACGCCCCTCCGTCTCTGCCCACCACTCTGCTGCTTACACAGTGCAGTTGCCAATGCACATTTACATTACAATCATGCACAATGGCCGCACAATCAAACACTCCCACACACGCACGCACACACACCCATACACCCAGAAAGGCGGCACACACACACACACATGCCTGCACAATCTCATGTACATCTACACGTTGTCTGAAACCGCAACAGCTGCGCTCATCTACTGCTGCCTGCTCTCTCTCTCTCTCTCTCTGGCTCTCTCCGGCTCTCGCCCTCTCTGTCTCGCGCCCTGTGGACACTGCGAATAGTTGGGCGTGGGCGTGGGCCAGCTGGGCGTGCCCACTTGTATTAGTGGCCATATTGTTAGGCCGGTCATTTGTTATGAAACGACATACACGTCACGTTAATTGTCAATTAGAAATGCGCTCGCATTAAATTGTTGTTTATGTGCCACAGACGGAGAGCGAGAGAAAGAGAGAGTACGAGTGGGAGAGAGAGAGAGAGAGATTGCTAGCTGTAGCTGGTATGCTGGCAATTAAAGCCAAAATGCGATACTTGCAGGCACTAAAAGTCCTGGCAGCAACTTGACGACTTTGCCTGTTGCCTTCGGCTGATACAATGTGGATACTGCAACGACGTGTCACTGAGATGTTGCCAATAAGCTGCCTAGAAGTTAACAGTTCATTTGCACTGATAATATATAAATTAACTATAATTTTTGTATTCTATAAATTATTTGAATTCATTGTCGTTTAGAGAAGGAACACAATGACAGCAGGGAGCTGAGTTCGGCCTCAAATTATTAACAAAGGCAGATAGGGGACGGCAACGCGTTGCAGTAATCCGCCGTTACATGTCTGTTATACGGTATGGTTAGCCCAAAAAAACAAAAATAAAAAACTGCTGTGCAACTTATCATACGCATACGCATAGCAGGCCGATGCGAAGAGCAAGCGAAAAATGAAACAAACATTTCGTATATTTTTCGGTCTTATAGACTTCATTTCTAGCCCGGATTTGTGGCATAAAGCATGAAAAACCGCCAAAGCCAGCAGGTGTTACTTTCAAAAAAAAAGGATACGGGTGGGGGGAAGGGGCAGCAGCGGCACTGGGGTCAGGGGTCGGAAATGTAGACAAATTGCGCGTGCGGCACGTAGCACAGCGAAAGCATCATAAAAATTACTTTAAAAGCGACGCCGAACGATTTTCAGGTGTCGACACCACGCACACAGATATGACTTAACGGCCAGACAGACGGTGGGAGAGAAAGAGACAGCTAGACAAAGAAAGAGAGAGAGAGAGAGAGAGTAACAGACAGACGTCGAGCGCGAGCGTCAGAAGTCGAAAAGTTGCGCAAAGAATTCGCCTTGGCGAAAATTTTCTTTTGTGCGCGCTTAGAGAAAGAGAAGAAAAGCGTAGAAAAAATATATATAAAAAAGGTTTCACTTGGGGCCAGGCAAGTGTAATAAAATGTGCGAAGCGTAGGAGGGCGAGGAACGCAAAGGGTTTGAGTGGGTTGGCTTATGGCAGCAAAAGTGCAGGAAGCGGAGGAGGAGCCAGCAGCAGCCTTGAACTCGGCAGCTAAATAATTTGCAGCGAATGATGTCATTAAACAATCAGCTGCTGCTGCTGCTGCTGCTGACGTCGTTGCCACGCCCACGCACTTACAAGCTCAGCTGAAGTCATCTCAAGTGTGACAAATATTGTTGATGCGTACTTGCGAACCATAAAAATCACTCATACGCAGCGTGCTCAGTCGCTGCCGCTTCCGCTGGCTGCACAATGCCGCATCCATTAAATGCCAAGTGCAAAGTGCAACAAAAGTGCTGCACAAATGACAGTGCACGAGTGTGTGTGTATGAGGCAAGTTTGTAGCAATAGCTGCACACACAAACACACACACACAGCCTGCAGACCTGAAGAGCTTTTGGGCTGGGGCGGCTTAAGGTGTTGCAGCTGCTGCCATTGACAATTCTAAAGAAATTTATGTTCGACTGAACTTAACAAAAAGATGTGCAACTGCACACGCCCACACACGTGCACGCCCCCCGTTCTGCCCCCCTTCGCCATCGCCCGCTGAATGGGCTGCTGAACTGATTGCTGTTTAGCTGATAAGCTCCCGCATCCTCGACAGGCTGCCAGGCAAACAGCCAGACGAGCAGGCGAGCGAACTGCTTGCCCCAAGGGGCAGCAGCGTGGGGTAGGTGCCAGGCAGCGCTGACGTCACTTATCAAGTGATTTATATGTGTAATTTACTAGTGCACTGCACGAAGAGAGAAAGAGAGAGCAAGAGTAAGAGAGAAAGAGAGAGCAAAGAGCAACTAGCGAGCGAGACATTCCCAAAAGTCTGCCATGGCAAATTGTCAAACAATGCGATGCTTTTATTAGTGGCAAACTCCAAACTGAATATCCACGGCCAGCTCGATACTAGATTCCATTACGACAAGCCTCAATTCCCACACTGACCACCCATCCCGCCCCACTGACTCTTTATGTTCCCTACCCCAGTCCCCAGACATCACACATTACTATCACTGTCAAGTGTAGCTCGAGCTAGCCACGACTTCTCATTAACTGCCGCCCGAATTGGCTGCCAGCTCTCGGTTTGGGATTTGGTTTGCAAGAGATCAGCAGTAGCTACTACCTCTTCACCGGGCTGAAGGCTTCAGACTTAATTAGCAGCCAAGGCCAGTAGCGGAACGAGATATTGCCAGCTGCTGCTGGTTTCTGTCTCTCTAATCGAGCAGCTCGTTCGTTTCACTCGTTAATTTAAAGTGCGACTCATTAACGACACGAGGCGAGGCGAATAAAACGTTATCTTGGAATGCTCCGAAATGTTACGCTTTGTGCCGGAAGCTTCTACAATTACTTACATATATAATTACACGAGTACATATGTAAATGCAAATGAAAATATATTTACGCAGGCCTTTTAAGAAAACGTTGCCTTTATTTGTGCTGCCGCAAAATGCTTTAAAAGGCAATTGTTTCCATTCTATACAGGCAAAGTTTAAAGGCAGACAATTAGGAGACTTGCCATTTGGTAGAGCCTTAGGCTAGATACTCGAGCCTCGGTATTCGCTATAAGATCTTTTTAAACGATAGTCGTCACTCACCTCCAGTTGCTCACCTCTCGTCAGTCGTTACTCGTTTCTCGTCTCTCGTCAGCCGCTACTCGTTTCTCGTCTCTCGTCAGCCGCTACTCGTTTCTCGCTTTCCATCACTCGCTACTCGTTTCTCGCCTCTCGTCACTCACTAATCGTTTCTCGGATCTCGTCAGTCACTACTCGTTTCTCGCTTCTCGTCAGTCGCAACTCATTTTTCGTCTCTCGTCAGACGCAACTCGCGTCTCGTTACCATTAGCCGTCACTTTCGACTTTCGTCACTTGCTACTCGCTACACACTTCTTACTTTATTTGACACTTGTCACTGGCACTTGCTTAATATGATAGCTGAATCTGTTAGCCGACTAATCGTTTCTTAATTCGTAGCTAAAATTAATCTAGCTTAAAGACCCGATCCATTACAGTTTGTTACTCGCAGCTCGTTATTCAATACACGTCACTCAATTCTGTTACTCGTTGATTGTCATTCGTTATTTGCCCCACTCACTCCACTCCGATTTACTTGCTGCAACCGTCTTATAATGCTGGGTATGATATCTTGCTTTTAATTAATCACACTCCACTCGTTACTCTGCCTCCTCTTCTCATACTCTTCTCTCTAGTGGTCATTCGCAGCCGTGCAAATTGCATTGTTATATTTGCTTTCTCCATCATTTCCTTCATTTCTTTTCGCCTGTTGCTGTATCACGTTTTGCTGTCGCTACTGTTGCTGCTGCTTTTCCTGCTTCCCTTTGAGCTTCGAATCGCGAGTCTTATTCAAATCACAAGTTGTTCCCACTCCTGCCCCTAACTTGTTCCGCTTTCGCCTCCACTCGCTTTTTGCCGCGCTCCACTCATCGCTTTGTAATCAAAAACTGTTGGCAAACAGAGCTCGTTGCATGAGGGGTGTGTGTGTGTGTGTGTGTGTGTGTGTGTGTGTTTTTGTGTGCAGCTGTTTGCGGGCAACGGGATTTTTAATTAGCGCACTTCGAAGCTCACTATACCAGGTACAATGGGCAGCAACAGCAACATCAGGAGCGGCATTGCCAGTCCGCTTCCTTCTACCTCATTTCCGTTTCATCCAATTACGGCCGCTTTGTCATTGTTTGCATTCTACTGATGCGGTTAAACAAACTTTCTACTCTCCACAAATAGACAGCTAGACAGAGATAGCGAAAGTGTGAGAGTGGGAGGGAGATGCTCGTTTGCATGGCCCTGCGACCACAGACTGGCACAGGCCAACGCCTTTCAAGAGTTCAGCTACAGTATCATCCACACCAGCTACTTCTCCGCCATCCCCAACTTCTGCTTCTTATGCTCCCCTCACTCTCACTCCTCTTCCCCATCCTCTTCCTCATCATCATCATCATCGACATCGTCGCGAACACCATTAACATCGTTTCATTGTCAGCTGCAACTTTTATTTGCATTTTCACTTTGCCGTGCAAAACGATCGCTCAGTTAGCTCGGCCTTTTGTGTGCAACTTGAGAAAATGAGAGAAATATAGAGGGAAAGATTGAGATAGAGAAAAGGAGGGAGAGGAAGAGCGAACACGCATTAAGGGGACCGTTTTTCCGTAAACCAACTGCGAAAATAAACCCCTCTACACAATTATCTGCAAAACTGGTAATTTTTGAGATGGTGACAAAACTAAAGTAATTAAGTATACCCTGTAATTGCTGTTAAATGGTCTGACACACGCTAAATAGCATATTGTCTGGCGTATGGTCACCTTTTTTCTTTCTTGTTTATAAGCTAAAGAGTTTACTTTTTCAGAATCCCATCGTTATCTCCAATCAGTTTGAGTCTGTTTCTTGAGTTTCTTATGTCACGTGCTTTTTAAGAGGTATAAGGGATACATTTTTAAATGTACTTAGGGTATTTGCTAGTCGTGAGTCTCCTGCAACTCGCATTAGATATTAGACTTGTTTGTGCATGTTTCTCGTTTTGTTTCGGGACCATTTTTAGCTAAAAGCTGAGCTCAGCTGCTGGTCGGGCAAACATTTGGCAACTGATGGCACGATACCAATTCCTGCCCTGACTTACGAGTCTGCCTGTGTATATGTGTGTGTGTGTGTGTGTGCGTTGCGTATTTATGTACGTCCCTTCTGGCAGCTCGATGAACGACATTATGCGCCAGGGAAGCCAGAATCCAAAAACCTCCAGACAACACAAAATGATGCGATGAGTGCACATTGTGGCCATTAGCCAGAAGTGCCAACTTGCCGCTGACGCAGATTATGTATGAGCAGAGCAGCAGATATGTCTCACTCTCTCTCTCTCTCTCTCTCTCTCTCTCTCTCTCTCTCTCTCTGTCACTCTTTCTTTGCCATTCCTCTTCATGGTAGGCACTGTGCAAGGCATAAACCATTGCAGCCTCTTGTCGACGATTTGGATTCGAGCCTGCGAACGAGCTCGAATGGTTACGGTTCACAGGACGAATGGAGGAATGAAGGTGGAAAGAGCGAAAGAAATGGAGGAAGCGGAAACGCAGAGTTTTCAGCTCTAAATTTTGCGAGCACCTTTACAGTCGCAAAATTCGCGAAATGATTGATAAATTAATGGCGCCATAGCGCCTGACAAAACCCATAAGGAAATATTGTATGTTTTTAAGTTGGAACAATTTGGACTATCCTACCGTCTTGAGATCCCTATAGGGATCTTCTGACATTCAGAACTTTCCAAAAAATTCTTCAGATTGACATTAAAAAGCCATGTTGACGTATTGTTCTGAAATCCACTTCCATTTATTGAAAAGACATGTATTCCTTCTCAGGTTCCCACATATAAAGCTCTATGATGCATTAGGAATTTTATGGATGACTTACCACATCGATGATCTGCATTAAGGTCAGGCCAAAGCTCAGCTGCAGCGGATCAGATTCGTTGACCACGGGACGCTCCAGACTATTGTAGTTGTCCAGCAGCGCGTGCAGCAGACGCTTCTCGTGTGGACCAGCGGAGCAGGCTGCAAGAGAGAGAGAGAGGGAAAGAGATGTGTCACATAAAATACCATTTAAATACCTGGCATACACACACACACACACAAGCTGTGAGTGCTTAACTGCGACGTTCAACAATGTTGCGACTCCAATAGGAACTTCGAACTCCGACTACGACAACGACTTCGACTTGCAACTCAATTCAATTTAATGGAAGCGGTGGGGTAGAAGCTTGAGTGTGAGTGTATGCGTGTGTGGAGGGAGGAGGGGGAAGGGAGTGGGGGAATTGGCTTAGGTGTGCCTGACGGTGTCTGTGTGCGTGTGTGTTTGTGTGTGTAGCAATGACATTGCCGGGCTTAGAGTCAGCCAGCCATGGCGGCAGTTAAACCTGCATTAACGTATCGTTGTCATTGCTGCTGCTGTCACTGGCCCTTGCCCTCCTGCCCTTCTGTCTCCCTATTCCCCTCCCTCTACTTCTTCTCAACTCCTGCCAGCTCCTTGCCACTCCCTCTGCAGCCTGTGCTCTGCGCTCGTTCCACTGTTGCTGCTGCCAATTAAATTTGTTCAACCAATAAGTGGCTTTGCTTTGGTTTGACGTTAGCAACAGTTTTAGCCCCGCCGGCTTAAGCCAGCACCTGCCACAGCCAGCACCTGCCACAGCCAGCACCTGCCACAGCCAGCACCTGTCCTAGGACTGCTTCCTGCACCTTGTCGCCTGCTCTCTACTCCCCGTTTGCACCCATCTCCCTCAATCCTCCTCCTGCCCAGCCAGGCAATTTTTTCCCATTCAGTTTAAGTTTTTTCTTTCACTTATTCCTCTGCTTTGGCTGCGCTTGTGACTTTTCCGCATTGAAAATAAGCATAGCGCGTGGAAACTCGGCGAAGAGCTCAAAACGACACCTTTCCCCCCGTATCCTCCATACCATCTCCTATTCCTCTTTGTTGCCCAATTAAATTGTCAAGCTTTAAACGTAAATATGTTCCCGTAACCGTATTCCCACTCGCAATTCCCATGCTCCCATTGTCAATGAAATCCGTTTGGCTTACACGTAAGATCTGCCCAACTCCCTATGCCGTATTCATTTAATCATCATTTATCATTTTCCATAAAAAAACACAATGGTAAATTAACCAGCGAATTGTTTTTCAAAACTTTTTTGCAAAAATTTGATGGTTGTCGCAGTGAGTAAAAAGTGGGCGTGAATGGGAAACCAATAAAAAAGTGGGAGTGCAGAAAACACAATCCTATATGGGGTCTTTAAAGGGCTCTGCTCATAAATAACGGTATTGGAAGCTCTCTGCTTTGTTTTTTCTTGTGGTATCAATAAATTTGCAAAGTAAAGAATAAAAGGAAATTGTAGAGTGTACTTTTCCCTCTGTTCGCTTTCAAGTAAGTAGTAATAAATATATACCCTGTAAATTGGCCAGAAACAATTGCAATGATTGTCTTGGCTTATTCGCACTGTAGTCGTACCCTTGCCATAGATATAATAAAAAAGGCATATCGCTCTCTAGCTTGACTTACATTTTGCTTGCAGCCAAAGTTGATTTTATATTGCTCTCAATAACTTTTTCCAATGCTTTATAAATTTTCCGTAAAACAAGCAATAAACTCGAACCTTCGTTTCACACCTCTGCCCCACTCCGCCCATTTACAGGGTATACAGCACAAGTTTCGCTGGCAACTATCGCAACTACTACCACAGCTCGAGGCGTCAATAAGTTGGCACCCATTAAAAGTCAGACGATATTTGCATAATACGATATATCTATGTAGATTTATGAACTAATACTCACTCACACACATACAACACACACACAGACACACACACACACTCTTCTCGATTGTTTGCTGGCATGTAAAACGAGTTGATGTGGTAATAGAACAGCTCGAACATCATATCGTGGCTGTATTGGTTGGCTCGAGTAGTTCGTAAAGTGTATGAGGTACCGAGAGGTTCCTTCGCCTCTCTCCACACTCCACCTCAACCCGCTCTTGCCACTAGGCCTGCCACGTGCCCGACGAGTATGAGGAATAAGTTTTTGGCACATCAATAAACTAAACTTGCTCCTTGGGCCGAGAGTGTGGGAGAGAAAGAGAAAGAGAGAGCGGGTTTGGGGTGTCGACAGCTGGAAATGTGCCTTAAGCATGCCATGAATTATTTAGTTACAGCTTACCTTAGTTGCCGCAGCAACCCCCCCCCCCACCCCCAAACACCACTTTCCCCCTCAGCAACCTGCACCTTAGCATACCATCGACATTGTTATTGCAGTCCGAGCTCAGGCCGAGCACGTGCCACATCGGTTGCTCGCTCTCGTCTTGATTGTCCTTTAATATGCAGCACGGGGCACTGGGCGGTCGCTGCCACTGCCTGCGCCGTTTACATTTCTACTCCATAAGTAATTGTCTATAATGATCCGATGACCTGTCCCAAAGGCAATCGCGTTAGGCCCCGCACAAACCAGGCCTAATTTGTGGCTTTGCTACGGTCCAGTTGGGTTCGATTCCGTTTGGTATGGCTCTGCCCAAAGGGCGACATAATCATACAATTACAATCGCCCATTCAATCCCATGATGCTGTTGCCTATATCATCATCTAATGTTGTTGCCATTAGATAACCCAACGAATTAACGAGCTGCGAGTCTGTAAACCAATCAGCTGCAGTTGTTCGCAGCCAACGGCTCCAACGATTTGCATATAGACAGCAACTAATCGAAATTAGCATATTACGCATCTGATGAGAATAGAGTTCTGTGATTCCAGTTAACTTCCTAATATATAGTATTTCTTAAATTATATTTGCCATCTCTTCGATTCCGTCTTATTCTCTTACTAACATTATTTTCGGCATCATTTTAAGATTATTCGCAATAAGTTCTTTTACTTCAGTTTCTTTCTTTACGTCAAAATTATTAGCATTATATGCTAGAAATGGCATATTCAAGTACTTTTTCTATTGTTCAACTTTCTGGTTTATTTGACTTATAACTTTATTTGTTCAATTGCTTTTGATAACATGTAGTCTTTAGACATGACAAGCAGTTTCCCTTGTAGTATTTTCTGGTATTTTCAGGCACTGTATTACTTGTAATTTTTCATACATACAGTGTAAATATTCCTGCTATTATAAATCATATGATATAGTTAAGAAGGGGTACGCCTGGTAGCAGCCCAATCGAAATTCGAGCTGCCTTCGCCGATCATATTTTTCATTTGATTCCAATTCCAGCATAATATCTACCATTATTGATACTTTGTTTATGCAAATGAATGTTTATTAAATATTATATGTGTGAGTGAGTGCGAATGCACACATAAATATTGACTGAGACTGAGACTGGCAACGTAAATGGGCCAATTTTGTGGTCTCAAAATGTGCTCGACCTTCGGCGGGGCAATTTGTTAGCTTCTTATTATTTTCGGGGGCAATTTTCGCATACGAAGTACGCAGTGGCAACTGCTCTGGCTGCTGTTTTTGTTCTCTCTCTCTTCTCTTTTTCTCGTTTTTCCCTTTTATTTTTTTTCGGCAATAAAGTGGGCAAATCGCATCACGTAGAGCTCATTTTAATGTGGACTCTGCGCTTGTTCGTATGTGGAGCCTATGCGACGTATGTATGATTGGATTGGGCTGTGCCACACGCCTTGCAACCGCATGACGTTGCGCAACGTGTGGCATGCGGCATACAGCGATTGTTCCGATCCAGACTTTATTAATGAATGCCATTAACCGGCTACGTGCTACGTGCTACGCTCTTCTGCTTGTCACTCGCACTTGGCCATAATCGAAGTCGAGTTGGGCCGAGACACGACACTAAAAAGCCATCAACGAGTGCATGTAGCAGGCCAAGCAAGCGGCAGTGGCACGAGGTGCAAGTGGCAACTATCAGTTGTAATTATGTGGCAAAAACAAAACACTTTGCACAGTGCGACACAAGTTGCATGCAACGTTGATAAATTCGATAAGCGCGTTTGGCAAAGAGAGCGTCAGCATGTTGCGGCTAATTGCAATTAATTGGCCCATTAACGGCTCCGGTATAAACAGCCCCGAAGAGGTATCTCCCATCGCATCTGCCTCTTTTTGCTACTTCCTATCTCTTTCCCCCTGCTTGTTTCTCGTCCTCTTCCAAATGTTGTGCTGGGGTCGCCACGAAAAGTCGTTGGGATCGCAAGGAGACTGCGGCTGCCGCAAATTATGCATGGCTACTTAGGGCAGCTGGAGGGGGAAGAGAGCGGAAGGACGAGAGAGGAAGGATGGGTAGGCAGGCAGGCAGCGCTGCCTGTGGCATATGTAAAAATGGCAATAAATTTGATTACCTCTGGCATATTTCGAGTGTCTGCTTGAGTACCATGATAAATGATTGCACGCTCGCTTTCTCTCTCTCTCTCTCTCTCTCTCTCTCTCTCTCTCTCTCTCTCTCTCTCTCTCTCTATCTCTATCTCTCTCTCTTAGTGTCTACACTTCCCGCCTTCCCTTTCGCCCCGCCTGGCATTGATTTCAGCTTAGTAATTAACTGCCTAATGCCGCAACTAAAATTAAAATAGAGCGACAAATGAGCAGCTCCACGGACAGAGAAAGAGAGGGAAACAGCTTCGAAGAGTGTGGGCGAGCGAGCAGGGCAGAGTGTGCGCATTAAAATTTTACGCGTTAACGGCAAAATTATACGAAATCATTTTCGGAATGCAATAAATGAGGCCGCAAGTTAATTCGGCTGCGTGCGCCGCGACGCGAGAATAAAACCAAATGTCCCTTTGTCCCCACGCACAGCAGACCCTCGCCCCTGCCCCTGCCACGACTACAACTTGACTACACGAGTAGCTGAGTACCCTGGTGCCGCGTCCTTGTCCCCGCCCACGCGTCTGGCAACCACTCGACCGATAAGCCTCGTCGCTTGCCGTGCCAGAAATTTAATCGAAATGCTTCCATGGCCAAGGCAACTGTGTGAGAGAAAGAGAGAGAGAGAAAGTATATGTGTGTGTGTGGGTGTGTATGTGTGTGAGTGTCTGTGCCTTCCTTCTAGTAGCAAACATTTCGACTATCGCCCACTGTCATCGCCCAAGAGACACCACAATGGGCGGCAAACGGCGCAGCAGCCGTTAAATTTAATCGCTACTCGAAATAACCCACGAAATGTATAATTATCCTAGCAAGGGGGGAGGGGGGCTGGGGGAAAGGCCAGAGGCGGTTGCTGTCAATAGCTTTAATAGACTGCTGGAGTGTGAGATGGGGCTGGCAGAAGAGTGTGTGTATAAGTGTAAATGGAAAGCGTCAAGCAGGCTTCTCAGAGCAGTTTATAATGAAAATATGCTCGCAAAAACTATCTTTCTATCGACTACTTTTATTATGATACTGGGCGTAGATCTTGAAAAGAGAACTATAACTTGGCAATATATTTGCGTATGTTTTTTATAGAACATTTTCGATCTGATAGTATAGGAATATATACATATATTATATATATATTTTGAACCTTCGCAGAACTAGCTTGGTGTAGGTTTTGCCGAGCATGTTCCCAGCTTGGGCAATCTGTTTCACGCGTATCCTAACTGACTCTCAAGCTTCACCCTGTTCCCTGCACAATCCACATAATCCTCCAAACCATCCACATTGACCTTATCAAGTTACTCGACATTTTATAGACCTCGTTTGCCAACTGACATTCATCAAAAGTTTCGCCTTATACCTTGTACCTTGCTCTGTGCGAGAGGATTGAAGCTTGGCTTGGCATGGCTTGACTCATTTTTCTCTCGCTGCCACCCACTGTGCATTGTCGCCGAGCCGAGATGGCAGCCACCAGGCGCACATAAATTACACCACAATACACAGAGGCAGCAGCAGCAGCAGCGACAGAAACGGAGGCAGCAGCAGCAGCAACGAGAGCAACAACAAGCACATGAACAATCTCTAAATAGTTTCAAAGTTGCCTCGCGCTGCTGCTGAGCTACTGTTCAATTTGGAGTGTGCATGTGCGTGTGTGCGTGTGGGTGTGTGCGAGTGTGGGTGTGTGGGTATGCAAGATGCCTATCCCTATCGTCCTACCCCACTCCCAGCTCGTCCTCTGCGCTGCACTCTTGCTCAGTCTGTCTCAGTCTTTGCTTGCAACTGATTTAATTTTAGATACGCATAATAATTGCGCTTTTGGCAAGTGAATGAGTGAGGGAGAAAGGCAGAGGGAGGGAGGTCGAGTGAGAGAGGTAGAGAGTGTGTGTGGGAATGTGTGAGACAGAGAGAGAGAGGGAGCGATGGCTGTATTTAAAATATTTGCATTTCCCATTGGAATTGGCCCAGCCAGAGGCGTCCGCAAATTAAGAACTGTTTGCCGACTAAGAAAACGCCCCAAAGGGCTTTTGCGAGGGATAGCGGGGTATCGAGGTGGTAGAGTAGGGGAGTGTCGCTACAGGGTAATGGTCACTTCCGTCACATCCGTCAGAGCAACATCCGCAAGTATTTCACCAGCTTCCGCCTTGGACAGGCGATGATGTTGCTGTCGTTGCCGTTGCCATTGCCGTTGCTGCTGCTGTTGCTGTTGCTGATGACAACTCGTTAGGGCTGTCGTTGGCCGGCGGCAACCCTGCAATACGTCAGGTGGGCAGAGAGAAGAGAAGAATGTGGTGAAGGCTCCGTGGCAATTACCAGGTGCCGGAAACTGGCGCCCAAATTAATGTTAACGAGCCAAGTTAAATGCTTAAATTGTTTCTTGCCACACTTGCCACACGTCAACAGCAGCAACATACACACATACACACACACACACAAAGCCGACAGACTCTGGCAATACGGGTCACGGGTTAAGGTTCGGCTTGCCACACCCACCACTCCCCCCCCGCTGCGCTGGCATCTTGGCAACCCGCACAGCACTCAACACGCTGTCAGTTCTTGTTGTTGCTGCTGCTGCTGTTCGTATCGGCGGCAAAAGTTTTGCCGTTGCTTTTGTGCACCTTTTCTCACCTGTTTGCATGCGCTCTCACCTGTTTGCCCTGTCCATTACGTTACCCGCCGGTCCGTTGCTTCCTCTGCCGACGCTGTCTGTTTGCGTGTTCGCTTATCGCTAACAGCCTTCAATTTAACAATTTCACTTTGTCACGTGCCCGGACTAGGGCAAAGGTCGCACCGCGCACCCCTCTACACGCTCTGCTTTTCATGCATACCTCTCTTCCTTCCTCCCTCTCTCTCTCTCTCTCTCTCTCTCTCTCTATCGCTTTCCCACGACATTGCCAAATATTTAATTTTATCTTTTTCATCGAGTTTTCTGGGTCCTTGTAAAAAGTTTTCGCCCTCAATCCTCAACCCTCATGCTGCCTGCCTGCTCGGCTGCCCGCCTGCCTTAAATGGCCTCCTTCCACTTGTCCACGCATAGAGCTAGACCACACCCACCTACCCGCACTCCCCAGTCGACCAAGATTTGTTACGCCGATCTTGAGCTTTTGAGTATTTACAATTTATTTGGCTAATTGAAAATTTGTTTAAGCTTTTCCTTCGATTTTGGCCGACTCTTGATGATGCTGCTCAATAGGAAAGGTCGTGAAAAGTCTTGTTATATTACTAAATATATATAAGTATATCGCATACAAAAAGTAATTGAAATAAGTATGCAATATATAGTATTTTTCTGTTACATTATGTTGCACAAATTCTCAGTTTGATGGCTCCTACTATTATCAACCTAACTCGACTTTAATAGCTAATATCTCAGGATTCCAAAATGATTTAATTAGCAAGCTCTGCACACACATAGTTAATATCCTGATCTTACTTAGATACATCCTACAATACCATATACCCCATTACGTACGCAGAAACTCATGAGTATATCCCACATCGAGTTCTCGAGAAATATGCTTTTTATTTTTAGGTTTCTTGTGGCGACAAGGCAATTTAAGGCCTCGCTGAGTTTGTGTCTGCCATAAAGTAGACAACAAAGTTCAAGAAACTTATTAAACGTCTTAACAGAGTGGCAGGTTTGTTAGGGGGAGAGGGTGGTGGTTGGGGGAGGGGGAGGATCCACAGCTATCTGGGGGTGTGCACACCTGCTTTTTAGCCACTTAACGTCTGACATGAATGCGTCACTAACGAGCAGAGTGTTGCGAGTGGCGACCACTCACAAACTACGAAAGGTGAGAGAGAGAGACGCCCGCACACCTGCACACCCGCACACCTGCTCACACACTCTCATAAGTTCCGTCTTGTGTTTGTGTAAACATATGTTACCACAACCCGAGGTGGCTCAAAGCCAGAGAGAGGGGCGAAAGAGCAAGGGGCGAGCTAGGTTTGTTTATGCAAAGCGATGGTAAAAAGCACAAGCAGCAAACATACACACACTCACACACGCTCATGCAGCCATTTGTTGTGTCAAAGTAACTGTGACTGCGATTGTCATTGCGATTGTGACTGTGACTGCGACTGTGATTGTGGCTGTAAGATGCGACATTCTCATTAATCGCAACAAGACATGAAAGAGAGAATGAGACAGGGACAGAGAAAGAGAAAGAGAAATAGAAAGAGGAGACTAATGCCGCCAAGAAAGTGCGGGAGCAGGGAGCAAAGGAGCTGGCGTAGAGGGCACGAGAATGGTAACTAGAGCAAAGCAGTCGAACAGACAAAAAGAGCGTGGGAGAGGCAGGAACTGCTAATAATTTGAAACCCACAAATAGACACACACACAACTGGCACAGATAAGCGGATGCGTCTGTCTACGGCTGCATGTAAGTGTGCGAGAGTGTGTGACTGTGTATGTGCCTACGTGTGCGTGTGAGTGACTGTGTGAGCCAGGTTGTTATGGCCTAGGGGAAAAACTTAGCGAGCAACTTGGCAATTGCAGCGCAATAAGCAGAGAACGCAGCAACATTTTAATGCGCTTAGGAAAAGCCAGCTTAAAACTCACAAATACCACTGTGCGTGCACCACTGACCGTGTGTGGTTGTGTGTATGTGTGTGTGTGTGTATAGTGCATAATAGCAGACTCTTCAAAATGCGTTGACGTTGACTCTCATTGTCTTCAAGTGCCCAGTCGTAGTCGGAGTCTCAGTCGGCAGTCTTCGCGTACGTCCTCGTCTCGGTCTTGCCCTTTCTCTCTCTTCCAGTCTCACTCTCTCTCTCTCTTTCTCTCTCTCTCTCACTCTCTCTCTACCATCTATCCCTCTGCCTCTCTTTCCCTCCCACAGCTAGACAAGTTTATTATGCATGCAACCATTGCCATTGTTATTGCTTTTGTTGGCCGTGCATTGTGGCACAGACCATTTTTTTGCCTGTCAAGAAGATTGTTTTAAGTTGGCTTTCAAGCGCCGCTTCACATAGCTGCCTCTGCTCCTGCTCCTCCCTCCGCTCCTTCTCTCCCCACCTGTTCTCTACCTCTCATCCTGCCCCACGATTCGTGTCTGCGGCGATGTAGCTGCCATTCAAGTGAGGAAGTTGTTTAGTCTCGCCGCCATTCAGGCGCATTATTAAGTGACATGCCAGCGCCACGCCTCCTCATGCTCCCACTTGCTCACCCGACCCCTGTCCTCCCCCTGTGGCTGATCCTGTACCCGCGGAACTGGCGCGTGCGCCAATGAACTTGAAAATTAAGCCGCTTTTCTTTTGTTTTCCTCCAAAATGGCAACTGGGTCAATCCAAATGAAAATTGCATTTCAATTGAATTTTCTCCGAATCTCTACTCCCCCTTCCCTCTGCTTATATAGGCCCTGCTATTGAATTCACCTGACAGTAAGCTCATCAATTGGAATCGAATAAGTTAAATCGTTTTAGCCGATAAGTTTCCGTGGGTAGTGGCAGGCGGATGGGGTAGCCAGTGGCAGTCCCTTTTCCTCGTTTGCCTATTTCCACTTCAGTCAACTGAAAACTTGTTTAGCCGAAATTTTCTTTCGAAAATGCAAAGAATCGACAGAAAGTTTTCATTCTTTGGCCCAGCCCAAAAAAGTATACTATAAAAATTGTTGCAGCATTTTTTTATAAAAATTGAATATGGAATATCATGACATAAAGTGTGCAACATATTTCTACATTATTTGGGAATTATATTCTAAATTCTCCAATAGAAATTTATAAAATTTTTAAGAGTTGCAAGCTTTGGAAAGACCTAATAAATTATGATCTAAGATCTCAATCGACTCCACTCCAACTGCATTGCCCTTGTTAAGAACCTGCTCCTCCTCAAGTGCTGCCTGCGAAATTCCATTTGTCAATTTGATGGAAACGCTTTGCAGCACTTGCTGCATGTGTCAAAGCCGGCCAAGCGAGTCAAGGGTCGAACGACGACATAACGGCATACATAATGGCCAATATTGGGTACATATGCCATCATATATACCATATACCATATACAGTATGCATTAAAATGTATTATAGATGCGGGTCGTTAATGTAAGCCCGTCATCCGGTCGCAGAGTTTTTGCTTTTTTGCTTCGGCCTCGACTCGTTCCGACTCTCAACTTTGCCAGCGTGTGTGTGTGTGTTGTGTGTGTTTGTGTTTTGAGTTTTCCTTTTTTTTTCGTCGACGCTTTTCTTTGGCATTTCCTTAGCCAAGATGCTTGCCTGATGTTTTTTTAATGGTCAACATATTGCGGACGCTTTATTTGGTTTTAATTTAGCGGGAATGCTAAATGCGTTGCCATTTGGTTTACACACTCCACTTCCTGTTGTGCTCCTTGTTGTTGTTCGCATTGTTGTTGCTGCTGCTGGTGTTACACTCTTCATTGTTGCTGCTGTGGCACAACTTGAACTATGAGTTTATTTACATTTACATTAATTTCGTGGCCTGCACTCTGCACGCGGCTTCGCTTCATTTCGCCGCTTTCTTTCTGCATTTCCGGCGCAGCGTGCATGTGTGTGTGTGAGTGTGTGTCTACGTATTTATTTCATTTTTTCTCGCTGTTTTTTTTTTTGCAAAGTTTCAACCCAACGCCAAGAGTCTTGAATAACTGAGCACGTTGCCAGCGAGCGAGAGAGAGAGAGAGAGAGAGAGGAAGAGAGCGCTGCCAACAGCAACGAGTTGAGGCAAAGAGTGAAGTAGAAGAAGGCGAAGGCGGCTGAGGGGCAGGTCCCAACAATGCGGGTTGCTGCAACAATGCCGAGGCGAAAACAGTTGCTCGACGCGGCGTTAACTTCACTAACACCACCACGAGGCTACCCCTCAGTCCCCGCTTGGCCCAACTCGTCGCCCGCACTTCATATAATTCCTTGCTTGCTGAACTTATAAAGTTTGCCTTGCATTGCTGCTGTTTCTTTTACTCGCACACCCACAAATACACAAATACACACAGTGACACATACACCCGACTGGCTGGCAGACTGACTGACAGCGCTGGCGCTGGCGCTGCGTCGCTTTTCGTTTTTTATGTGCTCCGTGTTGGCGACCGGACCAGGGTGCGTATGATTAATGCGCTTGGCAAAATGCATTTCGGCCAGCCAACTGTCTATCTCCTCTTTCCTATCCCCGTTCCCCCACCCTTCCCCTTGCACTGCACCCGCATTTTAAGCAAATTCGCTCGTTGCCAAAAAACTTGGCTCGGCCTGCCCATCGCCTTGAGTTCGGCTTGGGGTTTCCGTCGCGTGTCGAGAGTCGCAAAGACAATCGCGTTTTTTGTCTGCTCTGCCTTGTTCTGCTCTGTTCTGTTCTGTTCTGTTCTGTTTTTTTGTCGTTCTTTTCGCATTACAAGCGACGCAATTTATGTGTAAATAAGCCATGGCAAAACTTTATGCAGATATCTCTCTGTTTCGCTGGGCAGCTTATATAAGATAATACCCGGATTTGAGGCATATAAACCAAAACAGAGCGAAAAGAAAGATTAAAGAACTGCAGAATTCATTACGCAGCTGCCCCCCACTCATTTGCCATGCCAGTTAATTGGGAAAATAAGAAAAACAACCGGACAAAAAACGGTTATACGAGTATTCAGGCATGCGACAATGCGACGCATGTGAGTTATTCGAGTAACTCTTTCAAAGTATCGAGTAAGTTGTCAGCGAAAACTTTAGCATATTCGAAAATTTCTCACGCCTCAAAAGGCGCTGTCAAACTTTGGCAACGTCGACAATTTTGTGTGCAGCAGCTGCAGCGCATGAGAAAACACGCAGGAGAGAATGAGAGAGAATTACTCCGGCATGGCGACGTTGTTATACTCTTGGGTAAAGTCAGTGTATGGTACTGCGATCTTCAACAATATATCGTACAAAGTCAACCGATTTTGATGTGTGATTAAGCAAAGCTTAGTTGACGTATCTAAAGGCATTTCTGCACAGCTATCCCCTTAATTGAGTAATTTGAAATGGTTAGTTTGAGACATCAGTTCTTGCAAAACAGGAATATATATTTACTATATAGTCTCTGGGATTAGAGACATATTCTTTTGGGCCCTGATGCTTGCCCAAAGTGAATAACCCTCTGCAAGTGTATAGAAAGTCGCGCTCATCGCTTTTCGAGTAGCCAAAACTTTGTGGTAGGTTTAGCCTCTGAACATATATATTATATATACATGCATAGTGTATGTAATCTTTATTCCGGTGTGTGTGTGTGCGTGTGTGTGCGAGTGTGGCATTTATACGACATTGCAGATATATAAATCTATTCGCGTTGCCCATTTGCATTTTGCTTTGTTTACGACTCGTTTGTTTGTTGTTTCTCGAGTGCTGCCCACACGCTGTGTGCATGTGATGCGTCTCCCCCCTGCCGCTTCCCTCCACTCTTCCCTTCCTCCGCACCTCCATTCCGCTCGCTGCACTCCTGCGTTTGTCGCCAGCTTTTTCTAATGCCGACTTGACCGCCACAGCGTCGCGTGTAATATGCCGCACTTGCCGTCCGTCCCGCTATCCCTCAGTCGCTCCTCCCTCACTACCCCTCTGCACCTCTGCTACCAGCACTCGTCGCTGTCGCTCAGCTGAAATTGTTGGCTCAGTTGTCGGCAAAGTAGAATTTCTTGTTGGCAACGCTCCCAGTGAATTTTAACATACGCGCCAGGCGCGCGCACACACACACACACACACACACACGGACCTAGGCAGAGCCTGCGCTCGAATGTAGGCAATAAAATGTGAGCCGCATAGGCCAAAGCAGTTGCTGCTGGCGTCGCAGTCGCATTCGCGGTCAGCGTCTCTGTCAGCGTCAAAGCGTTCTGTTAATAACAGCAGTTATTACTTAAGTCTCTTGTTTCATTTCAATTTCATTTTGTTTTTGTGCCTCGCTTGCACATTCTCATTCTGATTCGCGTTGTTCCCTTTCCCTGTCGCCCGCCCCTTGCCCCTTTGCCAGCGCCCGCAGCATTTCTCTCTCTCTCCTTTTATGATTTAAATATTAATCATACGCCTCATATGCTCTACTTATTTGTACATATTACAATGTCGACTCGGCTGACAGCCAACCAAGCCAAGCCAAGCCGGGCCAGGCCGAGCCGCGGCTGCTCGCCTGCTGCACACAAATGTTATGCAATATATGCTTAAATTGCCCCGCACCCGCCCCTACCTCTTGTGCCCCAGCCCCCTTTCGTAGCACAAACTCATGTCGGTTTTGTCATTGCATTAGCATAAAAATGTTAAGTCCTTGTAATGGCAGCACCAGAAGCACCAGCACCAGAACCACCACCACCACCACCACCAGCAATTGCGGCCAGCGACTGTCATCGATTTTTATATGGAAATACCCCTGCACTCCCCTCTACTCTCCGACACCCTCCTGGCCCACTCTCTGCACTTAGCTTAGTTTTTGTTTTAATGCGATTCTATTTTATAGAAATTGAAATGCTTTTGGGTTCTGCCCGGCACTGCCACCGGAAACGCAGTCGCAGTCGTTACTCTACCCCCTACCCCTCCTCTGCCCAACGCCCGCAGCCCTAGCACCCATGTGACTGCTAAAAAATGAGCTCGCTCTCCTTGTGTTGTGGACAGCATCAATTAAGTAGCCCGCAAAAGTTTCTGGAC
This sequence comes from Zaprionus inermis, assembly GCA_018151445.1. Lineage (NCBI taxonomy): Eukaryota > Metazoa > Arthropoda > Insecta > Diptera > Drosophilidae > Zaprionus > Zaprionus inermis. The sequence goes on from JAECXD010001052.1 coordinate 4,910,830, forward strand.
CAAGAAGAACAAAACAAGCAAAGCAGGCAGGGAGGAGGACGTAGAGAGGGTGAGGGATGCGCCTGGGAGTGGGCGTGTCAGGCATCTGCTTTTTAATTTAGTTAACAATTGCACAACTTGAGGCGCACTTCATGCTGAATGACAGCATGACAGACTGAGGAACGAGTGGACTTGCTTAGCAAGTTGCAGTTGATGGCATTATAAGTCGCTTCAAGTAGATTCTACTCTATACATAACTGGAAGCACGACAAGGAACAAGCGGCATGCTGAGTGCGACACAAAACAAGTTGCGAATTATGTGTGTCCTTGAAGTGCAGTGAGAATTACGCATAGTAAATACACAAGTATATACTGCAAATAATGTACAATTAAATGTGCAAAATAATAGAGCATAATGAACCCCTTTCTGTGTTTAGAAAATGTAAAGTAACTTTTGGGCTGAAGATTTCAAAGAATACCGTAGCTTCTTAAGCGGATATTCTCATAGTGTCTGCAGGATGTATTAAAGCAGAGAATTATATACAATATGGTACAATACACTATTATCTGATATTCTACTGCGAGATACTTTTAATAGTTAAGAGACTTTCATAGAATCTTAGGTTTTGAGTGGTTGTTTCATAGAATAGAATCATAGTGAGTAGATGCAGCAAAGGTTTTAAACCACAGAAAGGGATCTATAGACCTATTATCCCTACTAGAAACATTACATATATTAGACTTAGACTCTTATGGTCTTATTCGACCTATTTGACACATTCAACCTATTTTATCTATCGGGTCTTTGAGAACTTCATAATTGACCTATTACATCTTTTAGAGCTATAAGATCCATTTAACCTATTAAACATAAAGACCTATTAGACCTATTTATATATTTAACCACCTCATTCAGGCTTTCAGGAATGTGTATGGTTAAAGCACATGCCCTACAGCAAGTGTGCTCTGGCTCATACAGCACGCAAATTGAGTTATAAATCTGCTCTCCACACGCCCACATTTGCGCCCTGGGCGTGGCTCACCCCGCCCACGCTAATGCAATAGCAGTAGCTCGCCGCAGTGCAATTATTGAGTTGACTGGCCACACTAATTTAGTCTCGCATCGCATTAATTAATCGCACTATCGTTATCATTAAGCGACTCATCGCGTGCCCATTCACAGTTTTGCCCAGCAGGGTGGCCGCCTTTGTTGTTGTTGTTGATGTTGCAATTTTGCGCATAGTTGGCAGATTGAAAGACTTAAAAGCGCGTTTGCCATATGAGCTAGCCACAATGCCTCGCCCACGCCCAAGCTCACACCAGACTATGTCACATTCCACACACACACACATACAGCGCTTCGATAGGCAGGGATTATCGAAATTCCAATATTAATTTACATACTTTGCACTTCATTCGAGCGCGTGCAATCGAGGGAGGCGTAGGGGTTGGTTTGGCAGAATGGGGTGGGCTTAAGCCTAGTAACTACCTGCAATTGCCATTCCCCGTGCCGCTCTGCCTGCCGCGTCATGCATTCGAGAGCTGATGCAGTGCTCATCCGGCGCTGTGGTAAAAGTAATTTGCATACAGAGTCGCAGTTGGCAAATGACTTGGCAATTTTCGGCGCAAACTGTGTGGCAAAAGGGGAAAGCGGGGGAGGGGAGGGGAAGGTAAGGCTGCAGGGGATGCTAC